>CAWUFW010006228.1:0-600000 GCA_963921515.1 Calotriton arnoldi
TCAGTCCTCCTTCCCCTTTGGTATCGCTTTGTTCGCCCTAAGTTGGCAAGGTATGCCCAGACGTGGGTCCCTTGCTCACTTTGCCACTGGATTCAAGATAGCCTGGCTGATTAGGGTTTTGAACCCGAAACCGGTCCCAGGATGCTTGTTTCCGGTCCAGGGAAGACATGGCTTGGCAGTTCGGGCTGGACTGTTCCCATGAGGCACAGGGTCAGACTGATTTGCATATGGCCATGTCTGAACTGGGGTGGAGGAGTGAGCTAAAGAATGATGATGGATTAAACCCAGATCACTTGACTGGGGGTGAGTGTTTGATTTGCTCTAACGCTCCGTCCATCATCCCCTTTGGTATCGCTTTGTTCGCCCTAAGTTGGCAGGGTATGCCCAGACGTGGGTCCCTTGCTCACTTTGCCACTGGATTCAAGATAGCCTGGCTGATGAGGGTTTTGAACCCGAAACCGGTCCCAGGATGCTTGTTTCCGGTCCAGGGAAGACATGGCTTGGCAGTTCGGGCTGGACTGTTCCCATGAGGCACAGGTCAGACTGATTTGCATATGGCCATGTCTGAACTGGGGTGGTGGAGTGAGCTAAAGAATGATGATGGATTAAACCCAGATCCCTTGACTGGGGGTGAGTGTTTGATTTGCTCTAACGCTCCGTCCATCATCCCCTTTGGTATCGCTCCTTCCCACCCAGCCAGATATCCCACCATGGAACGTGCTTCCATTGCAGGGAGTGCAAGTTGGCTTTCAGGATGTCAGGCAGTGGTGTCCTGCTGTTGGTTGGTGCACAGTTCCCAGCAGGGCCTTGTGCTCCCCACAGCAGTACCCAGTGTCAGCCATCTTGTCAGTTCTTTTCCACTCCCTGTGATGTGAGCATGGTTCAGAGTGGTGTTGATGGGCCAATTGTGAGGGTGACCAGTATCTGTGACTACAACTCCCATCATGCTATTGGCTACACTCACTTCACCAGCATACACACAATTCCTTCCTTTCAGTGAGCTTCCCTGTGAGGTGGTGTTCTAGTGGTGGCAACATGTCTGACAGTGTTTGTTGGTTAGATTTGTGCCACTGCCTTGCTCTATTTGTTGTTAGGTTTGTACATGTCATGACACAGTTACATATCACTATGAGATGGCAGGTATTGTGTTTGTCTGACTAACATACACATCTTGGGATGATTATTTTTTGGTTACTGTGGCTTTGCTAACGGTGCATGGTTTCACTATCCCCTTGACAGTGATGTGTGTGTATTGTCACACAATATTGGGTATATTGGTTGGGTACTCACCAGGCTCTGGGATGTTTGATAGTCCATTTATGCTCTCTGGTGGTAGGATGGCCCGCACCTTCTCCTCCCAGGGCCTGAGGTATACTGGTTTGGCAGGAGGGCCACTGCCGGTGCGATGACTCAAGGCGTAATCCTTCTTGAGTAGGTCCTTGACCCTCCTGCGCACATCATACCACCTGTTCTGGATGTCTTCCTTTGTGCGCAAACATGGTGATTGTGCGTTCACCCTGTTGACGATCCTCTCCCACATCTTGGTTTTCTGCGACATGGGGGTCTGTTGGACCAATGTACCAAACAACTGTGGCTCTACCCTGAGGATTTCATCTACCAGGACTTCCAATTCACTGTCTAGGAACTTTGGATTCTTCTTTGGGGGCATGGTGATGGGTGGTGGTGGGGATTGATGTGTGTGTGAGTGTGCAAGTGAGGGTGGGTGAGTGTCAGTTTTGCTGGGTGTATGTGAGGGTGCTATTTGGGAGGTGCTAATGGTGTGTGGCTTGTGTGATGGATGAGTTGTGAGTGTGTCTGTGGTTGCTGTCTGATGGTGTTCTGTGCTGGCAGTCTGTTGAATTTGCAAAGGATCATGGTAGGGATTTGTGGCCTTTATATGGGTGGAGTTGTGGGTGTGTCTTTGTTCCATGTTTTTAGGCATGTAGGAGACGTTCTTCTGACCGAGTAGGACGCTGCAGTTGGCTCGTGCGAGCTTCTCCGAGTCTTTCACGCTGTCTTTCTGCTGGGTTTCATGTGCGGCGTACACATCTGTCGCGGAGTATTGGGTTGCTTCGGCTCCCTGTTTTGTATGCGTGTCGTCGTACGGCTTAAGCTACGTGAGACTCGGTCTGGTTTTACACGCGTTGCATCGTACTGCGCGGGTCGGAGTTCGCGGGTACGTTTCTGTCGGTTTCATTCCTGGTGCGTGTCGGTCGGTTCGATTCGCGTAGATTTTCCAGCCGGATAGCTGGTTTCCGTGCGGTTCGGTCGTTCGGCTTGTGTTCTGTACGAGTCGGTCGTAATTCACATGCATTGCATCGTACTACGCGGATCGGGCAGCGCCGGTACGTGTCGTTCGGACTACATTCCCGTACCGAGTCGGTCAGTACGTTTTCCGGCCTGAATCGGAATCGGCCCCTAAACCTATACAAATTACTATTCCCACTCCAATTAATATATACTCAAGGAAGGTGCTGGACATTAAAGATATATAAGTTACTATTCCCACTCCAGTTAGTATTAAGTCAGGGAAGGTGCTGGACACTAAAGATATATAACTTACTATTCCCACTCCAGTTAGTATTAAGTCAGGGAAGGTGCTGGACACTAAAGATATATAATTTACTATTCCCACTCCAGTTAGTATTAAGTCAGGGAAGGTGCTGGACAGTAAACTTATATAATTTACTATTCCCACTCCAGTTAGTATTAAGTCAGGGAAGGTGCTGGACACTAAAGATATATAATTTACTATTCCCACTACAGGTAGTATTAAGTCAGGGAAGGTGCTGGACAGTAAACCTATATAATTTACTATTCCCACTCCAGTTAGTATTAAGTCAGGGAAGGTGCTGGACAGTAAACTTATATAATTTACTATTCCCACTCCAGTTAGTATTAAGTCAGGGAAGGTGCTGGACACTAAAGATATATAATTTACTATTCCCACTCCAGTTAGTATTAAGTCAGGGAAGGTGCTGGACACTAAAGATATATAATTTACTATTCCCACTACAGGTAGTATTAAGTCAGGGAAGGTGCTGGACAGTAAACCTATATAATTTACTATTCCCACTCCAGTTAGTATTAAGTCAGGGAAGGTGCTGGACAGTAAACCTATATAATTTACTATTCCCACTCCAGTTAGTATTAAGTCAGGGAAGGTGCTGGACAGTAAACTTATATAATTTACTATTCCCACTCCAGTTAGTATTAAGTCAGGAAGGTGCTGGACACTAAAGATATATAATTTACTATTCCCACTCCAGTTAGTATTAAGTCAGGGAAGGTGCTGGACACTAAAGATATATAATTTACTATTCCCACTCTAGTTAGTATTAAGTCAGGGAAGGTGCTGGACACTAAAGATATATAATTTACTATTCCCACTCTAGTTAGTATTAAGTCAGGGAAGGTGCTGGACAGTAAACTTATATAATTTACTATTCCCACTCCAGGTAGTATTAAGTCAGGGAAGGTGCTGGACACTAAGGGGTCGATTTCGATTCGGGCCGGAAAAAGCACCGACCGACTCGGATCCGGAAAAAATACCGATTGACACGTACCCGTGGCGCCCGACACGCCAAGTACGATGCAAGGCGCGAAAAATCCGACCGACACGTAACAAAACCAAGTCGACCGACCGAGCCGCACGGAAAACAGCAATCCGGCCGGAAAAACACGCGAATCCAACCGACCGACACGCACCCGGAACAAATCCGACCGAAACGTACACGCGAACTCCAAACCGCTAAGTACGATGCAAGGCGCGAAAACCACGAGCGAGTCGGACGGAGGACAAGCCGTATGACCGACACGCATACAAAACCGAGCCGAAGCAACACAATACACCGCGACCGACGCGTACGCAGCATAGAAAACTGCACAAACACAGCGTGAACGAAACGGAAATCACCGTACGAGACCAATGCAGGGTCCGACTCGGTCACAAGAACGTTTCCAACATACACAAACAGCACAAAGGAAAAATCACCCAAAAAAAGGCCAAACAAGCAATTACCAAGCCAATAAATACTGGGGGGTGGGGACAGAGAACAAGGACACACCCACAACTCCACCTATATAAAGGACACAAATCACTACCATGAGCCTTTGCAAATGCCATTCCACTGCCAGCACCCAAGAGAAAGCAACCACACACCCACAGCTCATCCCTCACACAAGCCACACACCATCAGCACACCAACAAATACCTACCTCACATACACCCAGCAAAACACACACTCACACACCCTCACCTGCACACCAACACACACATCACCCACCATCACCACCCATCACCATGCCCCCCAAGAAGAATCCCAAGTTCCTAGATAGTGAATTGGAAGTCATGGTAGACGAGATCCTCAGGGTGGAGCCACAGCTGTTTGGCACTCTGGTCCAACAGACCCCCATGTCGCAGAAAACCAAGATGTGGGAGAGGATCATCAACAGGGTGAACGCCCAATCACCATGTCGGCGCACAAAGACCGACATCCAGAACAGGTGGTATGACGTGCGCAGGAGGGTACGGGACATGCTGAAGAAAGACTACATCAACAGCCAACACACCGGCAGTGGCCCTCCTGCCAAGCCAATATACCTCAGGCCCTGGGAGGAGAAGGTGCGGGCCATCCTTCCGCCAGTGAGCGTATATGGACTAGAGGACATCCCAGAGCCTGGTGAGTACACAACAAATGTACACAATATACTGCCACAAAACACACACATCACTGTCAAGGGAGAGTCAAACCATGCACTCATAGCAATTACACAGCAACTAGAACAGAATCATCCCAAAATGTGTATGTCAGTCAGATAAACACAACACATGCCATCAAAAAAGTCACATCCAACTGTGCCAACACATGTACAAACACAACCACAACTACAGCTAGGCAGTGGCACAAATAGAACTAACAAACACATCCACACATGTAGCCACCACAACAACACCAACACACAGTGAAGACCACTCAAAGGAAGGAATTCTGTGTATGCTGGCCAAGTCAGTGTAGCCAATAGCATCATGGGAGTCGCAGTCACACATATTGCCAGCCCCAAAACTGTCCCATCAACACCACCATGAACAAGCGCACATCACAGGGAGTGGAGAAGGACTCACAAGATGGCTGACACTGGCTACTGCTGTGGGGAGCACAAGGCCCTGCTGCCAACTGTGCACCAACAAACAGCAGGACACCACTGACTGACATCCTGAGAGACAACTTCCACTCCCTGCAATGCAAGCACGTTCCATGGTGGGATATCTGGCTGGCTGGGTGGGAAGGGGGACTTGCAGCACTGACTATAGTCACCAGCACCTCCCCTCGCACCTCCCCTCACACCCCCCAACACAAACTCCACAGTACCCACCTGGTAGAATGCAATGCCCTCCATCCTAACACAAGATCCCACAAAGCACCACCACCCTGGGTTATGTTGTGTGAAGCACAGGGACACTCTTGGGACTCTTAGCCAAACAACTGCCAGGACAACACTCCCAGCCATCCTGTCAGCACAGCCAGCCCACCCCACAGGGAAGCAGAGTCAAAAGGAAGGAAGCATGGGCATGCTGGGAAGGGGGTGGAGGCAATAGCATGATGGGAGTCGTAGTCACAGACATTGCTCAGCCTCACAACTGGCCCATCAACACCACCCTGAACCATGCTCACATCACAGGGAGTGGAGAAGGACTCACAAGATGGCTGACACTGGCTACTGCTGTGGGGAGCACAAGGCCCTGCTGCCAACTGTGCACCAACAAACAGCAGGACACCACTGACTGACATCCTGAGAGACAACTTCCACTCCCTGCAATGCAAGCACGTTCCATGGTGGGATATCTGGCTGGCTGGGTGGGAAGGGGGACTTGCAGCACTGACTATAGTCACTAGCACCTCCCCTCACACCCCCCAACACAAACTCCACAGTACCCACCTGGTAGAATGCAATGCCCTCCATCCTAACACAAGATCCCACAAAGCACCACCACCCTGGGTTATGTTGTGTGAAGCACAGGGACACTCTTGGGACTCTTAGCCAAACAACTGCCAGGACAACACTCCCAGCCATCCTGTCAGCACAGCCAGCCCAACCCACAGGGAAGCAGAGTCAAAAGGAAGGAAGCATGGGCATGCTGGGAAGGGGGAGGAGGCAATAGCATGATGGGAGTCGTAGTCACAGCCCTACATCCCCCACCACATGGCCCAGCAAGCGCACACTCACGCATGCACATCCCACAGAGAGTGGAAAGGCCCATCAAAGATGTCTGACACTGTTGCTGTGTCGTGGGGAGCACAAGGGCATGCTGGGTACTGCACACCAACCAACAGCAGGACACCACTGTCAGCCATCTTGCCATTGCCCTCACACCCACACCCACTGAACTCCACACAAAAGCAAGTAAGTATGGGAATGCTGGCAAGTGGGGTGGAGGCAATGGCATGATGGGAGTCGTAGTCACAGACATAGCTCACCCCCACAACTGTCCCATCAACACCACCCTGAACCATGCTCACATCACAGGGAGTGGAGAAGGACTCACAAGATGGCTGACACTGGCTACTGCTGTGGGGAGCACAAGGCCCTGCTGCCAACTGTGCACCAACAAACAGCAGGACACCACTGACTGACATCCTGAGAGACAACTTACACTCCCTGCAACGCAAGCACGTTCCATGGTGGGATAACTGACTGGCTGGGTGGGTGGGAAGGAGGTCCGGCTGTCAACCAAACACAAGCAATGCAGACCATGTTCACACCCCAGAAAATACATAGAAATGCCCAAATAATGCAGGACAATGTGCCACACCAATATCAACCCCTGACTGTGACGACTTAGGACAATGCAATGTACAGGCCCGCACCCAGAGGCACAGTCACAACTGTCATGTGTGTCAACCATTGATGCCTGCAGAAACATGACATACATTGTTTGTGTCTCCCAAAAACAGGTGATGATGGGGACACAGCAGCAGACGCTGAGGAGTCCCAGGCTCAAGAGGATGCCGAGCTCACTGGCGTCGTACAGCCTCTGTCCTCCTCGGACGATGAAGAACAACCTGGCACATCTGGTGCAAGTCAACATGCAGCACCAGCAGGACCACCAGCTGCACCCCCTGCACCCACCCCTACAACGACTGTCACCACGAATACCATCCCTGCCGACATGGACAGAATAAGGAGCAACACCAGCACAGTGACCCTGGACCAACCTGGGGCCATGGACACCACCACCACCACCAACCCCCAAGGTGGACCAGGGTTATCTGTGCGTGCCACTGCACACACTGCACATGTCAGCAGGGGTGGTGGGAGGGGTGGGAGACAGAGGTCGCTGCTTGCAGACGTTGCTGGTGTGCATGACGACCCACAACTGGTACGCATAGCTGATGCGTACCAGTCCAGCACCGGAGAGCTCAGCCAGGTAGTGGGGCTCCTCAGAGACATTAAACAGCAGCAGGCTGCCCATCATGCCCGCTTGGACTCCCACATGTCCCACGTGGAGTCACACATGTCCCGTGTGGACTCACACATGTCCCGCGTGGAGTCCAAGTGGGATGCACTGCATGAGATGACGGCGGTGCACAGGGACATTTTACAATGCCTCCGCCAGATGAACAGCAACCAGTCCACACCTCCCTGTGTGCCAACAACATCTGGTGCCGAACAAACTGCAACTGCCACAGGGAGGGAGGAGGACTCTGGCGGAGAGTCCCCTGCACCGCAGCAGCCTGCGCTTGAGGGCCCCCCCCCCAAGAAGAGGGGTCGTCCGAGGAGGGAAAAGTGAGAGTCCGATGGCCAAGCGCAACTCCCAGGAAGCCTGAACCTGTTCTGGATGTTCGCCTTTGTGCACAGACTGTTCACCCTGTTGACGGCAACACTACTCCCACACATTGCATGGGGAGTACAAGTTGGACCAATGTGTCAGACAACTGTGGCCCCGATACTGGGGATCCTGTCTACCCGGACTTTCAATTCACCTAGGAACTTGGGATTGCAAGATTCATGTACAGCACAACCCATCCTATGCACTATTAACACAAATGTATCACAATAAACACACTAATACACCATACTTGCCTCTGTCGTGATTCCAACGTGGGTGCTGTTATGGGGATGATGAACTTCAAAATTACACTGTGTATGCGAACTGCAACAGCAAGGACAACACAGGCATGTGAGTACAGGCAACGTGACACACATGAGGGAGACACACCACCAGGGCTACACGACACATACACACCTAGGCCATCTGACTCATTGCCTACACTGATGTTGCCAGGGAAGACGGTGCAATGCACAGACACCACACCCATTCCCAGTTGTAGTCAAGTAGCCCACAGGTGCAGTAAGCAAATGGCAGTCAAATGTGTGACCACAGACAACGCACATCACAAAGTGAAGCACAGGTTTATTACACAGTTGCAACATGCCGTAACCACTACAGATGCAAGGTAACCCCACCTGGTAGCGGGCACACAGTCAACAACTGTAGACGGAAGGAAGTCCATGGGTGTGGCGGACATCACCTGTAGGGACACAACAGCTACCAGCCTGGATGTGCAATCACGTCGTCGGTGGACACAGTTGACCAAACGAATCTGAAAGTACCCTGTGAAGGACAGAAATGACACACAGTCAAAAGCAATGGAGTACAGGACAGAACAGCAAAACTCATGCACAATACATGTTACAAGATACCCACCCAGAACCAAGTTAGCATGTCAACACTGTTGGGGAGTACAGCCCACCTGTCACCACACATCGCAACACACATCCAGTCAAGTAGCCCATGGACACACTCCAACAGCACCAGAGCACCACCCACACAACATGCCAACTCACATCATTGACATGACACCTCAGGATACTCACATTCAGCTAAAGAAGTTGGTGATGAGCTGTGTGCGGACATCACCATCACCATCATCATCATCATCATCGTCACTGGCATCGTGGTCCAGGCCAGGATCCTCCACAGGTGGCGGATGTTGGTCATTGTCATCCTGGATGAGAGGCAACTCCTTCCGCACTGCCAGGTTGTGGAGCATGCAGCAGACGATGATAATCTTGCACACTTTCGCAGGGGCATATGGGAGGGACCCTCCGGTCTTGTCCAGGCAGCGGAAGCGGCTCTTCAGGAGACCAAAGGTCCGCTCAATCACTCTCCTGGTCCGACCATGTGCCTCATTGTAGCGCATCTGGGCAGGTGTCACAGGGTTCCTGAGGGGTGTCAGCAACCACGGCATGTTGGGGTATCCCGAGTCACCTACGGACAGACAAGTGCACATTAGCTGACTTGGAAAAGTGGGCGGAATACTACAGATCAGATCACACACAATGGCACAAAGTCAGTACACACCGACAAGCCAGGCATGCTGGTTCTGCATCTGTGCCATCATCCTGGGGATGCGACTACTCCTCATCACAAAGGCATCGTGTGCTGAACCAGGGAAACGGGCACACACGTGTGTGATGGTCATGTCTGCAAGACACACCACCAGTGCATTGACCGAGTGGTAGTGCTTGCGGTTCCTGTAGGCCTGCTCCTGGGCCTGTGGTGGTACCAAAGCCACATGTGTCCCATCAATGGAGCCAATGACATGCGGCATCCTCCCCAGGGCATAAAAGTCACTCTTCACGTCAGTGAGTCGTCGCAGTCTAGGGAAATAGATGTACCGGTTCAGGAAGAGCAACATTGCCGCCAAAACATCGCGGAGCACACGGCTGAACATGGTCTGTGACATCCCACCAGCAGTCGCCACAGTATGTTGGAAGGTACCGGTGGCAAAGAAGTGTAGGGCTGCCATCACCTTCACCTTGGGAGTCAGCGCTGTAGGATACGGCCGGCCAGGCTGCAAATGTGGGGACAACTGCACTGCCAAATCCTCAATCAGCTGCCTGGTGAAGCGGTACCGTCGGATGCTGTCCCGTTCCACCATCGTTGCCAGGTCTGGGAATGGCCGATGGACAGCAGGAGCCCTGCAGTGCAGAGGAGAAGTAAGCAAGATTGTCAGTCACCCCACATATGCGGCATTGAACACACTCAAGATCCCAACATACATCATTATGAGGCACAACTACATGAAGTGTGCAGTACCGGAAGGACATGTATGGTACATACATGGCCAACATCTGTCAACACGGTCCTACAGGTGGCATCAATTTGTCCCAGGTTGGCCCATTGGATATCATGATGCCGTGTCACAGTTCCCATCTCCTGCTGCCGTGTCACAATCACTCCCCACAGTGACATGTGAGGACAGATGTGCCCCAGGCACCACAGCTCAACGACAGGTACATTCCCAGGGACCCTGTAATGCCACATGGACACTGGCATCACATGGAGTATCATGTGTACACCACAGCAAAACAAACATGACCCCCACAGGTAGTGGCCCCACTTGCCACGGCAGGACAGACATGGACGTCTGTGACACACACGCACAACATCAGAGTCCATGCACACACAACGTGGATGTGGAGACTGTCTCCCATTGTGCACATGAAATCAGAGACATTGTAAACACTACATGCACAAAGACTGTGGAGGTCCATCACTATTGTGCCACTGGGACACCCTGGCTCAAACATACCGTCCCACATGGGACTCACGGGGTATGTGACATGACATACACAAACACCACTGTGAAATGTGACCATGGCACATGCACAGATATGAACAGTTGCACATCACAGTGGTCACGTACACGTAACACCCAGGATCCTGTCCCCATGAACACGTGCACAGCCTGGGGGTGGCTGCCCACAGGTGACACCCACAGGACAACATGTACACCAACATACACACAATAGGAAATGCAGCCTTACATGCCTTATGATAAGGTTTGGACAGGCTGTCGTGATGTAGGTGTGCCCCTCACTCCCTGGGAGCTATCTGTGGCTGGCATATGTCCATCTGAGACAGGCATGCTGACATATGCCAGTCACATGTACAGTGATGCGTTGAACTGCAATGGACCGATCGGTGCCTCCGGCCGGCCCATTGCTTTCAATGTGTGCGGGTACGCGTTGTACCCCTGTGCGCGTTGAACTGCAATGGACCGATCGGTGCCTCCAGCCGGCCCATTGCTTTCAATGTGTGCGGTACGCGTTGTACCCCTGTGCACGTTGAACTGCAATGGACCGATCGGTGCCTCCGGCCGGCCCATTGCTTTCAATGTGTGCGGGTACGCGTTGTACCCCTGTGCGCGTTGAACTGCAATGGACCGATCGGTGCCTCCGGAAGGCCCATTGCTTTCAATGTGTGCGGGTACGCGTTGTACCCCTGTGCGCGTTGAACTGCAATGGACCGATCGGTGCCTCCGGCCGGCCCATTGCTTTCAATGTGTGCGGGTACGCGTTGTACCCCTGTGCGCGTTGAACTGCAATGGACCGATCGGTGCCTCCGGCCGGCCCATTGCTTTCAATGTGTGCGGGTACGCGTTGTACCCCTGTGCGCGTTGAACTGCAATGGACCGATCGGTGCCTCCGGCCGGCCCATTGCTTTCAATGTGTGCGGGTACGCGTTGTACCCCTGTGCGCGTTGAACTGCAATGGACCGATCGGTGCGCACCCATTGACAATGGGCTTGCCTGGCAACGGACGCGTTTTCGAATTTCGAACGAGTCGGTTGCTGGAAAATCAGTTGGTCACCCACAACAATGTTGCAAAATCATGTATGTCATGAAGTTGAAGATTTGAAGGATGCTGTGGGCGTGTTTTGGTGCTGCTATTCCATGTATTGGCCAGATTCAGAAGATGCAAACGACTTGGACCTATCACTTTGGACACAAGGGACAGTATCTGCCTCTCCAGCACATATATATTGCTGGCTGTTCCCCTGAGAGCCCACTTGCCTGCACTACATGCTCCAAGACGACATCTGCCACTGCACTGCTGCTGTCTCTGCCCCTCTGGACCCTGCAATGGCACGTACTGTGGAGAGAGCCCCAGCCTTCAGCCTTGAAGAGAACCAGGCCCTGCTGGACAGCCTACTTCCACAGTACAGCAAGCTGTATGGGACACCAGGGGAGCAGGTGAGTGTCCTGTGCACTGCCTTTCTGAATGTGCATTTTGTCTGACTAGCAAGGCTGAGAGTCTGCACGCCACTGGCTAGCAGGCTCACTGAGTAGTTGTCACCCCCCATAGTGTGTCGTGACTTGCACTGGACAGGTATGGTGCAGTGACAGTGCTTCTGAACAGGGTTTTACTCCCCATGCAATGATACCATGTAGTGACTTCTGGAAAACTGTCCATGGGCAGCCGTGCACTGCCTGTGTACACCATGTGCCCCTGTGATTGCGACATGTATATGCAACTGTGTCATGCACGGATATGTTGCATGTGTAGTAATGGCCTTATCACTTTGTCATCCTGACAGGCTTCTGCCCATCGGAAGCAGGATATCTGGAAGGACATCGTCCGGGCTGTCCGGTCCGTGGGGGTCTACAAGCGCCGGATCCGCAACTGCCAAAAGAGGTGGCAGGACCTTCGGGGCTGGACCCGGAGGATTGCACGGGTCCAGCTGAAGCTGTCGCCTCCTCGCAGGAGGGGCGGAACACGGACCCTGACCCCCACATGCTCAGGATCCTGGCAGTGGTCTTTCCAGACCTGGATGGGCAGCTGAAGGCCAGAGAGCAGCAAGGAGGGGGTGAGTCAAAGACTGCACTGTGAACTCTGTCTAACATGCTATGTGCCCTCCTCGGGCCTGGTTAAACTGCCACAGTACAGCAGTCATGTTGTCCAGGAGCCATGTCCCTCTATTGTGCACTGCCCACTCCTCATCTGATACCCAGGTGTGGCCCTTACATGCAGGGAATTCTGTCACTTAGGACTGTGTCCTTGCAGTTTGCTTGACTCAAGGTGGGAGACAGCATCTGTTTCCCTGACTCTGTGGTGGGCATCATGGGTGGGTCCATTGCTTACACAATGCCTGTATTCTGACATGTATTCAGCGTGTTACTTTGATCTGTGGTCCAATTGCTGAGCTGATCCACCACATGTGGCTGGGGTATCTGGCACACACCCATGCTGCGGGTGGGAACAATGTTTGGGCCCCAGGAGTATGTATATGACGTGTGTCACACATACTTAGCCAGCTGCCTACAGTCCAGGGCTCATCCCTCATTCATGTGGGGCTGGACAGTCATGCCTACTCCAGGCCATACAATACACTCTGTACTCCCACTCCCGTGTATCAGCTGACACATTGTGCGCAGTGATTTGACCCCTCAGGTGTCTGCCTCTGTGTCAGTGTGCTGTGGATTAGTCGCCAGGACTGCTGTGGAGTTTCTTGGTAGGGGCTCAGCATGCCACTGGAGATGTGACCATAGGAGACGATACTTGTGTGTCACATAGGTGTCTGATCAGCTGCCCATGCAGACTGGGGCATGTGAATGTGAAGTTCAGGCAGCTGTTCCCCATTCACAGCAGAGTGTGAGGGGCTCAGGTTCAGAGGGTAGTGTCACAGGTCTCCCATATGTCCAATAGGTATGACCTGGACAGATGAGGGTTAAGAGGATGTGTTGTGGGGGATGTACATGTGCACTTGTGCAGCTCCAGGACTTGCATTCCCCATGACCTACTATTGTGACACAGTGCAGAGTGTTGTTGTCTGGCTGCAAAGTCATACATCACTGAGACAGTGATGTATGACTTTGCAGTCATGCCTCCGCCATGGCATGTGTCTACTGATTGGTGAGCCTGCAGGGGAGTGACATGTGCTACATGCACACCATAGTGGCGCTGGCTATCAGGACATGGGTGCATCATGGTGTCTGTCGCTGGTATGCATCACATGCATTTCCTATTTGACTCTGGGCATCCCTTTCATCCGGAAACCTGTACTGACTCAGTGGCAAGAGCTGTGATGTGTGCATGTCCACATGCCACACCGTGTCCTCTGCACTGTCCAACTACTGTGTACTTGGTGCATGTGTCCACACTGGGGTGTTGCAATCCAACAGACACCAGACAGATGGGTGCAAGGCCATGTGGGATGTGAGTGCCATGCTTGGCATCAGACTGACAATTGGCTTCTCCTGTTCAGTTAGGGCACTTTTAGCAATGTACAACTAATGATGCCAGGGCTTGCTCTGTGATGTGCTGTGCTCACAGTGGTGTGTGCGTTTTGTGCAGGTGACTGATGTCTGTCTGTTTCCCCATTGTTTGCAGATACATCCACGGCCACGGAAGGGGACAGCTCCACGGACCAGGAGGAGCCAGAGAGCCAGACTGGGTCAGCAGCCGAGGAGTGGTCGGAGGGACCCAGTGGCACGGAGGGCGAGGGGAGCCACACCGAGGAGTCCTCAGCACCATCCACCTCAGCTGAGGACCAGAGCAACTCGGAGGATGACTCCCTTGTGGAGGCGGGTGTCAGCAGCCACCACACCCCAGCTAGTGTTGCTGTCCCCGCCACCACCAACACCACCACCGCCCTCCCATCGGCTCCCATTCCCCAGGTCCGTGGAGGCTCCCATGTCCGGGAGCGTGTGTCCTTTGGGCCAGGCACCGCAGCCCCTGCCCCTGTGTCCCCTGCTGCCCTGAGTGAGGAGTCTGTGTACCTCCTTCGCCAGCTCCATGTAGGCCAGACAGCCATGCTGAGTGTCCTCCATGCGCACACCGCACTGTTGACTCAGCTGGTGTCGTTCATGGAGGGCATCTCATCGGGCATGTCTGACCTACAGAGGGGCAATAGGTCCATGGACTCCTCCCTGACGGCAGCAGTGTCCCTCCTCAAACGGTCCCTCACCCCTCCTGCCTCTGCTCCATCCACACTCCCCAGCACCTTACCCATCCCAAGCACACACACACCGGCACAGGCACACACCAGCACACACACATCCAGCACACTGACACACACGCCAATGACAAAACGCACACGCACGCACATTCAGGGGACTGAAGCCAGACTCACAGGGGATGGGGCCCTGGAACACACACACGCATCCACATGCACTGCGCAGTCCTCAGTTCCCTCTCCCTCCAAAGCACCCTCCCTTGCCTCACCTGCAACCCCAAAGTCACAGCAGCTCTTCCTCTGTGACCTCGGCCTCTTCCCCACCGATGAAGCTGCTCCAGCATCCCGGGGGAAGAGGAAGCCCACCCACATGGAGCAGAGTGCCCCTCGCCCCCGGACACCCTCCCCCAGGCGCAGACGGACTGATGCCCCCACCCGCAAGTCCCCCGGAGTCCTAAGAGCAAGACCCCGCCACCGCCCTGCAGCTCAGGCACAAGGTCTCCGTCCTCCATCCCTCAGGCCCCCACTGCACAGGTGCCCCCACCACACCCTGCCCCAGGTTCCCCACCCACAGATATACCATCCCCAAGAGGATCAGGCCTTCTCCCCCTGCCACTTGCTCTCCCAGCACCACACCCCTGCTGCGCTTGTCTGTGCCACTGATGTGGTGAGGGTGTCCTCCCCCTCTGTCCAACCCACCTTGCCTGTTCCCCATTCTCCTCCCCTGGAGGTAGGCACTGCAGTGGAGTCCACTACCGCCCTGTCTGACTTGGACACTGCAGTGGCGGACCTGTCCACTCCATCTGCAGGGTCCACTGCAGTTGTGCCGGCACCCACGACATCTGAGTCATGCCCCCAGTTGTGCCGGCACACACCATGTCAGACACCTCCACTGCAGTTGTCAGTGGCTCTCCAGCACCCACCACCCCTTCCCTGACTCCCCCTGGTGAGCCCTGATCCTGTCCCTGCGGTGCCTGGCCTGCCCCCCGGTTGCCCCTCCTAGTGGATTGTCCCTGGTTTTGTGCAGGCATGCGTAGGGTGACATCTGCCAGTGTCACCCTGTTTGAACTTTGACAATGGACTGGCCATTGGCCTTTGCTCTTTTTTTCTGGACGTCGTTTTCATTCAACACATATGCTGAATAAAGCAACTTTCTTTTCTCTAGTGCTCATGCTTCAGATGTACATGTTGTTGGTGCTGCTAACCATGCCCTTGCTGCAGTGATGGTGATATCTGGTCTCATGATTATGAAGTGTTACTGTGCAGGAACCCATGTGGTACAGGGGGAATGTGTCCTATCATGTGGTGTATCCATGTCATCCATAGCAGCATCTGAGGGTGTCATGTGTTCAGTATTTGGCAATGGGATTTCCTACTTACATTAGCAATTTCATATCTGTGGCTTCCACCCCTGCACATCTGTTGTGCCTGCCATTGTTGGATTTGTCTACTTCCCTGACCGTGTTGCCATCTCCACTGGACATGCAGGTTTGGGCATCAATGGGGAAGGACTCATCCGTGTAGTCAGTGCAACATTGCTATACAAGTGTGTTGGATCTGTGCTGATGATTCCGTTGGCACATCCATGACCAGGCTGATGTGACGGGAGCCCTCATTTGGTGCTAATTGTTGATTGTGTGACCAAGTGCTCAGCTGACATGATGGGGCCCTACTGAGGCAACATATGGCACAGCTTTCCTCACACAGGAGTGGAGTCCCCTCATGGCAGTGTGTACACGTGTGACATTGCCTGCGCCCAAGGTGTGTGTTGTATGTGCATGTCTGTGTGTTCACTTCCATTTATCTGCGCATGCTGTGATCCCTAGTGTTGTACCTGTTTGTGATGCTTGCTGACTTGAGCTATGTTCCCCCAAAGTCTTCTCCCTGTGTTCTCTGTGATGTGGGTGCATGGCACATTACTGGTCATCAGGGTGTCACCCATAGGTGTGTTTGCTGTCAGGGCTGAGTTTGTGTGCAGACGCAGATGGGTCACAGTCAGGTTTCCCCTTGGCACTTGTTGTTTGCCCCTGTCATGTGATTTTCAGTTCGTGTTATCTTTAAGTTATTGTGACACGTTGTGTGTGTGACTGCTGGCACTCCTCAGGGTCCGGGCTGCGATGTTGGTTGTTGTCTATGTGTGTTCTTTGTGGGTGACCTTGGCTTCTTCATTGGTGTGTGACTGTGGCTGGGATCCCATTGGTTGGTGTGGTATCGCCGTCATGTCCATGTACAGCGTAGTGTGCAGTGTGTCAGACATTCAGGAGTCTTGTTGAGTGGCCATGTGTGATGTGTTTCTGCACCTTGGTTCCCACCCACCACCCTGGAATAGTCATGGGTGCATGTGCAATGTCACCAGTGCATGTGTACTTCACTGCTGCACATTGTTGGAGGTCGAGGGGTGTGGTCTTGAGTGTGTGCAGATGTGAGTTGTTGCCCAGCTAAACCCCTGCCTCCATGTTGGCCTTGACTTACTGGCCATGCTGATTGATTTGTGCTTGTGTCGGTGTGATGGTAGTTTGTTGCTCAGGACACATGACTGTGGTTCACAGTGTGAACCACATTCAGCTTTGTCATCAGAGTGGGATTTTTATGCAGCCAAGGGTCACCACATTGTGGGGGCCCTGGGGGTGGTGCTGTGGTGTGTCTGTGTCTTGCTGTGTCAGTTGTTGTTCCTACGTGCCTGTGTGACATGTGTGTTTTGTGCTCCCTCTCATCTGACAATGCCTGCTTGCCCACATAGGGGATTTGGATCCATGAGTTACCTTAGTGTGGCAGTGTATGCACATCTGTATGATTGGTATTCAGCTCTCCTCATGTGTTGTGTGGTTGCCTGGGGACACTGGCACCACCCCCTCACCTGCTGTGTATGATGACAGTGTTGGTCTGCCTGTTTGTGTTTGTGCATCTGCACCACTGCATTGGCATATCTTGGGTGTGCCATTGGCTGTATGTTGTTTGGTGTGTTTCCCCTGCTGTCCCTGGGACTCCTAGGTCATCGGTCAGCACAGTGATCATGGTTTGTGTGTCCCATTGCTGCCATGGTATGGTATCTGTTCACCTCACATCTGCTGTCTCCACAGGATATCTGCATTTGTGTGCCCATTGGTGCAAATATGTGGTTCTGCATTCTGATGGTCACTTCTGTCATTGTGTCATTGATGAATGTTGACGGTGTCAGCCCCCATGGGTGTTGTTTGTCTGCACATGGCCAAAGGAATGTCTCATTTGCACTGCAGTATTTGGCTCACCCAATTTATGTTGCAATGGGACACATACACTACTTTGCCACAGATGAGTTTTTGGTTCTGTGACCAGGAATGATCCATGCAGTTTGGCAGTTGCAGCTCTTTCTTTGTCAACACTTACCTTTTGGTCACTGTGATGATGGGGGTGTAGACCCCATTGCCACAATGGTCAAAATGTGCTTCAGCTATGGACCCCACACTTCCCTTTTGGTCACTGTGATGATGGGGGTTTAGACCCCATTGCCACAATGGTCAAAATGTGCTTCAGCTATGGACCCCACACTTGCCTTTTGGTCACTGTGATGATGGGGGTTTAGACCCCATTGCCACAATGGTCAAAATGTGCTTCAGCTATGGACCCCACACTTGCCTTTTGGTCACTGTGATGATGGGGGTTTAGACCCCATTGCCACAATGGTCAAAATGTGCTTCAGCTATGGACCCCACACTTGCCTTTTGGTCACTGTGATGATGGGGGTTTAGACCCCATTGCCACAATGGTCAAAATGTGCTTCAGCTATGGACCCCACACTTACCTTTTGGTCACTGTGATGATGGGGGTTTAGGCCCCATTGCCACAATGGTCATGGGCTGCTTGCATTGTGGGTGCCACACACATATATGTGTGGCACATGTGCTAGGGGGTCACATTGTATGTTCAAAGTCATGTTCGGTGTTGTAGGCATTTGACACAGCCTACACACGCTTGTCATGGTGGTGGGGGGATGTCTTTATCTTGCATTCCCTAGGTTGTGGTGTGCTGGTTGTGTCATGCATTGTCCATCCTATGAGTGGGGGTGGTAGTAGTGGTAGGCATCCAGCCCCCCTGGGTGAGGGTGGTAGTCGTGGTAGGCATCCAGCCCCCCTGGCTGAGGGTGGTAGTAGTGGTAGGCATCCTGCCCCCCTGGGTGAGGGTGGTAGTGGTGGTAGGCATCCAGCCCCCCTGGGTGAGGGTGATAGTAGTGGTAGGCATCCTGCCCCCCTGGGTGAGGGTGGTAGTGGTGGTAGGCATCCAGCCCCCTGGGTGAGGGTGGTAGTAGTGGTAGGCATCCAGCCCCCCTGGCTAAGGGTGGTAGTAGTGGTAGGCATCCAGCCCCCTGGGTGAGGGTGGTAGTAGTGGTAGGCATCCAGCCCCCTGGCTAAGGGTGGTAGTAGTGGTAGGCATCCAGCCCCCTGGCTAAGGGTGGTAGTAGTGGTAGGCATCCAGCCCCCCTGGCTAAGGGTGGTAGTAGTGGTAGGCATCCAGCCCCCCTGGGTGAGGGTGGTAGTAGTGGTAGGCATCCAGCACCCCCTGGCTAAGGGTGGTAGTAGTGGTAGGCATCCAGCCCCCCCTGGCTAAGGGTGGTAGTAGTGGTAGGCATCCAGCCCCCCCTGGCTAAGGGTGGTAGTAGTGGTAGGCATCCAGCCCCCCTGGGTAGGGGTGGTGGTGCGCATTCAGGCCCCTGTGTGCATATGTGGCATTGGTGATGGGCATCCCGCCCCTATGGTGCTGCTGTTGCTGGTGTAAGTATATTCAGCATCCCCGTGTGTGTGTGTGATGTGTCGTGTACGTGTTGTATGTGTTTTGTGGTTGGTGTCTGGCTTACCTTCTGCGCCGTACGCGTCCGTGCCTGTTCCGGTAGTAAATGTAGAATATTGGTATGATCGGGACGAAGGGATTCATGGTTGGTTCGTGTCGTTCGTCCTTCTCGTTGCTTGCGCGTCGTCCTCGCCGCTTCGCCTCGTCCTCGTCGCCGCGTCGTCCTCGTCGGTGCCGTGTTCGTCTCGGAGCCGTGGATCGTGTTGTGGCGCGAATCGGAGCTTATGTGCGCCTCTCCCGGATGCTTTGACGTGCCGTGCGTAGCGACGGGTTCGGAGCGCACGGAAAGCGCATCGTACTTGTCCGGCCGGACGGGGCTGCATTTTTCCTTCCGTGCGACTCGATTCGGCGTTTCCGGATTCGCCTCGGTCGGAGAACAGGACCTGGTTTGGGTGAGTACGGCTCGGCCGGATTTTTTGCTGTTGTGCGCATCGTACTTGCTCGTTCGGTGTACTGTACGGATCGGTCGGGAAACAGGCTTTCGCATGGCTTTTTTCCCGACCGAATGGTATTGGGTGCGCCTCCGACCGAGATCAGAATCGGCCCCTAAGGGGCCCATTACGATGGCGGGCGGACAAAGTCTGCCCGCCATCGCAAGGGAGCCAGGGACCTACCGCCGAAGTTGCAGCGGTCCCACCAGTGGCATTAGGATGCGCCCGCCATACTGGCGGGCACATCCCGCATTTTTTACATTGCGGCAGGCGGTGCTGCAAGCAGCACCCGCCGCAATGTAAAAAATGCACGTTGTTCATTTGAATGCACAACGTAACAGGCACCGCACGGTTCCTGCCACCTTGTGCATGCAAATGTAGGGGGGTACCATGGGTACCCCCAAAGTGCACCCTCCACCCCCCCAACACCCCGGGGGCCCGCAACGGGCCCCCAACACAAAAGACCGCATGCCTCTACATGGTGGCATCGCCGCCATGGAAAGGCCAATTGCCGCCTGCATCCTAATATGAATGGCGGTGTCTTGCAGACACCGCCACCATATTGAAGCCCTTTTCCGCACGGTCGCCTGTCCGACTGGCGGAAAACCGGTGGACGGTCTTTCCGTCCGCCGGGGTCCCCACCGCCATCGTAATATGGCGGGGGGGAAATGGTAGGCGGGCGGTGGAATATGGCGGGCGGATCGCCATCCTAATGGCCCCCTAAATATATATAATTTACTATTCCCACTCTAGTTAGTATTAAGTCAGGGAAGGTGCTGGACAGTAGACTTATATAATTTACTATTTCCACTCCAGGTAGAATTAAGTCAGGGAAGGTGCTGGACACTAAAGATATATAATTTACTATTTCCACTCCAATTAATATATACTCAGAGAAGGTGCTGGACATTAAAGATATATAATGTACTATTCCAACAAAAGTTAATATTAATTCAGGGAAGGTGCTGAACAATAAACGTATATCATTTACTATTCCCACTCCAGTTAGTATTAAGTCAGGGAAGGTGCTGGACACTAAACCTATATAATTTACTATTCCCACTACAGTTAGTATTAACTCAGGGAAGGTGCTGGACATTAAAATTTATTTTATATAAATTAAATAAAAATGAATATTTTTACATATAATTAAACTCAAAGTCATACACTAAATATAATGCATTAATCCACATTTAAATTAATTATTTTCACCAATAGTTATAACATTCTTCTTACTTCATTTAAAAATATTAACATTTTAAAATAAAAATCCAATAACTTTATAAAAATTACACCTATTAATTATTAATTAGAAATATATATATATTTTTAACTTTTTTGATAATAATTTTTAAAAATTTAAATTAAATTAAATGTTACATTATATTTCAAAACACTCATCATTTCTCATCCCTATAAACACAAATTTGCAATCATAAATATAATATTTTGTTAAAAAATATTTAAATTGCAATTTAAATTTTAAATTTTGTATAAAAATTTCATTTCTCACCAACATCATCCAATATAAACACAAAATACCATTGCAAATAACTCTATATTTTATTTTTTATTATCTATATTTAAAATAATTTTTTTGTAATTTTTTTTCAAACTCACCACCATCAACCCCTAAACACACAAAATTCCTAATCCCAAAAAAATTATTATTTTCCATAAATTCATTGTAAAATTTCTAAATTTAATTTCAATTTTTTTTAAAAACACTCCCCACCGTTATCCCCTACAAACACAACATCACGCTCCTAAAACAACATTTCATAATTAAAAATTTCAAATATTTAAATTGTAATTTTTTTTTAACAATTGTGTTAAAACACTACCCACCCTTATCCCCTAAAAACCCAACATCCCGCTCCTAAAACAACATTCCATATATGAAAATATAAAAAATTTTAAAAAAATGTATTGAAAAATAATAATTTTAAAACAAACCCCACCCTTATCCCCTAAAAACCCAACATCCCGCTCCTAAAACAAAATTTCATATTTAAAATTTTCAAATATTTTAATTATTATAAAAAAATTTACAATTATTTTAAAACACTCCCCACCCTTATCCCCTAAAAACCCAACATCCTGCTCCTAAAATTTATATTACATTTATTTATTTTAACAACATACTACAACTATCAGTACATTAAAAACAACAATATTTTAATTTTAAATAATACTGTCGATATTTTAAAAAAAACAATATTTTATACATTCTATATTTTTTTCTATATTTTTAACTCTAACAAAAGATATTTTTTCATAACGATATTTTTGATTCGATATTTTATACTTTGATATTTTATAATTTAAAACAACGATATTTTTAACATCGATATATATAACATCGATATTTTAGTATTATCGATATACTAAACTCGATATTATTGTATATCGATATTAAAAATTCGATATTGTGACCAGTTATCATAGGTTGGGCCTGGTTACCACCTGGTTCTGGTTAGTGGTAAATTGTATTTGCAAATGGGCCTTTTTGCGCATTTTTGCTATTTGCGAATGGTCTGTACATTGTAATTAGCGACTCGCAAATTGCGAGTCACTATTTACTGAACGCAAAAACCGGTCACATTTTTTGTGAGTCGGTATTCATTTGCATCGCAATTTTGTAATTTGTGAGTGCCTTTCGTATATTGCGTACAACCATTTTTGCATGCGCAAATCGTTTTGAGACCGGTTTTGCACACGCAAAAAGGTCGTACATCTGGGCCTGAGAGTGGTGCTTCTGTCCTTTTCAGTGATGTTATTCCATTTTCAAATGGGCCTTTTTACTCATTGGGTGAGGCCCAGGTGGGTTCAGGTCAGTGGAAAGAAAGCTCCTTCATGTGATGAAGGAGCTATGCCGTGCTTGGAACAGCTATATTCTGTATGCTGGAGCTATGCTGTGTAAAGAGTAACTCTTATGGTACCAATCACAATTTGGCAAGAAAGGTTACAACGAAGACATGCATGGAATTCTGAACAGCAAAGTCTATAACAATGAATCTCTCCATATGGTTAGTTGGCCCCCTCAGAACATGACATAATTTCTAAAGCAAGCATTAGCAAAGCTAATAGGTCTCATCTATGCAAGAGCTATTGGCGTTGGCAATGTGTTTCAGCCATGTTGTAAACCAGTGTGGCTGCTGTTCAGCATGGCTGAATGTTAGTGGGGTGGAGTGGGCACAGGTGGAGCAGAGTGGAGTAGGTATATTGAGGTTGAAGGGGTATATTGAGGTGGGGTAGATTGGGATAGAGTGGGGTAAGTATGGTAGAGTGGATTGAGGGTGGAAGGGGTAGTGTGGGACAGAGTGGGGTAGAGTGGGGTGAGGATGATTGGGTAGAGTAAGATGAGGAGGATTTGGGTAGAGTGGAGTTGTGTAGATTGGAGTGGATTTGACTGGATTGGGGTGGGGTGGGTTAGAGTGGAGTGTGGTAGAACGCGGTAGAGTGTAATGGGGCAGAATGAAGTGGAGCAGCTTGGGGTAGAATCGGGTAGATTGGAGTGGGGTGGATTTGAGTGGAAGAAACAGGGTAGATTGGGACATAGTGGGGTAGAGAGGGGTAGATTGAGTAGAGTAGATTGGGGTAGAGTGGGATAGATTGGATTGTGATAGAGTGTAGTGGAGTAGATTGGTGTAGAGTGGAGTGGAGTAGAGTGGAGCGCGGTGTCGGGATAGAATGGAGTAGATTGGGGTAGGGTGCAGTGAAGTGGGAAAATTGTAGTGGGGTAGATTGGGGTAGAGTGGAGTGGGGTACAATGGGGTGGAGGGGTAGAGTGGGGTAGGTTGGGATTGAGTAGAGTGGGGTAGTGTGAGGTAGAGGGGTAAGGTAGATTGGAGTGGGGTAAATTGTGGTAGATTAAGGTACACTCGAGCGGGGTAAAGTTGGGTAGATTAGGGTAGAGTGTGGTAAAGTGGATTTGGATTGAGTGTAGTGGAGTAGATGGGAGCGGGATAGATTGTGGTAGAGTAGGATAGATTGAAGTGGGGTAGATTGTAGTGGAGTTTAGTGAGGCAGATTGTAGTGGGGTAGACTAGAGAGGGGTTGATTGGGGTTTATTGTAGTGGGGTATACTGTAGTATAGTGGAGTGGGATAGAATGGGGTGGGGTAGACTGGAGGGGAGTAGATTGGAGTGGGGTATATTGGAGTGAGCAGATTGGAATGGGGTAGATTGGAATGGGATAGTTTGGGGAAGAGTGGGGTAGATTGTGGTAGTGTGGAGTGGGGTAGATTAGGGTAGAGTGGGGTAAAATTTAGTGGGGTGTGGTGGATGGGAGTGGAGTCAATTGTGGTGGAGTGGGATGAAGTAGAGTGGAGTGGGGTAGATTGGAATGGGCAGATTGGGATAGAGTGACTTTTGTTGGAGTGCGGTAGATTGGGGTAGAGTGTGAGTGGGAAAGAGTGAGGTACATTGGAGTTTGGAAATTTGGGATAGAGTGGGGTAGATTGGAGTGGAGAGGGGTAGACTGGCTGTACCGCTATTAAGAATGTGACAGTGCAAGGACTGTATGCTAATTGGAGTCTGTCGCAGAAGCAAGGAAAAACGAGGGTGCCTTTAGGATTATGGACAAAGAAATTGCCAGATGCTGGAGAGCGGTACACTCCCTTTGAAAAACAGTTGTTTGCATGTTACTGGGCCCTCGTTGATATTGAGCAGTTGACCCTAGGGCACAATGTGATTTTGAGACCTGAGATTCCTATAATGCAATGGTTGATGAGTTCCCCCAAAACTCACAGAATAGGACATGCGCAGGAAGCCAGCATAACCAAATGGAAATGGTACATATAGGACAGGGCCCTAGTAGGTCCCAAAGGCACTGCAGTATTGCATGAGCAGGTGGCACAAGCTCTAATGGGAGATACAGAGGTGTTGCATGATGTACCTGAGATACAGGAATCTCCAGTGAAGTGGGGTGGGGGATTTCAAGACAGGAAGCGTGTGTGGTTTACTGATGGTTCAGCCAGGTATGAAGGGGCTAAAAGGCACTGGAAAGCGGTGTCATACAATCCTGTGACCAAGAAATTGTTGACCACTACTGGATAGGGAAAGAGTAGCCAGTTTGCAAAACTACATGCTGTGTATCAAGCTTTGAAACAAGAATTGCCAGGAAAATGTCATATATACGCTGACTCTTATTCCACTGCCAATGGGTTAGCCACTTGGCTTCCCATGTGGCATGCCCATAACTAGATGATACATTCAAAGAAAGTGTGAGTTAAGGAGTTGTGGGAAGCGATCTGGGCCATGTTGCCACAAAGCATGGTTACATTGTATCATGTAGATGCTCACTGTTCCACCGACTCACTCGACCGCTGGTTTAATTCCCTAACAGATGAAAAAGCTAATATTTCGGACACCGAGGTGGCAACGCAAGATTCTGACCTGGTTGGGATTGTCAAATGGGCACATCAGAAGTGGGGACACTTCGGAGAGAAAATTACTAGCAGGTGGGCAGAGAATAGAGGGATACACATTCCCCTAGATCTGATTAAAACTGCGATCTCACAATGTCCTATTTGTCAGCATACCCAACATAGACCAGTCCCACAGATAGTGAGAGGCCAGCTAAGCAGAGGAAAATTACCAGCACAGATCTGGCAGATTGATTACATTGGGCCCCTGCCAACTAGTCGAGGATGTCAATATGTGTGCACGGCTGTAGACACATATTCTGGCTATTTGATAGCATTTCGTGCTACTCAGTTGAACACATTGAAAACGTTAGACTTGTTGATTTTGTATTATGGAATTGACAATGGGCCTCATTTCAACGACAAATTGGTGCAGGATTATTGTGCAAAACACAACATTGAGTGGGTCTTTCATATTCCGAATTACCCGCAGGCTGCGGGTCTAATTGAGTGCATGAATGGATTGTTGAAAGATCAATTGAGAAAGTTGTCTGATGGGTCATTGAAAAACTGGAGAGATCATTTGAATGAAGTATTACAAATACTGAACAATAGACCCTTAGCAAATGCAGAAACCCCTCTGATGCGGATGTTAATCCCAGCCTTGAAGCTTCAGCCTCATGTAGCCACTAATACAATTCTCTACTGGGAGACAGCTCCCGGCGCTTTGGCTCCATACCGGGCGACACCAGAGGCTGCATGTCTTGATTTGCATGCTTTGAAACTGTAAAGACTCAGACCAAGAGATATAGCACTCATTGAGACAGGAGTTAGAATCCAGATTCCCCTGGAGCACTTTGGTTTGTTAACCCCTTGATCTGGTTTGGCTCTAAAAGGCATTCAAGTGCTGGAAGGGGTCATTGATGCAGACTATCAAGGTGAAATCAACAGTGGAGATGCTGATTTAATAATACAAAATGCAGACAGAATCGCTCAAATAGTGATCATGCCAGTATACGGAGGGATAGTCAAGAAGGGGATTGCCCCAGCCCTTCTCACCATGCGAGGGGAAGGACGGTTTGGCTCCACTGACAAGAATCCAGGGGCCAAGGTGTGGGTAGAGCCTCCAAATAGCCCGCCCCCGGAAAAGGCAGAAGTCATTGCAACAGGAAAGGACAAAGTCCTGTTAATCATGAAGCCAGGGTAGGAAAAGTGGGAACATGTGCCTGCTGATAAATGTTATTCGCGAGAATGTATAATACCTGTTTGTTCTCTGTTCTTTTAGATCACAGCATGGCGTGTCTGTGCTCTGCTTGCGCTCGCTGGAGTGTGTTTGGTCGTGTTCGAGTTGGGCCGGGAGGGACCGGGAGCCCCTTACTCCGAAGTGGCCAGCCGACCGCACAGATTGACAGCATTGCTGACTCAACCTGACAATGTGTGGTCCTATCTTGCACAGACAGTCCTCAACAAGTCGTATTTTTGCATGACAAATATGAAGAGCACCATGGATATTATTTCCACGTGCCTAGTAGCCATACCTACCCCTGTCAATGTACTGTTGCAGTCATTCAAAGTCACAAATGCAGACGGGGCGGTGGAGGAAAATGATGTGAGAACTCACCTGTCACCTTATGAGTTTTGCTGATTTTTTCCAGATACTACTGATGATACTTGGAATAATCTAACACAAGTGATAACGTTCAATATCACTGAAGGTGACATTTGACATAATTTGACCTGCGACCCAATTAACATTGCTAAATGTGCTCAAATACGATTCGAAGGAACTGAATCGCGGATGAAATGGGAACAACAAATCTTATGCAAAAATCGAAATGAGAGTACATGTAAAAATATGCAGAACAATATGACATGTAAAAATTTAGTATCTGCTGCCAGTCACTTCAGGCATGTTAAATTGCCTGTAGGGTGGTTATTCTCTTGTGGTAATGTTACATACACGTACATTCAAGCAAATATCACAGGTGGACCGTGTGCCTTTACTAGATTAGGCCTCATTATGTTCCCCTTAAATCCAACATCACATGTCCGGAATGCGAGAGAAGCTGTTCAACTCAGTGAACATTGTGATTCTGAAGTGCATTTATTATATACGTCTGAATATATCAGTTTAGCTGCTTCAATAGTAGGAATTCCAGGCCTAACCATTTGTAATTCTAGGGCTGTTAGTGAATTAGCATGTTTGATGGTGAAAAATATTAATCATACATCAGTTGCTTTAGCAGAATTATTATTAGATGTGCGGGGGCAAGAAAAGCTATCTTACAGAACGGAGCAGCAATCGATTATTTACTCTTGAAACATGATCACCGATGTTCAGACTTTGAGGGAATGAGTTGCTTTAATCTTTCAGATCATTCTAAGTCAATTCCATCCCATATTGAAGCTTTACACAAGTTATCTAAAGATGGCAAGCAGGATGTAGAAAAAGGATGGTGGGATTGGTTGTTTGGGTGGCTACCGGATTTTGATAAACTTTGCTGTGTTCTAGGTGGGATAATATTAGCAATATGTATCTTGATATCATTATGTTGTTGTATCCAGTGTGTGCCTAATCTCTTATCTATGCTTTGACCTAAAGCAGTTGATTTCAGACCAGTATGTTATGAGAGCCAATGGTCAAGAGGTGGAATGTAGCGCTATTAAGAATGATATATTGACCATTGACTCCATTTGGTATAACTGACTTCATTTTCTGTGCTGACTCCATCTTGTGTAACAGACTCCATTTTCTGTGCTCACACGTAGCTGCAAAGTGGGGAGGGGATGTTTTCGCTCTTCACCGATCAGAGTGAACTGGAACATATTGTGTGGGATGCGTGCTTGGTACCTTTCAGGGCAGACATTAATGTTGCCAGCGGAATGAGTGGAATGTACAGCTCTGTCTCGGAGTCAAAATACAGGGGCCTAGCCAGCTTCTGTCTTGACCTTGACACAGACCAGTACAGTCAGCTCGGTTTTTTTTGTAACAGAAGAAAGGGGGCGAGGTTTCTAGAACCTTCGCCTCACGGTGAGTAAAAGGTATTAAAGCCAGAGAATGCTGACAGGTGGACGGAGCTCACTTGTGGAGTAGATGTACTGTCACAAGACGAACGGAACCTGAGTCCCGGTTGAGAGTCCATGCCTAGCTGTCAATGGGCTCCCCAGCTTGAGTTGGCAAGGTTGTCGAGTGAACGATCGGTGAGGTGTTACTTACTTTGTGTATATAATTTCTACGTTTCTTTTGCTCTTTGCTACATGTATATATGCTACATGTTATTCTGGTGTTGTACTTAAGTTACTTGATATTTGGGAGTCTGCATTAACCAATATATTTTGCCTTCATTTCCAAAATATTGAATTAATAAACATGTGTGTGTCACTTTAAATGCACCTGGATTTGTTTTTTTGCTTGCCTTAAGAGAGTGCTGGGTCTTGTTTTATTGCCTCGTCTTTTGAGAGTGCTGTTTTACGTGCGTTATTCAAAGGTGCAGCAGTACATCTGCCTCCTCTCAGGAGTGCAGGGTCTAAGTGTGTCCTATTGTGTCAAATTAAAAAATCACTACACTGGGGCAGAATGAAATATATTGGTGTGGAGTTAGGTGGAGTGGAGCAGATTGGGGCAGAGTGGGGTACAATGGTGAAGAGTGGAGTGAGGTAAAGTGGGGTAGATTGTATTTGAGTGGGGTAGATTGCATTTAAGTGGGGTAGATTGGGGTAGAGGGGAGTGGGATAGATTGGGGTAGAGTGGAGTGGGGTAGATTGAGGTAGAGTGGAGTGGGATAAAGTGGGGTAGATTGGAGTGGGGTAGATTGGGGTAGATTTGAGTGGAGTAGATTGGGGTAGAATTGGGTAGATTGGAGTGCGGTAGATTGATGCAGATTTTAGTAGAGTCAAGTGGGGTAGATTGGAGTGGAGTAGAGTGGAGTGGGTTAGATTGGGGTAGAGTGGGGTCGATTGGAGTGGAGTGTAGAAGAATGGGAAAGATTGGAGTGGCAAAGATTGGGGTAGAGGAGAGTAGATTGGCGTATAGTGGAGAGGAGTACAGTGATGGTAGAGAGGGGTAAATTGGAGTGGAGTGGGATAGGTTGTAGTGCGGTAGTTTGGGGTAACGTGGAGTGGGGCAGAATTGGGTGGAGGGGATAGATTGCGGTAGGGTGGAGTGGGAGAGTTTGGGCTAGAGTGGAATAGATTGGTGTAGACTGGAGTGGAGAGGTGTAGATTGGGTTGATTGGAGTGGAGTGGATGGGGTAGATTAGAGAGAGGTCGATTGGGATAGAGTGAAGTGGGGTAGAGTGGAGGGGGTAGAGTGGAGTGGGGTAGATTGGTTTAGGGTGGGGTAGATTGGAGAATGGTAGATTGTGGTAGAATGAAGTAGATTGGGGTGGAGTAGAGTAGGGTGCAATGAGGTAGAGGTGTAGAGTGGGGTAGATTGGTGTGGGGTAGATCAGAATAGAGAGGAGTGGGGTATAGTAGGGCATATTGGAGTAGAGTGGGGTAGACTGGACTGGAATCTATTGGGTTAGATTGTAGTAGAGCAGAGTGGGGTAGATTAGAGTGGAATAGATTGTGGTAAAGTGGAGTGGGGTGGAGTAGAGTGGGGTAGATTGGAATAGATTGGGGTGTGGTAGATTGGTAGGATTGATGTGGGGTGGATTGAGATGGATTGGGATGGAATGGAGTGGGGTAGACTGGAGTAGGTTAGTTTGGATTGGGGTAGAGTGGAGTGGGGTAGAGTTGTGTAGATTGGGGTAGGGTAGATTGCAGTGGAAGAGATTGGACTACAGTGGGGTAGAGTGGTGTATATTGAAGTGGAGTAGGGTAGAATGAGGTAGTTTGGGATGGGGTATATTGGGTACAGTGAAGTGCGGTAGGTTGGAGTGGGGTAGATTGTGGTAGAGTCGGGTAGATTGGAGTAGTGTAGATTACAAAGCAGAAACTGTCACAGTAGAACATGCAAACGGGCAGCATTCTTGATAATAGTTTTAACCGCATGAAATGACCAGGTCACATAGATGCAGCTGGTTCTACAACAGGGTGCCTTCCAACCAACCTGTTGTTTTTCAGCCAGTGCAACGCAGTCTCCATGACGAGATTTGTAATGGAAAGAGTCAGACTGTAGAGCAATCAGGCAGTGCCCGGTGGGCTGGTCTTACAGGTAAGTGTAGGGTGCACTTTCTGGCTGGTTGTGGGCCTGTTTTAGGGTCAGAGGGCCAGTTTTTACTGATGACTTCCCTGAAATGACCACAAGCATTGCCTGCAACAAACACAAATGCATGCAGTGTCTCATACCTTGCAAAATACCCATACAGAGTGTCTTTACAAGTTCAAAACTGGCCTAAATTGCAAACGTGGGACACTATTTTAGCTACCTGGATCATTAATCAGGGCCACTTCTATTTTTATGCCTGGGCCTATTTTTTGTCCCAGTCCAACCCTGGTAATGAAAACAGTGAAAGTACACGGGTAGCGTGTTTACTGCTGCAGACTGAAAACCGCACTGCCTGAAGCCCACCCACAGTGGTGCGTTAATGGCTCAACAATTGCAACATTGGAGGGCTTCGGCTGACAAAACAAGCAATGTCCCCTCTACATCCTGTGATTCTAAGCAAATCACTTAGGGGCCAATTCCGATCTCGGCCGGTAGTGCTCCGAATCGGATTCGGATTTACCGGATCCGATTCGGAGCCCTGTTTCCGACCGAATCGTACGCGGGTCCGGCCGAGCGAGTACGATGCAGGCACCCGCGAAATCTCTGACCGACTCGAACGCGGCTTCAACACGCTCCGACCGACTCGCATGGACACGACTCGCACCGCGCTATGGAGACGTTTCCCGGCCGGGTAAGTACGATGCGCGCCGCGAGCAGTCCGATCGACTCGCGCCGTCCGGCTCGAAAAAGCTGTCGGAGCCGGACTTTGGGGTCCGCGTCGGACCCCCTGTACGAGTAGGCGCACGAGTCGCACACAGGGGGACCCATGGGTCCCCCTACCTGTGCATGTACGCCGCGATGCGCATCGACGCGTACCTGCTGTAGGGGCGCCCTTGTCCGCCTCGCACCCATTGAGTCAATGGGAGCCCGCGTACGTGTTGTACGACCGGCTCCCATTGACTTCAATGGGAGTCCGACCGACTCGAGTCCGATGGCATGCGTGCGCATCGTACTCGTTCGGTCGGACTGCCAGAGTCCGATTCGGTCGGAAATCTCTCCGGGTCCGGCTCGGTCGGAGAGATTTCCGGCCCGAATCGGAATCGGCCCCTTAATCTCCAGGCATAAACAAATGAATGTGAACTTGTGTAATGTAACTCGTGCTCATGTAAAGCGTCCAAAACATTCTGGTCAGATCACTCTATATAAAAGTGCAAGAAAAAATAATAATAATAGTACCCCAATTTGCAGCAGAAACAGTGGACAGACACTAATTAAATTAAATCAATTTGTACTTCGTCCATGCTCTATACAAACACAAGGAAGTCATGCAACTGTTGCCGAATTAGAAGGCAGCAAAGAAAAGTGATGATGCCAATGAATGGTAATTAATGGGATGGATTAAAACCCCTTTTTAAAGAGCTTGTTTTAGATACAATATAGCATCGCCAAGTGACAGTGCATGCATGCAGCATTCAGGCTCGATCTGAAATAGGTTGTTGCTAAGGAACAGTGCATGCTGCAGGCTTGACCTAAAAAGAGGGCTAGTGTTACAGGCCATTCCAAATGAGTCCCTTTGGGTCAATCAAGAGGATTTGATACTGAAAAACCACCTGAAGGTAATGTTTATCACCACTGTGTGTTGTCAACCATGGTGCATGCCATATGTTTGTGTTGTGCCTTGTCCAATATTACCGTACCCGATTGAGATCTATAAATACCATTATTATTACTTTGCTTTTGAAAGTGTGTGACTACAGGGAAGTGCCCCTTGTCATGACGGAATACTTAATTATCCTTAATGTGAAGGTAAGCAGGAGATGAATGAAGAGTGTTCTACACTTGCATGCCCACGTTTGCTGGGTTGTAGTGAAACATAGTCCACTTTCCATAGAGGAGGACAACCTTAAAGTGAATTACAGTGTCCACAATGTGTTGGGGTGTTATTGAGATTCACAACAAAGAACAAGAAAGCAAAAAATTTTTATTTTTATTTGTCTTGAAATCATTCCCGGGCCAACCGTACCCACGTTTCAGGAGTTCATGTTTGCATCCCTGTAAACAGGCCCAAGATGCCATGTGTCAAGGCATTTTCAAGATGCCAAAAGTCTTCAGCCTAAACCTGAGCCCTGAGGGCTACACCTATAACGGTAAAATCCAGTTTAAAGCAGGCACTGTACCCATACGAAACCTAGAGAAAGAAGTCTTTTAGGACAGGAGCAGGGTTCTTCAGCAGCCAAGCAGGGTATCCACAAAAATCATCTTAGCATTCACTTTGGATTGCACTCCTGTTGTCAAACGTGCACAACAGACCTGTAAAGATGAATTTTACACAGTGATGTCAAAACAGCCCATACTGCAGGTTTACACTGCAGCAGTCAGGGTACACGGCGTACTTCTATAGCGAAGTTTACTGCCTCTTTAATGGATGGCACAGTGGGTACTGCAGTTCAAATATTTCATTTCCCTTCCAGGCCCTGGATGCAACTTTCTACACCATACACTAGTGAGTTACAGGCAAGTTGAATGAGCCAATCAGGAATAAGGCAATTTAACTATGGTTAAAGGGAGAGCATACTGGTTAGCAGGGGTATTGTGCACAGAGTTCTAAAGCCATCAAAGATATAGAGTCCAGCAAAAGGTGAAAAATCCGGGGTGATCATGCAGAAAAGGCGGAATTAATTCAAAGGCCTATTGGCCCACCCATGTAAAGTTCCTCTTCTGTGTGCTCACCTGGTCCTTCAAGCTAACATCCTGAGCGTGTGTTAAGTGTGTTTGCATGTGTACCCAGTGTAGCACATAAATGCTGTGTGTGAGTGAGCCAGTGAAATGGAGGGCAGTGGCATCCATCTTGAATGCTGTTGTCCCTGCACAAGATGGAATTGTGAGGTCTTTGTTCCGAGACGGTAGAAGTGTATTGCTCACGTTCCTGTATCTGGAGGGAGGAGACTGTAGTATCCTGTGTGCTGCCTTTCCCTGTGTGTCTGAACTGGTGTCTGGAAAGCTAAGAGTGGAAAAATGAGACTGAATGATGCAGTAGAATGTTGGTGTGTGGTCTGCAGTGGAAGCTATGAGTTAGGCACAGTTGGAGGGAGAATGGAGCCTTAGCTGGACCTACCTGGTAGTCACAACCTAGTTGTTGTCTAGTTTCTTGGTCTGGCATGAGGTGTGTTGCGTCTCGTTTCTTGGCCTGTCACAAATCTTCTACAAATTCCATTTGTTGTCATTGTGTGTCTTTATGGGTACTGGAGAGTTTAAGAGGTTGGTATTGAGTGAATGTGTAAGCGAGAAATGTTGGAGATTGAGTGATTGTGAATGATCATTCCACTTCTTTTTATGCAATGGAATAGCTGTTTGGAATGTGTCATATATTGTGTGCTCCCATTCCCTGTATGTTTGAGCTGGTGTCTAGAATGTATGTTGTATCCTGTGCTCCCATTCCCGGTATGTCTGAGCCGGTGTCTGGAATGTGTGTCGTATCCTGTGCTCACATTCCCTGTATGTCTGAGCCGGTGTCTGGATTATGTGTCGTATTCTGTGCCCCTATTCCCTGTATGTCTGAGCTGGTGCCTAGAATGTGTGTTGTATCCTGTGCTCCCATTCCATGTATGTCTTAGCTGGTGTCTTGAACTAGTGTTTTATCCTGTGTGCTCCCATTCCCTGTATGCCTGAGCTGGTATTTTAAATGTGTGTTGTATCCTGTGCTCCCATTCCCTGTATGGCTGAGCTGGTGTCTGGAATGTGTGCTGTGTCCTGTGTTCCATTCCCTGTATATCTGAGCTGGTGTCTGGAATGTGTGTTGTATCCTGTGTTCTTCCATTTCCTGTATGTCTGAGCTGGTGTCTGGAATGTGTTGTATCCTGTGCTCCCATTCCTTGTATGAAAGGCTGGTGTCTGGAATGTGTCATATCCTGTGTGCTGCCATTCCCTGTATGTATGAGCCAGTGTACATAATGTGTGCCGTATTCTGTGCTCCTATTCCCTGTTTGCTAAGCCGGTGTCCGGAATGTGTGTCACATCCTGTGCTACCATTCCCTGTATGTCTGAGCTGGTGTCTGGAATGTGAGTCATAACCTGTGCTCCATTCCCTGTATGTCTGAGCTGGAGCCTGGAATGTGTGTTGTATCCTTGGCTCCCATTCCCTGTATGTCTAAGCTGGTGTTTGGAACATGTGTTGTATCCTGTGTGCTCCATTCCCTGTATGTCTGAGCTGGTGTCTGGAATGTGTGTTGTATCCTGTTCTCCCATGCCCTGTATGTCTGAGCTGGTGTCTGGAATGTGTGTCATTCCTGTGTGCTCCCATTCCCTGTATGTCTGAGCCAGTGTCTGGAATGTGTGTCGTATCCTGTGCTCCCATTCCCTGTATGTCTGAGCTGGTGTCTGGAATGTGTGTCATATCCTGTGTGCTCCCATTCCCTATATGTCTGAGCCAGTGTACAGAATGTGTGCCTTATCCTGTGCTCCTATTCCCTGTATGTCTGAGCTGGTGTCTTGAATGTGTGTTGTATCCTGTGATCCCATTCCCTGTATGGCTGAGCTGGTGTCTGAAATGTGTGTTGTATCCTGTGCTTCCATTCCCTGTATGTCTGAGCTGGTGTCTTAAATCTGCAACGCATCCTGTGTGTCCCATTTGCTGTATGTCTGAACCGGTGTCTGGAATGTGTTGCATCCTGTGCTACAATTCCTTGTATGTCTGAGCCTGTGTCTGGAATGTGTTATATCCTGTGTGCTGCCATTCCCTGTATATCTGAGCTGGTGTCTGGAATGTGTGTTGTATCCTGTACTCCCATTCCCTGCATGTCTGAGCCAGTGTACAGAATGTGTGCCTTATCCTGTGCTCCTATTCCCTGTATGTCTGAGCCGGTGTATGGAATGTGTGTCATTTCCTGTGCTACCATTCCCTGTCTGTCTAAGCCGGTGTCTAGAATGTGTGCCATATACTGTGCTACCATTACCTGTATGCCTGAGCTGGTGTCTGGAATGTGTATCATATCCTGTGCTCCCATTCCCTGTATGTCTGAGCTAGTGTACTGAATGTGTGCTGTATCCTCTGCTCCAATTCCCTGTATGGCTGAGCTTGTGTCAGGAATGTGTGTTGTATCCTGTGTTCCATTCCCTGAATGTCTGAGCTGGTGTCTGGATTGTGTGTTGTATCCTGTACTCCCATTCCCTGTACGTCTGAGCCAGTGTACAGAATGTGTGCTGTATCCTGTGCTCCAATTCCCTGTATGGCTGGGCCAGTGCACAGAATGTGTGCAGTATCCTGTGCTTCAAATCCCTGTATATCTGAGCTGGTGTCTGGAATGTTTGTCATATCCTGTGCTACCATTCCCTGTATGTCTGAGCTGGTGTCTGTAATGTGTGTCATATCTTATGCTCCCATTCCCTGTATGTCTGAGCTGGTGTCTGGAATGTGTGTCATATCCTGTGCTCCCAATCCCTGTATGTTTGAGCTGGGGTCTGGAATGTGTATAGTATCCTGTGCTCCCATTCCCTGTATGTCTGAGCCAGTGTACAGAATGTGTGCCGTATCCTGTGCTCCCATTTCCTGTATGGCTGAGCTGGTATGTGGAATATGTGTCATATCCTGTGCTTAAGTACGTCCGATGAAAAAAGCCATGTTTTGCTGGTGTAAGACACTGCGTCTGGTTGTATCCAGCCTATAATTAAAGTCCACTCGAGGTACACCAATCTGAGACATCACGTCTTTGAGAACAACAAAGGATAACGCCCAATCTTGAAGATGCTGTATTATTTTATGTTGACATTTGGCAGAGTGCCCTTTTTTCTTTTTCTCTTGATACTAGTGCCACGAACCCACAATGTTCAGACACGACTGGAACACTTGTTTATTATGTTGAGAACCACTAGTTGATTAACGGAGTGGCCTTGAACATGCTGCCAATAACATGAATGACTTAACAGGGAACCAGCCAGGCCCTATTGTTTATTAAGATTTCCTTTTAAGTGGGGCGCTCCTGGATGTACCTAATAGCTTACGGGTGGATACAGCTGACTCCATGAGGAGGTAAGGTATCCATCACAAAATAAAGGGAATGTCTGCAAGGATATATTAACACTTTTTCTAATAGATGTATGTTGGACTGCACACTTTGTAGTCATGGTACTGACAATAATTTATAATCTTAATTCACTGTAAAAATCATTGGGCACCTTTTCTTAAAGAGAACATATATGGTGTGTGAATGAAATGTTATTAGTTTATTTGTTGTTTTCTCTCCTTTTCATTTTTTCTTTCTTAGAACGACGGTGGACCCTCAGCATATTCGGGCCACCTACCTTGCTCTCTCGATCTTTTGACGGGCCAGTATACAGAAACATCTTTTGAGTGTTTGGCTTTATATGAACACACCTAACAGAGTGACTTAACCATGCAAGGTCCTAATGAATGCCTAGGAACCCCTTCTGGGGTCCACAAATGGGCATAAACATGTTGACCACAACCATTAATAGGGGAATATTTGTTATAAAACCCCAGTCCTCTTTTTAACCCTACTCCTCTGGACCTACTGAATAAAAAGATTTTGGCCCTCTGGAAGTAGTTTTAAACTACACTACACATTATAATTTTCAACTGCACTCTGTCCTTCACTGACTCTAATTCCACTGCTCATCTAAAAACACCTCTGCTCCTCCCACTTTGGGACTTGTAGCCCACACCACGGACCTCGCAGTCTGGGTGTGAGGAGGGGACCCAATTATGAAGCATGTCACCCGTAGGTGAGTGAGGGTTCTCGTCCTTAAAAAGGACTCCTCTGAGAGAAACAACGGCATCACTTCACACACCAACTCACTAGTTCAGTAAGGGCATATCTATAGACAGGATACTAACCTCTAGCCCTATGAGCCTTTTTTCACCGGACGTACTTAAGTGTGAATTTATTCAATGGTGGGACCAGTACGTAGCCGGCTAGGCCAATCCTGCGATCCCCAGTGTGAACATCATATCCTGTGCTCCCATTCCCTGTATGTCTGGGCTGGTGTCTGGAATGTGTGTCATATCCTGTGCTGCCATTCCATGTATGTCTGAGCTGGTGTCTGGAAAGTGTGTAGTATCCTGTGCGCTCCCATTCCCTGTATGTCTGAGCTGGTGTCTGGAATGTGTGTTGTATCCTGTGCTCCCATTCCCTGTATGTCTGAGCCGGTGTCTGGAATGTGTGTCATATCCTGTGTGCTCCCATTCCCTGTATATCTGAGCCGGTGTCTGGAATGTGTGTCATATTGTTATGTTCCATAAAGGTACCCTAATATAGGCCCGGGTAATATCATACCTTCACCTACATTATCTCCCTTACACTACACAGTAACGAGCCTTTAGGATTGAACCTTTACCTAGTTCTAGTCCTGGCGCAGAAGGAGGGTTTTTCCCTGAACAATAGCGTCCTATAACTTCATCAATAGACTCATACAGTATTAATGAATATTCATAAGGGTTCTTGGAAACCAGGCAGAGGCTACACCACCTGCATAATATCTACGTACAAGGTTCATCCCATACGTCATCCTCAAATCCAACAATGGCTAATACAAGAAACAAGGGACAAGGAAACCCTAGATACTTTCTGTATCAATACAGCACATCTTGCTAGGGTTGGAAGAGGAGACCGAGACTTCCCGGCCGACACACTGACCAGAGACACTGAGGCTCCTGCATGCAGACGCTCCAGCTGACAATGTGGATTGCGTGTTCAGGGAGAAGTATCGTGTGAACTGCACCACGCAGTCACACATGGGCGCGGCCATCTTGTTTTCTTCTCTATTATGGTGCTGGGGTCTACCTTTTGAATCCTCCCTAAATCTTTTCAATCCTTCTTTCCCAAAACTTTTTTTCTGATCTTTTTTATTTATTATCTTTCCCATGATCTTCTCAAGTGTATATTTTGCATTTGCCTCTACTTTGTGTCTGTTTTTTAGTGAGTTTTGTACTGTTTTTCTCTATTACTTGCTTACTAACTTTTTTTACTTCCTTCCTTCTTCTCCCTTAATTTGTTTATACTTTCTGCATTTTCTTTTCCGCCTCCCCCCCAGGATCATGGCAGAGACCCCATGCCACTAAAATGGCATGGGTCACATCAAAATCGCATGGGCCGAGGAGTTGAGAATACCAGCAAATGTTATGTACTGCTAGTGCTGCTGTGCCACTATATCATTTTATGTGTTACTGTTTTGCTAAGAGTATTGGTTACAATTTGTCTTTTTTCTTTCTTGATATAGCTACTCCTGCCAATCCACCATCATCTTCACAACCCAACAGGCAGGAGATAGTAGCCAGGACCCGGCAAAGGAAGCTGGAGGCCATCAGGGTGGAATACCAGTGGCTGGTGGCCGAGGAGGAGGAGATGCCAACAGCAGCAGCAGCTGCAGCCTCCAATGCCCCGTGCCCCAGCCAGGCCCCAGTGCCTCCGGTTGTACGGTGCCATGGTCAGGCAGCCCCCTGCTGCCATTCAACCACTATTGCTCCCCCTTATAGAATCTATAGAGCCTTTCAGCGCCCCATGCTCCTGAGGATGATGCACCTGAAAGCCAGAATAGAGAAGCGGTTCGACTGATTGGAGAGTAAGCTCCTAGCCCGTCGCTAGGTCTCCTCTCTTGCCCCTTTTTTAATCTTTTGTTTGATGGGTGGGACTTGTTGGTGAAATCTTGGGGTTTTTGGCATATTTATTTATGGGCATTTGCTTGGACAATTATTTGGACTTTCTTTACTTTGGACATTGTTAGGGGTTAGGGAGAGGGGTGGGCCAGGTGTTGAAGGTTTTCTAGTTTATTTATTAGAAAAATACATTTTTTATGGTTGTACATATGATTTAAATCTTTTTGGGGGTTACTCTTTTATTTCGCACTATTTCCTTTGCCGTAGGTCCGCAGTCAGTTTTTAAAATCTGCAGATAGTGTAGCACACCAATAGTTATGCGGTGCACTCACTTGTCCTACTATTCTCTCCTCCTAGTCTTTGCAGTCTGATTGTCTAATCATTTGTAGCTTCGTGATTATGTAAGAGAACCAATGAGACACTATAGCTAGTCAGTTTTGGGATTTTGGGTACTGAGGTGGTAGGTAGGTACAACCCCTATACACCGAGGTCCTGTTTTCCTGCGCATAATTCTGTGTATGTGCAGAATCCCTGCAACATGGCGCCGCCAACGTTTAGTCTGGTTCTTATCTATGAGACTCCTGAGTAGTGCTTGTGCTTGTCCACAATCCCCTCACTTCTGTTTCCGGAGACAGTTGTGACAGTGTAGCCTCCTATTTTGTGATATTTTATAGGTTTTTCAAGCTTGAATTTCAAAAGGTCTTTCTCTTTTTTTAACCCTTTGGTGTGCTGCAGCACATAGGTTTTTATCCTTTATTATTCATTATGGCAGTTGCCATAGCACCTCCTAACCTCGCACCACTCAGGGTTAATTTAACTCAATATGGAGTACCTGATGTGGGTGTTGCGCTTATCTTTGTTGTTGAAGCGAATCCAACATTCCGCTTCGAGGTATTTTATTCTTGGGTCACCTTTCCGGCAGTCAATGGAACAGATAATTTGTTTCACGAGTATACTGCCATCGCGACTCCACGGGAGTATAGACCGTATAGAACTCTTGAGGTTCCGCTCATAGCTTGGCAACACCAGATATGGTTTAATGGCGCCCTTCCACACCCAATAACATCGGTCCGTTTAGGCCCCTTAACAATAGATGGGGCCACTTGGCCAGTTTTGGCTGGGTACACCCCGCACCCAACTTATCTCACTGCTACAGTCGTAGAGCTATGATTATTACATACTTCATTAATAAATATACACAGAGCTGTTATTCAGTTCATGTCGCGCAACTTCCAGGTGGGACCACCTGGCACTGCTGCGCAACCACCTGCACCTGGTGGTGTGACCAACAGTCCGTTGATGGTAAATTCCGTGATGGGCATGCGTCCCAAAAATAAGGATGAACTTCGTTATTGGCTTGTTGAGAAATTTGGGCAACTAGAAGCTGTTTTTCCAAATACCACACCTGTGGAGAAATACAGGATCTTGACAATAAGTCTACCGAAAAACCTGGTTCCTGAATTAGCTGATTGTAACACTTGGGGTAAAGTGTTTGCAGCAGTATATTCAATGTGTTTCGACACCCCCTCAATGACCGTTCTCCCATTCACGATCAAACGTGTTCAGGAGAAACATGGGGCAGAGGCGGCCCTGGAATTGGGAATGAAACTGGTTGGGATGTTCGACATTGTTTGCGATATGATCCTTGCAAATGTTAAGGGTGATGCTATTAGCATACAAGTGGCACAACGCTTGGAGGCTGTGGCAGACGCAGACAAGCAACGCGAATTGCCAAAGATTATTGCTAAAGCTTATAAAACCATAGGGCGCAATAGTCTGGGAATCAAACCTTTTACTCAACCACAAACTCAAACTCAAAGTCAACAAAAGGCCCAGACTGATAAAGATGGGTGCCTGTTCTTTCCTAAAATGAACTGGAGAAATAAAAAGCAGGGGCAGCAACAACAGAAGCAGGGTTCGCGTGCTGGTTCACTGACGCCTGAGTCTTCTGAGCGTACTTATGACTTGCGCGACTGCGCAAAAATTAAGACTCCTGATAGATTTTAGATCCCTGATCGGCGAGAGCGTACCAGGTTACATTGTTGCCTTACGGACGCCTTTTCCCCCGCGTGAGAGCTCATGGAGTAAAAAAACCTCCACAAGAGAGGTAAACTTCAATACACGCATGATAGACTGAACATGCGATTTGACATATTAGGCATACATTTCATATGAATTAGATTAGAGTGATATAGGGACCCTGTTTAGGTCCTGAAGAAAAAGCCAAGGGGTTTGGCTTTAGAAACATGTTGACCGAGTAGGAGGCCACACATTGCAGTAGGCTCCCTACTATCTATCCCCATTTTTAATGCTACCAGCTAGGGAAGTGAATAAAGTGTTTTTTTTTCACTAGCCAGGTAACTTTTAGAGTATTTAATTCACATTACAATTTCTCTCCCTATCACTCTTGCACTACACATAGCCTTTCTCACTGGATTAAGTGCTCCTGCATCTTTGTAGGTTGTAGCACGCCCCGCCCCATAGAGGGACGGGAAGACCCCAATGATGAAGCATGACACTGAGGGATACTTAGTGTGTGAGGGGTATTTTAAAAACACCTGGTGTGTCCCGTGACAACTCACAGGGACACAAGAACCTTGTATCACTTTCACGAGATTTGTTCTCAACATACACATTATTAGGATTTAGGTAGAATCTTGTTGTTTATTAAAATGTTTGTGCCAGACCTTGATGGTCTAGACGTTGTGGCGGCTGCCGCAACCTTTGACGTAGATAATCATTCTACTATGTTACAGGACCTACAAAAGACCAGTGACAGATACGCAACTGAACATTTACCCTCTTCCAATGATGCAGCACTGCTGATTCCAGTAGCAGGCTGGCTTCCTAAGATTGGAGATCTGGTACGAGAAAAGCTGGAGAACAAAAAAGAATTTGGTCTCTCTTATCATGCACCGGTTCCAGTACTTGAATTGAAAGGTACTCGTACAGTCATTTTACCACCTTTACCTGGCCGCAAAGACAACAGATACATCTCAGTGGACAATGTCAAGTTACACCGTCTGGCCGACTCTGAATAGTGTCACACCTGCAGTTTCGTGCAATACAATTTCGTTGAATTCGCTGACTTCATCCTCTTCCACTAATGCCCGTGAGGTTTAGGTGGTGGTGGACACTACTATTGACCTTTCGCCTGTTCTGCCTCCATCCTCTTCCAATACAGACGTTGAGTATACTTACCCTACAGATGAGTCTAATAGTGAGGTGCCAATCAGTCCTCGACAACATCATGCTGATCCGGCACTACCATCTCTAATTAACAGGACTGCAAGCGGTTACTTTGGAGATCATGCCAGCTTCTCTTCTGACTCATCCTCCTCGTCTTCCACTTTAATTCCACCTACAAAATTGTGTATTTTCATCTCTTGGTTCAAAAAGACTTACCTGGTCCCACCCTGGACCTACATCTGGTTGGTACTTATCCTGATTTTCCTCTTCATGTCGATTGGATTTGTGACAGTGTTTTTCTTACTGATCAATGGTCATTATTTGCCAGAGCGCTCTGCTGTGAACTTGGTCGATGGAGATTTGGTACCTCATACATCGTCCCATATCATGAAACGTGATCAAACTCTTGTTAACATTTCAGCTTTCCCAGTTGCAGATGACATCGTATGGGATAAAGTAGCTTTTGAAATCCACGGCTTGACGGAAGTCCTTAAGATACCATACGTGTTTCGCGTCTCCTTAGGAGATATGGTAACACAGGACATACATTCCGATGATTGGGATGTGCAAGCTGTACATTCATTCATTGTTTTCTAATTTGAAATATTATGATGCTTTTGATGCTGAAGATTTGTATTTAAATTCTGCCAATTATGCTGATTTATTCTGTTATCCCATTACGGGCATCACTACTTACACAAAATGAGCATGATACGACCTGTCTTTAAATACACTCAATGAGAACATTGTCGAACTCCCATCCAAGGGAGTTCTAAAACACTTCGGGATAAGTTTGCTTATTTCACCGATTATAATACGTCTAATCCAGAATCCTATTTTTTTAAATTGCATTTCTCATCGCAGCCCAAATTTATTCTTATCCATACTAACTTGATCTATTCCAATTCCTTTAGAACTGAATTGGCCAAACAAGGTTATGATCACTGGAAAGATACAATTGATTTAAAATCAATTTGGGGCACTAAAACTTGGCAGGTTCTGGGTACTGAAGCTCTGCATCGTGCATGCCTGATTCCGAATCAAATTTTATTTTTAAATGACACAGTACACCAGACCACTTGTTTTGGCTTGGCGATAGCTAAAAATTTCAATATCCCATCCATCCCTTCATTAGCGGAATATGACAATTGGCACGCACAAACTAATTTTATGATCGATATATTACAAGCTTTGTTTCGAAATGACACTTTCAATATTTCGGACACTGACCAATCCAGTTGGTTGGTCTGGCAAACAAGTTCAAATGCATGTCAACTGCGTTTTTATAATGTGACATCAGGTTTAACACAGACTAGACTGGATCCTCGTTTTCCAAATTCACATACAATCACCACATACTCTGTGGGTAAATTGTGCCAACAATGGTTAGAGCACTCTACTTTGTCGTCAGTAAAACAACACTTGTCACTCTTGTCGAGCGACATCAATTTGGCTGATTTTATCTTATGTCCTAGAGCCCCTAGAAATAAAAGGTTCATCTATGCAGCTTACAATGAAATTTGGAAACTTTTGCAGATGGAAGCAGCTTTTCGACTGCGCCAGATTGATCAGGCAAATTTGGAAAAGGTCCTTGCTGTAGTCGACAATATCATCAATACACTATCTTCACGCATTTATACCTTGGATAATATTGTTTCATCTGTTATTGATATTGTTCAAAATGATGTATCTGTGTTGTATCATGGTCAAAATCAATTAAGATCAGTAATGCAGTTTGCATGGACATTACAGACTCTCAAAATGGGTAAAGTCCTTTGGTACTATTTGAATGCTTCTGCTTTGTTTTCACCTTTCATTTGACTGATAAACAGAGATTTATGTCCATGAAAGATGCTACATACACGCTATTACACATTGAAAAGTTAGAGCCCTTGCCATTTTCTGTGGCAGAGACAGACTCGGCTGTTTGGCTAATTCATGGTGTAATATCTCTACCATTCTCGCTGTTTCAATTTAAATCATGTATGAAATATTTTCCCATAGGTCACTTTAAACCCCTGGGTAATGCATTTCTCCATGAATTATGGTCCCTTCCTTTCACTTACAGATGTCAACGGGAGGATAAGGAAGTTTTTCTAACAGGGGAGGATTGCAATTCCATAGTAGGACATTCCCTGGTTTGTAAACATGTTAAGTTGCACGGCGCTTGTAATGTGTCTGTGTCACGACTTGCTCCCTGCATTCCCGTGTCCACCACCAGGGGGCTGAACTGGGGGACTTTCCAGTCTTCTAATAAGCTTCCAGACCCTCCCCTGCATGCATATCCTGACTTCCAGCCATTTGGACACTTATTGGGAATTGACATCCATTCCCAATCCATGCCGGGTTTTGTGACAGCCAGCCTGCTTATATTTGAAGCCAGCCTACTCATGCCTGAAACTCCACTACCTAGAATTCCCTGCTCACTGCTTTGTCTCCACCCCTGCAGGCCAAGGATGGGTGGAGGAATTCAGCTCACCTGTGGCTGGCTGCTGCTAGCCTGCTCACACCTGCTGCATATGATTACTGTGAGCTCTTTTAAGCCCCAGCTCCCTTCAGCCCAGTGTTGGTCATTGTAAGCTGTTATCCGGTGAGACCAGTCTTTGTTCCTGAGCTTTTGCTATTCCTTGTTTCCTGAACCAGCACTGCCTGCAGTGCTACTTAGTATCCTGAGCTATAGTTAGTCCTTGTTCCTGTTCCAGGGCTTCAGCTATTTCTTGAGCCTGATTTGCACTGCTTGCAGTGCTCTCTTGACTCCTTGTTTCCTGAGCTCTAGCTATTTTCCTGTTTCCTAATCCAGCACTACTTGCAGTGCTCTCTTGACTCCTTGTTTCCTGAGCTGTAGCTATTTTCCTGTTTCCTAATCCAGCACTACCTGCAGTGCTACCTTGATTCCTGAGCCTTAACATTTCCTTGTTCCTGACCTGCAGGGCTACCTTGAATCCTGAGCCTTTGCTCAATTCTTGCCCCAGCACTGCATCCTATGCTACCTTGTTTTCTTGATTCTTGACCCTGCACTATTCTAGTATACCCTTGTAGCCTCCCCTTCTGCATACCCTTTTCCAGTCCCTGCCTTTCTTCCCATTTCCTTGGTTCCAGTTCCTAGTTTGCTGTCTTTCTATTCAGCTGTCTCGCTTCTGTTACCTTGTATGTTTGTTACCTGCTTTCTGCCAAGTGTGCCCTGTGATTTCCTTCCTTTCCTGTTAAGCACTCCTCCTTGCTAGCTCCTTGTCTATTTTGCTTGTGTTTAGTTCTACCCCTTTGCTGTTATTGCCTTGCGTGTTCCTGTTTGATCGCCAGGATCCGTGGGCACAGCTGACTACCTAGGTGGTGTTTCTTGTTCACTGCGAGTATTGTCTTTGAGTTACTGTTATAACATCACCATAGGTATAAGCTCCACAGACCCTGCCTTTGCATACATATCCTATATGTGGGTATTTTCAGTCAGTATCTGTAACAGCAATTGTGGGTGAGGAACTTACTGAGCTTCAGTCTTACCGTGTGGAGCTCCCGAGTGCTTTACCCCACATTCCCTTTATTGTTAATGTTGTTTTATATTTAAGTGTATTGCACATCCGTCCTGGGTTTATTGATTCTGAATGCTGAGCCGCCTCATGAGTGCCTGTCCTTTCTGAGTCTCACCCTTCTTGTTCACTTGTACAGGCTTTCCCCTTGGATCCCTTTGTCTCCTCTTTCTGTGTACGTTTCCTACCCAGTTCCCAGTCCTTGCCCAAGTCCCTGACTGTGTTCCCCACATAGTCCCGGACAGACCCTGACAGTCTGCGCCTAATCTTGCATGTTTTTTCAAAGGAACTCCCGTGCCATCAATAATTACAGCTTTTCCATTGCTTACTAACCGCAGTTATCTTATTTTGAACAACCATGACTGCTGTGGTTTACGGGCAGAAATCCCGTATTTAGTAACAGTTTCACAACGTGTTACTTGTTGTAGCAATGTGCTTTTTCCGCCCCACATGGGAAAGTAGATAGTTCCATTTGGCCTTACATTCCTACTTTGAAAACAGATTCCAACTAATTGAGCAGGCTCAAAGCGCTATTGTTTCAACAAGAGGGGGCCCTCACTTCAGCTCGAGAGACCTTCGAGTTGCAGGTGCCTAGAACATCTAGCGAGATTCAGTCACTTCTGAACACTAACCTCCCCCTTCACTTTGGGGAGCTTATACATCAAATATTGAATGCGTCTGATGCCAAAGGCCTTGCTCAATTCTTTTAACTTGTGGGATCCGGCCTTATGACTTCTTTTCAGACGATATTTGGAGTAATACCGGCTTATATTCATTCTATCTTTTCTAGCGTCTTCGGAGGGTTCCCTTTGTTACTGGCGCTTGCAGGTGGAATACTGATCCTTCTGCTTCTACTACGCAATGGCTGCTCATCTTGTGGTAATGCACAGACCAGGCCAATTACAACTGTACCGTGATCGAATGCAACAATTTTTTGGATGCTTGCCATTAGCAACGCTTAGCATGAGTTATGGATTAACTTTTCGCTTCGCCTACTTCACTTGCATTCAACCTATGCTCTACTGTCAGCGGTGCCCCTTCTATTGGGCTTTGGATTTATGCCTCTCCAATACGTCATGTACAATCCTGGATTTTAACCAGTTAATGGGTCCCTTAGAGGCCCATGAACGGGCCTGTTCTGGGAATGGCCACATGGCGCGTGCTGCTGCACTTGGGATCTTGGCTGAATGGGATATCTGCGCGGCAGCGCAGAACCTCCTACAATGCAGTTTCATCGAATATCACGCAAGTTGTCCGGATATGCTCTTGGAAGCATCACAATACGAAGAGCATGTCTTTTCCTCCGACATACTTAATTGGATGGCACCCTTTTTTTTACTAGCGATGGAGATGACCTTTTGGAACGAATTGCATTCTTGAGTTCACGTACTTTCATGGGGTTTCTTTTTGATAAAAAAAAATGTACTTTGGTTTTTTCAAGCGCTTCTGAACTAAGCTTAACTATGAACTCTGTTTTGGTCTTTTGTCTATATGCTACGACCTTACCAAGGGGAGGTTGTTATATGGCCGTTAGGGTCATTCTCAACATTGCTAAGTTAGCATAAGCTCTGCTGCCATGATGCTGCTTTTTTAGCACGTTACTACTTGACTTTATTTTGCAAGACTCTGTTTGGGCCTTTCACATGAGAACTGTCTGCTTTCTGCGTTCTCTGCTTATTCCTGGAGTTTAGTCTGAACACGATGTGCAAGGTCGATAAACATGCCCCTTGTTATTCTTTTGTGGTCAGTCCCTAGCAACTAGACAAAACATGCTGAACACAGCTGCACTGCTAGAAACTCGTGCTTTGATATTACGGGGATGCGTGTTGTTCAAACAGACACTTGGGGAGAGACTTTCCTTGGAGAAGAGCTATGCTGTTCCTAACATATAAACCTTCCATCTAGGCTCTAAGGTATGGGGTCTGCTGACCTAGCCCAGAGATCTTCCTTTATATAATAAACCTCAACTTACCAAGGGGAGGTGGTTAGGCCTTATAGTCCTTTTTCCACTGTCTGTATATGATGACATCTCCCTTTATATTCTATGGTATTGTAACAATACTAACTGTTTTAGGTTTATGCATTTGGCTGCTGGTAGTGGCTCGTTTACTGCATTATAGAGCACAGTAGTTAAAATAAACATTTTGAACTATACAGTGACTCTGACAATCCTTATTGTGGACAAGTACGAGTGAGTGAGCGAAAGGGTATGTCTTGCTACCGTGATTCCTGTAGAGAGTCGGGAGTGTTGTGTTCTGGGTTGTCTAATCATTCGTAGCTTCATGATTATGTAGGAAAATGAATGAGACACTATAGCTAGTCGGTTTCGGGATTTTGGGTACTAAGGTGGTAGGAAGGTACAACCCCTATACACCGAGGTCCTGTTTTCCTGCGCATAGTTCTGTGTATGTGCAGAATCCCTGCAACAATAGTGTAGCACACCAATAGTTATGCGGTGCCATCACTTGTCCTACTACTCTCTCTTCCTAGTCTCTGCAGTCTGCAACTATATTAGCCCTTAAGGACTCGGAGGGGGTGTGGGTGTGTGAATTTCCATAGTATATAGGTTATTGTAGCTCAACAATGATCCCCCACAGTTCTTCTCTTACCTGTAATTAGGCTAAGCGATGCCTGCATGGTTTCCCAAGGTGAAATGGTGGTGGTGGTAGAGAGTAGCAGCATGTTAGCGGACTAGTCGAATACTAGTGAACGCACCATATCCAGAAGCGAGGTTCCACTCCCTCCTAGCCAAACTCAAACTGTAGAATGAGGAATATTCATCGCAGGGAACTAATTAAATTGAAATAAAGAGTTACTGAATTAATGCTGTTTTATATGCAAGCTTTGCAAAAAAATTGAGACAGTCGCCAGAGGGAGACTAGAGTACAAATAGACTACACAAGAAGAAGACTGCCAAATGAGAAAATATGAAGATAAGCAATGCTAAAGTAAAATAAATAATCAGAATGGTGGGCTAGTACAAGTTACGAACTGAAGTCGACTCGAGCTATGAAGTGGACAAGCGTAACCTTTAATGCTGGAAGGATGCTGATGGTGGCAATTATGATGGATTATGTACCTCTGAAAAAAATGTGAATATTGAATACTGTGCATGGGTGAGTAATCTAATATATATAATATTGCTAGTGTTTTGGCTATACTTAGAGCAAAAGAAGATCCTCGCCCTGCCTTGAGTTGGTGTTGCTTTCACCACATCTGCCCTACCAAGTGTGTGATCAATTAATGGTGTAAATGTAATTTAGTCACACCTCAATAAATCACACAACCTGGGGTAAGAGGGTTAGGGGTTCGATGAATGGATGTGAAGGGGGATTTGATGGAAAGGTTTAACAAAGACAAACACTACCCAAGGACGACATTCATCTTGGCATCTGACCATCATAAATCTGTTATGGGAGGTAAAGGAAATGCATGCATGATGATGAGTACTAGCACAACACCAAATCAAATTGTCCGTCTGCCCCCAGAGAGACCCAAGTTACATTATGTTCATTGTAACAAGCTTTGAAAGATAGCAAATAAAATTAAAATATCTGTAAGAGTCAAGTAAACAAACATAAACAACACACACAGTTGTAATGAATAAAGAGAAAAAAAGATACTGTAGTGTAAAATTGGGAGTTGCATCTGCATTCCTCTTGGACTGTCCCTCAATCTTTGGTGCCTGGTGGATGTGGTTCGGTTAGGTAAGTTTGAGAATGTTACATTGTTTTTCCAGTATGGCGCAGGGTAAAGGCTAGAGCTCATAGATTGAAAAGCAAAAATGATATTGAAGACTCAAGGAGAAAAGTTAAACTGCATAAGAAACAGTGCGCAACAAGAAGAGAAGACTCAGAGGCAGCATGGCTAAATGTCTGTTTCGGGCAGCTACCTCAATAACAGGCCCCCCACCCAAACACTACTTAGCTTCAAACTAAATGATGAATTTTAGCCAGACAGCCTGACTGAGCACACACACACACAGAGCAACATAGAATTTTTTCCTAATCAAGTAAAAAATCAACGCACCACTGTCAGTCACACCACTCACCGCCACCACTACATAGACTTGCGTAGGTCTGGTGTTGTTTACCTTTAGGCCACTTCAAAGTCATCATCATCCAAATCGGTTGGTTTCAGTGAATTTGAAAACGTCCATCTTCTTCTGGTGGCATTTTTCAAAGTAGTCACGCTCATGCCCATGGCCTGAGTCATTCCATCATCTCTGATCCTCCTGAGTCTGACCCCGAGTACGGTGTCCAACTCCATACCAACAGTGTACTGAGTCCCAACTCAAAATGCAATAAATTGGCCTGTAGCAGAACAATTTTGTTATTGAACAACAAGAAGGGAAAGATTGACTTGAGTCACTCTTTGGGGCAGATTTACAAGCCCCTTGCGCCACTTTTGCATCACTTTTAACATGGGAAAAGTGACGCCAAATTGGCGCCAGGGGCTTGTAAATCTGCCCCTTTGTGTGTAGACTAGAGTAGACTAGATTTGTGTTTGCAAGCTTTGCATTATCTAAGTGACTGGTCGGGTCTGAGTCTTTGAGGAGTATAAAGCAGAAAACAATAAAAAAACAAAGCAGTGTGGACTGTGTGGAGTGGAGTTGGACCCGGTGAAGGAATCTCCCTATCCTATCTCTCAAAGGAGAAGGAAAAAACATAACCTTCAGGGGAAAATTTAACATTATTGATCAGCCATCGGTAGGCCACCAACATTGTGAATCTCAAATTAATCATTAACACATTAAGCATAACAAACAAACACCCAGTCTCACACTGCCTGCTAGCAGCACATGAATCATCTCATCTCTTCTCAAACTCAACACACATTATGACACACATATCACAACAATTTCACATCACAAGTTATAAACAACAATCACTCAGTGTGCAATGCATGCCAGCATTTACCTGGTCTTCCAGTGTGCTCGCCATAATCAATTGGTGATACATTGCAGAATGCAGATCGTTCATTGGTTCACGAAGCAGAGAATTGCTAGTGTAAATTGAATTATATGTCACATGTGGGGCACTCCCTCTATGGTAAGAAAGCATAGATAGTCACGGCCCAGGGCTAGAGGCAGGCACACATTTGCTTGTATTCTCTGTCCAATGTCTGACTTGAGGGAAATTGCTTTGGAGGGCGAGTCGGGACTTCTTCACTGCACATAGTTGCAACTCCAATCTGGCAATAAAAATGTGTCTAAGAGTAAGTCAGTGGGGATGAATTGGTCAACCAGACAGTCAGACACACACAAATATTAAAATAAATAATGTTCCCTAGGTATATATATTTTTTGAGGGCGTCAAAGAAAGAAAGCCTAGTAGTCAGGGAAGGAGATCTCGTCCTTAAACTCGGGTGGTTCACCCAGATATAGGTCATCTAACACATTACTTCCATGACCTGAGTCTCCGTCATCTTCCTCCTGTGGTACTTCAGGTATGGTGTAATCCGGTGGTATAAAGTGCTGATTCATTTTGATCATGGTTAATCTCTCCACGCTTTGGGGCAAGAGACTGGTCCTTCTCACTGTGACAACAGCACCAGCAGCACTAAAAACATGCTCAGTGGAGACACTGGGACAGTGCAAGCCAGATAGTTTATTGCCAGACTGCTGAGATTTGGCCATAAGCGCCTCTTCCCATACCAATACACCAATGGGTTTTGATCAAGGTAGACCTCTGTTGCGTCATCCAGATAGGCCTGGACCATTCGCTCAATGTTCATTGCTGGTGCTCCACTTTCCTCAACCTCTTTTGCCTTCGCCTCTGCACTGGACGTAAGCCCTGCCAGTAGAAACCACTCAGTTGCTGATTTGGGGGCTGTCACAACCAGCTAGATCAATACAGTAAACACTGCCATTGTGCCTATCCAAATGAAAGGTCAAGAAAATAGAACCCAAAACACCTTTGTTTCGATATTACAGGACTTATGGGACTGTTGGTTGTGAGTGCATGACTTATCAGAGGTTAGGGAAACTACAATTCCCATGAACACTTGCACAGACTTCCAAGGAAGAGTGGCTCCCAGTGGTTACTGAATCAAGCCAGGTGATATCCTTCGGCTTCGAGCATGGAACTGCGCAGATTATTCCTAGGAGATCAGTGTATGAAGACTGCCAACGCTGGAAAGCTTCTCTTCCCTTTTTGGTGCGGTGAGCGTGAGGTTTTCTCCGTTAGGAGTCGTGTATTGGAAGATACAAGGGGGCGTTTAAAGGTAACGAGATCAGCTGACCTTGTACTGACTGTCATTGTGTATTTAGTTCCGGGAAGAGGAACGTTTGCTGGTTGGGGTCTCAGTGGAGACGTGCATTACATTTCATATCAAGGACATGGCTCACGGCTGTTGTCGGAGTCATGTATGGAACTAAATTGATCTGTTAGAAGTTTTCTATTGTTAAGAGAAAAAGAATACCTGTGGGCTATGGAAGCTGTTGGATACTGTAGCTTCCTTTGTGGTATAACGAACCTTCTTGCTTATGACGTTACTGCAGAACTTTCTGCCGAATCTTTGGTACTTTTGGGTTAAATATTTTTGTTTGGATTTCTTGGCTTTTAACGGCTAAAAGGATGTTAGCCAATTTACAAAAGATGACAAAAACAATATATGAAAGGTGTTGTACGTTGAATATAGGAATCCATCTCATTATCTAAAGAAAAGTAAAAGGACCTTCTAATTCAGAAGCGTGTATGTATAATATTGTTTATATTCACTGCCTTAAAAGTGGAGTTGGTGTATTGGGAGAAAGAGAGTGAATGAAGAATTCTCTAGGTTCTCCAACCCCCTGTGATGTATTGGCTTATGTACTACAGGGTGGGTATTCAGTGATTATAGGAGTTGTTTCTTATGGTGATGTCAACCTAAGCTGAAAGAAACTCTAAAGTGGGGCTAACAAAAAACTGTATACCATTTCTTGTTGCCACAGTACAAAATCTCTAAAAGTTTGAACATAGGCTATCTTCTGTACTTCCAAGGATTCTCTGAGGGACAGAATCTACTATATTTTTTGTTACAGGTATAGTGTTCTGAAAGATTTCTAGATAACTCATATTGGCATTGATTAGGTAATGTGTGTATGGTGTATTTCATGATTCTCTCTCTCTTGTCACTAGGTCTCCTTCCCTGCTGTTCCCTTCCTTTCCTTCCCTCGCTTGATCTGATCAAAATTCTATGCTATACAAGCAATTTGGAATTGAGATTATCAAGAGGTGTTTTGCATCCCGAGGTACTTCAAGGCTATTTATTTATTTATTTATTTTAAGAGTTTTATATAGCGCTGGCTAGACCCGGAGGTATCAGAGCGCTTTACATTAGGTTACACAATGTTAAAGACAATGAGGCTAACAGGGGCTGATGCTCCTGGTCTTGGTGTTGATGGTGTTCTTGTCATTGGTTTTGGCTGCTGTGAGCCAACAGCACTGCCCTCAGGCTCTGAACTTGAGGGCTGCCCCACAGGACTTGAGCCCTGGACCAGTGGGCCTCTAATTCCCAGCTGTTATTTTTCTAGCTCACTGCCTTGCTCAGCTATCCATGTTTTGTATTTTCTAACATCCCCATCTGAAAAAAGAATGAAAGTGGACAGTAATGGTTTGTACCATGGATCAAGAATTGTGGCACAGTTGTAATGTTTGGAAGACACAATGTCTCTTTGCAACTTAGCAGACAAGCAAAGGATTAAGCTCTCCACCAAGTCATACACATCTTTTTTTTTCTCCACACCTGTGTACATTGCAGACAGCTCCTTTAGCTGTTCCTGTAGCATGTGCAACAATGGGATAGCTAGGCCCATGGTACTGTCCTCTTTGCTGACTTCCCGTGTGAACACCTCAAAAAAGGAAGCAGCATCTCTGTCAGGCATTTGACTAAGCCCCATTGGTCCATCTCACTGATCATGCCTTTTACAGTTGAATCTCCTCTTTGTATGACATATTCATTGATAGGTCTGTACTGCTCAAACAGGCGTTCAAGCATGTAATAAGTGGAGTTCCAGCATGTTGGCACCTCCTGTATGAGTGCTTTAGCAGGCATTCTATAATCACGCTGAATGACCCTGAGCTGTTCTCTGGCTTTAAATGAATGGGTGAAATGTGTGCAGATTCTTCTGCAGGTGGACAGTAAGTTGCTAACTTGGTCTTCTTTTTTGAGAAAGTCCTGTACAATGATGTTGATGCAGTGCGCCAAACACAGGACCCTAAAATAACCACCATCGTCCATGGCCTTAACTATATTACTGCCATTGTCCGTGGCAACAAATCCAATCTTAAGCACTCTTGGCCGCAGCCATTCAAAGACCTTGCTGTTAAAGTTTTCCAAAATGTTTACAGCTGTATGGGATTTCTCCATTGCGAACATCGCTACTGTTGCATGCTTCCAAACAGAATTAAAAATCTCAGCAGTGTCAATCAATCAATCAGGGGGTTTATAAAGCCCGCTACTCACCCGTGAGGGTCTCAAGGCGCTAGGAGGGGGGGGCAGCTCCGGATCAGTCGAAGAGCCAGGTCTTGAGGTCCCTCCTGAACGTGTGCAGGGTTGGGGAGCGTCTGATGTTCACAGGGAGCTGGTTCCCAGTCTTGGCTGCGATGTAGGAGAAGGCTCTCCCGCCCATTCTGATTCTGCGGATGCGGGGGACCTCTGCCAGGGCGAGATCGGCTTAGTGGAGGTTCCTCTTGGGTACGTGGAAGGAGACTCTCTCGTTGAGGTATTTGGGTCCGATGTTGTTGAGGGCTTTGTAGGTGTGGGTGAGGAGCTTGAAGGTGACCCTCTTCTCGACGGGGAGCCAGTGGAGGCCTCGAAGGTGTTGGGTCATGTGTTCGTGATGGTGGTGTCCCGAGGACGAGTCTGGCTGTGGCGTACTGGATGGTTTGGAGTGTGTGTAGAAGAGTTCTGTTGATTCCGGCGTATAGGGCGTTGCCGTAGTCCAGTCTGCTGGTTATGAGAGCGTGGTGACGGTCCTTCTGCAGTCGGAGGGATCCATTTGAAGGTCTTGCGGAGGATGCGCAGGCAGTTGAAGCTGGTGGAAGCGACGGCGTTGATCTGGCGGTTCATGGAGAGGGAGGAGTCGAGGATGATGCCAAGGTTTTGTGCGTGGTCTGTAGGGGTGGGTGGATTCCCGAGGGCGGAGGGCCACCAGCTGTTGTCCCAGGCGGAGGTGCGGGGTCTGAGGATGAGGACCTCGGTTTTCTCTGAGTTGAGCTTCAAGCAGCTGTCTTTCATCCAAGCTGCGACGTCCTTCATTCCTTCATGGAAGCAGAGTCTGGTGTCTTCGGGATTCTTCGTGAGTGAGAGGATGAGCTGGGTGTCGTCGGTGTAGGATACTATGCTGAGCCCATGCTGTCTGACGATGGCGGCGAGGGGGGCCATGTAGATGTTGAAGAGCATGGGGCTGAGCGATGATCCTTGGGGTACCCCGCAGTTGGGTTTGGAGAGGAAGGGAGGGAGTCTGATCCTCTGGGTTCTGCCAGAGAGGAAGGACTGGATCCAGTCGAGGGCGGCTCCTTGTATCCCCGCGTCGTGAAGTCTGGCTGTGAGCGTGCGATGTGAAACGGTGTCGACGGCCGCGGAGAGGTCTAGAAGAATGAGGGCTGCAATGTGTCCCTGGTCGAGTAGCATGCGGATGTCGTCAGTGGCGGCGAGGAGGGCGGTCTCGGTGCTGTGGTTGCTGCGGAATCCAGACTATGAGGAGTCTAGGATGGAGTTTGCTTCGATGAAGGCGGTCAGCTGGGCGTTTACGAGTCTCTCGGTGGCTTTGGCTGCAAAGGGGAGGAGAGAGATGGGCCGGTAGTTTTTCAGGTCCGTAGGGTCGGCCGTTGGTTTCTTGAGGAGGGGTTTAACCTCTGCCCGCTTCCAGTCATCGTGGAAGATGCCGGATCAGAAGGAGGCGTTGATGGTCCGTCCTAGTTTAGGTGCGATGGCGGCAGCAGCCCTGTGGAATATGTGCGGTGGGCAGGGGTCCGTTGGGGCTCCTGAGTGGGTTTTCCTCATGGTCGGGGCGATGTGTTCGACGGTGGCGGGATCCCAGGTCAGGTCGGTTGGCTTTTCAGCAGTGGTGGGGATGGGGGTAGTGTACGGTGGCTGTTCGCTGAAGTTGTCGTAGAGGGCCTTGATCTTCAGATGGAAGTAGGAGCTGAGTTTGTCGCAGAGTTCCTGGGAGGGTGTGATGTCCGTGGTTTCGCTGGGGGGTTTGGTGAGCTGCTGTATGATGTTGAAAAGTTCCTTGGCGTTGGTCTTGTTGGTCTGGACTTTGTCTCTTATGAAGGTCCGTTTGGTGTCCCTTATGCGCTGGTGGTATTCCCTCAGGGCGCTCCTATGGTTGTTCCATGCTTCCGTGGTTTTCTGGTTTCGCCAGGTTTTTTCTAAGCGTCTGCAGGAGCGTCTGGCTTCATGTAGTTCCGTGGTGAACCAGGCGGCTTTCAGAGGGCGATGTTTGGCAGGGTGGCGGAGGGGTGCAAGCTTGTCGGAGCAGCAGGCGATCCAGCGGTGAAATTCTTTGGCCGCGGAGTTGGTGTCGGTCGTGGCACTGGGGTGGACTTGGAGGAGGGTAGTGTTGAGGTGCTCCTCTGTGGCCTTGCTCCAGTTCCTTCGTGGTGGGCGCGGGGGGGCTTGGGTGGGTGGTGCTGTTGAAGGTGAAGTGGACGCAGTGCGGGTCCGTCCAGAGGGGCTGGGTGGTGTGGCTGAAGCGGATGTTTGTCCCTCCTGCGAAGATGGGGTCGAGGGTGTGTCCAGCTTTGTGAGTGGGCGTGTTGACCAGCTGCTTCAGTCCGAGGTTGGCGAGGTTGTGGAGGAGCGTGGTGGAGTCGGGGTTGTTGCAGTTGTCGAGGTGGAAGTTCAGGTCCCCGAGTAGGATGTAGTCCATGGAGGTGATGGCGTGGGGTGCGGTGAGCTCGGCGATGGTGGTTGCGGACTGGGTGCGAGGTCCCGGCGGTCTGTAGATGAGGGTGCCGCGTAGCGTCATCCTTGGGCTGGTCTGAATCTGGAAATGGAGGTGTTCTGTGTTGGAGTATGGGTCACTCATGCTGGAGGTGGAGAGTCGGAGGGGGGTCCTGTGTGCGATGGCGATACCTCTTCCTGGGCGGTTGGGGCGGTCCTTTCTCTGAATCTTGTAGCCGTCGGGGATGGCAGTTGCGATGTTGGGGCCGGAGGTGGCGTTGGTCCAGGTTTCCGTGAAGAAGGCGAAGTCAGGCAAAAGGGTGTTGATCAGGTCCCAGATCTCTATGGCGTGTCGGTGCAGGGAGTGCACGTTCAGGAGGATGCATGTTAGGGGTTCGGTGGTGCGTGCATCAGGCGGTCCTCTGGCGGTAGTGGGGATTTGTCGATGGTGAAGGATCTCCGGCAGGCTCTGCACGAGAACTGTCTGTGGGTGGTGTTCGGCGAGGATCTATCACAGTCGGTGTGTCCAGCTTTGTGAGTGGGCGTGTTGACCAGCTGCTTCAGTCCGAGGTTGGCGAGGTTGTGGAGGAGCGTTGTGGAGTCGGGGTTGTTGCAGTTGTCGAGGTGGAAGTTCAGGTCCCCGAGTAGGATGTAGTCCGTGGAGGTGATGGCGTGGGGTGCGGTGAGCTCGGCGATGGTGGTTGCGGACTGGGTGCGAGGTCCCGGCGGTCTGTAGATGAGGGTGCCGCGTAGCGTCATCCTTGGGCTGGTCTGAATCTGGAAATGGAGGTGTTCTGTGTTGGAGTATGGGTCACTCATGCTGGAGGTGGAGAGTCGGAGGGGGGTCCTGTGTGCGATGGCGATACCTCTTCCTGGGCGGTTGGGGCGGTCCTTTCTCTGAATCTTGTAGCCGTCGGGGATGGCAGTTGCGATGTTGGGGCCGGAGGTGGCGTTGGTCCAGGTTTCCGTGAAGAAGGCGACGTCAGGCAAAAGGGTGTTGATCAGGTCCCAGATCTCTATGGCGTGTCGGTGCAGGGAGTGCACGTTCAGGAGGATGCATGTTAGGGGTTCGGTGGTGCGTGCATCAGGCGGTCCTCTGGCGGTAGTGGGGATTTGTCGATGGTGAAGGATCTCCGGCAGGCTCTGCACGAGAACTGTCTGTGGGTGGTGTTCGGCGAGGATCTATCGCAGTCGGCGTGTCTACTGGGATTGAGTGCGAGGAGGGTGGTGGAGTCGTAGCGATGGGGCCTTGGAGAACCAGGGTTCCTGGCGCTGTCGCGCTTGGGTCACGGACAGGGGCAGAAGGGCTTGCCTTAGGCGCGCCAGCGGCGCACCCGGCATTAAGTAGGGGAGGGGGGCAGGACCAGAGGTAGGGTGGCGGGAGCGTGGCTGTGTCGGGGGCGGGGCCGCAGGGGCAGCAGCGACGTGAAAGAGTACACAGTACACAATAAAGCACAGTAAAACAGCACACAATGGACCAGGCAATAAGAGAATAAAGAATAAAGAGGGGTTTACAATACAATACAAAACGGAACGGCAGGCAAAAAGGAAAAACATCTGAGGTGCGCTGCCAGCGCGAACTCTGCTTGTGGAGGGGCTCTGAACCGGAGTGGTGCGACTGCGAGCCGGAGCTGCTTGGGAGTGTTGGCCTGGACCAGAGGTCAAGGCTTCACACGCACTCCCCCGCAGCGGTCGGCATTAAGTAGGGGAGGGGGGCGGGACCAGAGGTAGGGTGGCGGGAGCCGGGCTGTGTCGGGGGCGGGGCCGCAGGGGCAGCAGCGGCGGGAAAGAGTACACAGTAAAGCACAGTAAAACTGCACACAATGGACCAGGCAATAAGAGAATAATGAATAAAGAGGGGTTTACAATACAATACAAAACGGAACGGCAGGCAAAAAGGAAAAACACCTGAGGTGCGCTGCCGGCATGAACCCTGCTTGTGGAGGGGCTCTGAACCGGAGCGGTGCGACTGTGAGCCGGAGCTGCTGGGGAGTGCTGGCCTGGACCAGAGGTCAACACCTGCAAATGTTTTTTCTCTAGCCCCAACAAAAGAGATCCAGAGTGCTGTGATGCACATGTAATCAGTTGCTTGGCAACTGGTCCACAAGTCTGTTGCCAGCTGGATACTGTGGACAGCACTCTGCTGCAAAGCTTGTCCAAGCAATTCAGCTAAATTTTGGTGGCATGGTGAGCAAAAGAATGATGGATTTAACCCAGATCTCTTGACTGGGTGTGAATGTTTTGATTTGTTCTGCATTCCGTCCATCAATTGTGTGTTTTTTGTCCAAGCAATTCAAGCAGCTGGAACAGCAACTCTGGCAAAATAGGACCTGCTGGGAACCTTCAATTAGGGCAGATGGCTGCCACAATTTCAAGAAAACCCACCCCTTCCACAAAAAAAAAAAGGAAGGAGGTCCAACGCTAACATTTTAGCCGGCTTTGCAATTACAAACGTGCCGTTGGGTGGTTGTGTTTATACTGCCCCTCTGGCCTAAACATGGCAGGAGGAGTAGCCTGAATTTCTTTCTTTCCTGATGCCACTGATGCAGGTGGCTTCTTGAGAAAAGGCGGTGGTAGGCTCAATGTGCTTTTCAGCGGGGCATTCACTGTCTTCTGTTGCCTTGGTGTCTCGACCTGAGTCTTGTGCCATTGCGATGTTGCTGATGTGGGTGATACTACTGCACTGCTGGGGAGAGGCTGCTTTGCGTAATAAAGATGTCTTCCTCTTCTTCACTTTCCACCGTAATCGATTTGGATTCCCTGCTCAGCCAGCTTTCACCCCCTTCACCAACAACAGTTGCAGCATTTTGGCCGCTAAGGTATGCCTTCCAACGGATCGTATGGTGCTTTCTCAAACTGGTTGTTTTGTCCTCGGTACCATCGTTTGTACCAAGCTTACCCTAACTAACACTTGCTCTGCAAAGGGGGCATATGGCAATGTTCACCTCCTACTGGCTAACAGAAAAGAGGATAGGAGCTCAACTTTCTGATGCTGGTGCCACTGCCAATGTCGGATGAACTGGCGGTAGGTGGGTGTTTTGACGTTTGGCTCTCTGCAGTACCTACTTCGACTGAGGTGGTTGTGGATGTAGGTCCCTGCTGGGACTTTGCAAATATGGCAGCTGGAAGTGGTATGGATCTGTGGTGACACTGCCACATCCTCCTCGGGAAGTTGGGATGGGGTAACGTCGGTCTCCACTGGGGCTGGTCTAACATCCATGATGACTGGCTCGTTGTCATCCCCCTCTTCTACATCTGCCTCCATAACTCTAAGGCTTTCTGGAACCTTCCTTTTCCTTAGCATAGTCTGAGTTGTCTTGTGATGTGTCTCACTCTCAGACTGAGGCGGGATCCAAGTGGTGTCTAGAACATTAGAAGGGGGGCTTGAAGAAAAAGATGATGCACCACTAACCCTTCTTTTTCTAGCTGGAGATCTGGAAGACAATGGATCTTCTGGAGCAGATTGCTCTGCTTCCTCAGCATGAAGCTCAATCTCTTGAACTGCTCCTACTTCAGGAGGAACTACTATTGGTGTTTGTGGCTGTTGCCACTTCTCTGAGTTTCCTGCAATGATTGGGTACTACTTTGCGATAGAGATAAGTCAATGTCAACATTACTGCTTGTCGGCATTGCCGTGATTAGAATGGCTGCCTCTGTGACAGACACGGGCTTGGGCCTAGATTGGGGAAGGTCCACTGATTTGGGGGTGCTGCACACAGCTTGCTCCCCAGAGGCCGGTGCTACAGGCACAGTTTTTTGTTTTTTGTTTTCCCAAAAACACCTGGGGCCGTATTACAATAAGTGCCCCGGGGGCACAATGGGCGTTTGCGCCCGCTTTGCGCTCCCCCGGGGCACTTTGGTATTATAGAAGGGGGTGCAGACGCTTGTGCGTCCCCTTCTTTAATACCGATAGCACTGGCACACTTAAAGCGCCAGCGCTACCTTCAGAGGGTGTTCTCTCATTTGCATAGGGGCATGCCCTATGCAAATGAGGTAATTCTTTTGAACCTGTGCCCGCGCCATATTACAGATGCGGGCGCCGAGTTAAAGCAGCCCTCTGGAGGCGCACTGACTGTGCACCATTTAAAAGGTGGCGCACTGTCAGTGCACCTCCTGAGAGCAACCCCCTGCAGGGGGTAAAGAGGGTCCCATGGACCCCCAGACATCCCCTTGCAGGCGGGTGCAGTCACTGACTGCACCCGCCTACAAGGGGATCTCTATTACCCTGTAAAAGTGCAGACGGGTGCCGCCTGCACTGTGAAAACACGGAGCAGCTGCTCCGTGTTTTCACATGTATGCGCTGCCCTGGATGCAGGGCTAGTTCGTGGCTGCCCTGATTGCAGAGCATACGTCATAATAGGGCGCATTGTGATTGTTTCCGCTTAGCGCACCTTTTTGTGCCGGGCACACACAATCACAATGCATAATACGGCCCCTGGGGCAACATATCAGTGGTGGTGGTATTAAGCTCCTTCTTCTTCTCACTGGCCACTTGTTAGCAGTTTTAGCACCTTTGTTTGTGGCCATCTTGAAGCAGTCAGTTAGCAGTGGCACTTAGCTTCACAAGTTGAAGAGATGTCTGATGTGTGGGTCACTCACGCGTCACGCTCACGCCGTGCACAGGCCTTCTTTCTGGCACTACTGTGGGTGATGTTGTCTCTTGTTGTCTTGTCATGCACCTAAAAGAAAAGAAGCAAGAAGGACATCAGTGAAACGTAGCATTGTTGCTGTTCAATTAGTAGCACAAACAAAAAATATATAATTCAGTTTGGTCACTGCTGTTACTCTCTTAATTAACAATACAGTGTATATCTACTCATTCTTCATACGGAAAACCACACCAACATATACTTTCATGGTGACTGACCACTCAGGAAGATTAAGAGAGAACAAAAACAACAACAACATACAGATGAAACTGTTTGCTTTATGTGCGGTGTGTGACGTCACGTGACTCACGACATGTGCTGTGGCACTGACGGATGTGCACCTGACAAATGACAATGGAAGAAATAATCCCTAGACAATGAATGCTGTTGGGCACCTATAGCAGACATGGGCTTGATTGATGCAAGATGTAGTTGGAAATGGTATAAACACAAAAAAACATTTTAAATTATACAATACAAATTAAAAAATGACAAAAATTATTTACCAATTACTTAAAAAATTGAAAAATTAAAATAATTAAACATAAGTGAAAATATCCTCAAAGACATAACAATAAGTTATTATTAAACTGCTATCTCATTGCTCAACCATCTAGTCAGCCTATGGCAAAAAGGGCTGAATTTGGATGAACGTACAAAATGGCTGCCAACCAGTGCCACATTGTCATCAACAACACTGAACAGGAAGGCATTCATTGGGAACAAGGAGAAAACATGCAGGCCTATGGGGAAAGCACACTGGCTATATCCACAAAATGACTGACACCCACATAGTCCCAACAAGAGGCAGGAGGCCTAGAACAAAGAAAGCATTCAGGCCTATGGCAAAAGCACACTGGCTGCCTATACAAAATGGCTACCAGCCACATGGTCACACAACAACAACCAACAAGAAGGCATGGCCAGTTGGCCACAACAAAGGAGACATGCAGGCCTATGGCAAAAGCACACTGGCTGCCTACACAAAATGGCCAGCAGCCACATGGTCACAACAAAAAGCAGGAGGCCTAGAACAAAGAACGCTTGCATGCCTATGGCAAAAGCACACTGGCTGCCCACACAAAATGGTTGCTAGCCACATGGTCACAACTAGAAGCAGGAGGCCTAGAAAAAAGAATGCATGCAGGCCTATGGCAAAAGCACACTGGCTGCATACACAAAATGGCCACCAGCCACATGGTCACTCAAATCAAGTCACAACAACAAGAGGCAGGAGGCCTGTAAAAAAAAAATCAGCACATACAGGCCTAGGGACAGTCCACTGACTATACAAAATGGCCCATGGCCAGTGGCCACATGGTATCTGGAACAAAGGCAAATGTTGGCCAATGGCAAACACACAAACACGCACACTGGCCAGATAAAGGAGGCATGGTAAAACAGAGAAAACATCATTAATTCATGCCAAAAATGAAAATTATTGGGCTAACAAAATGCTTACAACACACATTCTTCAAAGGCATTACCCCACCTAGTCCTATACACTGCATGAAAATAACCATGAAATACCACAAAAAAGGACATTTTGATTTTCAATCCAAATCCATCCATGCTGTAAACACCACAGAAACTGTTGTTTCATTCACCCATGTCTAGCACTGGGCCTGCTGGCTGGAAGGCCAATTGGCAGACTTGGCCATATAGTAAACTCAATTAATATTTCAAATGCATTAAAACACATGTAGAAAATGTGGTAAACTGTGAAACATATTTCCTTTACAAAAGAAGAAAAATGAAATGCAAAGAAATCACTAGGCCCCTACAGAAACAACAGGCCACCCATCACAATACATTTTTAAAATCCATTAAAAGTACAAATAAATCCAGGTGTATGGCCCTAATCACACAAGCAACACAAGTTTTTCAACTTACTTGTGAAATCTCAAATTCAAAGTCCTTAAATCCAATAGGATATGCAGCAGACAGAAAGAGTGATCCTTCCAGCTCCAAATCCAAATGAAAAAGTGATCAGAGATGGACAAAGCACTGGGAGGAGCCTGCTGGACAGGAACAGAAAGTTGGAGAGTCTAGGGCACTTCCTTCCAATCGAAAAAAAAGTTAAAAAACCCAAAAAGTCTCTTCGCACAAAAAACACCGCCAAATGTCAATTTGAGGAGGTATTAGTATTAGTGTTGTACTTTATTGTTCAATTAATTAAAATCATTACAATATACTATCATTAGAATATGCTTTAGAGAAGGAAGAAGAAGGAAAAGTTAAAAGACTCACTGAGTTTGCTTAAAGCTAAAAAAAATCTTAAAAGCAATTGTCCGAGCTGGAACTAAAGTGCTGGTGCGTAGGGGTTACTCATGCATCTAGTGGCCTAGTTTGCGCGTCTTTTTAGGTGGGCCCTCTGCCCAGTAAAATTAGTGTTTATTTTGGTGACTAGCCATTTAAAACAACTTAATTTTCCTTGTTTCGGTGCCAGGTACCTGGATTAGCTTGTTTAGTCCTCTGGTCTTGATCTTTTTTGTTCCATTGTGTACCTGGGATTTGAGGAGGTTTTTAACTCCCAATCATCAGTTTGGGAAGATTTTGATGCTGCTCGAGGAGAGAATCTTAACCTGATTGCAGCCACGGTAGAGCTTGCACTTCGGGATCGCGTACAGGAGAAAACATCCGCCGGATGTCGTTGGTGCGCCCAAATGATGTGTTGGCGACCGCAAAATCTAGTGGGTGCATGCGGCCAGCTATCAAATCTCGTGGAGCCTGCAAACGGCCCTAAAAATCTCGTGGGTGATCGTGAGCACCCGGCAAGTCGTGCCCATGCGCGTAAAATGACGTTTTGAGCACACGGACAAAAAAAACCTCCCCTATGTTGCGGAGTGCGGAGTTTAACAGTAACTCCATATTCTTTGCGGAAAACATGGAGTTGCCAAATTCCGCAAACTCCACAAAGGGAGCAGAGTTTTACACCCGGGTTTAGAGAGCGCTAGCCCTCATCCCATGAGGTAAGAAGCATGTCTTTTGATGGCAAGTTGGCTCAGATTAGTCTGAGACCACACCAGTGCTTGGTAGGTTGTCAGGGGACTCCCTAAAGGGTCTCCTAAGTGCATTTATTAATAAATCCAACACTGGCATCAGTAAGGATTTATTGAGACAAAATGTTTGGTACCAAACATCTTAGGGTTCAGTGAAGCCATCATGGAGCTAGGAAACTCGCAATGCCATGTATCCAGCCCATGCACTCTCTATGGCTTCCTGTGCACTTGCAATATCCAAGAATGGACTTGATATTGTAGGTTCACATCTGCTCATGCAGATATGTCCACATATGGGATATAGTCCACCCTGCCTTGGGGGCAGAAAGGCCTGCAGTGAGGGTGAGTTACCTATACCTTATGCAGTGTCTGTGGGCATGGCACCCAGGGATGCATCCATTCAAAAAAAGCGACAAAGTGCACACCTTTTTTCAAAATTCTTATTTCTTTCAACTTATTTGGTTTCCTTTCATCCAAGGCGTGCAACCCGGAAACGTGGTCAGCCCAAGCCACGATGTTATGAATATTCCCGAAAGACCTGGAGTGGATTGCCACCCCAATCCGGATGCACAGCGCGCTTTAAGTTGCATATAACTAATGCCACAAAGTTATTTTTCTCTCATATATATTTAATTCTTTTTTCAACATAATCCAAGTTTTACAATCTTCATGCTTTTCGCACATCACAAGAGAGGCGTTTATGTCTCCACTTAACTCTTAATGTTGCAGAAATGCCCATCCAGAGCCTTATCCTGCAACACGACTGTGTACATAAATTAGTCCACGATCATAGATCTTGTATTACCCAATGCATTTCGGGCCTGTTATCCGGCCATTCGTCAGGGGTTTTCTACGAATGAAAAATACATCAATTAGACTGCATGTTTATCTCAAAGTCGCCTTTTGTGACGTTTCCCAAAAATCAACGTTTTTCCCGCTAGCAATCCTAATTAAACATTACCATGTTAAGGATACCCACAAAGAACCTTTCACCCTACGTACGTATTACCTAATCCTCCTACCTTTTGATACTATGCCCCTCCTCCGTAAAATTCAAACGCATACCGCTTAAGGATTAACTGGCGCTCCTCATTTCTATATGTTTGTTTCAATCCTTTACCTTACAAACCGTCCGTATAACCATCCTCCCGACTCCTTCAACAGCAACACTCCCAACTACGGGAGGTGTAGGCAGAAGTTGGGAGTGGAGGGTAAGTGAGAACGAGAGGAATATTTAGATACATTACGCTTGGCGCATACTGGTGGATTATGGGAGGTGTAGGCATTCAGTAAGATTGAAGGGGATGAGGCAGCACGTTGGAACATCGGAGGATGAATTAATTGCAGGTGTAGTTGAGGGGTGGAGACAAGCAAGGTTAAAAACAGAGAGGAGAGAGAGTTGAACGTTCTTGCTCAGTTGGGAGTGTTGCTGTTGAAGGAGTCGGGAGGATGGTTATACGGACGGTTTGTAAGGTAAAGGATTGAAACAAACATATAGAAATGAGGAGCGCCAGTTAATCCTTAAGCGGTATGCGTTTGAATTTTACGGAGGAGGGGCATAGTATCAAAAGGTAGGAGGATTAGGGTAATACGTACGTAGGGTGAAAGGTTCTTTGTGGGTATCCTTAACATGGTAATGTTTAATTAGGATTGCTAGCGGGAAAAACGTTGATTTTGGGAAACGTCACAAAAGGCGACTTTGAGATAAACATGCAGTCTAATTGATGTATTTTTCATTCGTAGAAAACCCCTGACGAAGGGCCGGATAACAGGCCCGAAATGCATTAGGTAATACAAGATCTATGATCGTGGACTAATTTATGTACACAGTCGTGTTGCAGGATAAGGCCTGGATGGGCATTTCTGCAACATTAAGAGTTAAGTGGAGACATAAACGCCTCTCTTGTGATGTGCGAAAAGCATGAAGATTGTAAAACTTGGATTATGTTGAGAAAAAGAATTAAATATATATGAGAGAAAAATAACTTTGTGGCATTAGTTATATGCAACTTAAAGCGCGCTGTGCATCCGGATTGGGGTGGCAATCCACTCCAGGTCTTTCGGGAATACCCAGGGATGCATGCCATGTCAACTCTTCAGTTTTCTCAGCACCGAGACATGCAACCTTCAATGGCAGTTTGCTGGTCTTGGTGAGGGAACCCTAGGGTGGCACAATTTGTGCTGCAGTCCTAGTGGACCCTGCTCAATCCCAAAGCCCCAGGTACCAGGGGTACCATTTACTAGGTACTTGTAGGGATTGCTGAATTTGTGCCAATTGTGGTACAGTTTTTAGGAAAAGAACACTGGTACTGTGATCCTGGTTAGCAGGGACCCTGTACACCTCAGTCAAAACTGCACCAAAAAGCAGGCAAAAAGTGGGTGGTGCTGCAACAAGAACCCTCTTTCTCACAAGTGGCACTGATACTGAGAATGCAAGGTGCTGAAGATGCTCAACACAGTCTCCTCTGCCTGCTCCCACACCCTCTGCATGCTCGAAATATCTTCAGATGGCTCCCTGTAAGCACCAGGAAACTGTCACTTAAGCCCTAGTCACCAGCCAGCTGGACTACAGCAATGCAGGAATCACTATCCAACTTCTGATGATACAGAACTCAGCAGCCAGACTTATCCTCGACCTCCTCAGTGAGACCCACATAATCGCCCACCTCACCTCCACTGGTCCTGACCCAGAAAAGATGCAAACTCAAGATGATGATACACTCCTACAAGGCCTACACGACCAAGGACCAGCATACATCAACCACTGCCTGAACTTCTACCAATCCTCCAGACACCTGCACTCCACCTCCCTCGCCCTTGCACATACTCCCTGCATCTGCCAAATATAAAGTGGAGGACGATCCTTCTCCTACCTCACCACCAAGTCCTGTAACCACCTTCCCCTTCATTTCTGAACATCACCGTCTTTCCCGAAATTCAAAAAGGGACTCAAGACCTGGCTTTTCAACTGATCCCAGCAGGAACCTAATACCCGGATGCCCTCTTGGGTGACTAGCCGCGCATTATAAATCAGAGTTGATTAATTGAAAGATGCTGTGGATGCGAGAAGGTCTATGGAGATCTTCCTGCAGCTGCTTCTTGGTCTGTAGGCTTTGCAAGCTGATCCTGGCCACAGGGGTCGACGTCTCTTGATGTCTTCTTGGGCCTGGCAGAAGTCCAGTTGCCTTTAGACTACCAGTCGTATGGTGTCACAGTCACAGACAAATCCTTCTCTGGATTATAGCTTGCCTTCTGGGCAACCAAGCTACACTACGGCAACCCTCCTGAGTCCAGCAGACTTGGGTGTAACTTCTTTAAGTAGGGTCCTGGTCCTTGGTGCTGCACGAGAAGTGATGATCTGGTGGTCTAGGCTACCACTTGCCTTTAGTAGACCTCTTCAGCTGTTCTGGCCTTGTGCTGTGAACAGCAGGTCAGCCAGCTGACCTTTGGAATCCCTTGCTTCGGCTGGGCTTGGGAAATTACTGCTCTCTGAGCAGGACACATCAGACACAGTCCATTCTCCTTTTCTAGCTATCAGGCGCAGCCAGTGTCGGTGCAGCATCTCTTCGCCGGAAACTTGTTGCAGCAGGGCATTCCTTCTTCCAGTCCATTCGATATCGGACTTCAGGGCGCCGGGGGTGCACTATTTATCTTTAAAAGATGCCCTCAGGGTAGAATGTGGTTGGTAGTCAATGGGCTACCAGGTTACTTCCCGCATAATTAACACTTCCTGTGAAGTGTGACATCTGGCTATCGCAGGCTGCACCATTCTGCCCACTCCCAGCATGGTGTCATGAGCTCCCTAGCCCAACCCAGAGGTGCGACTGGGTCTGACAGCTCAGATGGTCGCAGCCGCTTCATGCTATGTATCCCCAGATAGCTGGTGATGGTCAAAGCCATCAGAACCGGAGAATGATCAGACAAAGTACTAGGTAAATGTGTTATAGTTTCAACCTTAGCCCACCTCATCTCTAGATCCTAACCAGTAATCAATCCTGGAAGATATTCCATATACTATGGAATGGAATTTATACCCTCTGGATTTGAGGCATTCAACACGGTACAAGTCTAACAGTTTGTACTGGTGCATAATATCCCATAGATCTTCCCACACTTGGGTGTTTCAGCTGGACCCGCTGCCGTTGCTATCTAAATCAACTTTCAGCATTACATTAAAGTTTCCTTCCCATATTCAGAACGAGGGGAAGTGGCAACAAGCCTCTCTCTAACTTTAGTTTTAAAAAAATGGGAAGTTGGGACCATACTTATTGATCAATGCAATGTGTGCCGAACCCAGCAACCCCTGCACAACCACACACTGGCCCTCTCCAGTACAGAACGTGTACAGATGCCCAATCCACAAACCTTGTTTAACCAATATGGCCACTCCCCTAGCAAAGGAGGAATAGGAAGAGGAATATAGGTAAGAGCTCCAGCTTTTGTCAAAATGATTAACTCCCACAGAAGCAGCATGCGTCTCCTGAATTAATGCAACATCCACCATATGTCTATTGAGGTACGCGATCACCAGTTGGGCCTTGTGGTGGTCATTAAACCCACTCACATTTTAGGGGGGCAGCCTAATCTTACATCTAGGGCTTGCCTTACTCATATGTGTTATGTCTACAGTTTCGACCCCTTCTTTTCTCTTAGCTTATCTGTCAGATCAGAAGTATTTCTGAGAACAAAACGCTGTGCCACCTAGTAATAGTTGCCCAAACAGCTATCCCAACCACATTGAGTCCCAACATCTCGATACTGAACACTGCATGCCCCAAATAATGCAGAAACATGTAACATAGCATACCAATGCATGAGTAACCATACCAAAGCATTACAGTCTAGCCTCAGGGTGACTAAGCTGGCATCAATCACACTGCTGCCCAGACTCATGTGAAGCTCCGTAGTGATAGATATAACAGTAGTGTTAGAAGCCCGTCCTTCTTGCATATCAATGAGAGATGTAACTTGTCTTAAGACTGTAGATGGTTATTTGAGGACTAGTAGCTTGGGAATTGTGGGCTGCAGGAGGCCTTTTCCAGCTCACACTGGAGTGCCTCCTTCTTTTACAATCTTTAAAGCATGAGAGCAAGCCTTGTTCACTGTGGAATTAACAACAGTTAGTATTTCATAAACAAGTGAAGAGAAGCTTCCAATTTTTTTATCGTCTCTATCAAGTATCAGGATGGTGAAACAACGACCTATCAATTGCCTCTTCTGTATATTCAAGGACTAAGGATTCATCTTCATATTCTTACCACTGTGGCTCTTCCTTCACCAAATGGGCCCATACATTTCAGTAATATTATGTTTTTTATCATTGTTACTAGGTGGGAGCCCAGTCAGAGACCAGGTTGGACAGGGAGTCTGGTACAGCGCTATTGTATTTGTCATGACAGTTAATTATAGTAGGCTCTGGAACAGGAAACAGGAAAAGGGTCTTGTGAAGCTGCTTAGTGACCATGAATCGACTTTGTAAACATGACACATCACTGGATGTGTTATACCGTCCCCACAACCAGCAGTGATATCGTAGACCACCTCAAATTAAGTATGCGGGCATAGAGTTGATGTGATTGATATAATGTCTCTCTCACATTGTGTTGATGGTTTATATACGATCTTTTCCTATATACAATGCTTTGATTCTTGTTCAGACATGTTCGCACGTTATAAAACCCTCTAAATTTTATGAAACTAAGGGGTGGGGTACAAACTGCTGACATTTTGACTCCCTCTCCATGGCCTCTAAACATAAATCCTCAGTTTGATTCTCCTCATTATCCCCCTACCATTTTTCCCCAATAGTGGCCACAGGGTTTATCCTTTTGGAACAAGGCTCGTGGAGAGAAGAGATCTTTGCTTTGTCTTTCCCTTTTAAGGCAAACAGATTTATTTATTAGTTTTTTTCTACTGCACAGCATAGCCTGAATGGACATTATAGCACTTTAGAAAAGTAAATAACTATATACACTGTATAAGAAACTTTACAGTGCTCAAACATCTAAGATTGCAGTCCATACTTTCAGCAGAAGTAAATTTTATTTGATCAGAATGTTAAAAAATACACTGAACAGAAGTAGAAAAAATACAAATGTTGTCTACACGTGATATAGGAAATTGTAATAACTGCTTTATGTAGAGGCCTCTTATTCACAGGAACATTCACAACACAGAGGATGGCCAAAATATCCGATGGTGATAATGGTTTCCAGGTCTCCCTGGAGATAAATGATAGATAAAAAATTGTTTCCTCTAGGTTAGATGCTTCTTTCATTTAATTTTAGAAAAATAAGTAAAACCCTGATGTTATATATCATCCTAACGTACAGAGTGTGACAACCGGAAAGGCCCACCCCGAACAGACCATGTAGCAATTAGCCTACTTGAACTAGGTAAAAAACACCTTAATTTCTCACGTGCGTTGTGTGCCACATATGCATGTTGTGTCAATGAATGTTTTATAATCACTCCTTCACAACTCTGAGTATTGCCTACCTTGCTAAAGGTTATTTTTTAACTTACAAGATGCCCTGGGTACACAATCAATTAGAACGTATTTCCCAGAATGCACAACAGAGTACACAGTAACTCTTCCCCTCGTTTATTAATATATAAATGTTGTATTTCTGCTACTTTTTCCCTTTTTCCCAGATTACTTCTAGTAATAGTCTTCTACTGAGAGGTAGGTCATCTCTGTTTATCTTATCTATTAATACTCTGCACTAACTGTTTGAAGTGTAGGGACACATAGACTTGGCCCTGATGAATGTCTTGGACCATGGGTACTCACAAACGTTCTCTCGGGGGCCAAAATTACAGTGTGGTTTGTGGCCGAGGGCTGCACCGGTAGGGGTGGGGTCAGTGGGGGGCGGGGTCAGTGGGGGGCAGGGTCAGTGGGGGGCAGGGCTAAAGTAAAAAAAATCAAACCTGTTTCAAAACAGACAATGTTGTATTTCAAAAGCAGATGTAACTACAAAGAGCACAATTTGATAATACATTTTTATTAGCAGACAATAGCAATCTTAAGAGTCATTGTATAGCTTCATACACACTTTGGCCTCAATTCCATCACAGTCTGTCTCTCTCTCTCTCTCTCTTAGTCAGTCTCTCTCAGTCAGTCAGTCTCTCTGTCAGTCAGTCTCTCTCTCTCTGTCAGTCAGTCTCTCTTAGTCAGTCTCTCTCAGTCAGTCTCTCTCAGTCAGTCTCTCTCAGTCAGTCAGTCTCTCTCAGAGACATTTTAATGCATGGGCAAAGTGGGCTCTGGCCCAGGGCCCCAGCCTTTCAGTGGGCCCCCTGACAGAGTCAGCTCCGTTCTCCAGAGTTTTGCCCTAATAACCTTGACTATTTCAGATTGTTTTAAATACTGTTTTCCTTCAATTTATTTTTTATGTACCTGATGTGTGAGAGTCTAGTACAGCCATTTTGCAGAGAAATGTTGTGTTTATGTTTCATGCAATATACATAAAAAAGTTTCTTTTAGATCAAAACAAGGCCTAACATATAAGAAATGGGAGCGCATCACAGAGATTATTTGCAGTAATATTGGTGAGCTGCTGCTGTGTTACAATATTGAAAACACACATAACCATCCCTGAATATTAGATGTAAACTCATTTAGGGCCTTATTTATGAGAAGTGATGCATCGCTGTGTGAAAACAGGGATGCGTCACTTCTTAGTGCGCCCTCCTTGCGACATGATGGATGCGTCATATTTACTGTATGACGCATCATGTCGCAAGGAGTTACAGATACGTCAGTATTTCTGACGTATCTGTAGGCGCAAAAGTGATGCATTGCTGGGGTGTGTCTGAAAATAGACGCAACTCCAGCAATGTGTCCTTTCACATGGGGAAAGCCCCATGTGAAAGGGCCTGCATCAGTCTTACGCCTGCTGTGAGGCAGGTGTAAGATATTGACGCAATGGCGTCCTAGAAGTGGCGCACTGAGTTCTCATAGATTTCAATGCACCACTTCTACGAGGCTTTTTGCGGGGCAACACCCACCCTGCATACATTATACCTGGCGCAGGTATAATGTGGTGCTGGGGTTTACAAAGTGACGCATCTGCCTAGATGCGTCACCTTATAAATAGGGCGCAACATGGCACATTTGTTACGCTACCGGTGCGTCACAAAAATTGACGCACCGGTGACATAAAAGGGAAGAAAGGCCTCATAAATAAGGCCCTTAGAATTTGGACGAGTGTTCCTTTGCACTGCCAGGGACCTAATGAAATGAAATAGTGTATTTAATAAATCGCGTAGCTACTCAGACTAGAGTGTCCTGGCGCGTGACAGCGGGAGGAAAACGTGCGTGAAAGACCCATCAGTTATTAAAGAGCCAGGTTGTTAAGTTCTTCCTGAAAGAGAGTAGGTCTGTGGTTAGTCTCAGAGACTCAGGGAGTCTATTCCACAATTTTGCACCTAGAAAGCCGAGGGATCTGCCTCCAGTGCGGGCACAGCATATTTTAGGCACGATGGCCAGGTTGGCATTGGAAGATCTTAGGGGTCTAGATGTTGTGTAGCGATTAACACCCTTATTTAGGTAGCCGGCTCCTAAGCCGTGGAAAGCTTTAAAGAAGATGGTCATCGCTTTGAAGTCGATCTGTTCTTTTATGCGGAGCCAGTGTAGAGACTTAAGAATAGGGGTCATACTAGATCTGGGTTTAGGTCTCATGATGGCTCCGGCCCTGCGTTTTGTACCACTTATAGGTGCTGGATAAGGGATTTGGGAAGACCGAGGTACAAGCTGTTGACATAGTCAAGCTTTGATGTCACCAGAGCCTGCACCACGATCTTTCTGCTCCCAAGCGGTAACAGTGGCAGGAATTGTTTTTGCATCCGGAGTATGCCAAAGCAAGCGCCAGTTAGATTTTGGATTTGAATGCGCATGGATTGATCACCTGTTATCGATAACACCTATATTTTTATTTTTCTATGCATGTACCTGTGTCCAACATCTTCCTTGTAAAGCGCTCTGATACCCGCAAGGGTCTTGTTCGCGCTATACAAAACCTTCAAATAAATAAAATAAATGGAGAGTGTCTTATCTATGACAATTCCTACGTTTTTGACTTTCTCCTTTTCCGCGGGCGGCAGATCTTTTGGCCACCAAGAGCTCCAGTCAGGCGTTTCTGGATTACCAAAGAAAACAACTTCAGTTTTGTCAGGATTGCACTTCAGCTGATTGATCTTAAGCCAGTTAAAAACCTTTGTGAAGCAAGACCTAATCATTGCCTGTCAAAGTCGGTTCCTTTTTCACATGTAAAAATCAGCTGAGTGTCATCAGCATAGGAAACAATTTTGGCGCCCTCTTCCTCTACCAGAAATGCAAGGGGGATAGATATATATTAAAAAGGGTAGGACTGAGAATGGAGCCCTGAGGGACACCTACATTCATGGCCAGAACCGGGGATGAGAAAGGGGGGAGCCAGATGTCCTGAGATCTATTTGCCAAGAAGGATGACATCCATGTTAAGGCGGTCCCCCCCAGGCCGATGTTAGCAAGTCTCTCCAGGAGCCTCTCATGTGGGACCGTATCGAAGGCCGCCGACAGATTGAGCAGTATCAGAACAGCCTTGCCTCCCTGGTCCAGCTTACCCTTGAGAAATTCAGTCACTTCCAGCAGAGCGGACTCCGTACTGTAGTTAGCCCTAAAACCGGATTGGGACTCATGAAGGAGCTTCCCATCTTCAATGTGTTTTTGGAGGGCCTTGTTTACATGCTTCTCTAATACTTTGGAGAGGGCCGGAAGAAGGGAGATTGGCCAGTAGTTGGCAGGCTCCATCGGTTTGGCGTTAGCCTTTTTTATCAGTGGAAGAATCTTAGCATTCTTCCATAATTTCAGCATGTTGCCTGAGGAGAGGGAAGCATTAAAGAGCTGGTTTACCGTGGGGTTTATGGTGGGAGCTAATAGTGTCTTGTGGTTTGTGGCCTCCTGGCCTGCCTTGCTGCGTTGCCTTAGGCCTGGCTGCCATGATGCTTTTCTTTGCACACGTTACTCTGAGCCGTTGTTCTACCGACCTCTGATCCTGCCAAGTTATTTTAGAACTGTCTGCATTTTCTGTCTCTCACCTTTTCTCCTGTTCCCTTTGGGCTCAGTCTGCACAACATTTACAAGGTCGAAAAACAACGTCCCTTGTTCTTGCTGATCTGGCCAGTCCCTCGCACCTAGACATAACACTATGTACAGCTGCCATGGAGAAATTTGTGTGCTTTTAATATTGCGGTTTTCCCGCTTTAGAGACACTTGGAGAAAAACCTTTCCAGGGAGAAGAGCTGTGATTTTCTGCTGATGTAGTCTTTGCATCTAGAGACTGAGGTATGGGGGTTCGCTAGTCAAAGCCCAGAGGTCTTCTATTTTTATAATACACTAGCTACTAGCATGGGGAGGGTGGTAAGGTCATTTAGCCCTATAGCCACTGCTTTATGAAATGCTTTCCCCGTTTGTATTCTATGGAGTTGTAACTATGCTGATTATATTATTCTTATGCATTATGCTGATAGTACTGACACGTGTACTGTATCTTAGAGCACGTAAGTTGAAATAAACATTTTAACCTATACTGTGTCTCTTCTTACTCACGTTGTGGACAGGTATGAGTGAGTGACAAAAGGGTGTTCTTGCTACTGCGAGTCCTGAGAGAGAGATACCGTGTTCTGGGTTGTCTAAGCATTGGTAACCTTCTTGCTAATGGGACGCTAAGGCTAGTCGGGTTGGGGTTTTAGGTGCTAAGGTTTATGGTTGGCTCACCACTATATTCCGAGGTCCTATTATCCTGTGCATAGCTCTGTGTGTGCAGAATCCCTATAACATGGCGCGACCAACGAGTGGGCTGTTTATCTGCGAGACGCTTGAGTAGTGCTTGTGCTTGTCCACAACTCCCCTCACAGTACGCTTCCGGAAGCGTGTGTGACGGTGATACCTCCTATATTGACGTTTTTATAGGTTCTTTCAAGCTTGAAGTTGTTAAAAGGTTTCTTAACTAAAACCCTATTTGTGCTGCCTCCTTTTAGATTGTCGACTACTTCTAGCCTACAATGGCTGTTCAAATTGCGGCACATAGCCGCGCAGCGCTCCGGGCTCACTTAACAGTGTATGGAGTGCCTGACGCGGGTGTCGAGCTGATCTTTGTGGTGCAAGCCGATCCAGCTTACCATTTTGAGGTGTTTTACTCTTGGGTCACTTTTCCGGCAGTGGATGGAACAGACCAATTGTTCCATGAATATGAAGCCACCGTAGTTCCTAATCACTATAGACCGTATAGGAACATTGAAGTACCGCTCACGGCTTGGCAACACCGTGTGTGGTTTGATGGCGCCCTCCCCCAACCGGTTACCGCGGTTCGTTTAGGCCCCTTATTAATTGAAGGGGCCACTTGGCCTGTCTTGGCCGGGTATACCCCACATCCGCGATATATGAAGGTAACAGTCGCGGAACTGCGCAACATGTATTCGGCTTTAGTGTGAGTGCATCGAGCTTTAGTGCAGTATGTTACAGGCAACATCCAGGGAGCCCCTCCTGGAGTTGCGGCTCATCCAGCAGGTGCAGGCGGAGTGACCATAAGTCCTGTCATGGTGAATTCGGTGATGGGCAAGCGCCCACAAAATAAGGATGATTTTCCTTATTGGCTTGCAGAGAAATTTGACCAGCTGGAGGCGGTTTTTCCAAACACATCACCAGTGGAAAAACACAGAATTCTTACGATTAGTTTGCCAAAAGATTTAATCCCCGAGTTGGCAGCATGCAACAACTGGGGTAGGGTATTCGCAGCAGTATATGCGAAGTGTTTCGGCACTCCTTCCATGACGGTTCTCCCCTCTGTAATTAAACGCGTGCAGGATGAGCATGGCCCTGAAGCGGCTGTGGAATTAGGGATGAGACTGGTGGGAGTGTTCGACGTAGTAGCTGAGTTAATCCTTGCGAATGTCAAGGGCGATGCAGTGAACTTTCAAGTAGCTAATGCTTTGGCTTTGGTCCCAGAACCGGACAAACCGCGCAAATTACCTAAAATTATTGCCCAGGCTTACAAAACTATTGGCAGAAATAGCCTGGGAGTTAAGCCTTTTGCTAAACAGCAAACACAATCGCAACCACAGCAACAAAAAACTCAATCCGAGAAAGATGAGAAACCAGTCTTCACTAAAAAGAGCTGGAGGTTGAAAAAACAGGGTAAGCAACAAAAGAGGCCGGGGTCGAGAGGCGGATCCCCGGTTTCAGTCTCTTCTGAACGCACTTATGATTTGCGCGATAGGGCGAGAATTAAATCTCCGGATAGGTTTCAGATCCCTGATACGCGTTCTCCTCGTTCTTCACAGGCACAGACAACTTCGCAGGCCAGTGGAGGAGATCGCCAGGATAGAGGAAGGGGTCGAGAGGCTCCCCAGGGACGAGACCAACCTCGACAACAGGTCAGAGGGAAAGCAGAAGACTTTCAACGTTCTCGCCCACAATTTCAGAAGAAGAAAGTTGCCGCTGTAACAGCGAGATATGCCACAGACGGTGAGAACGAGACTCCTGAATTGGACGTGGGCAGTGACCCTCCTAGACAGCGCCGCGGAAGTTACCATAGTGCGGGAGGCGCTACGTCCTCATGTGGAGGCGACAGCAACTGAAACATTCATTACTGTCGAGACAGCAGACACCAGAGTGGCACCCCCTGACAGACTATTTAATATTGTCATTCAAATTGAAGGTGATATACAGCGTGTAATTAAAGGGATTTGTTTGGAAAATCTGACCTCTTCGTACGACATTTTGTTGGCGGAGGCGGATTGGCCACCCCCATTCGTACTTGCTGCGCGTAAAGGGGAGGAGGTAATCCTTCCGAGCTTTTCTCGACATATCCCAAAGGACAAAGCGGAGGCTCTTGCAGCTGAGTGGGCTGTGTCCCTGGCTCCGGCGTTATACCGCAATCACGTGGGCTGGGATGAAGACTCTCCCCCCCATGAAATACCTTTGCGGTCCCTTCCCCAGCCACAACCACAATATCCGATAAAACGGGAAGCCAAGGGCCCCGTTTCCGAAATTCTGACTCAGTTAGAATATCAGGGAGTAATTGAAACATGCGTATCACCAATGAATAATCCCCTATTTGCGGTTTCTAAACCCGATGGATCGTACCGCTTAGTTTTGGATTACCGACATTTGAACTCTCATTGTCGGACCTTTGCGGTGCAAAATACTCACAGTTCTGCGCTTGTAGACAGTCTTGTTCGTAAAAAATATAAAACGACACTTGACCTCTCCAATGGATTCTACACGCACAACTTAGCCCCGGAGAGTAGCCAATGGAGCGCTTTTACCTCCGGTGGTAAATTATTCAAATTCAGGCGTTTACCTATGGGCTATAAGAACAGTCCTGGCGTATTCGCTGCACGTGTTGTCTCTTTGTTAGACGGCATAGACCAAGATGCATGTTCGTACGTTGATGACATTTATCTGACGGATGACGAATTGTTCCCGCATCTCTCCTGAGTAGACCGCATTATTCTAGAATTTGCGGTTCAAGGTTACAAGTTTAACTTTGCCAAATCTCACATTGCTGAATTTACTGTTTTGTTCTTGGGCTACGAGCTCAACAATGAAGGTAAGGGCTTAGCCCCCCATTTCCTAGAAAAATGTGCACTTTTGTGCCCTCCTACTACTCTGAAAAAACTTCAGTCTTTGCTGGGTTTTCTGAACTTCGGGCGTACTTACATTCCCGAATATGCCCAGCGTATCAAGCCACTGTATGCCTTGATACAACCTAACTTTTCGAGGTCATGCTGGCTTCCGGAGCATACCTCCATTCTGCAGTCTTTGCAGACAGACCTTCTTGAGTCTAAATACCTGTTGACGCGTGATAACCACACAAACCTGGTGATTAGAATAATTCCGGGGGCAGTGGGTTTCACGTACTTAACCTTTAACGAAGGTGACACAGTTCCGATCGCGTACAAGTCACATCTTTACACTTCCGCAGAAATGCGCTTTTCATCTGTGGAGAAAGTTCTAACTGCAGTGCAGATGGCGATTCTAAAGGAACGCGCACTGGCACAGGGAAAACGCATTCTGGTGGTAACACCATATCCTGCCCTAGAGGCAGTGACAAAGGCAAGTGTTCCGAACTCTAAAGCGTTGCACCCCCGTTGGATTCAATGGGCAACCTCTTTGACGTCTCCGGATGTCACTTTCATCTTTGATTCATCTCTACAGACTCAGGAGTTTTTACAGTATGAATTTGTTCATCCTCCTCCTCTGTCATTGCTCCCGCTTGAGGATTACGACTGTGTGATCTACACCGATGGTTCGGCACAACCGGCCACGGGGTCCAAGCATGCTTATTCAGCCGCATGTGCTATTGTTGCAGGTACCTTTGTGAACGGAAAGTTCAAATCCACTGTAGTGCACACTCAGGCACTCGGGGACAGTACTGCACAATTAGCCGAGCTGCGCGCATTGGTGCTTGCGCTTGAGTTCGCTACTCCGGATGTGACCACTCTCATTGTATGCGATTCTTACTACTGTGTTCAATCTTACAATGACAATCTGTTCTTTTGGTCGCAAAACGACTATAGAGACGCTAAAGGAAGCACAATTAAGCATAAAATGCTTTGGGTTCGGGTGGCCGAATTGAGACAACGTCTGCCACTCACACAGGTGGTTCACACCCTTGGCCATCAGCCGGTGGGCGCACACGCTGTTGGTAACGGTTTGGCAGATGAAGCTGCCAAATCAGCAGTAGTCACGTGTTCAGTAGCAGCAGTTACTAGATCCATGTCTAAAATTGATACTGATATTTTAGCAGCTATTGCTGCAACAAAAGAAGGTGCTAATTACCCTAGGGGATTTCCTTCCAAATATTCTTATCAGTTAGGTCCCGAACAGGCTCCTTATGTAACAATACCCGACGTTGGTGATCGGCTGATCCCCAACGCGGACCGCAGACTTTCCTTGATAACGGCAGCACACGAAGGCATGGCTTCGGCTCATGCTGGAGTGTCTGCGACCGTTTTCATCTTGCAGCAGCGGTACTGGTGGCGTGGTTTATACAAAGACACCCGTGCTTACATGCTTTCTTGTTACGTTTGTCAACAGATTAAGCCTTCCACGGTTACACGACCACCACAGACCCTGCTCTGCATTTCTAACAGACCCTTTGGGTGTGTTTACCTGGATCACTGCGGTCCATTTTCTTCAGACACTGCCTATAAATATATCTTAGTGGCAGTGGACTCATGCACACGTTTCATCTGGGTCTGGCCACAACGGAGTGATGACGCTCGAAATGTCATCAGGGATTTGCGTGTCTTTGTGGGAATTTTCGCTTGTGGCACCTTCCATTCTGACCAAGGTCCAGCGTTTGCCTCTAAGGCTTACAAGGACGCAATGGGTTCACTGGGGGTGCGGGTGAAATTTTCGTCTCCGTATCGGCCTGAGGGCAACTCGATCGTTGAACGAATGAACCGTGACTTAAAGCAATCCTTGACAGCTAGAGTCTTAGGTACTGGCAGGAACTGGCTGGCCCACTTGTATACTGTACAACGTGCACTTAATAATCTCCCAAGAAGACCTCTGGGTGGGCGGACCCCATATGAAATTCTCTTTGGCATACGAATGTTTGTGCCTGACCTTGATGGTCTAGACATGGCGGCGCAATCCGCCATCTTTGATGTAGATAACCATTCTACTATGTTGCAGGACTTACAAGAAGCCCGAGACAAACTTGCAATCGCACATTTACCTTCAGCCACAGACCCTGCACTGCAGATTCCGGTTGCCGGCTGGCTTCCGAAGATTGGCGACCTGGTTCGAGAGAAGGTGGAGAACAAGAAAGAATTCGGCCCCTCTTATCGTGCACCGGTTCCAGTCCTGGGCTTGAAGGGAACGCAAGGAGAACAGATACATCTCAGTGGAAAATGTCAAGCTACAACATCTGGCCGATCCTGAATAGTGTTACACCAGCGGTCTCTTGTCCTGCCATTTACCGGACTTGTGTTCGTGGCCCTCCTGCCCGAACGGTCACTGATGTTGCAATTGAGATGGTTGATTTGCCTGAAAGTATACTCGAACACCCTGTCCCCCCCTGCATCGACGAGAACGAGTATACCTATCCCGATACTGAATCGGTGGCACACCTACCAACAACGCCACTGAGCCCAACACGTTATTCCTTTGACTCGGATTCCACCTCATCAATTGTCCCGTCCAAGTTCAGTATTTTTGTATCCTGGTTTAGAGACAATTTTTTGATTCCCCCCTGGACATACATCTGGTTGGTGCTGTTACTCATATTTTTGTTCATGTCCATTGGCTTTGTCACCGTGTTTTTTCTGCTCATCAATGGTCACTATTTACCAGAACGCTCTGCTGTGAACAGTGTTGCTGGAACTTTGGCTCCACATTCCTCATCTCACATCATGAAGCGTGACCACACATTTGTGAACATTTCAGCTTTTCCAGTTGCTGATGGCATCGTATGGGATGCGGTACACTTTCAAATTCATGGACCGACAGAAATTATTAATGTACCAAATGTCCTTCGAGTTTCGATGGGTGATGTAGTCAAAAGTAATATTCATTCTGACGACTGGGATGTGCATGCAGTTGAAGCATTGTTTGCTGATTTAAAATATTATGCTTCCTTTAATGCTGAGGATTTGTATATGAATTCTGCGAATTATGCTGATTTGTATTGCTACCAGCATTGGGGCCACCACTTTGTCCATAAACCAAGTGCACTACGTAGTCCTTTCACCTACACCCAATGGGAACATTGTCCAAACCCTTTACCGGGTAGCTCCCAGACTCTTAGAAATAAATTTACGTATTTCACAGATTTTAATAGGTCCAACCCTGGGTCCTATTATTTTAAATTGACCGCCACCATCCACTCAGAAAATCATGTTGACCCACACCAAATTGCTATATTCGGGTTCCTTTTTGAGCGCCTTAGCTGTGGGTGGTTATGAGTACTGGAAGGACACTGTGGATTTGAAATCAATCTGGGGCTCAAAACCTTGGCAGGTGCAAGGCACCGAGGCCTTGCACCGTGCCTGCCTTATCCCGGTCCAAATTGTTTTTCTAAATGCTTCCATCTATCAGACTACATGTTGGGGCTTGGCTACCACCAAACAATTAAACGCACCTTCCATTCCATCCCTGTCTTCCACTACAAACAATAGCTTGCACCTTAATATGTCCCTTGCGACTTTGCAGGCTTTGTTTCAGAACAATTCGTTTAATGTTTCTACGCTTGTTCAGTCACCCTGGTTGGCTTGGCCCATATCATCTAATGCGTGCCAACTGCGTTTTCAAGACTCAGTCCCTGGCTATAAACAGGATAGGCCCGATCCTAGGTTTTCTGACTCCCGTACTGTCACAACATATTCTGTTGGTAAATTATGTAAACAGTGGTTGCAGCATTCTTCCCTAGACTCTGTTAAACAACATTTATCCCTCCTATCAGGCAACATTGATCTGTCCGACTTTATATCTGGGACCTCGTGGTCCACGACCGAAGAGATTCATTTATGAAGCTTATAATGAACTCTGGAAGCTGTCGCAAATTGAGGCTGCTTCCCGTCTACGGGAAATAGACCAAGCAAATTTGGAAAAGGTGCTTGCTGTTGTTGACAATAGTATTAATACCCTGTCTTCCCGCATTTACACGTTAGAGAATATTGTGTCCTCTGTTGTTGATATTGTACAAGATGATGTTTCTGTGTTGTATCATGGTCAGAATCAATTACGTTCAGTTATGCAGTTTGCGTGGACTTTGCAAACACTTAAGTTGGGCAAAGTTCCTTGACATTTTTTGAACACCACTGCCTTATTTCTGCCTTTTAATTTAACTGACAAACAGCAGTTCATGTCCATGAAAGATGCAGCTTACACTCTGTTACATATCGAGAAAGTGGAGCCCTTACCATTCTCTGTGGCGGAATTGGATTCTGCCGTGTGGCTAGTTCATGGGGTTATCGCTTTGCCTTTTTCTTTATTTGAATTTAGTTTGTGCATGAAACATTATCCTGTGGGCCGTTTCCAGCCCTTGGGTAGTGCCTTCCTGCATGAACTTTGGTCCCTGCCTTTCATGTACAGATGCCTTAGAGACGAGAAGGAAGTTTTTCTCACGGGGGAGTCATGCGATTCAACTGTGGGTCATTCCCTTATTTGCAAACACATCAAATTACACGGGGCTTGCAACGTTTCTGCTCCGAATCTTGCTTGTGTTTTGAAGGGTATTCCCGCTCCTGCTATCTCTCCTACTTTTACTTTGCTTACTAATGGTAGCTATTTGCTTTTGAATAACGAAGACTGCTGTGGCATGCAGGCCGGCATACCCTATATTGTTACGGTTTCGCACAGGGTTGTCTGCTGCAAGAATGTGCTTTTTCCTCCCCCTCACGACATCATAGATAATTCTATTTGGCCTTCCATTCCTACTATGCAGGCGGATTTCAATAAATTGAGCAGAATAAAGGCGCTATTATTGAACAAGGAGGTTATGCTCACATCCGCCCGGGAGACATTCATTCGCCAGGTGGCAAGTACCCACAGTGAAATACAGGCCCTTTTGAACACTAACCTCCCACAACATTTCGGTGAGTTAATTCACCGTATTTTTAACGCATCACGCACTGAAGGTCTGGTACACTTTTTTAAGGTTGTGGGATCCGGCCTTGTATCCACTTTCCAAACTATTTTTGGTGTGATACCGGCATTTATTCATTCGATTTTTTCCAGCGTCTTTGGTGGCTTCCCATTAATCCTCGCTTTGGCGGCTGGTGTCCTGCTGTTGGTCTGTTTTCTCCGCAATGGCTGCTCCCCAATGGGCCCTTCTCGACCCAGGACGCCTCCAGCTGCTCCGTGAGCGCATCCTGGCTGGTTTCGGCGTTCTGCCATTGGCGACACTAAGTGTGTCCTATACACTTTCTTTTCGCTTTGCGTATTTCACTTGCGTGCAACCTGTGATGTCTTGCATCTGCTGTCCTTTCACCTGGACCATGGATTATTGCCTCTCCAATACGTCGTTGTCTGTTCCGGATTTTGTTCGGTTGGTGGGTCCCTTAGAGGCCCATGAACGGGACTGTTCCGTTGCAGGCTGCATGACGCATGCGGCTGCACTGGGGATTTTGGCGCAATGGGATATCTGGGCGGCTGCTCAGAGTCTCCTACAACAAAGTTATATTGAGTATCACGCAAGTTGTCCCGCATTGCTTTTGGATGCTCCGTCCTGCGAGGAGCATTCCTGCAGTTTTGATTTATTGGACTGGATGGCGTCTATGTTTTCTGACGATTCCAATGATGTCCTCTTGGATGATATCGCGTTTTTCTGCACTTACACACTTTTGGATTGACGTGGCCTTCGTTCCTGTGAACTGCCTCGCTGGCTATTTTTTTCTCTCTCACATTCGTTGTCCTTCATGGGGACTGCATCCCCTTTCGACGTTTCTGTTCTGCTCGGTCCATTTGAACTCTGTCTTCGTCCTTTGTCTTGCCCGATGGACTGTCCAGGGGAGGGTGTCTTGTGGTTTGTGGCCTCCTGGCCTGCCTTGCTGCGTTGCCTTAGGCCTGGCTGCCATGATGCTTTTCTTTGCACACGTTACTCTGAGCCGTTGTTCTAACGACCTCTGCTCCTGCCAAGTTATTTTAGAACTGTCTGCATTTTCTGTCTCTCACCTTTTCTCCTGTTCCCTTTGGGCTCAGTCTGCACAACATTTACAAGGTCGAAAAACAACGTCCCTTGTTCTTGCTGATCTGGCCAGTCCCTCGCACCTAGACATAACACTATGTACAGCTGCCATGGAGAAATTTGTGTGCTTTTAATATTGCGGTTTTCCCGCTTAAGAGACACTTGGAGAAAAACCTTTCCAGGGAGAAGAGCTGTGATTGTCTGCTGATGTAGTCTTTGCATCTAGAGACTGAGGTATGGGGGTTCACCAGTCAAATCCCAGAGGTCTTCTATTTTTATAATACACTAGCTACTAGCACGGGGAGGGTGGTAAGGTCATTTAGCCCTATAACCACTGCTTTAGGAAATGCTTTCCCCGTTTGTATTCTATGGAGTTGTAACTATGCTGATTATATTATTCTAATGCATTATGCTGATAGTACTGACACGTGTACTGTATCTTAGAGCACGTAAGTTGAAATAAACATTTTAACCTATACTGTGTCTCTTCTTACGCATGTTGTGGACAGGTATGAGTGAGTGACGAAAGGGTGTTCTTGCTACTGCGAGTCCTGAGAGAGAGATACCGTGTTCTGGGTTGTCTAAGCATTGGTAACCTTGTTGCTAATGGGACGCTAAGGCTAGTCGGGTTGGGGTTTTAGGTGCTAAGGTTTATGGTTGGCTCACCACTATATTCCGAGGTCCTATTATCCTGTGCATAGCTCTGTGTGTGCAGAATCCCTATAACAATAGGTTCAGGATATTCGCTGGATATGGGTCGGTAGGAGAGCCAGACTTAATGCTTTGGAGAAGGGTCAGTGACTCTTCAAGCTGAAACTCAGGGAAAGTTAGTAAAGATGGAGGATCCAAGAGGTGTAATTTGCTATTAGAACTAAGGTAGAAGGTCAGTTCTTCCTCTGAGATGTTAGTGAAGGCTTGTTGGATCACGGAGATCTTTTTGTGGAAGAATTGAGCTATTTGCTTAGACCATTCTTCCGTGCATGGCCCTTCCTTTGTGCTGGCTTTCGGGCGGTAAAGGATTTAACTATGCTAAAGATTTCCTTAGTCTTATTTTGGGCATTTTATATCTTGGTTTGAAATAAGTTTTTCTTGGCTGCCTTCACGAGAATGTAATGAGCTTTTAAGGTGTCTTTATACACCTTCCTGTCCTCAGGTAGATAGGATTTACGCCATTTTCGTTCACTTTTTCTACAATTTCTTTTGCTAGATCTGAGGGAATCGTTAAACCATGGAGCTGGTGGGGCCGACCTCTTTGAGGAGAGGGAAACAATCGGTACCGCTGCACCAATGTTGGTTCGGAGCCATGAATCTATTGAGAGGGCGTCTGAGTCGGGGCAGCCAGACAGCTCCGGTGAGGAACGACCAATGGCGTCTGCTAACATCGGGATGGATATTTTATGGAAAGTTCTGTAATTCGGGACCCTCTGCCGTGCATTAGCCCGAGGGGCTGTGGCAGAGTTGGGAATGACGAATTTTAATAGGAGGTGGTCAGACCAGGTAATGGGAAGAGGTAGGCTTACTGATATGTCAAAGTTGTGAAAGATTTGGTCTAGGGCAGAGGTCTTCAAACTTTTGTAGGCTGAGCCCCCCAGCTAAATTGTTTTAGATGTCGGGCCCCCCCAACCACCCGACAGAAATTTCTGGAATCTGGTACACTATATAATCGACTGCCACCCGCATATCACGGGCCATATCTGGCAAATAATGTTAAACACAATAAGAGTGTTTAGTAAACTGCAGGTTTGTGAGTGGGTGTGGTTAAATGACAGAGGCTTATTACACAGTTTAAATCTAAATTTTCCAAGATGAAATGTGCGCAAATTGTTTTTACTATGAAGCTTTGTTTTACACATATAACACATGATTTGACATAGATTGATAATAACACCACTAACATTAATGTGATGGGTGTGCCTGTTTTTCGCCAAAGAGACGGTCAATCTGTGGATGGATTTTTTCTACTGCCATCCTCAGGTTGTGCTCCACATCTAGTCTTGACCGGTACTTAGTCTTTAACACCGCAAGTGCTGAGAACCCAATCTCACATAAATAGGACGAGCTGAAAGGCAAGAGAGTTTTGATAGCAGTTTCTCTCAAAGCTGAATGTTCTGCAGACATTTTCAGCCAAAACTCTCCCAATGAGACTTTGCTGAATTGCATCTGCAGAGTGCGGTCACTTTGGAGATCAATCAGATCTTCCTGCATGCGAATCGGGAGATGGCTCCCCACCTCTGCCAGAAATGGTTGAAAGACCCAGTCATTGAAGTGATCGCTGTCCTCAGGAAAATACTTTTGTAAACTGTTCCTGAGAGACGTCAGGTGATTTTTTATTATCTCACCAACACTTGGAAGTTCATATTCAGTCTCCTCAAGAGCATCTACTAAACATGGAAACGACTCAAACAGGCCCTCTTCAACTAGTCTTCTCCATAATTCCAGCTTCTTCTTGAATGCAGTTATTCTTTTGTTCATGGTAAAAGAAGTGATTTCAGCTCCTTGCAGAGACAGATTCAGGGAATTTAATTTCTCGAAAATGTCAGCAAGGTATGCTAAAAGCACAAGCCAGCGGGGATTGCATACCTGTTCTGCTTTGCCAGGGTCCAAACACAGAAGAAACTGCCGTACTTCATTCCTTAATTCAAAGATGCGAGTCAGCACTTTCCCCCGGGATAACCACCGCACTTCTGTATGAAACAGCAAGCCATCATGCTCAGCTCCCATTTCTGCACATAAAATTGCAAAAAGACGAGCTCTTGTGGGATGGGTCTTTATAAAATTTACTATTTTTATAGCAGAATTAAGCACATCCTCAAGTTCACTGTCTATGTTTCGAACAGCAAGGGCTACCCGGTGTATCATACAGTGGGTCCACAGAATATGTGGAGCCACTTTCAACACGTTAGCTTTTAGGCCAGCCCTAGCACCACACATTGAAGGAGCACCATCTGTGCAGATTCCAACACAGTTTTCCCATTTTAAGCCATGGATATTCAAGTAGTTATTGATAATGTCAAACAAATCAGAACCTGTTGCTCGTCCCTTGATTGGCTTGCAAAATAAAAAATCTTCCAATAATAGTGTTTCATAACAGTATCGAACATAAGCAATTAAATGGGCATCCTTTGACACATCAGTTGCTTCATCTAATTGCACAGCAAACAAACTTGATTTCAACCGGGCTATGAGCTGTCCCTGGATATCTTCTGACATGTCAGAGATGCGGCGGCAAACTGTTGTGTCTGAGATTGGTATGCTTTTGAACTTCTCTGCTGCTTTTTCACCAAGCATTGTCCTAGCCACGTCGAGCAATGCTGGGAGAATCACTTTTTCTCCAACTACAAAGGGCCTTTTGTTTTTAGCAATGTGGTATGCTACTTGTTATGATGCTTTTAATGCATTTGCTGGAGTATTTGCCACATGTTTCACCGCTTCTTTCTGCTGAGTTATGTCCTGCAACTTCCTTGCAAAAAAATCTCTGCTTTTTCCTGCCAGAGACCCATGTTTCGTTTCAAAGTGACGCCTCAGTTTGGTTGGCTTCAATCTGTCATTAGCTAAGATCACACCACAAACCACACACTGTGGTCTACTTTCTCCACTAACAACAATGCAGGTGAACCCAAAGTCCAAATAGGAGGCATCATATTTCCGTGTTTTTGCAGCTTTTCTCTCTCCATCTGTTTCTGTTTCAGCCTTTCGCTTGACCACTCTACCATCTTTTGGCAGCAGGAAACGGTCCATGTCAAATGTGTGCTTAACCTAAGATACAAAATTCCGAAGCTGCATGTTAATGAATAGTACATGGCTACAATTTTACAGCTTCATGAGGTAGAGCAGGTTTTGTAGTTTCAAAAAAATCTTTACAAAAATTCTTCTTATATTATAAATAAAAAAATTGGATAAAAAAATAATTTTATGATAAGTGGATAAAAAGTAATTCCAGCTCATCCAGGCTTTAAGTAGGTGCTTCCATAATTGCTGCAGTATGTATATGCTGTATACCACCGTTGAGGCTCTGCAACTTACTTGTTCAAAGGTTAGTGAGGACAAACTTCAGCACTGCCCCTTCACCCATCACTCAAAAACAAATGCGTACCTTCTTATTCACTTCCTCGGATGTTCCTGCTGCTTGAATAGGAGTCCTCTGCCTAGCGTATCAAAAAGTGTTTTCCCTTGCAATGAAGAGAAAATGTTTAAGAAATATTACTTGCATGTTCTTAATATGTTTTGCATGAGACATGAAAGCTCCCCTGAGATCAGAATCATAGTGATTGGCAAGGGAGTGAATGACATGCCTAGAAGTTACCTGCTGCCTTATCTTGAGGGCAAATAAAGTATGCCATGATCTGCAAGTTATTAGTTTCAAGTCCTGACGGCTGGTAAGATAGCCATGATCTCCAAGTTAAGAATTTGATTTCTGGCAGGGCCACGTTAGCTTTCCATTCTTTCAAGTTTGTTAAATTGATCTTGAATGTACTTCCTTGGAGCTCCTTCACTTCAATATCCCCCATAACCAACACACCCACTCTCCTGTAAGCGACAAGTTTCCTTTACTTTTGCCTTGCCAATATTTCAACACGTGCAGTTCCTCTGCAGAGGCACGAAGGATTGGATGAGCATGTATTTGGATGTTTTTTTTATGACCCACAGACCGCCGCTATGCGAAACTTGCACTGCCTTTTATTCTCAAATCCAGAAGTCTTAATCATGGTTATTGAGCGGTTTAAGTACGGGCACATCTCTGACCGGCTCAAGAGGTTGTACATAATTTTCATGGGGCCCTGGTCTTTGCTCTTAGGCCTGTACCATATTGCAGATGGAAGGCCAGAGCAAAAAAAGCACTGGGGAAAAAGAATTCTACAGCATCAAAAATTGTCCATATAACGTGTGCTGCTGAATGGCATCTATAAAGGGACAAGGAGGGCTGCTGGGATACTCCGTACCGCCACACTGTACCTTCTAAAAATGTTGTATTCAAAATATAAATCTTTCCTATGCCCAGGCTAAGACTCCATCGGTTAAGACACCACCTTGATATATTGGGAAAAATGAATGCCAATAAATTACTTTAAAAATATAATTTTTTCACAGTTTTACATTGTGCAAACTCCTGGGCACTGGAACACTTTAAATGAGCACCAGTTACATTACACAGGGTCAGATTTGTTTTCATTACTCATGGATAAATTACATTATTTCATCCAAGATCACTTGATGTTGCGCCGAGGATGGGATTCAAACCCGGCTCCCCAGTTCCAAAGTCAACAGCTCTGGCTATAAAACCCCATCCCTCCCCTTCAATTTGATGGGGTGGAAAGTATCAATCCAAGTACAGCATGCAAACGAGCATAGTGGACGAATGCCAACTTAGAGGGTGGGGTTTGCTTAGTTGTATTGTTTTATGAAATCAAATGATCCATTTTACAGCATAAAGTTCTAGAAAACTGGGGCATTTTATGGCCAAAATATTCCTCAGGTATAATCCCCAATTTGTCTTTTTCCCAAAAAGCCTACAAACCCCAAAGTCAAGCCCATAGTGACCAAACAATTTCCCAGGGCCCGCTTTAGGGCGGTACAGCTGTTGTGTTCAATAACTTTTGGTTTTAAAAGTACTTGCTGTTTCCTTGCTGTCTAGCAGTTTTCAGGCAACAATAAAAATGTCAAGATAACGCAGGTGATTAATCTTTCTGCTGAAGAGAGATGAAGTTTTGTCTAGTGGCATTTTTGACTCATAATGTAGCGCAGAGGGTTAATGTGCTTGCTGCAAAGAACGTATACTATGCAGATCACACAACGGTATTCCTCACTGTTTTGTGTAACATTTCCTATAGAATGCTTTATACACATAAGATTCATTGCCTCTGAGTAACCAGTGCTCAATTTAATCCGGTGGTTGTCTTTAGGTTCCACCGGCACTCATTTTTGGTGACCGTCACTTATTTTTCCTCATCGCACATTTACCTAGAGAAAGAGAGGAATAAACAAACACACAAAGGGGAAGAAAGAGGAAAAGAAAAACAGAAAAAAGTCACAGAGGGAGAAAGCAGGAAACTGCAAAAGTGAGATAAAGGTGCAGGGTGTGACTGGTAGTGGATTAAAGGCATGACAGATTACAAAACAACATATTTGGAAAACTAACATTTAATATTGCTGGCTTTGGGCATTTGAGCAGAGCTCTGGACACCAGCACCTATTTTGTTGTTTTTTTTACACAAATTAAGCACTGTGTATAACGTGTGTGATGCAAAGTGCTCTGACACCCTATGGTTGGTATGAGTAGCAATATAAAACGAAAGAAATGCATGCAAGAAAGGGACTGTGGAGAGTTGAGTGACACTATGGAAGGTGGTAGTGAGGGAGTCCGTGGAAATGGAGGTTATTGGGGGTTGGGGTGCCAAAAAAGATTGTCGCACTAGGCACCCTTAACTCTAAAGCTGGCCCTGCAAGCACCTAGTGTGTTTCCTACCCATAAAGCCTCATATTCAAAGAGCACATAGAATAGTTGAGCTGCTGTGCCAGTGGCTTTGAGAAAGGAAGCAGTCTCTCAAGCCTGCAGTTTTTTTGTGGAAACATAGAAAAGTTGTATATACAAATGACATCAAATGAAATAGAGTCCTCAAAATAACATTTAAATGGCTTTTCACATTGGATAAACAATGGGAAATAGAGACTGCAAAATATGTGACGGGCTCCTCAAACAGTGCACAGTTACTGACAGTGGTGGCAAGGTCTTGATCGCCAGTCCATTTTGTTGCCCTGGTTCTAGTGGCGGCTGCTGCAAATAAAAAGTGGTAGGGCATGGGGCACGGGAGGGGGTGAATTAAACACCCAAGTGAAAGCTGTAGAAACCAATGGAAATAACCCACATTAGATAGCAGTATAGTGGTGCAACTAGAATCAAAGCAAGAAGGCACCAGTGTGCTGAAGAAAGCAACGCCCTGCGTGCGCAACACCTGAAAAACTACAGTGAAGTTCTTCAAAAGCTTTCTTATCACGAAATATTAAATCTGTTTACTCCCTTCATGTGTTTGTGATGTGAGACTCTCTGGTTGTATGTGTGTTTTTCTCTGTGCTGTGTGTACAGATTCCGTGCTTTGCTTCCTGAAAATAAAACGTCTTTGCTCTCGTGTGCTTCTGTTGTCTGGTAACAAGTGGCTGCCTAAGAGTGAATTAGTGATTCCCTTGTGAGTGCAGGCGTTTTTGTAATAATGTAAAAATGAAAATCTCTTTGAACAGCAGAAGGCGCCATGTTCCAGGTTTTTGTTGTCTATAATTGGGCACACAGAGTTTGTTTCTCCCTTGCTCTGTTCCTACGGGCCTTGCTGAAACCCCCAGAGATGTTTCTTTACACTACAGAAGTATAGGCACGTCCTGCCCCATTGCAATTTTATTTAAAATAACCTTGCTCTGCATTGCAATGTGTGACATTTTCATAATTTCAGTGTAATTATGACTGACATTTCAACGACTATGAGTGACACAAATCAAGCAATGAAGACGAGGGAAACATAAATATCTGAAATTGCACCCATTTGAGCAACGTGACTGCACCAGCAAAAGCACATTTTCATAGCATACCACGTCAGTGTAACAGTAGCACAGGCTTCTCCAAAAAGTAGCTCGCAAGCTACTGGTAGCTCTCTTGCTAACCATGAGTAGCTCTCCTGTGTGCAGCACAGCCTACAGAATTACAAGCCTTTGCTTGGTTGAATTATTATACATATACCCAAATGGAAAAGTGAGTATTTAAGATGAAAATGCGTTTACTTTCAAAGCCCATATTTTCCAAATTATTAGGTGACTCAATGTAACCAGCGCTGCTCGCCTCACTTTCATTAACTACATGATGTATTCTGAAGACAATGACATTGCTGATTTGTAAAAGAAAAGTCCAGGGCATACATGTGTGTGTGAGGGAGGAAGGGTGGAGATGGCAGCCAGGCAGAGTGCAGCTGCAGCATAAGGGAGTACGGATAGCCACAGGCCCTTTCTAAATAGATTTTATTTGAACAATCTGCTGAACACGAGCGCAGGAGTTTGCTGGTAACTGTTTACTAGCTTGGGTGAGCGGACATTCGTTCCAAGCTTCCCTTCCCTCTCCCACATCAACTTTACATGATGCACCCTATTCCAACAAGAAAAAAATACCATTTGTACATTAACAGAACCCTTCGGAGAGAACGGTTCAACAGCAGTTTCTGATTACAATACCTTGCACAACCGGGGCACAGAGAACACATTTGCAAGTCTCCCAGAAGATTAACACTCCTCTGTTACTGACAGGCCTTCTGACCTTGAGGTGTCTTTAAATTACAAAAATTATGAGCACGTCGTGCCCCGTTGCAAGATACTTAAAATTAGTATGGGCATGTCCTGTCTCTTAGATTTTCCCTCTCTCCCCCAGCCTCCTCCCCCGCCCACCTTCGCCCGACTGAGAAAACTTGGGCATGTCGTGTCTCTTAGATTTTCCCTCTCTCCCCCCAGCCTCCTCCCCCGCCCACCTCCGCCCGACTGAGAAAACTAGGCAGCATTGAAAGGAGAATGTTTGCACATAAGGCTACAAATAATAGGGAGAAAATAAAAGTGTTATAAACTTACCTGTTGGTGGTTTCAATCTTCCGACAGCAGCAGGAGAACGCCAGTGCATCAGCACTAGAATTCTTCACGTTGATGAAGTCAACTGCAGATCATACACCAGGATAACCTCGACAAGACAGGAAACGGCAACGAAGAAAGTGAAAGGCTGCAAACGGCAGGAGTGAAGAAACGCCACACTACCCAAAAAGTAGACGAATTCAGACGCTTTATGCTCCTGATTTCGCGGCACTTCCTGCCATCGGTATAGCTGTCCCCTTCATTGGTGTAATGTCAGTGGTGACGTTACTGAGTGCTGATTGGCTGCTGTGAAGGAGTTCGCCAATCCAAAAGCCCCATTTGAAAAGGGGAAGAAATGCAGGAAGTAAACGTACTTTCGATGTTTAGAAACAGGTGAGATTTTCCGATGGAGTGCGCGCCCCCCCTCAGATGATGGCGCGCCCCACAGATTGAAGAAGTCTGGTCTAGGGTAACGCCCTTCCCATGGGTGGCCAAAGAAATAGATGGAAACATGTTGCAGGCCTGCAGTGTCTCCAACAAGGAAATTGTTTGAGGGTCTTTTCCATTGTCCATATGTATATTGAAATCTCCCAGAATAAGGCAGTTGTTGTATTTTAAGGCCAGGGAGGTGGTGGCTGTATTAAGCTTAGTAATAAAATTTCCAATTGCACCGGGAGGTCTGTAAATCAGAAAACCAGCTATGCTATGATGGGGGGATAAGGTACAGCGGAAGCCTAAGGACTCTGCGCCCTCGATGTTTTCCATCGGGATGGGAGAGCAGTCCAGTTTTTTACTTAAATTATGGCGACACCGCCCCCCTTCCCACTCGGTCGGTCCCTCCTAAGGATTTTATAACCCGTAGGGATGGCCGAGGTGATAGTAGGGTTGGAGGCTTCAGACAGCCAGGTCTCAGTGAGAAATAAAAGATCAGGCTGTTCGTCTAAACGTAGGCCATAAATGTGTGGTTCATGCTTTTGCGTAGAGCGACAATTTAAAAGGGTGGCCTTTAAGTCCTCTGTTTTCTTATTGTTTTTACAATATTGTTGCGTGGGAGGATCTTGGGTGCGAGTTTCCTGGGCTGGAGGAGAGACCAGTTGCACTTATTGCATCGAAAGTCTACCTCCAAGCTCGGATCAGCCGCTGTACACTGACATAATGGTAACCGCCAAAGCTAAGCAGATTTTCCCTATTGTAATATAGTGGAGGAAACTCACCGGAGGGGAACTGGGCAGCATGGCCGGCGCCGGACGCCTCCGGGACGCTGACGGGCGCAGACGGGCTTGCCTTTGGCGCGCCAGCGGCACGCCCGCTGTGCGCATCCGTTTGCATCTGGAATATATAGGCTAATGCCTATGATGCAAACTGGATCGCTAACGCAGCTGAGGAAGCGAAACTGCGTGGGCAGAAGTGAGGAGCCTGATAGTAGCTCCAGCCCTCCGCACAATCGGTGAATCAGCCGCGGCGGACCAGGACTGGAGGAAAAGTGAGATGCGAATCGGAGCAGCTAAGGAGGTGTAGGCAAGCAGAATAAAGTAAAGTGCAAGTGTGCGTAGGTAGGAGAAACTGTTAAAAAGCACAGAGTAATTCAGCCACACATATACAATTTTAAAAGTATTAAAAACCTAGTAGCAGGGCAGGAAACACTAAGTCCTACCGCTGTCAGCTGCGCGCGTCAGTTTACATCGGGAATATATAGGCTAATGCCTATGATGCAAACTGAATCGCTAACGCAGCTGAGGAAGCGCAAACGGCGTGGGAAATAGGGGCTCAAATTGGATCATACATTCAAAGCTGTTCTGAACAGGGGCCCCCAAAATAAGTTTGGCCCAGGGCCCCCAAAATCCTTAAGATGTCCCTGGTCTCTCTCAGTCAGTCAGTCTCAGTCAGTCAGTCAGTCAGTCTCAGTCAGTCTCTCTCTTAGTCAGTCAGTCTCTCTCTTAGTCAGTCAGTCTCTCTCTTAGTCAGTCTCTCTCTCAGTCAGTCTCTCTCAGTCAGTTTCTCTCTCTCTCTGTCAGTCTCTCTCTCTGTCAGTCAGTGTCTCTCTCTCTCTCTCCGTCAGTGTCTCTCTCTCTCTGTCAGTGTATCTCTCTCTGTCAGTATCTCTCTATCTCTGTCAGTGTCTCTCTATCTCTGTCAGTGTCTCTCTCTCTTAGTCAGTCAGTCTCTCAGTCAGTCAGTCTCTCTTTCTCTGTCAGTCTCTCTCTCAGTCAGTCTATCTCTCAGTCAGTCTCTCTCTCTCCTCTCTCTCCTCTCTCTCTCTCTCTCTCTCCACTCTCTACTCTCTCTCTCTCTCTCTCCACTCTCTCTCTCTCTGGGGGCCATGGGTACATTGTCTGAGAGGTCCACGGGCCGCCAAGAAAGGCCTGCCGGTCCGCTGGCGGCCCGCAGGCCGTACTATGAGTACCACGGCCTTAGATCCATAGGCTTACAATAGGCAGAAGCATGTTGGCATGAAATTTATTTCCATGCGGTAACACATACAGGTCATTATACCAATATATGCCTCCTGCTTTTTACCCTTTAGTTTTTTAATAAACCTAGGATACCACCTTATTAAAGGATACTTTTGTGATTTATTCTAAGGTTTTTTAATCAGCAAACTGGATCAGAGGATTATCCAGAAAAGATAAGAAATATTTAAGAACTCCCTCAAGTTTATCCCCCCCACCAAGGTTGAGTCCACCCTGTTAGTACCATCTTACCAGGGTGGGACGAGGTGGCAAATGATCAATCATGTCACATTATGTGAGTGAGCCATCCTCGACCAATTCTTGGAATTGTCTGGGAACCAGGATTATAGGAGGTAGCAAACAATAGGAAATTAGTAAAGTCCTCTTACTTTTCTCGCAGAGGAGCCAACTGTGCTCAGAGCGAAATCCAAGGGGGAGCGACCCCTGACCTTGACTGGTAGGTCGCTCCCCCACCACACAGCTCCGTCTGTGTGCCCTGCTGCTGCCCCTGATTGTGCTCGTTTTTCCTTTCTGTGCCCCCTTGCTGCCCCTGATTGTGCTCGTTTTTTCCTTTCTGTGCCCCCTTGCTGCCCCTGATTGTGCTCGTTTTTTCCTTTCTGTGCCCCCTTGCTGCCCCTGATTGTGCTCGTTTTTTCCTTTCTGTGCCCCCCTTGCTGCCCCTGATTGTGCTCGTTTTTTCCTTTCTGTGCCCCCCTTGCTGCCCCTGATTGTGCTCGTTTTTCCTTTCTGTGCCCCCTTGCTGCCCCTGATTGTGCCTCGTTTTTCCTTTCTGTGCCCCCTTGCTGCCCCTGATTGTGCTCGTTTTTTCCTTTCTGTGCCCCCCTTGCTGCCCCTGATTGTGCTCGTTTTTCCTTTCTGTGCCCCCTTGCTGCCCCTTATTGTGCTAGTTTTTTTCCTTTCTGTGCCCCCCTTGCTGCCCCTGATTGTGCTCGTTTTTCCTTTCTGTGCCCCCTTGCTGCCCCTCATTGTGCTCGTTTTCTCCTTTCTGTGCCCCCCTTGCTGCCCCTGATTGTGCTCGTTTTTCCTTTCTGTGCCCCCCTTGCTGCCCCTGATTGTGATCGTTTTCTCCTTTCTGTGCCCCCTTGCTGCCCTGATTGTGCTCGTTTTTCCTTTCTGTGCCCCCTTGCTGCCCCTGATTGTGCTCGTTTTTTTCCTTTCTGTGCCCCCTTGATGCCCTGATTGTGCTCGTTTTCCCTTCTGTGCCTGTTTCCCGCCGCTGCGCCCCTGCGGCCCCGCACCCTCACTGCCCATTCGCTGCCCCATTCCCTGCTCCTCCCTCCCACCTCCACATTTATGGCGGCCGCTGCGTGGTGAAGAGAGCGACCCCTGACCTTGACTGGTAGGTCGCTCCCCCACCACACAGCTCCGTCTGTGTGCCCTGCTGCTGCCCCTGATTGTGCTTGTTTTTCCTTTCTGTGCCCCCTTGCTGCCCCTGATTGTGCTCGCTTTTTCCTTTCTGTGCCCCCCTTGCTGCCCCTGATTGTGCTCTGTTTTTCCTTTCTGTGCCCCCTTGCTGCCCCTGATTGTGCTCGTTTTTCCTTTCTGTGCCCCCTTGCTGCCCCTGATTGTGCTCGCTTTTTCCTTTCTGTGCCCCCTTGCTGCCCCTGATTGTGCTCGCTTTTTCCTTTCTGTGCCCCCTTGCTGCCCCTGATTGTGCTCGTTTTTCCTTTCTGTGCCCCCTTGCTGCCCCTGATTGTGCTAGTTTTTTTCCTTTCTGTGCCCCCTTGCTGCCCCTGATTGTGCTCGTTTTTCCTTTCTGTGCCCCCTTGCTGCCCCTCATTGTGCTCGTTTTCTCCTTTCTGTGCCCCCTTGCTGCCCCTGATTGTGCTCGTTTTTCCTTTCTGTGCCCCCTTGCTGCCCCTGATTGTGCTCGTTTTTTTTCCTTTCTGTGCCCCCTTGATGCCCTGATTGTGCTCGTTTTCCCTTCTGTGCCTGTTTCCCGCCGCTGCGCCCCTGCGGCCCCGTCCCCTCACTGCCCATTTGCTGCCCCATTCCCTGCTCCTCCCTCCCACCTCCCCATTTATGGCGGCCGCTGCGTGGTGAAGAGAGCGACCCCTGACCTTGACTGGTAGGTCGCTCCCCACCACACAGCTCCGTCTGTGTGCCCTGCTGCTGCCCCTGATTGTGCTCGTTTTTCCTTTCTGTGCCCCCTTGCTGCCCCTGATTGTGCTCGTTTTTTCCTTTCTGTGCCCCCTTGCTGCCCCTGATTGTGCTCGTTTTTCCTTTCTGTGCCCCCTTGCTGCCCCTCATTGTGCTCGTTTTCTCCTTTCTGTGCCCCCCTTGCTGCCCCTGATTGTGCTCGTTTTTCCTTTCTGTGCCCCCTTGCTGCCCCTGATTGTGCCTCGTTTTTTTTTCCTTTCTGTGCCCCCTTGATGCCCTGATTGTGCTCGTTTTCCTTTCTGTGCCTGTTTCCCGCCGCTGCGCCCCTGCGGCCCCGCCCCTCACTGCCCATTCGCTGCCCCATTCCCTGCTCCTCCCTCCCACCTCCCCATTTATGGCGGCCGCTGCGTGGTGAAGAGAGCGACCCCTGACCTTGACTGGTATGTCGCTTCCCCCACCACACAGCTCCGTCTGTGTGCCCTGCTGCTGCCCCTGATTGTGCTCGCTTTTCCTTTCTGTGCCCCCTTGCTGCCCCTGATTGTGCTCTGCTTTTTCCTTTCTGTGCCCCCTTGCTGCCCCTGATTGTGCTCGTTTTTTCCTTTCTGTGCCCCCTTGCTGCCCCTGATTGTGCTCGGTTTTTCCTTTCTGTGCCCCCTTGCTGCCCCTGATTGTGCTCGTTTTTCCTTTCTGTGCCCCCTTGCTGCCCCTGATTGTGCTCGTTTTTTCCTTTCTGTGCCCCCCTTGCTGCCCCTGATTGTGCTCGTTTTTCCTTTCTGTGCCCCCTTGCTGCCCCTGATTGTGCTAGTTTTTTTCCTTTCTGTGCCCCCTTGCTGCCCCTGATTGTGCTCGTTTTTCCTTTCTGTGCCCCCTTGCTGCCCCTGATTGTGCTCGTTTTCTCCTTTCTGTGCCCCCCTTGCTGCCCCTGATTGTGCTCGCTTTTCCTTTCTGTGCCCCCTTGCTGCCCCTGATTGTGCTCGTTTTTTTCCTTTCTGTGCCCCCTTGATGCCCTGATTGTGCTCGCTTTCCCTTCTGTGCCTGTTTCCCGCCGCTGCGCCCTGCGGCCCCGCCCCTCACTGCCCATTCGCTGCCCCATTCCCTGCTCCTCCCTCCCACCTCCCCATTTATGGCGGGCACGCCTAAGGCAAGCCCGTCTGCGCCCGTCCGCGCCGTGACCGCGCCCAGCGCCAGACCCCCTGGTCCGGGCATCCCCCGCGCCCGCCACATCAACAGACGCCGATACGACGCCAGCACCCTCCACGCACTCAACCCCGGAAAAGATCACGCCTGCTACCAGGCCACCCCGAAGCGCACCCAAGGGCCCTTCACCTGCCGGAACTGCAGCTTCGCCAGCACCCGCCCCGCCAAACCACCGCCCAGGAAAGAACCCAACTACCTCAGATGCATCCTCCTCAACACCCGCTCCGCCCGCAAACACGCCATCGAACTCTGGGACCTTCTCGACTCAACCTCCCCAGACGTCGCATTCCTGACGGAGACCTGGCTGAATCCCGCTTCAGCCCCCGACATCGCCATTGCCATCCCGGACGGATACAAGATCACCCGCAGGGACCGCACCAACGGAGTCGGAGGAGGCATCGCCATCGTCCACAGTAACACCCTCAGAGTCTCACCCAACACCGACGACACCCTCAGCACCGCCGAACACATGCACTTCCAGATCCACACCGATCCCAACACCACCCTCAGAGGAACCCTCATCTACAGGCCCCCCGGACCCCGACCACAGTTCAGCGATTCCATCGCTGACTTCGTCAGCACACACGCAATCGCCTCCACGGACTACATCCTCCTCGGGGACCTGAACTTCCACCTCGAGAACAACAAGGACACCAACTCCACCACCCTGATCGACAACCTCGCCACCCTCGGACTCAGACAGCTCGTGACTACACCCACCCACGCCGCCGGCCACACGCTCGACTCCATCTTTTTCGCAAGCCCACACGTCTCCTTCAACCACACCTCCGAACCCCACTGGACTGACCACCACTGCATCCACTTCACCTACAGGAAGCCCACCACGCACCACCGCACCGAACAAATGCCTCGCCGCTGCTGGAGCAGAGTCACGGAAGACCAGCTAACCACAACCTCGCCCTGAGCCCACCCGCCGAACCCTCCGACCCCGACACCGCCGCCCGCAACCTCAGACAGTGGATCGACGACTGCGCCAACACCCTCACCCCGCTCAAGAATCCGCCCAACAGCCACACCAGCAAGAAAGCCACCTCGTTCACCGAAGACCTCCAGGCCTCCAAACGAACATGCCGAAAACTGGAGAAGATCAGGCTCCACGAACGGACAGCGGACAGTTACACCGCCCACAAGAGCGCCACCCGCAGTCACCATCACCTCATCAGATCCGCCAAAAGGGCCTCACTCAAAGACCGCCTAGACAACAACGCACACAACAGCAAAGAGCTCTTCAACATCGTGAAGGAACTCTCCAACCCCAGCTCCAACACCAACGACATCCAGCCGTCGCGAGACCTGTGCGACTCACTGGCCACCTTCTTCCACCGCAAAATCGCCGACATCCACGACAGCTTCAACACCACGACCGCCCCGGCAACCACCGAGACCACTGCCCCCACAACCACCAACCGCCTGCTCTCCTGGACCAACATCAACGACGAGGACACCAGCGAGATCATGAACACCATCCACTCCGGTTCACCGCTAGACCCGTGCCCTCACCACATCTTCAACAAAGCCAGTACAGCAATCGCGCCCCATCTCCGGAAAATAATCAACATCTCCTTCGAGACAGCAACCTTCCCGGAAAGCTGGAAGCATGCCGAGATCACCGCCTTACTCAAGAAACCCAAGGCAGACCCCAAGGACCTCAAGAACTTCCGACCCATCTCTCTGCTCCCGTTCCCCAAGAAGGTCACTGAGAAAATCGTCAACAAACAACTGACCCGCTACCTCGAGGAGAACAACATCCTGGACCCTTCCCAGTCTGGCTTCCGCAGCAACCACAGCACCGAAACCGCCCTCATCGCCGCCACCGATGACATCAGGACCCTGCTAGACAACGGAGAAACAGCAGCCCTCATCCTCCTGGACCTATCAGCCGCCTTCGACACGGTCTGCCACCACACACTACAAACACGCCTTCACGACGCCGGGATCCAAGAGAAGGCCCTGGACTGGACCACATCCTTCCTTTCCGGCAGAACACAAAGCGTCCGCCTCGCCCCCTTCCGATCCAAGGCCACCAAGATCATCTGCGGCGTACCCCAAGGCTCCTCCCTCAGCCCAACGCAGTTCAACATCTACATGGCACCCCTCACCCACGTCGCCCGACAGCACAACCTCAACATCATCTCCTACGCCGACGACACCCAGCTGATCCTCTCCCTCACCAAAGACCCCTACACCGCCAAAGCCCACCTCCACGAAGGAATGAAGGCCGTCGCTGAATGGATGAGGACCAGCCGCCTGAAGCTGAACTCGGACAAGACGGAGGTCCTCATCCTTGGTTCCAACCCTTCAGCCTGGGACGACTCCTGGTGGCCAACATCACTGGGAACAGCCCCGCCACCCACCGACCACGTACGCAACCTAGGGGTCATCCTCGACCCCACCCTCTCCATGACTAAGCAGGTCAACGCCGTTTCCTCATCCTGCTTCAACATCCTCCAAATGCTCCGCAGGATCTTCAAGTGGATCCCCACCGAAACAAGAAAAACAGTCACCCAGGCCCTCGTCACCAGCAGGAACGACGGCTAAGCTCCTGAGACGGCTGCAACGCATCCAGAACGCCTCTGCACGTCTTATCCTCAACATCCCCCGACGCAGCCACATCACACCCCACCTGAGAGACCTGCACTGGCTCCCTGTCAACAAGAGGATAACCTTCAAGCTCCTCACCCACGCACACAAAGCACTCCACAACTCCGGACCAGCCTACCTCAACAGACGACTCAGCTTCTACACCCCCACCCGCCAGCTCCGCTCGACCAGCCTCGCCCTCGCCACAGTCTCCCGCATCCGGAAAACGACCGCCGGCGGCAGATCCTTCTCCCACCTCGCTGGAACACCCTCCCCACCAACCTCCGACAGACCCAAGACCTACTGGCCTTCAGAAGACTCCTCAAGACCTGGCTCTTCGATCAGTAGCAGCACCACCCCCCTCTTCCCCCAGCGCCTTGAGACCCTCGCGGGTATGTAGTGCGCTTTATAAGTGACATGATTGATTGATTGATTGATTGAAGGGTATCACGCCATCTTGTGGTATATTGTGTGAACTAGGGCAGGCATGAGTCCAATAATGCCCAAAACCTCTCCCCTTTTTAGGTCGAGCCTATAGCTGCAGAGCACATGCGCTGCTCGCTTTGCGAGGCATGCAGTATTCAGTATGGCGTGGAAGCTGTGTGGAAGCTCTGCCCACTCTCCGCCCATCTTTTTCATTGGTTTAGGTCCTAAATGCTGCCTTCCGATTGGTTTTAGGCATGTTAGTCCCTCCTCATGACGGCCATGTCGTCATTAGTATCCTTCCATGGCTACTGGCCCCTTTACTTCAAAAACTATTTTCTTCTTGTGCATCCCCCTCCCGCAGTCCGTGACTTCTCGGCCCCCCCTCACCCCCCAACCGCACTCCCGTTCGTGCCTTCTCGCACGCCCGCACTCCAATGCAATAGGTCTCGCGTAAATGCGAGTCCTATTGCATTGCAAATGCTTGTTTAATTCCACTCAACGGAGTCCCAAGCGGCGCTAGGAGTTTACTCTATATGCCGTAATCAGACTGGCCGAGACTTCATGTGCTCTAAATGATTAATCAAAATGCCTCTCCGTTAGTTGCCATGACAGCAGGAAACTAAACACCGCCCAGGAATCTACCATTCAGAATGCATGAATTAAGCAGGAAGTCGCCTCGAGCAGCTTCACCGAGTGTGCAAGATGCTGACAGTCGAGCCGCCCGTGGATTACCGGCTATGAAATATCACAGTCATTATTGTATTAATGGGCGAGTCATTTGCCGTTCATGTCGTATTACCAAGGTCATTGTCTACTATGGATATGATGTATTTAAACAAAAAGTGGACAGTGGCGAGGAGGGGTAAGTAGACGTATAGCTGATTTAAATAAGCATCATCGGCCTTAACCCACTACTGCTAAAACATTTTTTCAGTTTTTTATAAGCCTGCCCTGCCACGACTTTACTGGGTCAGTGGATTTAAATGACTTTTTTTACTCTATTTCAATTCTACGAAGCTTTGCTCTCAGAGAGGAATTTGGAGGTTTGTTTATTGAAAAGCGTACTACTGGCAGTCTGATTTCTGGTGTGAGAAACGCCTTCCTTAGATCGATCAGTTGTCTCCCACATTGTTCGTCAGTTGAATCTAAACTATCTCTCTGACATTAAAATGCCTTTGTACATTAGTCGCAGCCTGTTTTAGGAATATCTGGCACTAAACACCTACTCAGGTGTTTCTGCTGATCATTTAATTTTGCATGTGCCAGAGAAGAAAGATGTTTTTCTGTCTCCGGACCACGGTTGTAGAATTTCTTGCTACTATTCCTCCTTCAAAATCATTCACTAATGAGCAATTGTCAGGACTTAAAGCCCATCTGTTCTAGAAAGACTGCCTCCTTGCTGTTCCCATGGTTCCTTTCTTTCGAAAAGAAAAAATGCCAGCCGGTTGTTGTCTGAAGAGGCCCGGACATACTACATAGGGCTTTAATCAAAATCGTATGTATTCATTTATAACTTGAGTTTTGTGGCTTGGTTTCTTTTAATTATCAATCAGGGGCCATTAGCGCATCTCTAGAACACATTTGGATGGGCTTTCTATTTATATTTGCTGCTTAAAGTTTGTTCAGATAAGGAAGGAAAAAACTGGATTTAGGTAATTCTGCTTATTTTGGTGACCGCCAGGACTACCTGTGCTGCCGGTAGTAAACCGGCCAGGTGGCAAACTTAACTTTTCCGACGGAGTGCTGGCATCTGCTGCATTGCCTTGGAACACTTTTGTTTGCAGTAGGCACTACAGGTTTCCAACACATTACCGTTAATCTCAACTATGCATACACAGTGCTACAGTATGGGGCAACATAAATAGACACAAGAGAGAAGTATTCATACAGTGTATTTAAATAACATTCAGTTTCATAGTCAACACCATTTGAATAGCACACATTATGCCATTTGTATGTCCTTGTACTGCTTTGGCAGTCCATCATTTTTCCCCGTGAGGTAAATAGTTGGGCGTTTTTGATGCCAATCACAACTGGAGCTAAAATGCGCTGGTTTACACAACTTCTGTAATAGCACTGGTTGTGTTTAAACCATAAAGAAAGGCAGATAGCCAGTGCTGTCATTATATAATAAGTGCTGTAAAACCCGGTAGTACATCCTTTGGTATAATTCAAGTTACACTTTTAAAACTATTGTAATGAAAAAGTTAAATCGTAGCTAAAAAAATAAAGGTAGGATTCATCCACTCTTGTGCTCGTTTTGTGAAAATTAGACCAAAGTCACATTTAGAATGTTTACCCTGTTTCTTGTTTTAGAATCACTCCAGAAACCTGTGCTACTGAGCACTGTATAAATGGGAAACACATATTTGAAAATTCTGCTAGTGATTGCACATTTCCAATACAAGACCAAAGGTCAACAAAATACATTTTGCCGGTGGAGTTTACACACTTTGCATTCCATGAGGGTTGCACAGTTTATTAATTCTCGGAAAACATTTATTGCAGAACAGTTTTCTTTCCAAAGTTGTTCTTTGAAAGGCATGTCCCTCTGAAAGTGAAATGCTCTATTACACCCACAGTGCCAAAATGTTCCCCATAATATATACATCACAACCTTTGTGAGTTTTCCAGAGTTTGTAAAAAAGTTCACAAGGGGAAAAACTTAGCACGCTCTTGTACAAGATCTTTCCACAATCACACTGCTATGCAGGGCCCTTCCATCATGCCATTCCAGGTGCCATTTCCTAAGCACTGGCTGGTTTGCCAGTGCACATCACCCCTATGAGGTCCTAAAATGTTGCTACCTAGATAGCTAAAAACAATGCAGTTTTTAATTTCAAAACCACTGCCGGTTCTGGACACCCATTCACCAGGATATTGTATCTGTCATCTAGTTCATGTCTGTTCAGTGTTTAACTCAAAAGCATTAGGTTACAGGATCAGCCTTATACTAAAGGCTAGAATAGCTCTTTTTGTCCCTGATGATGACCCACCACATCACTGAAACAAACATCCGTTTCACAATATGCGTCTACTTGGTCTCAGCGGACAGTCGGCTTGATGGCCTTCTGCCTGCCTGTAGTTCATTCCAGCTTTCACGTGAGTGCCTGGTGGCCTGTTATTGGGACACAAAAGAAGATCTAACAAGCAAATCAAAATGAAATTCTGTCTCTTCCTTTTTAAAGCACTGTTCTGGTGGACCCTGAGACAACCACTTTTGTGAGTTCCATGCCGGTACATCATAGTTCTTAAAGTACCTTCCAGGTTCCCATTCAGTGTTCCAAAGAGTTTAATATACCTGGAAAGAGGACGTTGTACGGCCATTTTCTTAAGCTCCAAGTTGTTTTTTCCAGCTAAGATGTGTTTAATCTGTTTTTCTAGCAAAAGGAAGTTCATTATTCATAGACAACATAACTTTAATGTTGTAATGTAAGGAAACATTTTTGCAGGAGCATCATACAAGTATAAGCTATATTGTGGGTTAGTCTGTTCCGTAAGACAATGTAAAAAATATTTTAAAAAATCATTTTTGTGTCAGTCCCTTTAGTCACAGGTGTCCAAAAATATGCCATCATTTGTGTTAATATCTGGGTGGGCCGAGGTCTGCCACACTCTGCAAATTGTATGTGCACATGAAACTGGCAGTATTTCTTGGATAAAAGTGCAGGACTATGCCACACGGACCCCTGCTGCCACGCACCATCTTCCATCACAGCCAGCAGGCAGGATTATTAGGACAGCTCTGGATTTCTCTGGAAAAATAGACAAGCCCAGCCCTTATCAGTGCTCATATTTACAATCTTGAGTAGTGCCGCTCTTGTTTGCCTCGCACTAAGTGAACAGCTTACAGTTAAATGTACCTGCCATGCTTTCACAGTCAAACCGACATGCATGGAGCGTGTGACCTGCGCTGTAATATTCACTTGGCTTGGGAGCTCAGCATACGTGGCGCTACATAAAACCCACAGCTTTCTTAGCGCAAGTAGGTAAAGGCACTGCTCAGCCTCCTCTCCCTTATTAACAAATGCCCCTCATCTCCCAGCTGCCCAACTCACACACAAAAAACTCACACCACCCCTCGTCAAATACTGCCATGTATAGTACCACTTCTTAGTACTGCTGCAATACATTACTTACTTGCACTTCTCAGGAACAAACAGGTATTCTGAATAGTGCATAACTACACTTCTATATTTCCAATTCAAGTTCTGGAAACAGCAACATGTTTCATCTTCAGAATGAAATACATTGGATTATATTATGTTACTGCTCATTTCCTTCTTTTGGTTTTTAAGCTGTGTGCGCCACATGGCTCTATGCGGTCTGCAATATGTTTTGCAGCAGTACTCTTTGCTGCCTGGACTAACGGTTGCTGCATAGTTCTGGTATGCACACAACAATAAATTGAGGATCAGTGTGCTAGGGTTATAGTAGAGGAGTTCTATCCGATGTATGCGTGCTTTCGTGTGCATGTGTTCTTCAATACTTTCTGTTTGGCATGGGTCATCTGGCATGAAGTTTTAACGTGGTTGCTTCTATAGTGTGTTGCTTTTGACAACGTATTGTTCGTTATCTACACAGTTCCATACCACACTATTCAACTCCACACATTGACAGGCCACACCACATAATTTAAGACAAAGCCACGTAATTCGACTCTGCAACACAACTACTCAACACACCACATACATCCAATCCACACCACAAAATTCATTATCATGCCACAAAATTCAACAGCACACCACTTAATTAAACTCCACTACATATCACTCCACAACACAAAATACAATTCCACATACGTACACTCCATAACACACAATAACACTCCACATAATTTCACTACACTCAATACCACATAATTACTATTCACATAATTCCAGTGTACACCATGCCACATAATTCCACTACACAAATCACCTCCACACAACACAATTCCACCACATACAATTTCACAACTAATAATTCCAATCCACATAATTCCACTACACACCACATACATCCACTCCAATCCAAAACACTTAGGTAAAAAACATTGTCATTAATAATCCCAATAACTCTAACTCTCACAAATGCGAGACCAATTTGCATTACAAATGCTCGTTGTTATATATCAATGGCCATCAAACTGGCCTGCAATGTCTGTACAAATGGTGGCGGCTCTTGTCCTACATGAACATAGTGCTGATGCACACATATTTTGGGGGCTGCAAACCTCTAAGGCCAGTGGCATCTGACTTCCAACCAACCCCAAAATTTCACTTCTCCTCTCCCGAGCAGCATTGTTAATGAATTAAACAAAATGTCAACGATAAACAGCATGAACATAAGATCCTAGATAACAAACTCTGAATATTATTATCACAAATGTCCATAAATGTCCACAAAACTGTGGCTATGAGCCCTAGAAAGCTGTGGAGAACAAATCTCAAATAACTGAGGGCCCGATTCACAAAAGTAATCTGGGACTAAATCCTAACTTTACTACTTTCGGTATTCACAATGAAATTTGTACTTGTAAAGCGCACCTATACCCCCAAAGGGGTGTCCAGGCGCTGTACGCATACCGCTGTGGAACCCTTCCTGGCCTTTCCCTGTGAAATGTCCACTCCTGGGCACCCCCAGGGTGAAGCCAGGCATCCCAGCGCTGTTGGGGCCGTTGTGGAGATTAAGCAAGCTATTGCCCAGAGTTGCAGAGTGGGACCCATGATTAGAATAGGCACCGAGGCGAGAATTATCAGGTCCGAGGAAATTGAGCCCAAGACCCGCCGAGGCGGGAATTGAACCCTGGTCCCGGGCCAGATCTCTGCATCAGGGTCTGCCGCTCTAACCATTGAGCCACACAATAGGCATTTAGGAGTAGTAAAGTTAGGATTTTGTCTTAAGTTTGTCTTATGTTTTGGTCTTAAGACAAAATCCTAACTTATGTTAAACTTAAGTTAAACTTAAGTTAGGATTTTGTCTTAAGTTTGTCTTAAGTTTTGGTCTTAAGACAAAATCCTAACTTAAGTTAAACTTAGGTTAAACTTAAGTTAAACTTAAGTTAGGATTTTGTCTTAAGACCAAAACTTAAGACAAACTTAAGACAAAATCCTAACTTAAGTTTAACTTAAGTTAGGATTTTGTCTTAAAACCAAGGGGCATATTAGCAAGACAGGCGATAAAATTATCGCCTGTTAGAAATGGGGGTCTCTAGTTGGCAATGGCGGGCCACTGTCCAAGTAGGGACCCTTCTTCCTAAGTCAGAGTGAGAGGGCTACCCTCTTTAATACCCCTGCTCAACCCTGTGGTAACGTAGCACGAGCAGGTAGGCTTATCTCAGAGGCAGGGTGTGAAGCATTTATGATCATACACAGTAACACAATGAGGAACACTACAAAGGGACACCACACAAGTAGTTATTATAAAAAATAAGTATCTTTATATAAAGGCAGATTTATCACAAGACCAATAACTGTAAAAGCCACAATACTGTCAAAAATAGGATAGCTGTTGAAGGTCTGTCAAAAATAGTTCAAAGGTTGCAAAAATAAGGTTCAAGTTCAAAGCAGTGGTCTCTGCGACCCTTTCTTTCACAAAGTACCTGGGTTTAGTTGCAAAACCAACAAAGTGTCGCAAAGAAGCTGTAGCGGTGATTCTCGGCACGCGAGGCTGGCGATGCGTTGAAATCCTTGCCGCAAGGGAGGATGATGCGCCGATCTGCGGGATGCGTGCGGAGACGATGCGACAAACTTCTGCACGCTGGACCACCGATGCGATGACTTTCTTGCCGCGTGGGAGAAGTCGATGCGGTGATCCTGTTGCGCTGTGCGATCGTGTTGCGATGCGAAGACAAGACGCTCCGCGAGGGAGCGACGAAATTCGGTGTGATGCGATCAAAGTGGCGAACGCACGGCGTCCGCACTGCGATGTCTCGAAGCGATGATTTCTGTCAGGGTTGCGAGTGCGCGGCGACAGCAGCGCGATGATCTTTCCAGCGCGTCTCGGCTGCAGCGGCTCGCAACGGGGCGTCAGCGATGGTTTCGGGTTGCGGGCCCTCGGCGGCAGCAGCGCGATGATTTTCCCAGCGCTCTCGACTGCAGCGGCCCGCAAAGATGCGTTAGCGTCGATCTCTTACCCTCTTCTCTCTGATGCAAACTAGAGGCCCTGGAACTCACAGGAGCCTCCTCAGCAGATAGCAGTCCTCGCAGGGAGGAAGCAGGAGGTTGGTGGTGGAGTCTGTTGGGCCTGAGACTCCAGCAGGAGGCTAGCTCTTTTCCTAGCCCTTGGGTGATTGCTGTACAAAAATAAAAGTTCTCTCAATAGTTCCTTTTCCTCTTCTTCAAGGTCCAGTGGTCACTGCTGCAGGCCAGTGCAAGAAACAACACACAAGCACAAGGACAGTCACTTCCTGCAGATTCCTCCAGTGGCACGGACAGAGTTTCCTCTCCAGATCCAAAAGCAATACAATAGTAGGGGGTTTGAGCACAGATATTTATACCCCAAAAGCCTTTGATCCTTGAAGCTACCAGTCCCTGAACCTAGCCAGAACCAGTTCTGCTCAGGCCTGGAGCACTTTGTTTACCAGGCTGCATCCTTCCTTTCAGAAAGAGGGGGTCTGCTAGCAGACACACAGTGGGAGGTGGAGCCAGCATTCACCTTGCCAGGCACAGCCCTATTCAGATCAAAGAGCCACCCTTCCCCACACTCTAAATGCAGATCTCTCTATTCCACCAAGGTCTGACTCAGCCTGTCCTGCCCCTCTAAAACCAGACAGCCAATACACATAACGGCAGAGCACACTGGAAGGCTTAGGCAAGAAAATACCTACTTTCTAAAAGTGGTATTTTCAAACACAGAATATAAAAATAAACTTCACTAAAAGGTGTATTTTAATATTCTGAGCTCAGGCATACTAAATTCGTTTTTCTACCATGTCCCTGGGGTCAGTTAGGACTATAGCATGTAATAGTCAAACTGCCCATTCTAGCCTATGAGGAACAGGTAGCCTTACAGTAGTGAAAAACGAAATGGTGCATAATTCACTACCAGGACATGCTACACACACCCAGGCATGTCCTACCTTACACATACAATGCACCCTACCCGAGGGGCGACTTACAGGATGCCAAGGGAAGGTTCAGGGGCTGGGAAGTGGTTGCACTTCACAGCCAAGATGGCAGTTCTGGACTGCACACAGACACTGCAGTGGCAGGTCTGAGACACACTTTACAAGCTGCTTCTGTGGGTGGCACACATCAGTGCTGCAGGCCCACCAGCAGCATTTGGTTTACCAGCCCTGGGCACACATAGGCCACACTACTAGGGACTAACAGGTAACCCAAATAAGCCAATCAGGGATATACCAATTCACATAGACATATTTATACAGGGAGCATTCGCGCTGTGACACTGAATGGCAGTGGCACAGCGCCCAGAGCATCTAACACCAGTAAAACAGAGGAGACAACAGCGAAAAATGGAAGGGAGACCCACGCCAATGGTGCCAGGTCTAACACACGTCCCCTCCAGCTGAAATGTGGGGAGAACTACCCATCCCCTTGGAAGTTCTCATCGCTAAGGCGGAAAAATCTGGACAGACCATCAGCATTGGCGTGTTCTGTACCAGGGCGGTGTTCCACCGTGAAGTCCATACCCTGTAGGGAAATGGACCACCTCAACAACTTGGGATTCTCACCCCTCATCTGCATCAGCCATCTGAGGGGCCTGTGGTCTGTCTGAACCCGGAAGTGAGTCCCAAACAGGTATGGTCTCAGCTTCTTCAGTGCCCAGACCACAGCAAATGCCTCACGCTCAATTGCACTCCACCTCTGTTCCCGTGGAAGTAACCTCCTACTGATGAAGGCCACAGGTTGGTCTAGTCCCTCCTCATTTATCTGTGACAGAACGGCCCCCACCCCATGCTCTGAAGCGTCTGTCTGGACAACAAATTCCTTAGCAAAATTGGGCGCCTGGAGTACGGGTGCTGTACACATAGCAGTTTTGAGGGCATCAAAGGCTTTCTGACAGGTGTCAGTCCAGTTCACAATCTTTGGCCGCTTCTTGGAAGTCAGCTCAGTCAAGGGTGCAACAATGTTGCCATACCCCTTGACAAACCTCCTGTAATAACCCGTGAGTCCTAAGAAGGCCCTCACCTGGGTCTGGGTCCTTGGGGGCTCCCAAGTCAGGATGGTTTCAATCTTGGGCTGCAGGGGCGCCACCTGGCCGCTCCCCACCTGGTGTCCCAAGTACACCACAGAACCCTGCCCAATCTGGCACTTACTGGCCTTGATTGTGAGGCCTGCTCTGCGCAGCGCCATCAACACTTCCCAGAGGTGGCGCAAGTGGTCCTCCCAGGAGGAACTAAACACTGCAATGTCATCCAGGTAGGCGGCACTGAAAGCCTCCAGCCCAACCAACACCTGGTTGACCAATCTCTGGAAGGTGGCAGGGGCATTCTTCATCCCAAAGGGCATCACACGGAACTGGTAGTGCCCATCTGGTGTGGAGAATGCTGACCTCTCCTTTGCCCCATCCGTTAAGGCGATCTGCCAGTTCCCAGACGTCAGATCAAACGTGCTGAGGTACCGGGCAGCCCCTAACCGGTCTATGAGCTCATCAGCTCTGGGGATGGGGTGCGCGTCGGTCTTGGTGACCGAATTGAGACCTCGGTAGTCCACACAGAACCTAAGTTCAGGAGTGGCACCAGGCGTCGCAGCTTTTGGTACCAAGACCACGGGGCTGGACCAGGGGCTGCTAGAGGACTCAACCACCCCTAGGGCGAACATTTTGGAGACCTCCTCCTTAATGCAAGCCCTGACCCTGTCAGTTACCCTGTAAGCCTTGTGCTTGACAGGAGAACTGTCCCCGGTATCCACCTCATGGACGCACCAATCAGTGACACCAGGTACCAGGGAGAACAAATCAGAAAATTGCCCCAACAGGTGGTGACAATCTCTCTGCTGCTCAGGGGTCAGTGTGGTGGAGAGGATCACACCCTCCACTGACCCATCCTTCTCTTCTGCACACAGGAGGTCAGGGAGAGGCTCACTCTCCTCCTCAACCCCATCATCTGTGGCAAGAAGCATGCCCACTTCAGACCTCTCAAAGTGGGGCTTTAGGCGGTTCACATGCAGGACCCGCAAGGGGTTCCTGGGAGACTGAAAGTCCACCAAGTAGGTAACTGGACTTTTGCGCTCCACCACCTCAAAGGGACCGGTCCACTTATCTTGGAGCGCACAAGGCTCCACTGGGGCCAGTACCCAAACCTTCTGACCAGGTTGAAATTCGACCAGAGTGGCATTCTGGTCGTGCCAACGTTTCATTTCTTCTTGGCTGGCTTCCAGATTTGCCTCAGCAATTTTTCTGAAACGCCGAGTCTGGTTCCTGAAGGCCAACATGTAGCTAAATACATCTTGGGGAGGTTTCCTGGGAGATTGCTCCCAGCCTTCCTTGACCAGACTCAGAGGTCCTCTAACCGGGTGGCCATAGAGGAGTTCAAAGGGACTGAACCCTAAGGACTTCTGTGGCACCTCCCGGTAGGCAAACAACAGGCATGGCAAGAGGACGTCCCACTTACGCCTCAGGGGCTCTTCTAGGCCCATGATCATGCCCTTCAAGGTCCGGTTGAACCTTTCAACCAGACCATTACCTTGGGGTGGTAAGGAGTGGTGAACTTATACGTTACCCCACACTCCTTCCACAGAGACTTCATGTACTGGGAGATGAAGTTGGTCCCCCTGTCAGACACCACCTCTCTGGGGAATCCCACACGGGAGAAAATCCCCATCAGTGCACGTCCCACCACGGGGGCCGTCACTGTCCTGAGCGGGATGGCTTCAGGGTACCGGGTGGCATGGTCCACCAAGACCAGGATGAACCTGTTGCCCATGGCTGTCTTGGGGTCCAGAGGCCCCACAATGTCAATGCCCACTCGCTCGAATGGGGTACTCACAACTGGAAAGGGCTGGAGTGGGGCCTTGATCTTCCCCCACTCTTCCCACTTGCCTGGCAAGTCTCACAGGTCCTGCAATGAGAGTCTGAACTCTTGTGCATCTGGGGCCAATAAAAGTGGGCAGCCAGCCTCTCAAAGGTCTTGGTCTGCCCCAGATGTCCTGCCAATGGAATGTCATGAGCCAACCCCAGTAGGAAGGTTCTGAAGCACTCGGGTACCACCAGCACACGGGCTGACCCTGGCTCAGCAACCTTAGGCTCACTATACAGGAGACTGTTCTCCCAATAAATCAGATGTGAACCAGACATGTCACCTTCTGCCTGGGCTGCAGCCTGTCGCCGCATACCCTCAAGAGAGGGGCAAACTCTCTGCTGCTCACAAAATTCCTCCCTGGTGGGTCCCCCTTCCTGCTGCCAATGGGTCAGCTCAGGCAGGTCCCCCAGTTCGGTGATCTGCTCCCCGGTAGGCTCCAGGGCATCCCCCTCAGGGTCTGCTTCTTCCTGGGCCGTGGGAACCAAGGGGGCCGGCTTCCCGCGCCCCTTGCCCCTTCTCTCTAAGGCAGGGATCTGGGCCCTACTCTCAGGCTCCAGATCCTTTTCAACACCCTCCTTGGCTGCCATGGACCGCGTGGTAGCACACGCCCACTCAGGCAGACCCAACATCTCTAAGTGAGCCTTCCTCTCCACCGTAGCCCACGGGGAGTCCTCTAAATCATTGCCCAGCAGACAGTCTACAGGCATGGCGGGCCTCACAGCTACCTGAAGAGTTCCTGAGACCCCCCCCACTCAAAGGGAACCTGAGCCACCTCACATTGGCTCTCTGAGTTGTCGGCGGACACTACTGGGTAGAATGCATGGGGGACAACCTGCTCTTTGGACACCAACCGGGAGCTGACAGCAGTTACACTGGCCCCTGTGTCTCTTAGAGCCTCCACCCTATGGCCATTGATGGTCACCCACTGCCTGTATTTTTTAGTGTTAGCAGGCAGTGCAGGCTTGGGGACCATCTCAAAGTCCCCTAATGAGACAAGGGTCAATTCTACGGGATCCCACCCCTCTTGGGCACCCATCTCCTCCTCTCCCAGGGCTACACTAGCAATGTGGCGGGGTGGTGCACGGGGGGGTGCACAGGCCCCCCTTTGGGGGCACTGGGGATCAAAATATCTGTGGCCCACTTGACCACAGTTGTAACACGTGGGGGGCCCCCTGGGAACAGGCCTACCTGGTGGGGGCCCGGTCCTCCTTTCTTGGGGGGGCTGGGACACCACTGCTGGGTTCCCTGGGGGATTACTTTGGGGCCCTCGGGGGAACTCCCTCTGTTGACCCTTGTCCCCCCCACTCCTCTGCTGGGGACCCTGCCCACCCTTGGCGACGTCTCCCACTGGACCCTTGCGGACCCGGGTGCTCACCCAGCGGTCCGCCTCCTCAGCAAGCTTTCTAGGGTTAGTCAGCTTGCAATCAATTAGGTGCTGGCGTAGCTCAGGAAAACAATTGCTAGATAAATGCTCCCATGCAATCAAATCATAAAACTGTGCAAAAGTTTCTACTTTGCTACCTCTTACCCAGCGTTCCATGGCTCTGCAAAAAAAGGACACATATTCAACCCACGTGGTACCCTCTAGCTTCTTACAGACCCTAAACCTCTGTCTATACATCTCAGGGGTCAAACCATAGCGGGTCACCAACGCTTCCTTCATGTGGGCGTAAACCATCCTACTTTCTGGGGGCAGGTCCAACAAGGTATCCCTCCCCTCACTCACAAAGCGTCCCCACAACCCTGCTCCCCAATCCTTCTCAGGGACCCGGTGGGACACCATGGCTACTTCATAAGCGGCAAACCATTGCCCAATATCTTCACTTTTGTGGAAATCTTTAATAACCTCCTTGGGTATATACACCCTACTCTCAGGGTGCACTACAGGTACGCTGCCACCAGAGGGGGAGATTTCCATGCTCTTAGCTTTAATCTCCAACTCCCTCAATACTCTCTCATGCTCAAGCTTCATCCTCATAATCTCAATTTCTAACTTCTTGTTCTCTAGGTCCCGGTGACCATCCATTTTAAGCTTAGCCATCTCCATATTATGCCGCCTATCTCTCTCCCTGTCCTCCAGCTCTTCTGGGGACAGACCCTTAGCGGACACACTAGAGCCCGGGTTGGAAAGGGCTGGGTCTCCTACTAAGTCTACTACATCGCCCTGCTGCTCTCCTCCCTCCACAAGCTCTCCTAGATCCTTAGGGGCATCCCTGGCTTCTAGCCAGGCCTTCAGCGCCTTGTAATACTCCTCCCTCCTAGTGAGACCTGTGATAGGGACTGTGAATTGCTTGCAAAAATATTTGAGCTGCTTGGCATTGTAGGTTTCTATTTTCTCTTCTTCCCAGGAGAGATCTTCTGAGGCATTGGATCTGGGCTTGCCCATTGTAGAAATAACTGGCAATATCAATAAAGGACAGAAGAAAACTTCTCAAAAAATGTAAGCGGGTGAAAAATCACCGGCAATATCAATCACAATATAGGATCCTAAAAAATTCTCAGAAATGTGCGTGGGTGAAAAATCACCAGCAATATCAATCACAATAGGGGATCAAAAACTTTCAATAAATGTGCGCGGGTGAAAAATCACCGGCAATATCAATCACAATACAGGATCCCAAAAACTCTCAGAAATGTGCGTGGGTGAAAAATCACCAGCAATATCAATCACAATAGGGGATCAAAAACTTTCAATAAATGGGCGCGGGTGAAAAATCACCGGCAATATCAATCACAATATAGGATCCCAAAAACTCTCAGAAAATGCGCGCGGGTGAAAAATCACCGGCAATATCAATCACAATATAGAAGCAAAAAAACAATTCTCAAAAAAAATGTATGCGGTACGTTATGGTCTGCACTCACTAGTAGTGTACACTATAATTACTGTATGCGATCATAAATGCAAGTCCAGATCCTCACCGCTGACCACCAATGTTAGAAATGGGGGTCTCTAGTTGGCAATGGCGGGCCACTGTCCAAGTAGGGACCCTTCTTCCTAAGTCAGAGTGAGAGGGCTACCCTCTTTAATACCCCTGCTCAACCCTGTGGTAACGTAGCACGAGCAGGTAGGCTTATCTCAGAGGCAGGGTGTGAAGCATTTATGATCATACACAGTAACACAATGAGGAACACTACAAAGGGACACCACACAAGTAGTTATTATAAAAAAATAAGTATCTTTATATAAGGGCAGATTTATCACAAGACCAATAACTGTAAAAGCCACAATACTGTCAAAAATAGGATAGCTGTTGAAGGTCTGTCAAAAATAGTTCAAAGGTTGCAAAAATAAGGTTCAAGTTCAAAGCAGTGGTCTCTGCGACCCTTTCTTTCACAAAGTACCTGGGTTTAGTTGCAAAACCAACAAAGTGTCGCAAAGAAGCTGTAGCGGTGATTCTCGGCACGCGAGGCCGGCGATGCGTTGAAATCCTTGCCGCAAGGGAGGATGATGCGCCGATCTGCGGGATGCGTGCGGAGACGATGCGACAAACTTCTGCACGCTGGACCACCGATGCGATGACTTTCTTGCCGCGTGGGAGAAGTCGATGCGGTGATCCTGTTGCGCTGTGCGATCGTGTTGCGATGCGAAGACAAGACGCTCCGCGAGGGAGCGACGAAATTCGGTGTGATGCGATCAAAGTGGCGAACGCACGGCGTCCGCACTGCGATGTCTCGAAGCGATGATTTCTGTCAGGGTTGCGAGTGCGCGGCGACAGCAGCGCGATGATCTTTCCAGCGCGTCTCGGCTGCAGCGGCTCGCAACGGGGCGTCAGCGATGGTTTCGGGTTGCGGGCCCTCGGCGGCAGCAGCGCGATGATTTTCCCAGCGCTCTCGACTGCAGCGGCCCGCAAAGATGCGTTAGCGTCGATCTCTTACCCTCTTCTCTCTGATGCAAACTAGAGGCCCTGGAACTCACAGGAGCCTCCTCAGCAGATAGCAGTCCTCGCAGGGAGGAAGCAGGAGGTTGGTGGTGGAGTCTGTTGGGCCTGAGACTCCAGCAGGAGGCTAGCTCTTTTCCTAGCCCTTGGGTGATTGCTGTACAAAAATAAAAGTTCTCTCAATAGTTCCTTTTCCTCTTCTTCAAGGTCCAGTGGTCACTGCTGCAGGCCAGTGCAAGAAACAACACACAAGCACAAGGACAGTCACTTCCTGCAGATTCCTCCAGTGGCACGGACAGAGTTTCCTCTCCAGATCCAAAAGCAATACAATAGTAGGGGGTTTGAGCACAGATATTTATACCCCAAAAGCCTTTGATCCTTGAAGCTACCAGTCCCTGAACCTAGCCAGAACCAGTTCTGCTCAGGCCTGGAGCACTTTGTTTACCAGGCTGCATCCTTCCTTTCAGAAAGAGGGGGTCTGCTAGCAGACACACAGTGGGAGGTGGAGCCAGCATTCACCTTGCCAGGCACAGCCCTATTCAGATCAAAGAGCCACCCTTCCCCACACTCTAAATGCAGATCTCTCTATTCCACCAAGGTCTGACTCAGCCTGTCCTGCCCCTCTAAAACCAGACAGCCAATACACATAACGGCAGAACACACTGGAAGGCTTAGGCAAGAAAATACCTACTTTCTAAAAGTGGTATTTTCAAACACAGAATATAAAAATAAACTTCACTAAAAGGTGTATTTTAATATTCTGAGCTCAGGCATACTAAATTCGTTTTTCTACCATGTCCCTGGGGTCAGTTAGGACTATAGCATGTAATAGTCAAACTGCCCATTCTAGCCTATGAGGAACAGGTAGCCTTACAGTAGTGAAAAACGAAATGGTGCATAATTCACTACCAGGACATGCTACACACACCCAGGCATGTCCTACCTTACACATACAATGCACCCTACCCGAGGGGCGACTTACAGGATGCCAAGGGAAGGTTCAGGGGCTGGGAAGTGGTTGCACTTCACAGCCAAGATGGCAGTTCTGGACTGCACACAGACACTGCAGTGGCAGGTCTGAGACACACTTTACAAGCTGCTTCTGTGGGTGGCACACATCAGTGCTGCAGGCCCACCAGCAGCATTTGGTTTACCAGCCCTGGGCACACATAGGCCACACTACTAGGGACTAACAGGTAACCCAAATAAGCCAATCAGGGATATACCAATTCACATAGACATATTTATACAGGGAGCATTCGCGCTGTGACACTGAATGGCAGTGGCACAGCGCCCAGAGCATCTAACACCAGTAAAACAGAGGAGACAACAGCGAAAAATGGAAGGGAGACCCACGCCAATGGTGCCAGGTCTAACATCGCCGTTTTAGCGGAAGGAAACTGCCGCTAAAACGGCGATAATTGGCTTGCTAATATGCGTTATGGAATTCCAATAGAAGCCCAGGTTAGATGTGCAGGACATCTAACCTGGGCTTCTATTGGAATTCTATAACGCTTATTAGCAAGCCAATTATCGCCGTTTTAGCGGCAGTTTCCTGCCGCAAAAACGGCGATAATTTTATCGCCAGTCTTGCTAATATGCCCCCAAATCTTAAGACAAACTTAAGACAGAATCCTAACTTCACTACTCCTAAATGCCTTTTGTGAATACTGAAAGTCGTAAAGTTAAGATTTTGTCTCAGATTACTTTTGTGAATCGGGCCCTGAGTAAATAGGCAGAGTCAGGTCTTTTAACAAGGTAGCCAAAATAGTCCTTATACCACAATAGGCTGGGAAAAGGAAAATAAATCTAGCTGTTACTTTCTGTAACGTTTGCATTCTGTCATAGTTTGATGATCTCTGGAGTTTGCAAATGGTCACCTCTGTGGGAAAGGGGTAAGTTGTCCTGGTACCTTTTCTTGACCAATCCTTCAGTACCTATGATGACTGCCACCATTTCTGTTCCTTTGTTCCACATTTTATTCAGGTATTTCACCTCCCAATATCTGTGTACAAGTGTGGATTATTTTGACATAGAAACTGATGACTTTTTCAAATGAAAGACTTCACAATCAGTACATCTTAAACCTGAGTGGTCTTTTTGATTCCTCATATGAGAGCGTTTGGTAGGAAATGCTCTTTAAAGTTTCTAATATTGAAATGGCTTCTCCCCGGTGTATAATTTCCAATCAAGCGTTAGCTATCCCTTTGTAAAGAATGTCTTGTCACACTGAAGAAAGACACAGTTTCTCCCTGGAATGCATGTTGACACATTAGGTTCCTCCTGTCAAAAAACCTTTGCAAAACAATTTGTTTCTGCCAATACGGCCAACCTGATCAGCACCTGGTCACATGTATTGCTTCAGTTACTTCCCACTGTGGATTTTCAGATGTTGCATTAATAGTCCCTTTGTAATGATTGCTTTGTCACATTCGTTATATTCCTATGGTGTTGCTCCTGTGAGGAGGACAGGTATTCCACCAGTAATGACTTTCTGATGTTGCATTAGCTTTGCCTTTGTAAAGGTTGCCTTGCCACATTGAGTGCAGTGATATGTATTCTCCAACGTCATGACTTTCTCCTCTGTGTTGACTTACAGTTATTGTATTAGCTGTAACCTGCCATTAAATGAATTGTACATTTGTAAGGCTTCTTCCCAGGGTGGGCTTTTTGATGTTGTCTTGATTTTTTTTTTTTTTTTAACAAATTTCCGGACACATTTGGTGTGATATGCTTTCTTTGTGTCATGACTTTCTTCCCTGTGTGGACTTTGATGGTACATTAGCTATGCCTTTCTAATAAATGCTTTGTTGCATTCAGTACATTCACATCATTTCTCTCCAGTGAGAAATTTCTGATGTCATGTTAGCTTGCTTTTTTAACAAATGCCTTGTATCAGTAAGTGCTCTGATATGGTTTCTCCCCTGTGTGTACTTTCTGATGGTACATTGACTGTGCTGTGCCCGCCTAATAAATGCCTTGCCACTTTCTGTACATTCATACAGTGATTCAATTAAGAACATTTTGGCACTTCTGTACATTAATACAGATTTTCCCCAGTGGGGACTTTTGGATGTTGTTTTAACTCTCCCTTGCTAATAAATACCTTGCCATTTTCAGTGCAATCTTGAGTGTGGACTTTTGATGTTGCGTTAGCTCTCCATTTCTTATTCAGGCATTGTCACGTTCAATATATTGATATGGTTTCTCTCCTGTGTGAACATTCTGATGTCATATTAAATGATGCTTTGTTATAAATGCCTTATCACATTCAGTGCATTCATAGGGTATCACCCCGGTGTGGACATTCTGATGTTGCATTTGACATGGCTTTCTAATAAATGCCATGTCACATTCAGTGCAGTTGAATGGTCTCTCTCCAGAGTGGACTTGTTGATGTTGCTTCAGCTCTCCATTTGTAATAAATGCTTTGTCACTTTCTGTACATTGATATGATTTCTCTCCTGTGTGAACTTTCTGATGTCATATTAAATTGTCATTTCTAATAAATCTCATGTCACATTCTGTACATTCATATGGTTTCTCACCAGCGTGGAGTTGTTGATGCTGCTTTAGGTTTTATTTCCTTCCGAACACTTTATTACATTCTGTACATTCATACGGTTTCTCCCGTGTGGACACACTGTTGTAGTTTTACCTTTGCCTTGCAATAAATGCCTTGTCACATTCAGTACATACATAAGATTTCTCCCCAGTGTGAATTTTCTAGTGTGGTTTTAGATCACCATTTGTTTTGAATGCTTTTTGACATTCAACACATTGATACGGTTTCTCACCTGTGTGAACTTTCTAATGCTGTATTAACCTCTGCCTTGTAATAAATGCCTTTTTGCATTCTGTATATTCATAGGGTTTCTCCCCGGTCTGGACACTCTGATGTTGCAATAGATGTGACTTTCTAATAAATGTTTTCTCACATTCAGTGCAGTTGAATGGTCTCTCTCCAGTTTGGACTTTCTGATGTTGCTTTAGTTCTCCATTTGTTATAAATGCTTTGTCACATTCAGCACATTGACATGGTTTCTCCCCAGGGTGGATTTTCTGATATTTCATTAGCTTTCCATTGGTAATAAATGCCTTGCCACATTCTGTACATTCATACGGTTTGTCCCCAGTGTGGATATTTTCGTGATGCTTTATGTGATGTTTATTTTGAAACACTTTATTACAATCTCTATACTGGTATTGTCTCTCCTCTACGTGGACACTCAGGTGCTGCATTAGGTCTTTCATTGCAAAGAACACCTTTCCACAGTCAGTCCATTGATATGCTTTTTCTCCAGTTGGAAGTTTCTGATGTCGCACTTGCTCTTTCACTGCCTAATAAATGTTTTGTCACATTCTAGATATTCATACGGTTTTTGTTCTGTGTGTTCTTTCTCATACCAGGTTAGCTCTTCCTTCGTAATGAACACCTCATCAGACTTGCTTCAGTATGTCAGTGTGTTATGTCTTCTAAGTCTATCAGCTGATCCCTAAGAGACAAGTACAGACCTCATTGGGCAGTTTGTGTTTTCTGCTGTAGAAAAAGACTTTGGAGAGGCATTAGCCTTCATGGGAAGTGATCTCGAGGCATACTGTTTTTACATCACTTCCTACACAAGTGATGTTTAATGCCTTTACCTTTTTGTTTATTACTGTATTTATTTCACCTGTTAGATTAAGAAAAAGAAACACTGAATAAGCTGAAATGCAGAGTCCATCACAAACATTTATTGGAATTCATTGGTACATTTAATTGTCCATATAGACAAGTGCACTGAAGAAATTCTAGATTAGACTTTCAATGTAAAGTTGCAGTAGGCAGAGTAAGGGCATAAGATCCTTCCGTGATCTCCTATCAAGGAGTGTGGACTCAAGGAGTAACCAATACACCAGAGAAGGTTCCTTGTTCAGTGTGTGAGACAGTCTTCCCACGACACACAACAATGTTAAATCCATAGCGACAAGATGCCTCCCTTCTTATCCAGGGAAAGCTTCCTATTATTACACGGCCTAGGCCTGGGAAAGTTAATTTACAATCTTTCTAAAGCCATGTATCTCAACTGACCCTTGATCGTTGTCGGTATTTGAATGGTATATGAATCTGGGCTATATTCACAGTGGGTCTAGGTGCTATGGAGAGCAGAGCGACACCAGGGATAACCCGAGCTAGGTGGGTGTAGGTGCTATCTTAAGCACAGTGGGTCTGGGCACTATCTCTCACAGAGCGACAATAGGAGTATCCAGAGCAGATTAATTTATGGCCCCGAGCAGAGCGTGAGAGGGTCCTATGCAAAGCAAATTAGAACTAGGCGCTATCTTTAGCAGCGAGAGAGCAGAAATATTAAGGAAAGAATAAGGTAGGACCCAGAACAGGTGTAGATGCTATCCAGAGCAGTGGGTGTAGGCGCTAATGCAGAGCACAGCAAGTGTAGGTCCTATGTAGAGCACAGTGGGTCTAGGCACTATCTATAGCAGAGAGAGATAACAGGAATATTAAGGGCACAATAAGGTATGACCCTGAACAGAACAGATGTAGATGCTATCTAGAAAGGCAGGTCTAGGCGCTACCCATAGCAGAGCCAGTGCAGGGCTATGAAGAACACAGTGGGTCTAGGCGCTAACTACAGCATAGTGAGTCTGAGAAGAACTCAGAACAGAGAGAATCAATGATATTAATGAGGCAGTGTGTGGACTGTACGGCTGTAATAGGGTGGTTGTGATTAGAAGAAGAGCTGTGGCAGTATCTAGGCACTATCAATAATATATCGAATGGGTGTTCTCATGAACTGAGTGACTTTAAATGTTATCAGGAATGAGATTAATCAAGACATTGATTAAAAACATCGCAGAGTCATCTCAGCATTATTAGTGATGGATGAGTTAAGTGGCTAACTGCAGCGAGAGCCTCTACTTCCTACTCCATAGAATATACGCCAAAAACAATGCATCATGGAACTGCTTTTTAACTCCTTTTTACTACCAGATGTTGCTCAGCTGCTCAATTCTATGACTTCATTAAAACCCTCCAATCACTTCAACGATCCGCTACCCGCCAAATTCTTCAAAGAGCTCAAATCTGCCATTCTCCCACTCTGGTCCTTGATTATCCATGAATCTCTCGTGCAGGGTAGGATTCCTGATTGCCTCAAGATGGAAATTAAAATTAAAATTGAGTTTATTGTACAGTTAATTAAAACCTTTACAAACGTGCATCTCGTGTTGTATTTTCAGTGCAACAATTTGAACAAAAGAATAAGTTACCGTTAAAACACAATACGATTGAGATAAAATGTAACCCTGATACTCCCTAGGGAGTAACCTAAAACCTTCGCGAGAAAAGGTACGAATAGTCTGTTTTTTATAATCATAAGCTTTGCAGCTTGACAGATGGAGCTATCCTCGTTGGTCCAATGCTTGACCACAGGATAGATGAAGCAGCAAAAAGCAAGGTGCTAGGGCATGCAAAGGAAAGTGCAACGTGCAAGAGGATTATAGTGAGTTTCATGCGTGTTCCACACCGCATTCATTATAAACAGGCAATTAGTTCCCTGTGGGTATAAACTTAGCAGCAGAGCAAAAACGCCTGAGTATGTAAGGAAAGTGCGAAGTGCAAGAGCAGCAATTTTTTTTACCTCTGCAAGATTCTTACAAGTTTCAGATGTGTTCCGCCTGACTTACAGCAGAGAAAGGTGCTAAGTGCAAAGCAGCTATTTGCAAGAAATCTTGCAATAGAATAAGACAATGCATACATTTAAAATCATTAGATACTGATTGATCAATCATAAAAATATTTATATGGAGCGATCTATGGAGCGATCTACCCAGAGCGGGTCCATTTAAAGTGTGTGGCGTGCCGGCATTTAACTGTGCTGGAGTTCTCATTGGTGTGGCAGCGCAATCAGCGCCTTGTGAAAGCTGAGTCAGAGTACCATGGTCAGCTCGGCTGCATTTCCGTCTGCTAGCTGGTTGGCTTGTCTTTTAATGCTCAGTTCAGCGACGGATAAGAATTTTACCAGGCGGCAGCTTAATTGGACATCCTCGCCGGAGAAGCTTGCTAACACTGCTTGTCTGCAAGTCCGAATCTGTTTCTTGTTAAAGAGTGGTCTAAGGAGGGTCCGACGCTCCCGTGTTAGAGTCCTGCATATGGTTAGCAGGTGCACTATGTCCTCCTCTCCCTCCCTGCATAGTCGGCAAAGTGCTGGCTTCGGAGGGCGTAGCCACGGCGGCATATGGTATGCAGATGGCAATATCTCTAGGCGGAGTCTCAAGAACTTCTCTTTGATGGTTCTAGAGAAGCTAGTGTGGAGATAGGCTTGGGGTGACGCCTTGCTATAGGACTGTATGGTGAACCAGCCTTGAGTGCGCTCTGACAGGGCAGCTTTATCCTGTATGAGTGAATCTTTTTTGACCGTGTTATTTACTATTTTTCTGAAGCTTGCGAAGGTCCCTGGTAGCTCCCAAAGGTTCTGCAGCCCCAGTTGGTTGAGTGAGCTGTCCAAATAGCGTCTGGCTGGACATGCCTCCTTGGTTTGCAGTTCTTTCCACAAATAGGTATTGAGCGAATCTGGCGGCCACCTTTTGATTTTGTACCAGCTTTTAATGAACACTCCTTTACGGGCGAGCTCTTGACTTTGTATCCCGAACTCCAGCCTCAGTTGTGCGGGGGATGTGTATCCTGGTAACCCATAGATCATTTGGATTGCTCTTGCTATTGTGCGATCCAGAGTTTCAGCGTCTCTCCCTCTCATGGCTTCGCTTCCGTAAGTGATGGATGGTTTAAGTTTTGCCTGAATCACTCTGGTTAAGGGGAGGAGGTTTGGGCCAGGGATATTGTTTTTTAGGTTTCTTAGTGCCACAGCAGTCATTATTCCTCTTTTTTTAAGGCCTCACGTTGAGATATATAGTTCTCTTTGTTATCAATGATAACTCCCAAATACTTGTAATTTTGTCCAGCTTCCAGCTTGCATGACGCCAGATGCCAGTGGTGCTTTGACTTTTTTTTGCGGATGTTCACGCTCAAGATTTTTGTTTTTTCTTGGTTAATGCTTAGTTTGTTCTCCTCTGAGTACCGAGATGTAATATCAAGCAGGCGCTGTAAACCTACTGGTGTCCGTCTAATACGCACCAAGTCATCCGCATAGAATAAGTTAGATAACTGGAGGCCACCTAACTTGGGAGCGTGTGAGTTGCTTCCATTGAGAGTGGCCGAAAGCTCCGCCATAAAGAGGTTGAAAAGTATTGGGGCAAGCACGCAGCCTTGTTTCAGTCCAGAGGTTGTTTGGATCTTCTTTGTTAGGTGGTCTCCTGCACCCAGTTTTACTTGCACCCAGGTGTTACTATGGAAAAGAATTAGCTGTTTTAGAAGTAGCGATGAAATGTTCAGCCTTTTTAATTTTTGCCACAGTTCCTGTTTATATGGTTGAACGCTGAACTATAATCGATAAAACACAGGTACAGGGGCTGTTTTATGGCAGCGTCTACCAGTAGTGAGAGGATTGAGATGTTGGTTGTAGTCCCCATATTCTTACAGAAGCCTGTTTGGTTTAGCGGGATCGCTGAGATTTCTGCGGCCCAGGACGTTAGTTCTTGTAGGAGTAATCCTTCATAATATTTGGCTTCGTTATCCAATAAGGCAAGCAACCGGTAGCTTTTCGGGTTATTCCTATTGCCTTTTTTGTAAATGGGAGAAATGATCGGGCCCCTCCATGATGATGGTATCGTCGATGTACGCAAGATTGTTTCAAAAGTTGGTTTTAATACTGAGGCCCAGTATTCCGGGTCTCGTTTGAACAATATAGGTGGGATCCCATTTGGTCTTGGAGCTCACTCACGCCTCCCTTTGGAAATCCTTTTACAAATTTGTGTGGTTGGAATTGTGAAGGGCTGTTCCAGTGTTGTCTTAGAAGCCATTTGAGATTTTAGTACTTCCCAATCGGGCAGGAGGTTGTCGGTACGGGATTCAGTTTCTCGGTCTTTGTTAAAATGGGTTTGGAGGAAGATTGTGCATGCCTCTTCTGTTACATGCAAATGCAAATTGATGTATAGATTTGACGGGTTGGCAAGGGTGTTGATCTTTTGCCAAAATTGCGCGCTGTTATTATTTTTAATATCATGCGGGACTTTAGCCCGGAGTGCCTCGTCAGCATCTTTTTTGAGGCGCAAAATTAGTTTCTTGCGCTCTGCTTTCAGTCGTCTCAGTTCTTGTAAGGCCATGGGATCTAAGTCAGAGCCAGTCAAGTCACCCCATCCTGGATTCCCCTGGGTGTCTAGTTTTCAAAAATGTATAGGTTTTCTAGGTTTCCCTAGGTGCCGGCAGAGCTAGGGTTAAAAAACTACAGCTAGGCACTTTGCAAAAAAAGGGTCATTTTTCACTGTGAAAATGCGGTGTGTCCACCTTGCGTTTTGGGCCGTTTCCTGTCGCTGGCACTAGGCCGACCCACACAAGTGAGGTACCATTTGTATCGAGAGACTTAGGGTAACACAGAATTGTAGAGAAACTGTTATTACCTTTTGACTTTCGATGCATTTCTGCCTTCCAAATAAAGGACAATGTGTAAAAAAAGAAGTCATTTTGAAAAATGTCCTATAATTCTCATGCTAGTATGGGTACTCCCAATTTCAGAAATGTGCAAATATCTACTGTTTCTAAACTCTATATTTTGTTCCCATTTCAGAAATACATAGGTGTCTTTCATACCGATTTTTCCATCTATACATTTTCCCAGAATAATTGCTATATACCCGGTATATAATAAAAAATCATTGCAAGTTGCTGCTCAGTTATTGGCTCTGAGTTCGTCGGGTTCTTGGTGAACCTACAAGTCCTATATATCCCCACAACCAGAAAGGTCCAGCGGATGTAACGGTATATTGCTTTCAAACAGCTGTCATAATTAGAAAAAGTTACAGCTGAAAACGTTGACACAAACGGCTGTTTTTGTCAACTAATTTTCAATTTTTCCTATATTTAACTGTTAGTTTCTATAAAGAAACCTTGAAGGATCTACACAAATGACCCCTTGCTGAATTCAGACTTTTGTCTACTTTTCTAAAATGTATATCTTTCCAGGATCCATTATTGCTTTCATACCCATTTCTACCATTAACTGGAAGGAGGTTGAAAGCACAAAAATAGCAAAAATAGGTTATGTCCCAGAAAAATGCCAAAACTGTGTAAAAAGTGTTGGTTTTCTGACAAAAGTCTGCTTGTCCCTGAAAGCTGGGAAGATGGTGATTTCAGCACCACAACCCCTTTTTTGATACCATTTGCAGGGAAAAAAACATACGCTTTCATCTGGAGCCCTTTTTTCCCCTTTTTCCCAAAAATAATTTCTGAGTCCCCTCCAGGGGAATCCACAAACCCTGGGTACCTTTAGAATCCCCATGATGTTGGAAAAAAAAGGACGCAAATTTGGCATGGATACCTTCTGTGGTCAAAAAGTTACAGGGGCCTAAGCGCGAACTACCCCAAATAGCCAAAAAAAAGCTTAGCACAGGGTGGGAAAAGGCCTAGCAGCGAAGGGGTTAAGGTATTCACTTGTGCACACAAGACGAAAATCTTCCCACAATAGTGTTCTAAGCTATGGCTAGGCTGTGGGCTAGTACTAGATGTGCAATCAAAGCGGAATACTATAGCAACTTAGCTCCTGTATGGGATTCTTTGGGTACTCCGGCGTGTTTGAAAGATGAACTGGCTCTACCAATAAAGAAGGTGGGCATACAATACTGGGGTAACATTTTCTGCGACTGCAGGTTACTTTCATGGCATGAGATGGGGAAAGCTCTCCAGGTTCAAGTACTTGCAGCTGAAAAGTTGGGAGCAGAGTTTTCAATGCCATTTGGGATCTATTAATCATCTGTAGGAACAACTGTCCGTGAATCTCCCAGGGAAGAAGTAAGTTTCAATCTAATATCGGGAACTTTTAGAAACCCTGGATCGGGATTTAAACTGGTGGAGGAACTCTAGGGAGGATGCTTGCCGAGGGAGCAGTTACAAGACTTGTGGCAAGTATTGAGGAACACTTTATTTTCTGTTGTCAAGCCTGCATTTTTAAGAAGAAACCATCTTTTTTCCCTCCACAGAGCTTATTTATCGCCGTACAGAATATTGAAGATGCACTAAGGGGGTGTCGCCAAATGTGCTAAATGTAGGTTAGAGAAGGCAACGGAAATTTATATTATCTTATCTTTGACCTAATCAACATAAGGGTCGTTTGGACTGGTGCAAGGTGCCCACTTTAAATAGTGGACAGCATATACCAGGCCAATTTCTCACAGTGTGCCCATACACCAAGGCGTCCATGGACTGCCTGCCCATCGAGGCTCACCATGGCCTGCCCGTACACCAAGGCTCACCATGGCCTGCCCGTACACCGGGGCTCTCCATGGCCTGCCCGTCCACCGAGGCTCACCATGGCTTGCCTGTCCACCGAGGCTCACCATGTCCTGTCTGTCCATCGAGGCTCACAATGGCCATCCCGTCCACTGAGGCTCACCCTGTCCTGCCTGTCAACAGAGGCTCCCCATGTCCTACCCATCCACTGAGGCTCACCATGGCTTGCCCGTCCACTGAGGCTCGCAATGGCCTGCCCGTCCACTGAGGCTCCCCCGACCTGCCAGTCCATCGAGTCTCACCATGGCCTGCCCGTACACCAAGGCTCTCCATGGTCTGCCCGTACACCGAGGCGTCCCTGGACTGCTTGTCCACCGAGGCTCTTCCGGCCTGCCGGTTCACTGAGGCTCACCATGGCCTGCCTGTCAACTGAGGCTCCCCATGTACTGCCCATCCACTGAGGCTAACCATGGCCTGCCCGTCCACCGAGGTTCTCCATGGCCTGCCTGTCCACCAAGGCTCACCATGTCCTGTCCGTCCACCGAGGCTGCCCATGTCCTGCCCGTCCACCGAGGCTCACCATGGCCTGCCTGTCCGCTGAGGCTCCCCCGGCTTGCCCGTCCATCAAGGCTCACCATGGGCTTCCCGTACACAGAGGCTCTCCATGGCCTGCAGTCCACTGAGGCTCTCCCGGCCTGCCCGTCCATTACGGCTCACCATGGCCAGCCGACCACCGAGGCTAACCTGGCCTGCCCATCCACTGAGGCTCTCTCGGCCTGCCCGTCCACCAAGGCTCCCCATGGCCTGCCTGTCCACCAAGGCTCCCCATGGCCTGCCATTCCACTGAGGCTCTCCATGGCTGCCCGTACACCAGGGCTCCCCCGGCCTGCTCATCCACTGAGGATCCCCCGGCCTGCCTGCCTGCCCACTGAATCTCCCCAATGCCTGCCTGACAACCGAGGCTCCCCCGGCCTGCCTGTCAACCGAGGCTTCCCCGGCCTGCCCGTCCACCGAGGCTCCCCATGTCCTCCCCATCCACTGCGGCTCACCATGTCCTGCCCATCCACCGAGGTTCACCATGGCCTGCCTGTCCACTGAGGCTCCCACGGCCTTCCTGTCCATCGAGGCTCACCATGGCCTGCCTGTACACCGAGGCTCACCATGGCCTGCCCGTTGACCGAGGTTCCCCATGTCCTGCCCATCCACTGAGGCTCACCATGGCCTGCCTGTCCACCAAGGCTCACCTGGCCTGCCTGTCCAACGAGGCTCACCATGGCCTGCCCGTCCACTGAGGCTCACCATGGCCTGCCTGTCCACCGATGCTTCCATGGCCTGCCTGTCCACTGAGGCTCTCCCGGCCTGCCCGTCCACCGAGGCTCACCATGGCCATCCCATCCCCTGAGGTTCACTGTGGCCTGCCCATCAAACGAGGCTCCCCATGTCCTGCCCATCCACTGAGGCTCACCATGGCCTGCCCATCCACCGAGGCTCACTATGGCCTGCCCGTCCACTGAGGCTCCCCCGTCCTGCCCGTCCATCGAGGCTCACCATGGCCTGCCCGTACACCGATGCTCACCATGGCCTGCCCGTACACTGAGGCTCTCCATGGTCTGCCCATCGACTGAGGTTCCCCACGGACTGCCCGTCCACCAAGACTCACCATCGCCTGCCCGTTCACTGAGGCTCACCATGGCTTGCCTGTCCACTGAGGCTCCCTTGGCCTGCCTGTCCACCGAGGGTCTCCTGGCCTGCCCATCCTTCGAGGCTCACAATGGCCATCCCGTCCACTGAGGCTCACCAAGGCCTGCCTGTCAATCAAGGCTCCCCATGTCCTGCCTATCCACTGAGGCTCACAATGGCCTGCCTGTCCATTGAGGCTCCCCAGCCTGCCTGTCCATTGAGGCTCACCATGGCCTGCCCGTACACCAAGGCTCTCCATGGTCTGCCCGTACATTGAGGCGTCCCTGGACTGCCTGTCCACCAAGGCTCTCCCGGCCTGCCAGTCCACTGAGGCTCACCATGGCCTGCCTGTCAACCGAGGCTCACCATGACCTGTCCGTCCACTGAGGCTCTTCCAGCCCTGCCCGTCTATCAAGGCTCACCATGGCCTGCCCGTCCACAGAGGCTCCCCATGGCCTGCCCGTCCACCGAGGCTCACCCGGCCTGCCGGTCCACCCAGACTCCCTTGGCCTGCCCGTCCACCCAGAGTCCCTTGGCCTGCCCATCCATGTGGTTCCCCTGGCCTGCCCGTCCATGAGGCTCTCCTGCCCTGCACATCCATGAGGCACCCCAGGCCTGCCCGTCCATGAGGCTCCCCTGGCCTGCCCATCCATCCGGGCTCCCCCGGTCCTCCCGTCCACCGAGGATGTCCATGGCCTGCCTGTCCACTGAGGCTCACCTGGCCTGCCCATCCACCGAGGCTCCCCCGGCCTGCCCATCTATCAAGGCTCACCATGGCCTGCCTGTCCACCGAGGCTCCCCATGACCTGCCTGTCCACCGAGGCTCCCCATGTCCTGCCCATCCACTGAGGCTCACTATGGCCTGCCCGTCCACCGAGGCTCCCCATGATCTGCCTGTCCCCCGAGGCTCTGCATGGTCTGCCCGTACACTGAGGTGTCCCTGGGCTGCCTGTCCACCAAGGCTCTGCATGGTCCTCCCGTCCACTGAGGATCTCCATGACCTGCCTGTCCACCGAGGCTCTCCATGGCCTGCTGTCCACCGAGGCTCTCCATGACCTGCCCATCCACCAAGGCTCTCCAGGGCTCGGAGTGCAGGCCACTAGACGTGCCGCCACTGTGTTTTACTCCCATTGAGAGGTGAGTGTGGGCCTGTGAGTATTTGCTGGGCTCCAGGGGGAGGTTTTTCCTCTGTAGAGTGAGAGCGGGGTTCGCAGAGAGATATCACAGCGACTCAGAGACTTTCTACTTTCACTTTTGGATTCTCTGCTGAGCTAGGACCTTCATGCCTTTGAAACATTGGGGCATGACTGTTATCTGGAAGGTAACTGCACTTGTGAATGCCTGTGTTTAGTAGTAAAATATAGCAGTATTAGGTGTTTAGTGGGGTGCCTGGAGCTTTTGGCCCTGGTGCCACTGCACCTGCTGCACCATTGCAATCATGGCCCCAGTGCAGGAACAGAATGCGATCGCCAAACTCGTAGAACAGGCAAATGACCGTGTTTACAATCCAAGACTCCGCTGCAGTTGTCTGGCGCTGTAATGTTATACAGAAACTGTCCCAACGGATAAAGGGGGTTAAAACATCCCTTCAGAGCACCACGGAGCGTGCTCACGTAAAGCACCGCAATCACTTCCTTTGGGTTTACTCTACATACACACGAAGAGTAGCTCTTGTATACCAACTTTATTTCTAACACGCAATGTTTATTACAACATTTAGATTTTGATCACAATGACCAAATAGATTTATTTGTCAAAATCGATTTGATAATGCCTACAAGGTGCAAAGAAAGGTACTGAGGCATGCATAGGAAATGCCACATGCGTTCTAAGGCTATAGCATCTGCTTTACACAACAAAGTAATAACAAGCATTGGTAAATGCATTAGGATTCGCCTATGTGGTTTTTATTAAGGGTTTTTTGTAAGTTTTAGCTTGGTGAGCAGTTGAGCAATATAAATTAAAGAAAGCAAGAATGAGGCGGGAGAACGTGGGGTGAAGGGGATTGAAAACACGAGAGCAGGAAGAGGGTAGGAGGAGGTTGGGGTGGGTTCAATAAACGGCAGAGGTCAACGAAAGAGACAACATGTACTCTACGAGTGCAGGGTTGAAATCAAAATAACAAGCATTTGCAATGCAATCGGTCTCGCCTTTGGGACCTTATAAGTGTTTAGCGATGCACCACATTATTGCACATTACTGCAACGAGGCTGGTTTTGTTCGTGCTTGCCAACTGCTAATAAGGACTATTAATGACAGCATCTCCAGCTGTGACAACGCTACGTGTTGGCCTGGTGATGACATATTAATAATCTATAACGTCAGGTCTGTTAATGTGATATCAATTTCAGGGATATCATAATTAATTTGCTGGCCTGCATAAACAAACCTCTTTTGGGGCACAAATGTTGCAACTATGCCTATTTAAGCAACAAACCATTAGAAGGACTGCCATCGTAATAGAAATTGCATTTCAACCCTAATGGTTGTTTTCACTTCCGGAATAAATAATTTTGCTGCATGTTGAGAAGACACCACGTATCAGGGTTCTCATTACTCTTTGTACCCTATGTAAATAGTATTGCTGTTAACCAAGGAAACCACTAACATTCAGGTTACCTGGCCAAGTCTGATGGGATTCAAGCAGTATGCCAGAATCTTAAGTGTCCGGGCCTCAAGCGTCCAATCTTTGGTCTGTAGATGACAATGTATATAAAAAGAGGCCAAGCACACCCCTCACAAAAACACACACTTAAAGCAGGGTGAACAAACAAGCCAACCAACATATACAAACTCTCAGCAAAACACGCAGCTCTACACACACTTACATGCAAACACTTTCAGCAAAGCAGACACACACAGGCAGACAAATAGACACACACAGCAAAAAATAAGGAGGAAAACAAACCCAATCAGAAAACCAGTGAAACGCAAATAACAAATGTAGAAACATCAACAAATGGTAGAACACATACACACAACAATGTCTCACTCTCTCTCTCGCTCACTTAAGCACACCCAGATACACAGGCTAGCGCACATAAGTAGACCCACACCAACTTTGTGTTTCCCACACACGGACAGAAGGCCACAAACAGGAAGAAATACAAACAGTTACAAAAGTACAGACCAGCATAGAAAATGATTCAAACACTGCCACATGTAGATGCGTAGCAACAAACAAGCATACGCGCATACACTAACTCAAACACACTAACACAGAAAACATGCAATTCGCACACCGACAAAAAACAACAAATAGACAGCAGAACACACACACCAACGCTATAGGCAGCGAATAAATGCTGACAAATGCAGATATTGCCACAACCAACTACACACACACCAAGAGAAACATAGACACCACCATACTTCCAGGAAAATAAAAATCTGTGTAAAAAAATTAGAAACACCCAAACTCACACAGCAATGTGCAAGCACACTTCACACAGACAGCCACATACACATCCACACAATATACGTAAACTCAGACGATTCTGCAGCCACAATCGCAAATACCTGTATGTACAAACATATACTGGGAGCCACACGGAGGGAAACAAATCAACTTCACCCTCCCTCCCATGTAAACACAAACACCTACACATAAACCATCCCGAGTGTAACAGAGGAACCTTACAAAATGAGAGCGAGAATGGGACAAAGAGAAAGGGAGAGCCAGACTAAGCATGGGCTAGAACAGGGACTGGAGAAAGGGAGAGGGAGAGAAAGGACGACCAACAGAGTAAAACATGGTGAGGCTGTCCGGTTTTAGGTTTAAACCTATAATAACTGATAAAACCCCACCGAAAGGGAAATAGCCCTCACAAGTGTAAACATATTAACACTGAAAAAACACCTGCACAACCACAAAGTAAATGCCATTCAAAGAAAGGAAAAGGAGAGTGAAAGTCATTTTTTTTCTTCCCGAAGCGGCCAATACTATGTAACTTAGTTTTACAAATAAGCAGCAAGAAAGACTGGGCTAACATTATTTTGCTTGAGTTTTGTGGTTTAGGGATGTCACTAAAATATTGTTACTTCTTCCTTTTACTTTTTTCCGTTTTGTGGTCTTTGGTCTAAAGATGGAGTGTCTAGAAGTATGTTTTAGGTCGGGTTTAATTATTTTAGAAACTGTAGAGAATCAGGAAATATTAAAATCATATTTGATATTTTGGCTGAGTTGGATTCTTTCACTGATAGGTAAAATGGCTGGTTTCATAAGAATCCTTCCCAATATGTGCCATCACATTTATCCGCAGATAATGGGTAAAAACCCTTGATACATCAGCCCGCAGTTTCTAGTGAGTCAGTATTGATAGTAGGTTTTAAACATTCAATGCAATGCATAGTGACAAGTATATGTGAAAAGAGTGCTATAACCAAGCATCAAGGATAGTGGTGAAAACACGACACCAGACTTTTGGAAAACATGGAACGCAGTGTCACTTGGAATGCTGCTGCAAAAAGGTTATTTCCAAGTAAAGTTCAACAAATATTGGAGTGATATTGTTTGTATTTACAGTGATTCAGCTACGTATATGAAAAAGTTGTGTGATGACCTGTCAAAATCGATACCTGAGCTGAAGTCCTTCCCTGTAAGAGATCCTTGCCACTTGTTAGATGTTTTGCTGAAGGCATTTTTACAATCTTCAGAGTTAATGAAGAATGCTATTGACTTTTTAGTCCATTCTGGTGCACTGTTTTGTTATGTGCGTGAACTAAAACGCTAATATTTCTCATTTTATGATTTGTGTGGCATCAAAGAAAGAGTCATCCCAACTGTGTCACTTAGCTGATGGTTCTCAGTCCAAGGGGCTGTGAACGCTATAGTATCCATGTGGCAACCGTTTACAGAATTTTTGCTGAGTGCCAAAGGCAAGAAATGTGAGGATCTTTGGTCGCATATTGATAGTGATGTGAAAAGAAGTACAATGTACTGCATTCTTAGATTTTTACAGGAAAACATAACTGCTGTAGTGGACATAATAAAACAACTAGAGTCTGGAAACACCCTTGTCTGCCAAGTGTTCAGCATAATTGGTGTAGATGTGAAAAATCTCCTTGAGAGTGGGCTGGGAAACACCTTTAGTGACTTTGGCACTGCAACATGTTCCATGGTAGAGTGCTTGCTACTTGGTAAGCAAAGCAATGTTGAAGAGAAACTCAGGAACTTTTATTTTACAATGTATGAGAAATGGCTTGCAATGATGCATAGAAATGTCCCTTCACCAACCAGGGCATTTGAAGTCAATGAAACCTCACTGGGGCACTCTGTACAAGTTCTAGACCCCTTCCGTAAGTGGAATTTTCTCCTTAGTTTCAAAAGTTCTGCTTCATTTTTGACCGCTTCAATAACTCTGAGGGCATAAGCGCCCAGTTCAACGCAAATGTTGCAGAACCTGCCCAGAGAATCGCAATCTTCAAGTGCACCAGTATTGGCATGGAAAGCTATGTCAGTGGCCAGATTTAGCAAATTTTGTACTGGCTGTTTTGGCGTTGCCCGTCTCAAGTGCCAATGTTGAGAGGGCCTTTTCACAGAAAAAAGTTTGCATGGGAAGGAAAAAGCGAGCATGCATGACCAAAGACTCACTGAAGAGGTATTGTATGATGTACTACAAGTTTGATTTGCAAAAATGTATTTGGATCTCATATACACTGTCTATATACCATTCACTATCAGTGCAGAAAGCAAGCAATAATAAAAGCAAACCGTTCCATAAAAAATGGAAAAACACTGTTTCTGTTGTTTTTAATGGCGCGAAAATGTGTAACCACTGTTAACCACTGTTTTTTAAGGTATTGAAATCACTTGAAAACACTGAAAAAACCCCACCAGATTTTACTAAAAATAGAAACTGAAAACAGGAAAGCCTAAACATGGTCCATGAAGAGGGAGAAGAAAAGGAGGAAACTGTGCAGTGAGAACAAAATGAGAGAGCAACAGAATAAAGAGGGGATTGAGGAGAGAAAATAGGGCAACTGAGATGGCATGGGGAGGGGTAATGAGAGAGATGAAAGGAGAGAATGTGAGTAAAAGGGATGGGGGAGTAAAAATAGAATAAAGGGAGAGAAAAGGTGTAATAGACAAGAAGATAAAGAAGGCGAGAAAAAAAGATGAAGAGCGATTGAAGAGAGGTTGAGAAAAGGAGCAAGAGGAAGGTGGAGACGGGGAGAGTGAAATAAGGAGCAAGGGCGGAGAGAAGACAGGCTAAGGGGAGAGATAGGGTTGTGGGGTGAAAGTGACAAGGGATAAAGACGACCTGAGACATGTGAGGGAGAGGACACACGGGGTAAGAGAAAGAGAGAGGGGGTGGAATAAAAGATGAAGAAAATTAGCAAAACACTGCGGCAGAGAGAGAACAGACAAAGGACAAGAAACAAGGACCGTGGCTGCGATGGGAGGTAGGACAAACCAGGTATGTGTCGGAGATGTAGAGAGTTGGAGAAACTGGCTAAAAAAGATCAGGCCTGTTAGGAGAGATGAATGCGGCTGCCCACAGCCCCCGCAGGGGGCCACCCTAAAAGGTCGGCCCTTTAGTGCCATTTGGGCACTTACTCAACCCTAGCTAGTGGTTGGACTCCAGTCAGGGGTCCTCTTACGGTGGCGCGCTACGTGCGTCACTTCAGGGGCGCCATGGTAGGGGAGGGTATATATGCCTCGCCCACCCCTTCTGGCGTTCTCTGTTGCGCCAGCCACGCCGTCGAGCAGGTCTTTCGGTCGTCCGTGTCTCGGGGTTGTTGTGTTCTCAGGTTAGTCCTCGCCACCTCCTTTGAGGCCGGCGACTCAGGGACGGTGTCCTCTCATCCGTCAGGCAGCACCGGGGTGGGTTACCTGCCTCCCACCTCCTCTATGGCACGGGCCTTGGCTGGGCGGTCGGTTGATACACCGGGCTGCACCGCTCGTGCTTTGGGGCGCGTTTCACAGCCCGAGTCCCTACATCAGCCCCCCCCGCTTCCTCCACCCGGTGCAGTGGCGCATGGGCGTCTGTGCCCACTTACTGTTGATCTGGTGGCAACGCTGGCCGATGTGAGGCCAGGGGCGCTTGTCCTTGGGGGGGGCCCGCGGACCGACGGCTGTGCTGGGTTGTGCAGCCGGTTTTAATTTAGCCTGCTGGGGGGTCGACGTTAGGCTCGCGGGCGCACTCACTCCCCCTTTTGTTATAATTTAAGTACCCGTATTCTAAAATACGACCCCGGCCTCCGCTTTACAGTCCCCCACTGCTAACCCAGGAATTCAGAGATTGTGGACATAAAGATATCTTACACCTGTTTGCTCATTTGGCAGATCCAAGCGTCGTTTAGTCAAAGATCTGTTTAAATTGGGATCGTTTCCAGTAGGAGTCACTAGATGGCAGCCTTCCCCTTATTACGAAGTAACCCCGTTTATATGAACAGTAGAGAATTTACTGCAGTCAGAGAGAAATGTTCACATCCTCTTGTAGCAGTTATATATAGCGCTTGGTGCCCCTATGAGCGGCGCCGGAGTCCACTTTTTTTTTTTTTTTTTGTGTTTCTGGGTCAGGGGCAGTATCTGCCCAGAATGAATAACCCCTCCCCCGTAGCCGTGGCAGTGGGGAGAGGGGTGCGGTCGGACGCCCCGGCCTCCTATCCTGGGTAGCAAGAGCGGATTTGGCAAGGGGGGGCAGCGTGGTGGTGACCCGCAACCCAGTCGGGGCGCTGGTGCCCACTTGGATCAATGACACGTGGTGTCGGGGTCGGGAAGCGCGTCTCCGCATCTCGTGTCCCGACTTCATTCGGGCGGCTGCATGTTGCTGGGTCCAGAGGCACCGGTGAGGTACATAAATGAGGCATTGGGACTGAATGGCGTCCTCCCTCCGACACTCCCTCCCCCCTTAGCCAGCGTTTTGCAGGCAGAGCGCCTCGCTTATGGACCCGTGGGCTGGAGTCCGTTCGCAGGTGAGGCAATGCGAGTAATTAGGTTAGGTAATTAAGCGATTACGAACGCTCCACTGTCTAGCGGGGAGGTCTGGGACGAGTGTACTCCGAGTTCGGGCTATTCAGAGGGCGGCGGTTCTGGGTGAGTGTGGGGCACTAACATTCCCCCTGCTCCCCTCCCTAACTGTTTGGTTCCGACTTTCCAGTTCGGGAGCCTGAGGTCGGGGGAGTTGGGCGGGACCAAGGGTGCAGTTTAAGTGACTGGAAAGTACTCGTTTTAACTGGCGCATAATGTTGAAATGTTCTCAATTGGGAATAGCGTCATGAAATTTGCACGTAATTTAGAAGCATGTAATACACGCATTGGTAACATACCGAACTTGTAGAGAACCTGATCTGGAATGCCCACCGAAACCGGTGGAGCTGCGGCTGACCCCTGCTAGTTTCCCCGCAGATATTTGCGATGCTGCGAGTCCACGGTGCACCTACACCCGAGACGAGCTGCTCATGATTAGATACAATCCCTGTGAGCTTCGGATACACTCACACAGCCTACTTGAAGACCCTTTTGCTTGCAGGGCTTGCAGATATCAGAGCATTGCTCCCCCACATTCTGGATTACTCCCGGAACAGACTAAAGGACCTGGGTCTCGCGGGAGTATTCCTTATAGCTGTGCCCAGACCCAACCCACCAACATAGGCTGGAACTGCTTCTTAGCTAACATCCGATCCCTCCCCAAACATGCTATAAATATATGGGATCTCCTGACTGAAAATGATCCTCACATTGGATTCCTCACGGAAACCTGGATCAAACCTTCTTCTAGCCCCGCTATTGCATTGGCACTCCCGGATGGCTACCGTATCCAAAAATTGGACAGGACAGGACGTGCAGGGGGCGGCATAGCCTTAATTCACAAAGAATCTATATCCATCGCTATTTTAGATCAGTTGTGCACAGACGATATAGAATGCTTTGTTTTCAGACTCGACCTGCACCCCCAACATAGCTGGAAAGGGGCTCTTGTTTATAGACCCCCGGGCCCGCTACTAGGTTTCACAAGCTAACTGATGGAATTTATCTCCCCACATGTTATCTCCACCCGAAACTTCCTACTCCTGGGGGATTTCAACATCCACAGTGAGGATGCCCTCAATCGTGATGCTACAGCTTGCCTAAAAGACCTGTCCACTACTGGTCTCTTGAAGATTAACAACGACCCTACCCATTCGGCAGGGCACACTTTAGATCTCATCCTATCTAATTCCACGAATATCCTCTGTGGGGAAACATGCCCTTTGACTTGGTCTGACCACTCTCTGGTGAATTTCTAACTTATGAGTCCCAGAAGCCTTCCCACCCCCTCACCTCACGCCACACGTTGGTACAGACCTTGGCATAAACTGAAGCCCGACCTACTTTTGTCCCCTTTCTGTTCCTGGAATACCGAAACTAGAACTTCTAGTGTAGAAGAACAGCTAGCTCATTTTAACTCCATTATTCAAGACACTATAGATAATGGAGCCCCCATGAAGCCACAGACCCACTCCCCAAAACACACACCCACTAGCTGTTACTCCCCTGCCTTACGAACTGAAAAGAGTCTATGTAAAAAACTAGAACGGATATGGCGACACTCCCACAGTGGGCAAGATAAAGAGAGATACAAAGCCACACTGTCCTCATATCATAAAAATATTAAATCCGCCCACAAGCTACACTTCTCTCTTCAGCTGGAGCAAGCTGGGAACAATTCTAGAACCCTCTTTCAGATCCTGAAGTCTTACACCAATCCTAGGGCCTGCGAAACTGCTGAATCTCCCTCACAGTTGCTGTGTGATAATATAGCTTCCTTTTTAACCAAAAAAATCGAAAACAACTATCAGAAAATTATCTCGTCCAATGAAATTTCTTCGCACTCTCTAGCAGTTTATCCTGTCTCCCCTAACAATACCTCGCAGCTCCACTGCTTTCCCTTACTCACTCCGGTAGAGGTTGAATCTCTCCTTACCAAAACTAAATCTGGCTCACCCTTGATATTATTCCTGCCAAAATCTCATCCAGACTTTCCGCACAGTTAGCCACACCCATCCGTACCATTCTTAACAGTTCCTTGAGTACAGGCAGACTCCCCCTAGAATGGAAAGCTGCTCAAGTTGTACCCATTCGTAAAAATCTTAAGATCTCTACAACTGAGCTTTCCAATTACCGTCCCATATCTCTGCTCCCCCTTCAAAGCAAGCTTATTGAAAAGCACATAAACAGACATCTGTCTGATTTTGTTGAAACCTTTCATTGCCTTGATGTCTCCCAGTCAGGTTTCCAGGACAAGCACAGTACCGAATCCGCACTGATTGAAGTAACTGATAACATCAGAATGGCCTTGGACAATGGTCAGGCGGCACTTCTGGTGCTGCTTGACCTATCGGCGGCTTTTGACACCATCTCGCACCAGATCCTACTGGAGAGACTTCAGGGCATTGGCGTACAGGGGCTTGCACTGATGTGGTTGACAGACTTTCTTACTGATAGAACCCAGACGGTTACATTGGGGACCTTTAGATCAAATACGACCAAAGTTACCAAGGGGGTACCGCAGGGCTCTTGTTTGAGCCCCACTCTTTTTAACATCTATGTCACCCCCTTGGCCAAACTAATGAGGAACTTAGGGTTCAGTCCCATCTCATACGTGGACGACACCCAGCTCCTCCTCACCTTTGATAAAAACAGACCTGATATACAACTCATCTTTTCTGAGGGCATGAAGACCATTGCTGCCTGGATGAGAACTAACTTCCTCCAATCGAACGCCGAAAAATCGGAGATCATGTTGTTTGGAGGAGCAGCTATAAACTGGACTCCCAGATGGTGGCCTGAGGAGCTGGGTAATGCCCCCGCCCCTAAGGAAGTGTTCAAGAATTTAGGAATCCGGATCAACCAGAACGTTACTCTCGACGCTCATGCCACTACTACTGCTGGCACCTGCTTCTACACACTTAGCTTACTTAGAAGAATTTTCCCCCTGTTACCTTCCTCTACCAAAAAAACTTTGATGCAAGCCCTAGTACTAAGTCGTCTGGACTATTGTAACGCTCTGTTGGCATCGGCCAACGAAGCCTCCTTAAACAAGTTACAAGTTGTGCAGAACACGGCTGCCCGTTTAGTAGCAAACGCCCCACCTAGAACGGCCTCTATCCCACTTCTCAAGAAACTCCACTGGCTCCCTGTGAGAAAGCGGGTGAAATTTAAGATAGGCTGCACTGTTTATAAAGCCCTTAATGAACAGGGGCCTTCCTACTTATCCGCTAAACTTATCAAGTACAACCCCCACGGTCCCTTCGATCAGGCTCTAAGCTTCTTCTTTGCACCCCTAGAATTAAAAAGGCATGCAAGGGTGGCAAAGCTTTTACTCATCTTGCCCCTGCTTTCTGGAACGAACTGCCCCTCCAGCTTCGCGATTGTCAGAGCCTCTCTCAATTCAGGAAGCTTTTTAAAACTTATCTTTTCTGATTCCTTGGGTCTGGCTGCAGCACACCGTCCTAAGCACAGAGATACCCCTTTGGGGTGATTCAGCGGTAAATAAATTAATTTAAAAAAAAAAACAGTCCCCAGTGATGATCAAGCTGTTACTTTGCTCTTCCGTTAGAATTTTCTCAAGTTCCTCCTTCAGCTGCTGGCTGCCTTTAGTTCTGTCGAGCGGGTGTAAATAGAGGTTTATGAGGATTATCTGCTCATTTTTAACCTCTCCCTGTAAGGTGATTCTAAGCACTTGCATGGCATTTGGAGGTGCTAAGCTGTGCGTCATTGGCTCCATTGCGTAAATGCTCTTTATAGAGCTGTATGTGGCGAGGCCTCCCTTATTATGGTCAAATTTGTCACTCTTTGTGGCTGGTAGGGAGTGCATGTTGAATCCCTGCAGTGCTGTTGGTGATTCGCACAAAGTTTCTTGGAATGAGACTATGTCAAAATTTTGGAGGTAAGATTGCAGTTCCGGGTCCAGAGTCTTATCTCCCATGCCGTTGATGTTCCAGGAACAAAGTTGTTTTTTTTTTATTTGAGTGCGGGGAGCTTAGTATGTCACGGATTTTGGCTTTTGGTGTTTATAGCCCTGGATAACCAACTCCACCCTTGTGGGTCTCTGCTTTTGGTTATGTTTGTCCTGTGAGTCCACTGGTCTATGGAATCTTCGCTCTCAGTACTTTTGCTGCGTGCTCCGCGCAGCACTGAGTAGGAATGTATACTCGATTCAACCTGCCCAGGTTCTTTTTGATTTTCTAAAATGGCAATTAAGGGTTCCGGATATCTTGGTTTAATGAAGGGCCGTAGCTTGATGCCCCCAGGCATTGAGTTTAGTATGTTCCTTTAAGACTCTATCGGCTACGTCTGGTGTGGCCCAAACTGTTTTAGTTGCTTCCACTCCCAGTTGATCTGGAGACTCCACAAATTCAATTGACTCTAGGTCATTGGTTTTTAGGTTCTTCAAGCTACTGATGGACTTTAGTATACGTAGAATGTTTCCCCTATTTAATATGTCGACCCGTCCATTTGACTTGTACTTGTGGAGGAACATGATTGTTGTAGAGTCCAGATGTGCTGTTTGGTCTATAGGCGAATCCTGTTTAACTTTTGGTGTATCTACTGACTCAGGGGGTTCGCTTATTATTGTTATTTCCGTACCGAACGTGTTCCTTCCACATGTCGGATCTGTCTCAGTGCGGAGGCCTGTTGTAATTGTACCCCCGTGTGTGCATCCTCTGCCTTTCCAGGGTTCACTCTTAGGGTCAGCGCAACCGCTTGTGATTGTGTTAGGGGGGATGCTTCCTTTTGCTTCTGTCCCCTCTTTCCGAGTGGGGCATTCTGAGGACTCTTGGGCGGGTTCTGTCACATCACCCCCCTGCATTGAAGTGTCTCGAGGATCTTCCTTTAGGTCATTTCCAGAATCATGACTCTTGCCCCTGCAAAGTGATGTAGTCTGTACTAATTTTTGGTTTCGCCCCTTCCTCCTCTGTTTCCTCCGCTGTTTGGAGGTTTGCAGGCTAGTTGTTGAAACAATCTTTCCAGAAGGATTACTTTTGAATGCTGTGTTGCACTTTGAGGATTTCGGCGATCCTTGCCTTATTTGATTTTTTTACATCTGTTCTTGTTGGATCCAAGCCCTCATCTGGCGGTCTTGCTTCTGGTGTCAGATCCGGAGTACACTGGGTCAGATCCTGGGCTGTTGAGTTTATTGGTTGTTGCTCGACCTTTCTCATAATGGCTACTTTTTTTGCTGGTTTGCGTATCACAGCATTTCTTATGTCAGAAAGGAGATTGTCCATTACCCTTGGAAGGGTTGCCAGCTTGTCTACGATTGTTACGCAGGTATAGCTGGCCTGTACAGTTTGTGTCTCCGATTGTGCCCTTCTGATCAGGTTATTGAGATCTGCCAATTTGTCGTCAATGTTTGCGACGAAGATCGAGAGTGAATTGGGGACTGACAGTTGGATATCCATTTTGCCGGACTGGTATTGCATGGCATTTACCGACATTTGCATCGTATGCAGTAGTGTGGTCTAGATATCTTCTTTTTCATGCGGTTTGGCCTGTTTCGTGTTAGGCTTTGGAGAGCTGTTTCTTCCTTGGGGCTCTACTTGGGGCGCGAGTGAGTATGAGGGAACCAATTCCTCCCATTCCTCTGGTGTGAGGTAAGATGATTCTGGTTCGGTTTCCTGAGTTGTTGAAATGTATGGCCCTTGTGTTTTTGTTTTTGGTTCGGTTTGCACAGTGGCTGCTGGGAGTTGGCCATGCAGTTGTTCCTGGGTTAGTTGATCTGGCCTTTCTGGCGTTGTCGGAGTGAGTTGAGTTTTCCCGGCCACCATTCTGGTAGGCATTTGTGTGGGGTCTTTATTACCCGTCATGGCCTCCATGGGCTCAAGCGCTGATAGGGATGAGAGGCTGGGTTGCTTTCCTTGATTGAAGTCTTCGTCTGAGTATTCTTTGTGTTGTTGTTGAGGGAGTTCAGGAGACCCTGATTCTCCCCCTAAGGTGGCAGTATTGTTGGTAGGGTTTCCACGTTCTTGTAACATCGCCTCCCCTTTTCCCAGTTGGTGTGTTAAACATTTGACCAGAGATTCTTCCTTGATGTGACTGGGAGGGGTATGAATGTTGGTGCTTTCCTTTTCTTCCTCTTCCATTGCCTCTGCATAGCTTATGGCCTGTCCTGGGCAGTCTTTCTCCCTCCTATTAGGTTTATTTATATTTTTTAGCACGATCAGCTCTGATTGGTTCCGTATGACATTGCTTGTTTGTCCAAGTTCCTTGTTCCCATTGATCTTCTCATCTTCTTCACTTGCATTCCATAGTCTTGCTGCGCTCAACCTTTCCCTGGTGGCTGAAGACTCTCCGCAGTCTACCTTTGACTGCTGTTGCACTATTTAATGTGTTTTAATTGGTTGGAGAGGAGTAGGGAGGTTGCTTTCCTTATCGCTCAGGCATAAAACTGGCCCGGCGTCTTTTATGAAGGAGAATTTAGTGTATATTTTTGGTTGATGGCTTAATTTGGTCAGAGTGGTCCGGATGATTGCATCGCTTGCTTTGGTAGTTGGTTGTGCCTGCGGGCTGGTGAAGAGTGGTGAGATCAGGGGGATTTCCTCTTCCTCCTCCTTCCTCTTCATCAGGTCCTCTTTGCTTTCTTTAGAGAATGCCTTCTTTGTTGCCCTGCGCGTTTTCTTATTAGGGTTCGCTACCACCTGCTGCCTTGCCTTCCCCGATCTCATTGTTGTGGTTGTTGTTGTAGTTGCTATCAGCGTCCCTTTTCACTTATTCCCCGCTTTCCTTAACTGGTCCTTGCCAGACGGTCGCTGCCTTGTTGGTCTTTTTTCCCTTTTTCCGGTTTGTTTTCCTTTCCCCTATGTTGCCCGATTGAGTGGACTACCACACAGTTTTCCCACTGTTTCCTTAGTTTCCTTGATTTCCTTGGACGACCTTGCCTGCTCTTAAGTACCCTTGCCTCGCTGTCTTTATTACCCTTGTCTCCTCAGCGGGTCGGGGTTAGAACTAGGCTAGGCTGGGTCTGGACTGGGTTGGTTAAGTTGGTGCTAGGCAGTTGGATATTTGGATATTGGATATTGCCTGGGTGGGCTGGGGTTTGCGTGAGCTGGCTCGCTTTTGTACAAGCCACTCGGATCAGGAGAGATGGATCCAGTGCATACAGTGCGCGCCGTGTATGCTCGCTTAAGTGGCGCCTCCTGCAGTGACTTCTTCCTTATGCCCTTATGCCTTTATACTCCTCGTTCCTGTGGTCATGTAGCCTTATGGCCATGTGGCTTTGTGGGAGTTGATAGGATCACAGTCCTCGCTTTAGTTTGTTTAATTTATGTGTTTCAATGCTTTCAATCTGCCCCCACACCAGCCCTCCTCTCCTTACGACGCTAGCCCCCTGACAACTGTAGGTGGAATTTCCAGGGAGAGTCTAGAAGTGGCTGGGCGATGGGCTAGGGGCGTCGGCAGGTTTTCTCCAGGGCGTTGTGTTGCGCAGACTCAGGTGTGTGAGCCTTGATAATGTCAGGCACGCTGGTCTGCTGGGCCTGTGGTCAGTAGGTTGCAGCTTTGCCACCACACCCACCGCCCACAGTCGTGCCCACACCTCCAAGCGTCTCTGGCACCACGGGGCAGCGGGTGAGCAGAAGTGCAGGTAAGCAGGTGAAAAAGTGAGCGGGTGGGCAGGTAGGCAGGTCAAAGCAAGGGGGGAGAACAAAACAGAGCAGGCCCCCCTGCTGCTCCACCCCACTCTCTGCCTGCCCGGTCCAGGGAAGACATGGCTTGGCAGTTCGGGCTGGACTGTTCCCATGAGGCACAGGGTCAGACTGATTTTCATATGGCCATGTCTGAACTGGGGTGGCGGAGTGAGCTAAAGAATGATGATGGATTAAACCCAGATCAGTTGACTGGGGGTGAGTGCTTGCAATGTTTAACACTCCGTCCATCATCCCCTTTGGTTTTGCCCCACTCTCTGCCTGGACGTAGATCGCGGACCACAGCCCGCATGTCACGCTGCTCTGCGCCACGCCTGCACGCCCGCAAGCCGCACCCAGTTCAATCACCACTGTAGCTACCGGGCTGCTTCCGCGTGGGGGCGGGCGGTGCTGGTTGGTCCACAGGCTCAACGGCTGCAACGCTCCCCCTCAGTTCACTCGGCTCCGGAACACCGCCAAACACCGCAGCTCCGGAAGTGCGCCAGTTCAGTGCAAGTCAATGGGACACCGGTAACGAGAGGCAGCGCTAGTGAGCAGATCAGTTGCCTCAAGATGGTACAAGTCACACCCATCCCAAAAAAGCCAAATGCAGACTTATCAGATCCTAACAACTTCCGTCCAATTACTAATATCATGACTTTGGCCAAACTGCTTTAGAAATGCATTCACACAGCTCTGCAACCACATCAAAAAGTTTCAGACCAATACCAGTCAGGTTTCAGAGCGGGTCATAGTACTGAAACGGCTTTAACACACATTGTTGATGACGCCTTGAGATCTCTTGACCAGAATGTACCCTGCCTGCTTATCTTTCTTGATCTGTCCTCGGCGTTTGACACGGTCAAACATGAAAACCTGATTGTTTTTCTTCAAAAAAAGGATGTGGCTATCGGGCCCTGTCTTAAATTGGTTTGCCTCGTTCCTACGAAACAGAACGCAAAGAATCACAGTCAACCAGTCCCTTGCAAACAATACCCCGGTCTCAATTGGAGTGCCTCAAGGTTCCACACTCTCACACATGCTTTTCAACCTTTTCATGGAACCACTCTCCGAAATTCTGAACCACTAACATTCAATGCCACATGTATGCCGATGACACTCAACTGTATTTGAAAATTTCTTCTCTGGATGACATCAAAACTCTTAACTGTGCGCTGCTGAAAACTCAATAATGGTTAACTCACAATCATCTTTTGCTAAATACTCTAAAGATAGAATTCCTCCTGATTGCCCCCCAGAATCATTCCGCTCCCACTCAAGACTGGCTCAAACAACTTACAGCTGTCAACTGCACTCCTCATGTTGTTGACTCTGCGAGATCTTTAGGCATAACTCTGGACAAATACCTGAATATGCAAGATCACATCAGTGCAACAACAAGGGGAGCCAATCATCATCTCAACACATTAAGGAACATCAAGCCATTCCTGCCCTCTTATTACATTCAGTCTGCAGTCCAATCCCTAGTCATATAACGCTTATAGTATGGAATTGTGACCCTGGCAGGGTTACCCAAAGCTAGATTAGCACCTCTAAGAGCTACTCTGAACTCTTTGCCAGACTCATCCCTGGTTCTAAAAAACATGATCACATTACTCCTGACCCAATTCAACTCAATTGGCTGACGATCGAAGCAAGGATTTGGTTCAAGATAGCCTGCCTGACACACAAAGCTATTCACTACAATACCCCGGTTTACTAGGCTAAAACACTTGAACTATCTGGTTTGAATTGGACCCTAAGAAGATCTAACACGCTCATGTTGAAACCTCCCAAATTAAAAAAGAAACAAACCTACAATTGTGCTTTCTCTGGTCTTGCACCAGAGATCAGATCTAACCCTCCTACCTCCTCATTCAAAAAACAAGTCATATGGTTACTCCTGAATAACCATCTACAGCAATAGTCCTTAAGCCACCATAACTAACTTTTATCTATTGTTGATATTCTTTGATATCTCATTCAAAGTTGCAAATTTTGGGACTCTACATGAACCATAAGTTTGGTTGCTCTTTTGTTACTTTACATGTGCCACAAGGTGGGTTGCTGCTCTGGTTTGATATTTGTGCTTGGTAAGTTACTTTTTGCAGTTGTATTTATGCCGTTACTTCCTTTTTGTTTCTGCTCCTTTGTGCAATGCTCTGATACCCTCACAGGTCATGTTCGCACTTTATAAAACTTTTCAAATTAATAAATAAATAAGTGAGCCTGATCAATAAATTGATTGGCCTCACGCTGAGGGGCACTCTATCCAAAATTCACCAAGTCAAATTAACTACTCTAAATGCAAATTACAGGCCTTAGTTTGTCATTTACAGGATAATATGAGATTAGGGGGCTGGGTTGCGCTTTCGTTTAATGACACTAGGGGTGAGGTACCATGTAACATAATTTGCTGTGATGCCACCCATTGTGGTATTTTTCTACTGAGAATTTGACACTATTAAGTGTGAGAAATGGACTCTTTATAGCTGTGGCTTCACAACAGAGATCTTTTTCTTAAATGCAGTGTATAATACGTGTGTCCTATATGCTTCTGAAGGCGGAGTGACCCCAGGTCTGTTAGAGAAGAGTCAGAGCTGAGTACAAGGGGTCCTTGGAGGTGCATGTGACTTCTGTCTAGCACCTCTCTTGTGTACCTATCTCTTGCACCCACAGCTCTCTCGTGTCCACATCTCTTGCGCACACACACCACTCTCGTGTCCCCATCTCTTGCACCCACACCTCTCTCGTGTCCCCATCTCTTGCACCCACACTTCTCTTGTGTCCTCATCTATTACACCCACACTTCTCTTGTGTCCCCATCTTTTGCACCCAGGGGGTCTGGTCACTGCCTGTCACTTACATTCAGTGTCTACATCCCTGTGTTCATTACTTGGGATAAGTGTCCCTTTCACTTTCAGCCACACTGACCTGTTCATGTTTAAAGTCCTGCATTAGGAAAAATGAGCTTTTTAAAGTGATTCATTGCACCCTACTGTTTTAAATAATGAAATAGAAGGGGCTGTGAATATTGGCTTCTTCACTACAGCTGTTGTGTCACAGTGATTCAGTGGTCACTCAGAACACCTCGGGGTACAGTGCTTTGGCACAATAGGGCATAACCTCCAGTGTAAGAACAGATGCCCCAGCAGTGATTGAGACCTGATGGCTGTGTAAAGCACTGATGCCCAGAACCCTTCACATTTAAAAGGTTTGATTCTTTTCTCACTCTCTGTGCTGAAAATAGAGGAGGTTGCTTCACATGATCATGTGATTGTTGGTGAATTCTTGCATTTTCATGTACCTTAAAGTGTACGTCCTTGTAAGGTAAAGCAATTTCCGTAATGGGATTTCAACCAGACTCCCCCATGCACATGTTCAGCAGGTGAATAAACCAACCAAGCTGTCTTACTGGCATTAGAACAAGTGACCTGCTTGCTATCCACAGACCACCCCAGCAGGCACTGGACTTCTTGACCTCTCTCAGTGGGACTGGACTGTGTAACCTGCAGGTGACAGTTTATGGCAAGTGCTCTACTCACCTCTTTATTGACAGCTTCTCGAGCTCTTTCTGTACAACTCACAGACCTCAATACTGGGACAGGTTTGAAGGGTTTCTTGAATAGTTCTACCTTTTTCACTATAGTCCACCATGACACTTGTATGATCCCCCACAGCTCACCCCCGCTCCATCCCCTTTTGTTTCTCCCATTCGTGTATGCTTGGTGCTGCACATGCAATAAAAACATGCAAAGTGAACGCTGAAAAGAATTGTTGTGCTTCTTGATGCAGACACTGCAACTTAAACAATGAGAAACAACCGATTTCAAAGAGTTATTAATACACAAAATACATAAAAGCCATAAAAAAATAAACACTGACAACTGGACCCCCATACCCTCCATACCCACCCTTCCACCTCAATGCCTGGATCCCATCCAGATGGAAACATTACACTGACACCACATTTGCTCACTGTACAAGAGCACATGAATGGACCCCCACCCACAATACCCCTGCCATGTGGGTGAACCCACAACCGCAGACAAGCTAACATCAGAGCACAAAGAAAAGACATTAAGTGGTACACTTGTGTTATACAAACCTCACATTACATCGAATACATTGTCAGATGACATCACACCCAATACCTCATCATGACAGCTACTAATATCCACTTCACAAGGATGAGAGGCTGAGACAGCCCTGCTGGGCTCTAAGGCTGAGGGCCTGGTCACGAGTGGCCTCTTTTGGATGCAATAGTTAGTGCAACTGATAAAATCAGGAACCGAAGTGTTTGTGACTTCTCAGTTACAATATTTGCCACCTAATCTGACATTTTGGGGAACATTCGGAATTTTGAGCTTACTGCCCCAAAATCACTTGTCCCAGTAAATATTGAGGTTTTCCCTTGTTAAATTCTGACATGTTCGACCTGCTGAAATCTAACAATCTGTATAACTTAAGCCTGGTAATGACCTGATGCTGTGAAGCAACAAAGACACTGAAAAGCCTCCAGATGCGTTAAAGACAGGTGTCAGTGCTGCTCAATATAGACAGCTCTGGCCAAACAGATGCAGGAAAAGGAAAGAGAATCCAGCCCACCCCAGATTACTCAGTCCCAAATTCAGGTGCTCCTTCCCCAGTGCCCAGCTCCCACGAGTACCACCATTATAACATAATGGGGTAACCCAAGAAAATGTCCGCGGACCTGGGTATCGATTGGCATAGAAGACAGTTGGTCCTAGACTAATTTATCTTACAGTTAAATTGTGCTATATTCATAATTTGAAAAACACATTAGAAATGCAATTGATTGGCATATAGTCATGAATACATACAGAGTATACATAGGCGCACTCTCAAAAAATGCAATGGTACCCTTTAAAATTTCAGAAAAGAAGGCTGTTTTATTTCTATTTTGTAAGTACTCATTACATAAATAAATCGCTACGTTGAATAACAAGATAAAAAAGGTTGCTCCAAAGAGGGAGGGAAAGGAAGTGTGCTCATGTGTGGGACAGATAAGATGAAGGAAAGAAAGGATTCAAAAAGCACATCCAAGGAGAATCAATTACAATTATTGTACATCATGAAAAAACTGGCTATAGTTTACAGTGAGACCAGTTTTTCATCCGGGCCTGCCCCTTTCAGGTCGTTCTGGTTGTCGTTTATAATTTCTTAAGACAAGGTGCACAGAGAGGCATCCTCTGTGGATTGGGCAGGGTAGGGGTGGTACCGGGTGCAGACCCACTGGGGAAAGATTGTCGACGTTTCGACCCTGGTGCATAGAGGGTAAATTACATCCTCAGCTCACGGGTCTTCCTCAGGACAGGGGGAGGGGGAGACAACCTGAGGGTATAACCATATAGCCGGATTAGTACCGCAGTAGTTGGATAGTATCATGGAACGCAAAGAGATTGTCATAAGTCCTGACCAATGAGTAGGTGTCAGTTGGGATAGTCCGGTCACTGCCCCCAAGTGGTGGGTAGTCTGTAGAGAGAAGTGCGCATCATGCGTCTATTGTTCCCAAGACATATGAAATATGTCCCAAACAGATTGGATATGCATCCAACTTACCCGCACAGTAGTTGCGGTGTAGCATAAGCTATTAGTCAGTAGAAGCTGTCACACTCTGTTAAAAACTTCCACGAGGGTGAATTAATCGCCAATAGTCGATCTGGAAGGATAAGACAAAAGATGGCTCTATATTAATTAAAGTTCCTCCTAGCGTGTGAAGAATCATATCAGCATCCCTCCCAAGGGGGATATTTACCTTGGTTTCAATATTCAAGTACAGCCTGCGTCGTCAATGTCTTACTCGATGAGACAAGACAGACGAGTGCACAACCGCGGCTATTTAAAGGAGGACAAAACGCCGGGAGATGCGTGCACATTGCTGTAAGACGCGCTGCTGCTGGCAGACGCGTGATTGCTTACCGGCAATAAAAGACAGACTCAGTCCGGTCGAGTGATGGAAATGGATGCCATTCGCAGGGACTGCAGCGATAATTATTGCAAACAATAGAGGGGAACTCCAGCGATAATTATTGTAAACAATACAGCAATATAAACAAAGACAATGTAAATTCAAAAAAGTGGGTTAAAAATGGTAAAGAATTATTCCCAAAATCTAGTGTAAACATAGGATAATGAGAAGCAATGTAATGCAAATAATGAAAATAATTACAAGCAAATTCATACAATATATACAGGGTGTTAAAACGTGATATTTACATGTGTAGTAAAGCAGTGACGTGCAGTGAAATAAATGTCACAGGTTATTTCCATATGTACATAAATGAGTATTGCATGATATAGTGTCTAGCCATTATTCAGTGTAGCAACTTGTTTGGTGATTTCTTCATACTCGTTCAAACTCTTTACAACAGTGTCAAAGACATGTATCCATTTACACTCACGGATACTCAATGTGTTGGCAAAGTTACCACCCCGTGGGTTGATCCTCACTTTTTTGATTATCCACCGTCTCAGACTCTCAGCCGAGTGTCCAAATGTATTGAAGTGTTCTACAAGGGGTGCTCCCTGTACACTACAACGTATTCTACTGCAATGCTGCAGAATACGGTCCTTAACTTTCTGTACTGTCTGGCCTATGTACATGAAGACGCATGGACAAACTATTGCATAAATAACCCCCATGGAATTAAAGTTGGTGTGTTCCTGTAGTGTGTGTGTATAGTTGTTGTAGGTACACTGTTTAGTTTCCTTTGTTAGGGGACATGCCTTGCATTGTCCGCATTTGTAATGCCCCTTAACGGGTGGAATGTTCCAGAGTGTCTGTTGGTTGTCCCTGGATTTGGCAGGTAGGAGGGATTTTACCACGTAGTCCCTTACATTTCTCCCTTTCTTAAAGGCATGCATGGGGGGGTTCCATGATTCCTATCTCATCGGCCACCAGATGCCAGTGGCGATTGACGATTTTCTTAATTTCGTTACTCCTAGTGCAGAACGTTGTCGCTCACACTAGGCGTTCCTGCTCAGGGTTTTTTTTGGGCTTGGGTTCAAGTAGAAACTCCCTATGGCAGAACCATGCCCGTTTTCGGGCCTTTTTGAGGAGACTCCTAGGGTATCCCCTCTCCAAGAGCCGTATCATTAGGTCTGCCGCTTCCTCAAAGAAATCTTGTTTCTTAGTGCAATTCCTCCGTAACCTCAGGAACTGACCAAAAGGTAAATTGTCCCTGAGGTTACGGGGATGGTGACTTGAGTATCGCAAGACAGTGTTCCTCTCACTAGTCTTCCTAAATAGGGTGATGTGTAATTTACCCTCATCCTCCCTGATCGAAATGTCAAGGAAGTTTATCACTCTGTTGTTAAACTCGAGGGAGAACTGGATGTCATGTGATTGTGCTTTGAGCCAGAGGTGGAAATCCCACGAGTACCACTGCAACCTTTTAGAGGAATAATCTTAAAATACAACTGGTGAAAAATCACACTTTCAAATGTAATCCCATAACAAGAAGCCAAAGGGCCAATTATAATGTATTCTTTATTCTTGATTAGAAAAACACACAACAGTCAAACTGTTATGTTCATGTCACTCGTTTTATGTAGATGGGGTCTTTTTTCCTTTGTTGAGTAATTGTGATAAATTCTCATGAAACTGTATAATTTTGAACTTCTCTGGGCATACACATTATGCTTTGTTTTTGTCCTATTTACAGCCCTGAAGAAGTTCTGTAATTAAAAGGAAAGAAACACATTGGCAGATCAGACTCAGCTGTCTGCAGCAGATACTTTACCCACTGAGGGGCCGATTTCGATCTGGGTCGGAAAACTCTCCGACCGAGCCGGATCCGGAGAGATTTCCGGCCGAGTCGGACTTCTGCAGTCCGACCGAGCGAGTACGATGCGGCCGCATGCTGCCGGACTCGATTCGGTCAGACTACCATTGAAGTCAATGGGAGCCGGTCGTACGATGCGTACATGGGCTCCCAGTGACTCAATGGGTACGTCGCAAACAAGCGCGCCCCCTACAGTGTGTACGCGTCGGTGCAACTCGCACAGTACATGCATGTTTAGGGGGGACCCTTGGGTCCCCCCTGTGTTCGAGTCGTACGGCTACGGGTGCAGGGGGGTCCGGCGCGGACCCCCCCCCCCCCCCAAGTCCGGCTCCGGGAGCTTTTTCGAGCCGGACGCTCCGACTCAATCCGGCTGTCCGACGCGTCCATCGTACTCGCTCGGTCAGATAACGTCTCCATTGCGCGCCACGAATCGAGTGCGAACGAGTCGGATGGAGCGGTTCGGACCCGGAGACGAGTCGGTCGGCGATTTCGCGTTCACTCGCATCGTACTTGTTCGCTTGGACGAATGTACGAATCGGTCGGAAACAAAGCCTCCGACTCGGATCCGGTAAAGCCGAATCCGATTCGGAGCCCTACCGACCGAGATCGGAATCGACCCCTGAGTTGGAGTTACCTTGCTTACCACCAGGGCTTGTTGGTGGCAGGGGCAGAGAATTCAAAACAGAGGGGGTCAAACTCTGATACTGCCCCAAATGCACCGTTCTGCATCTTTAAGCTGTTCCATGTTGCATGCAGGATGCCTGACATCAGCAACCATGCGATATTCCACCGTGTACCCTGATTTCTCTCACGCCTCACACATCACTTCGCCTGCAGCCATTCCTGTCCAAGTACCTAATGGCTGGAAAGGCGAACACCCACAGATACTGGTGATCTCAGGATTGATCACCCCTCACCCAAACTAAAGGGCAGTGGTTCAGGACGTCTAATCAGAAGCCCCTCGCTAACAAAGTTTTCACTACATTTCTAGATGTAGCCCTCTCTCCATCTTCCTCACTTTGTCTGGGTCTCCATCCTTCAGCCACAGGACTGAAGATAACAAACCTCTGCTGTCAGGGGAGATGTCCTCACCCCCAGCTTGTGCATCGGTCAAACCAGAGGCACCCCAAATGGATCCCACTTTGCTTTGTAATTAATACAATGACTCAAACTTGAGAAACAACATCAGAAGACAATCGTTCCAGCATTTGCAGAATCGCCTTCTCAATGTTTGCATTATTTGCCATACATTTCCTCATATTGCTATGATCTTGAAGTCACTGCTTCCTTTGAGCACAGCCTAAAGCTCCCAATATTTCCTTATATATACATGCCCAGCCATTGCTTTTCATTTCCAACCCTTGAGCTTATCAGCTGACCTGGCTGGAGCGGCAGTCGAGCAGTGCTGTAACAGCAGACAGACTGTTTGCCTGATTATAGTGCCTAGCAAAATACCAAACATAGCACTATCGTTACATAAAATAATCCCCTTCTACAGTCTTGCATCCTCTAATTGCATGGGGTCTCACAGAGATGTCCTCAATATTCCTAACATCTGGCCTAAAAACCTGATCTTTTCTTAAAACTTCTGACTAATTTTCCAAACGGTGCTCTCTTCCACTTCCATCCTCCGCATGCCTCCTCTCTCGGAGCACAGCCTACTCCAAGTCGCATGCATGTTCACCTTAATTTCTATTATTGAATTCAGGGCTTTAAGTGGAATGAATAAAGTGTGGCCATTCCTGACATTCAAATATTTTAAGAAGGGAATGGCCATTCTTTATTCAGCCCACTAAAAGTGGACTGGAATAGGAAATTAAGGGTGTGGCTTAAGAATCAATCAATGAGGATCTGTAACGCGTGGCTAATCACCAGTGAGGTGCTGAGAGCACTGCTGCGGGAGGTCAGGTCTAGAGTCCTCTTTTGAATTCCAGCAGAGAGGATGAGGTCTGGAGTTGAAGTGGGAGGTCATTCCAGGACTTTGCAGCGAGGTTGGAGAAGGAGCGTTCTCCACTGCTGCTCCAGCAGTTGTGGGGGGTGGGCGGGGCAGAGGGAGGAGGAGCGCAGATGTCTGGAGGGAAGGTAGAAGTTCAAGCTGTGGTTGATGTATGCTGGTCCCAGGTAGTGAAACATTTTGATGGTGTGGATCAACATCTTGAACTGACATCTCTTCTGAATGGGGAGCCAGAGGAGCTTCTTGAGGTGGGGGTTGATGTGGGTCCGCTTAGGGAGGTCTAGGATGAGTCTGGCCTCTGACTTCTGTGTGGTTTGTAGTCTCTTGAGAAGGTGATTCCTACGTAGAGTATGTTGTCATAGTCCAGTCAGCAGGGGACCCGGGCATGGGTGACGGTCCGTCTGGTGTCGATAGAAACCACTTGAAAATCTTGCAGAAGGGTGAGAAAGCAGGCGGATGAGACTGCGTTGATCTGTCTTTTCATGGGGAGTTTACTGTCCAGGAAGATACCATGGTTGCGGGTGGTGCCTGTCGGAATGGGTGAGGGTCCTTGTTCGAGAGGCCACCGGGCGTTATTCCGCAGGGAGGTGTTGTTCCTGAAGATCAGTACTTCAGTTTTGTCTGTGTTGAGTTTGAGACAGTTGTCCTGCATCTAGTCGGCGCCGCTGTTCATGCACAGTCTGAAGTTGGCTCTCATGGTGGATGGGTCTTCTGAGAGAGATGATGAGCTGGGTGTCATCAGAGTAGGACATGAGGTTCAGTCCATGCGCTCTGACGACATTGGCCAAGGGAGTCATATAGGAATTGAATAGAGTAGGGCTGAGGTACGAACATTGAGGGATGAATCAGATGGTGTTCTCGGGTTTCTAGGTGAAGGGAGGAAGGCAGATTCTCTGGGTTTTTCCAGTGAGGAAGGAGGTGATCCATTTGAGGGTGTCTCCTTGGAATCCAATATTGTGAAGCCATTTCATCAGGGTGTGGTGTGATACTGTGCCGAACGCTGCTGAGATGTCAAGGAGGATTAGGACCGCCGCTTTTCCTTGGTCAAGGAGGGATCTGATGTCTGTGGCTGTGATCAGGGTGATTTTGGGGCTGTGGCTGGTGCGGAACCCAGATTGATAAGTATCCAGAAGACTGTTGTTTTCCAGGTATTCTGTGAGTTGGTGGTTAATGCCTTCTCGAGGACTTTGAAGGGAAGGGGCAGCAGAGAGAAGGGGCAGTAGTTCTTGAGTTTGCTGGGGTTGTCGGATGGTTTCTTGAGTAGATGCTTGATTCAGGGAAGGTAGCCAAGGTGATGGTTGGATTGAAGATTGTGGTGAATTCCTTGCTGATCATCTTATTTCTGAGGTAGAAGATGTGGTGGGGGCAGGAGTCCGTGGGTGCTTCAGAGTGGATGGGGTTCATGATGGCTATGGTGTCCTGTGCAGTGAGCTGGTCCCAGGTGGTCAGCAGGTAGTTGTGTGTCTCATTTGTGGGGGTGAAATGGTTGAGGATCTCAATGGGTTGGGGTTCGAAGTTTCTATAGATGGTGGAGATCTTGTCCTGGAAGAAGTCCGCCAGGGTGTCGCAGAGTTCCTGGGAAGGGAAGATGATGTTTTTTGTGGCTGAGGAGCTGAAAAACTCTCTGACAATGTTGAGGAGTTCTTTTCTGTGGTTGGAGCTTGCTTTGCTGCGGTCGGCCAGGGCGCTTCTTTTTGTCTTTTTCAGGAGCTGGTGGCATTAGTTGAGGGATGTCTTGAATGTGGCTTGGTCCGTGGTCTCCATGCTAATGCGCCTCTTTGTGGGCTTGCTGGGTGCAACTCTGTCAGTGCAGTTGATGATCCAAGCGGAGAAGTATTTGACAGCCTGATCTAGGTTGGTTGCAGTGTGTGGGCGGGAGGTGTTGAGGGAATCAGACCAATGGCTCTCTGAGACTTTTTTCCAGCTGCGGTGTTAACTGCTGCATAGTTTGGGGTGGTGCTGGGGGATCCCGAGATGGTCAGGTGGACGATGGCTTGGTCTGTCCAGGAGAGTTAGGTGACATGGCTGTACGTGACTCTATCGCTGGCCATGAAGTTGGAGTTGAGTGCGTGTCCTGCAATATGTGTACGGTTGATGGCAAGTTGGGTGAGGCTAATGCAAGCATGTAAACTAACTTAAGCTGGCCGATATGTTTGGTGCCTATGTGAGCTTTCTGTCATTGCATCCAGATATATAACACAACAACTGACATACACCTAAAAGCAGCCAGAACTATTGGCTTTGTCAATGCTTGTTGACTGCGTAAGGAATGACAAACCACAATGATTTTGTTGCAATTAATTTTTGGGGGGGAATAATTTGTATTGATTTTCCGCAACAGAATATTGTTAGCTTTCGTATTACAACAATTTACTTTTTGTTACATTGTTAATACAAGAACAGTAACTTGAATGGCTTGGGTGGGATGCCCGGAGAACTCCCGCCACCGTTAAGGATGGACCATCATATAGTCTGTAATTATACACATGTACATATTAGAGTGCATTCACCTACAAACTCATATACAAAATTACTGTTCAACAAATGGTCTCTCATGTAAACTCAATACATGTCCTTCTTGTATTCACAGGCAGGCATCAATGTAAAACAATTTATAAAGAAACAAAACTATGAGTCGAACTCTACTTATGGGCACAGGACACAGTGTACCAGCCAATAAAACGTGCCAGTGGGTGTCGCAGATGTGGATATCTGTGCGCAATGCATCACCCATTGTGGGTGCATCAATGGGGAGAGCAACGAGGGGGGGGGGAGCAGGACACAGAAAGGAGGAGGGAAGGGGGGGCGGCCAGTGAGGAAATAGAAGGAGGAGGAAAAGAGAATGACGTAACATATCGTGAAGGGAGAGATGGGGGGCGAAGGCGGGGGGGAAGGAAGGGGCAGGGATCCCGCCTACAAAGGGGGGCCCGTTTCGGCTAACTTAGTTTCAACCAGCGACAGGTATTCACTCCATTGGGTAACAGGCCTTCGAGGTGGCGCCAGCGCCCGCAAGGCCTGTGCTTGCTGATTCGTAGGCTCTGATACCAGTGCCCTCCTAAGATCCAACAGCCATGAGTGTACATTGGGGCCCGCTTGGGCTTTCCACGTCATGGCTATTTTGCGTTTGGCAAGGACCAGAGCGAGGTCCAGAAATTTATTCAGAGCTTTACACGATGCAGAACGCTTAGTAGCACCGAGCAGGAAGTGAGTGGGTTGTAGTGATACCCGAGTCCCTACTGCTTCTGTGAGTACGGCTGCGATTGTGCTCCAGTATCTTTGTATACTTATGCAAGTCCATACCATATGTGTAAATGTGGCCTCCGAGTTATGGCATCTGGGGCACCTGTCAACAGATGTTGGGTACATGCAGGCTAGTCTGTGGGGTGTGAGGTACGTATGGTGTAGGTAGTTAAATTGGGTGTATTTCAACCTAGCATTAGTTGAGACCGTTTTTGGGTGTCCAAGGCACTGCGCCCAGTGTTTGTCCGATATGGTGGTTGTTAATTCTGCTTCCCAATATTCTCGCAATGCCGCCAACGCGGGCGTATCATCTTGCCTAAGGGAAGTATATATGGCCGTCACTGCGTGACTGCCCCTGCCATGCGTCAGCAGGGTCTGCAGTAAATGCGATGTGGGTGGCTCTGTCCGGTCATTACCCCATGTTCGTAAGAAGTGGCGAGTAAGGAGGGCATGTCGGAGAAAGGAACCCTGTGGTATCCCGTATGTATCCACTAACTCTTCAAACATCTACAGTTGTGTGTCAGTGTACATGTCACACCACGAGTCCAACCCCCTCTCCCTCCAAGAGCCAAGCTCCGAAATTTCGTGTCGAATGAATGTGCCGGAAAGTACCTCCAGTGGCAAGCTAGAGGCGTATGGGGCAGTCCAGCCCCTAGGAAGCACGTATCTGGACCAACTTTGTCTAGCCGCCATCATTAGTATGTTACCATCAGTGTTGTGGTGCCCGACAACCATTCCAATAGTGTTGGACAATCCCAGGGAATGGCTTCAGTTATCAGTTCAGTAAGATTGCTCTTACCGAGCCATCTCATTGGCCATAGCAACTGAGCTGCAGCGTAATAACGCTCATAGTTCGGGGCGCCCAGACCGCCCTCCGATAACGGGAGATACAATTTATGCAAAGCCACCCTGGCTCTAGAGTGTCCCCAAATGAGGGAGATCAGAAGAGATTCCAGATCTCTGAAAAGTTTTCGTGGCAAGATATAGGGGAATGTATAGAAGAAATATAATAGCCGCGGAAGGATCAGCATCTTGGAAATCGCCACTCAACCCATAGGGGACAAGGGGAGGCTTAACCAGAACGGAAGAGTCGACCGGGCTCTAGAAATTGCACGCCCTAAGTTACCGTCTATGGTATCCGTCCCCGAGTGGTATATCTGTGTCCCCAAATATTTAAATGTGTCAAACGCCCATTCCAGTACCGTTTGTGGCGCGGTCTGTCTCTGGGCCATTGACATCGGTGTCATCGGGAACACCACCGATTTAGACCAACTAACCCGCAGTCCCGATACCAATGCATGAGCATTTAACAGCTCCATTATCTGCTGAAGTATCTCAGTCCGGCCACGTAAATAAATCAGGGCGTCGTCTGCATAAAGCGACACTATGTGCCATTGGCGGTCTGCAAACAGGCCCCACTCTACTACCCGTTGTCGTAATTTACATGCAAGTGGTTCCATAGCCAGGGCAAAAAGTATTGGCGACAAGGGGCAACCCTGTTGTGTACCTCGCGCTATCCCGAAAAGTGAGGAATAAATTCGACCCATTTTCACCCTGGCCTGTGGCCTACAATACAGTAATCGTATCCAATTCAAGAAATTAGGGCCGATACCAAACCTTGACAACTCCATCAGCATATATTCCCCATTAATGTATCAAACGCCTTTTCGATATCAAGAGATGCTATCCAAGGCATTTCTGCTTCTCCTCCTCGCGCCCGTTCTAGCAATGTAAATAAATGTTGCAGATTCAATCCTGTGTTCCTTCCTGGTATAAAACCATTCTGGTCTTCGTGGACCAGCAAGGGGACCGACACAATCAACCTAATCGCCAGTAGCTTGCCAAGAATCTTATAGTCTACGTTCAACATTGATAGGGGGCGGTATGAGGCCATTAAAAGAGGGTCCCGACCCGGTTTCGGTAGTACCACCAGCGTGGCCTCCCTCAAGGTGGGCGGGAGCTCACCTATCTCCAAGGCTTCAGTGTACATGTCAGCCAATCGTGGCGCCAGCTTATTGGTGTACGTGGCGTAGGATTCGGATGGCCAGCCATCTGTCCCCGGTGACTTTCCGGTCGCCAATTGTCCGATTGCCTCCACTATCTCAGACACAGTGATGGGTTCTTCCAGGGCATCGTAATGTGCTGATATAATTTGCGGGAGTTGTAGCCCATCAAGAAAATCGTGTATGGGAGCAGGGTCCAGGAGGACGCGAGTCGCATACAACGTCGTATAATATTCTAGGAAGGACTGGTTAATCTCCTCCTGTGTATTCACAAGAGTGCCATTAGACGTGCGTATGGTGGTAATGGGGGGTTGAGAGGCGTCTGATTTCAGTAACCATGCTAGCAGCTTACCTGCTTTGTTGCACAAGCAGGTGGCTCACGCTAGTTCAGCGCAGGGGACACTGCATAGTCTTTGTGTGCCTCCTCTTGGCGCCGTCCCATTAATCACTCCGGACTGCCAGTTGTCACAGGCAGCGCAGATCTCATGTACCTAGGAGATCGCAGCAAGCAGCACCGTAATGCCGACCGAGGGGCAGATAAAGTCAGATTTCCAATCTGCGCTCGTTCCCGCCTCCGGCGCCCCACAGTCGCAAGGTGAGTCTAGCTAGGGTAACACAGTCCGCCCCGCTCCACTCGTCAGCAGGGCCACAACTTTCCACTCAGCGAACACGGTCCCCACATCGAGACCCAGCGATAGTCTACAGCTCACCAGCAGTACAAAGACAGAGCCAAGGGGGGGCTGACGCCGCCGGCGGGAGAAAGCAGCACAGTAGATCACTCGGGTGGTGGGGCAGTTCGCTCCCGACCGGAGCTTCAGGTCGCGCGGGCTCCGCGTTCGCGGGATCGCCACACAGTTCTCCCGTTCTCAGCACCCAGCAGCGGCCGCGGCATGCACTGGAAACGGTTCCGGCACCTTAATATGGGAGTTTGCTAGGTGTAGGCACTGTTTTTCAGGATGTTTGCGGCGGGCTCGTAGCTGAGCTCAGAACAGTGCGACCGCTCTCGCCGCCATCTTGGCCACGCCCCCCGATTTTGTTGTAATTAATTAATATTGAAAATGTTTCCATTCTGAAATTATGAGACTGAATTAAACATTAGTGAGTCCTGTGGAAAGGGTAGCGGTCTTCAGTGTGTCTCAATCACTCTCGTTCACCCTATGTTAGACATGTAAACTCTTTCTCTTTCCACATCTTGTCTATCTGCTTACCTTGTACCTCATTTCTTTGGTAATCTCTTTTCAATATCTCATGAATGCACTTCCTTGCCTCTCCTTCGCTTCCCCGAAACACAACACACCCACTCACCTGTAAGCACTGCTTTTTCTTTTACTTTCACCTTGTTAATAAATTAACTATTTACCTCCTTCACAAACCAAATCCTACACAGATTCTCAATTGCAACCGAAGTACATGACCTCTGTGCTATGCACACTGCAGAGAGGCCAAGGAGTGGATGAACATATTTTGAACACTTTTCTCACCTGCTGGCAGGCACTGAGAAACTTGGACTGCCTTCAGGGTGAGGTCCGCAGCTCTCAGTCATGGCCTGTAATATGCTACAAGAAAAAACCCACCACAGAAACACATAATCCTGGAAATAGCAAACACTCTTGGGTAATATGCAAGATTAAGCAAACGTGAAATGTAAACAGTAACTAAATGGCCAACGTGGATTTGCCTAACATTTTTTACATTAATTGTTCCGAAATCGATCAGTGTTTTTGCCTGTCAATTTGTGGGTGTGAATATAGGGCCAATAGGAACCTATTTGAATGTCACTAATGGGTCTGAGCACTGGAGGGACTTGGCCCACTTAAAGCCCTGATTGTATTTCATTAAACTGCCTGCAACTCATTTCAAATATCATAACTTCCCCTTCCTTAAAAGTCAGACCCTGCAACCAAACAATACCAGTCTCCTGTAGCTCATCTATTAACCCCAACAACCACCTGCATGCGCTCACATACCACCCCCACCCCCACCACCACCGACTAATGGTCACACATAACTCCTATTACCTCAATCTTCCACAAAGAAACTGGAGAAAGTGCATAAGTGGTGTCGCTGAGAGCACGAGAATAATCCCAACAATTTACAATAACCAATAATACTGGACTTACCACATGTTCCGGAACAGCATGCTGCCAGGCATGAAGAACTTCAACACCTTGTTTGGGGTAGAAAGCGCTAAATGAATGCAATTACACTGCAATACGAGTAACTGAGGGAGGGGCATGGAGAGCTCCTGTGGTACACACTCCAGGCCAAGGGTATGAAAGAAAGCCTCAGTCAATGCACCTGTACCAAGAGAGGGCAAAAAGACTAGTGGGGGTATAATAATCCAGAAGGCATTGGGTTGGGTTGGTTACAACCATGTAAAGGGCATTCAGGGGCAAGTAACAACGGATCCATAAAAAAAGGATGCACAGCACCTACAGCAGGACTCTTCTTCTACCTGGGTATGGAGGGGTGGGGGCAGCTGCACCAGGACTCCTATCCCTGGGTGGAGGCACTGACTGGGGCAGTTGCACCAGGACTCCACTCTTTGTGGGAGCATAAACTGTGACAGTTGTACCAGGAATACTCTCCGTGGGTGGGGGAATCAGTGGTCAAGTGGGCATGGGAACAAAGGGAACAACCCTCCCTGGCTTTATTAATTTAATCAAAACAGATCTCATATTTTTCATTATAAGCAAAACTGTTCCTGAATGATTGAGTCCCCGTGACCCTTGGGCTGGAAAGTGAGAAAAAGTGACCCGTGAGCTGAAATAGGACAAGTAGTGACACAGGGGACTGAAAGAGCAGTAGTGACGGAAAAAATGGAAGGATACAGAAATGGCATGAGCATGGTGCTGATGGGTTGCAGTCATATAGAGTAGGCATGGTGGAGTAGGGGGCCAATGAAGTCCCTGATTGTATGGACTTCATGGTAGTGGCGGTTTCTTCTGGGGGTGATGACTGGAAATGTGCTTAGTAACGGTTCTTTTCATAAGATAAGGAGGTATTTGGTGCGGTCGTTTGGGTCCAGTTGAGTTGAAGTTGCTATTAAATGGCAGTGATTTTCTAGTTGAAGAATTGAGAGGGATGGTTGCAGAGGTCTTGCAAGGGAGTGATCGAGTTGGAGGAGGCCATCGGTGAAATTAAATACTTCACAATGGTGAAGAGGAGGGCAAGGAAAGCGGAGCAGAAGGTTATGAAATTGTTGAAATTCTTGATGGTTTGTAGAAGCTGTTCAGGTTGGTGGCCATTGAGAGTGGTGCTCCAGTCCTTGTCTGTGACGTTATTCCATTTTTAAATGGGCCTTTTTACTCATTGGCTGAGGCCCAGGCTTCCAGGGTCTTCAATGAGTGCTTTTGAGTTGAGGTCAGTGTGGTCTTCCAGATGGCAGTTCAGGTCCCCGGGTAGTATGTAATTGCTAGTGTTGAGGGAGAGTGGTGCGACAAAGTCCCTGATGGTGTAAGGGAAGTTGGTGAGAGGTCCCAGTAGCCTGTAGATGAGTGTGTTGCTTAGGGTGAAGTTGGCTGTGATATGGAGCTTGAAAGACAGGTGTCCCATGTTTCAGGATGACGTGTACGTTGAGGTGGTGCAGCGGAGAGAATTTTTGTGGATGATATGGATTCCTCCTCCAGGGTTGTGAAGTCTGTCTTGCCTGGTGATCTTGTAGCTGGCGGGGATGGCTGTGAAGAGATCAGATGCCAATGTAGGGTTCTGACAGGTTGCCATGAGTTACTGCAGATCCGAGGCATTGTGTAGCAGGTCCCACATCTCTGTGGTGTATTTGGTGAGTGTGTGTCATGGTTTCGGGGGTTCCCTACCTTCCAACTTCCCGCAGCGTGTTTGCCTTTCGCGCATGCGGAGTCGGATTCCTCACTTCCGGGTGGCAGACGGGTTGCAGTCTAGCTTCCAAGATCGGAAGCCGCCACTACGTCACTCAGCGCTTCCGGGGAAACCGCATAAACCACAGCGGTTCCCGCCGGTCCAGCGCTTTTGATTAATGCCTACACCTTGCTGCGGATGCCTGCTTCAGAACCGGACCTTGCGACAGGTATTTTCCGAGGCCGCGCTGGAGTGCTATTGGTGATTCCTGATTCGCCGCGCTGAGCACTATTTCGTGATCCTTGACACGCCGCGCTGGAGCGCTAATGTTTATTCCTGATTCACCGCGCTGAGCGCTATTCGTGACCCTTGACACGCCGCGCTGGAGCGCTATTCGTAACCCTTGACACGCCGCGCTGGAGCGCTATTTGTTGTTTTTTCCTTTTGTTTGTCCACTGAGCGCTAGACTGTTGCTTGTCTATCTGCACCATAGCGCTTGCTAGACTTCCTTCTTCATCGCGCTGGTGCGCTTGTCATTTTCCTATTTTCATTTCTTTGGAGCACTGCTAGACGGTGCTACTCACCTGGTGGAGCTATTGGTGTTTCCCTGAACTGCAGCACAGGAGTGCTACATTTGGCTTCTGTTGCCATAAATAACTACTCCACGCCAGGGGCTTCCTTTTACCAGGTAAAGTCTGATCCGTATGCGTGTAAAAGGCAAACCTAGAGAGGGTATTATTTATGTGGTTATAAAACAGGTCTCCCTTGTCTTTCTTTCACCAGACAGAGTTGATGGTCCTTCCCCAACCTGAGGGTGGTTCTCTTCTGATCTGTTGGACGCCATCCCGTTACCTTTAGCTTCCTTCCCCGGTCCCATCCTCATCCCGGTTGGTGTACACTCCGTGACAGGGGTAAGGTGGGTAAGGGGACGATAGCTCATGTCGTCTCTGTGAGAATACTTCGCAAGCCACAGGTAAGCCTTGTGGGGTACTTGACAGAATCAAATGCCCAAGTGTTTTATCTCACCCGGACGACATGAGTAATCCTGAGATCTCCTTGCAGGACATAGCGGCCATGCTTACGAGTATGCAGGCAGAAAACCTCAGCCTACGCCATGATATGACGGCCTTACAGGGTCTGGTGGCGGCTGGGGCATCAAGTCCCTGGGGTCCTTCTCCCTCTTCCAAGGCCAGGCAGGAAGGGATACTACGACCTCCCTTGTTTACCTTTGGGGGCCCTTCCTCCGCTTCCAACCAGGATCATGCCATACAGGTGATAGCACCTCATTCAGTACAGCTAGCACCGCCCGAACGCTTTTATGGTGACAGTACCAAGTACAGCGTCTTTCTCCATCAGTGTCAGCTACACTTCATGGCCAGAGCAACTGCTTTCCCAGACGACGCATCCAAGGTCGCCTTCATACTATCCTACATGGGGGGCGATGCCACCCTGTGGTCCATATCCTTGGTGGAAAATGACGACCCCATGCTGTACAACCTAACCAGGTTCAAAGAGACAATGCGACGGATGTTCGCCAGACACACCTTCGTACAAGCCGCAGATAATGAGCTGCTGAATTTAAAACAAGGGAACACCGACCTGCTCCATTACATCACGACATTCAGCAGACTCGTCATCGAGGCCCATTGGCCCGAATCCAAGAAGGTGTCCGTATTCTACAGGGGTCTGCGGGATGAGCTGAAGGATTTGATCTCACAGATTTCCGACCCCCGGAGGATATAGGACCGTTCATCGATCTGGTGGTCAAAATGAACTTCAGAGTACAGGAGCGAAAAATCGAAAAGGCCAAAGGAGGCGACAACCGGTTATTATCCTTCAAGGATAGAACCAAGGATGAACCCGCTCCGACCTGTGATGGTATAGGTGGCATACGGGGTCCTCTTACTAGCGAGGAAAGAGAGAAGCGAAGGAAACAGAACCAGTGTTTATACTGTGGTAAGAATGGACACTTCGTCAGGGAATGCCCAGTAAAGCCTACAAGAGTACGAGGAAGGAGACCCTTCGCGTTACCCGTATCCAAAAGTGATAAGCCGGGAAACGGAGAAACCCAGTAGACAGTGGGGTCCAGCTACTGGGTTCGTCGGCCTGCAAAACAGCGACCCCTGCCTTTTCCCGTGGCATCCGTCATCTGGGTGTTGACGTGGTACTGCGAGCACGATCAGGCCAGACATGGCAAGTGATGGCTCTTCTCGATTCTGGAGCCACTGGCAATTTTATCGACACCCAGTACTCGAAGGACCTGGGTATAACCATTATACCCAAGGCAAAACCAGAGGCGGTTAAGGCAGTGGATGGTACGGACCTTACCTCCGGTCTCATCCGGTATCAAACAGAGGACATGGTTATGACTTTTGTAAACAACCACACGGAAACCATCTGCTTTGACGTCATCGATGCACCCCAGTTCAGAGTAATATTGGGTCTTCCATGGCTAATGAACCACAACCCACGGATCGATTGGGTATCCAGGATCATTACTCTAGAATCAGAGTATTGTAACACTTTCTGTTACACTCAAGACAAGTCCTTCAGTGACCGAATAATACAGGCCCACTCTCTGCCTTTGATGGGAATGGGTGCGGTAACCCAAGACAACGTACCAGAGGCATACCTTGACTTAGCGGCTGTGTTCGACAAGAAGGGTGCCAGTATCCTTCCTCCTCATCGGTCGTTCGACTGCAGGATAGACCTCATTCCGGGTTCCACGCTACCTTGTAGTCGGATATATTCCCTCACCGAAAAAGAGAACGAGCATCTACGCTCCTACTTGGACGAATACTTGCAGAATGGGTTCATACGCCATTCCAGGTCTCCGGTGTCCTCTCCTCTTTTTTTGTGGCCAAGAAGGAGGGAGATCTAAGGACCTGTATTGACTTCAGAGCTATGAACGCCATTACCGTGAAAAACAGGTATCCCCTGCCGTTGATTTCCAACTTACTGGACCAAGTAAAAACGCCTCTATATACACCAAGTTAGACCTGCGGGGGCATATCATCTTGTCCGAGTCCGGAAGGGTGATGAATGGAAGACCGCATTCCGGACTAGGTTCGGTCTCTTCGAGTATCAGGTCATGCCTTTCGGACTCTGCAACGCCCCCGCAGCGTTCCAGTACTTCATCGATGCGGTGCTCAGGGACTATATTGACGTCTTCTGTATAGTGTATATCGATGATATACTGATATATTCACATACTATTACAGAACACGTCCAACACGTACGTACCATCCTCCAGCAGCTGGAACGACATCACTTATATGTAAAACTAGAGAAAAGCGTGTTCCACACCACAGCGGTCGAATTCCTGGGACACATCATTACTCCTGCCGGGATCCAAATGGATGACAAAAAGGTGGAGGCCATACTACAATGGCCATCTCCCACCACCGTGAAAGGAGTCCAGAGGTTCTTGGGGTTTTCCAACTATTATCGCCGCTTTATTACGGGCTTTTCCAGGATTGTTACCCCCATCACTCGATTGCTACGTAAGGGTGTTATCTATTCCTGGGGCTCGGAAGCCGAACACGCCTTCCAAGAACTGAAGAGGAGGTTCACCACAGCTCCCATTCTGATACACCCCGATTCAGAGCTGCCGTTCATAGTGGAAGCTGATGCCTCGCAAGAAGCTCTGGGGGGTGTGTTGTCACAAAGAAACGTCGGAACGGGTCTCCTTCATCCCGTGGCGTTCTATTCCAGGAAGCTACAACCAGCCGAACGCAATTATACCGTCTCAGACCGAGAACTCCTGGCCATCAAAACTGCGTTCGAAGAATGGCGTCATTATCTGAAGGACGCCAAGCATTCCGTGACTATCTACACTGATCACAGGAATCTGCAGTTCCTTCGCTCAGCCCGTGCCCTTACATCCCGGCAACTGCGCTGGACTCTATTTTTTAATGAGTTCGACTTTACCATCACGTACCGACCTGGTAGGGAGAACGCCAAGGCCGACGCACTTTCTCGTTTGGAGGAAACCGACGAATCCATGTCCACCCCTGAGCCGGTATCTATACTCCCTGAGCATCATTTTCAGGGGGCGGTTCTGTCCTCTGAGTTCCTTACCCAGTTACAGAAGGACACAGACCAGACTGACCCAGCGGCCTTAGCAGAAAACCAAAACGGAATAACCACACAGAACGGGTTCCTGTACAAAGATGACAAGTATTACCTGCCGTTGGTGTCTCGCCAACAGCAAGCATTGTACATGTGTCATGATCACGTTTTGTCCAACCACCCAGGATGCCACAAGACCACAGAACTACTGCAACGACACTTCTGGTGGCCTACTTTGGAAGCAGACGCCAGGGCCTATATAGCTCGCTGTGCGGTGTGTGCCCAAGGAAAAAACATGTCAGCACCCTCAACAGGGCTGTTGCATCCCATTCCGGTTCCTCCCTATCCGTGGCACACCGTTTCCATGGATTTCGTGGTAGAATTACCAACCACTGAAGCTGGTTACACCACTGTTCTTACCATCGTTGACCATCTCTCGAAAATGGCTCATTTCGTACCACTGAAGAAATTGCCTTCGGCGGCGGAGCTGGCGCTAGTGTTCCTGCAAAACGTAGTTCGGCTACATGGCATTCCATCTGCAGTGATAACAGACCGGGGTTCGCAATTTGTGTCCCGTTTTTGGAACGAAGTGTGCAGGACCATAGACATGGACGTACGCTTATCCTCCGCATATCACCCCCAGACCGACGGCCAAGCAGAAAGAACTAACCATACCATGGAGCAGTACCTCCGCTGCTTATTACTGGCGGTGGACAGAGAATGGGCCGAAGTGCTGTGGATGGTGGAATATGCGTATAACAACAACCAACACGCCGCCATCGGTATGTCTCCATTCTTTTGTCTCCAGGGAAGACATCCACGTACAACGGCATGGGAAGAACCCCGGCACAGTCCTCTACCCACGGTCCGAGTCTATCATACCAAGCTTCGCGACCTCTGGCAGCAAGCTCGGTTCGAACTGGCCAAAGCCAAAGAATCCTATAAGCAACACGCCGACGACCACCGGGGAGGGAACCTGATTACAAAAAGGGGGACAGGGTATGGCTCTCCATCCGTAACCTCAACGTACACGGGCCTAAAAAACTATTGCCTCGCTTTTTGGGTCCCTACGTTATTGAGAAAGTGATCAACTCTGTGGCTATGAGACTCTCCTTGCCTCCCCAAATGAAGATACATCCTGTCTTCCATGTGTCCCTTCTCCGTGCTGTTCACCCTGCGTGTTCTGTCTCTTCTCCTCCTTCTCCTGTTCTTCGAGACGAACACCTGGAATATGAGGTCCGAGCTATTCTGGGTTCCCGTCGCACCCGGGGGAGGCTCTTTTATCTGGTTGACTGGAAAGGGTATGGTCCGGAGGAGCGATCTTGGGAGCCCCTGTCCCACGTACGTCACGCTTCCCGATTGGTTCGTGCCTTCCACTTTGGTCACCCCCTTAGCCCTCGTCCTGCCACCCCTGTCTGAGCTTTTTGGTTGGGTGGGGGTTCTGTTTTAGGAGGGGGTACTGTCATGGTTTCGGGGTTCCCTACCTTCCAACTTCCCGCAGCGTGTTTGCCTTTCGCGCATGCGGAGTCGGATTCCTCACTTCCGGGTGGCAGACGGGTTGCAGTCTAGCTTCCAAGATCGGAAGCCGCCACTACGTCACTCAGCGCTTCCGGGGGAAACCGCATAAACCACAGCGGTTCCCGCCGGTCCAGCGCTTTTGATTAATGCCTACACCTTGCTGCGGATGCCTGCTTCAGAACCGGACCTTGCGACAGGTATTTTCCGAGGCCGCGCTGGAGTGCTATTGGTGATTCCTGATTCGCCGCGCTGAGCACTATTTCGTGATCCTTGACACGCCGCGCTGGAGCGCTAATGTTTATTCCTGATTCACCGCGCTGAGCGCTATTCGTGACCCTTGACACGCCGCGCTGGAGCGCTATTCGTAACCCTTGACACGCCGCGCTGGAGCGCTATTTGTTGTTTTTTCCTTTTGTTTGTCCACTGAGCGCTAGACTGTTGCTTGTCTATCTGCACCATAGCGCTTGCTAGACTTCCTTCTTCATCGCGCTGGTGCGCTTGTCATTTTCCTATTTTCATTTCTTTGGAGCACTGCTAGACGGTGCTACTCACCTGGTGGAGCTATTGGTGTTTCCCTGAACTGCAGCACAGGAGTGCTACATTTGGCTTCTGTTGCCATAAATAACTACTCCACGCCAGGGGCTTCCTTTTACCAGGTAAAGTCTGATCCGTATGCGTGTAAAAGGCAAACCTAGAGAGGGTATTATTTATGTGGTTATAAAACAGGTCTCCCTTGTCTTTCTTTCACCAGACAGAGTTGATGGTCCTTCCCCAACCTGAGGGTGGTTCTCTTCTGATCTGTTGGACGCCATCCCGTTACCTTTAGCTTCCTTCCCCGGTCCCATCCTCATCCCGGTTGGTGTACACTCCGTGACAGGGGTAAGGTGGGTAAGGGGACGATAGCTCATGTCGTCTCTGTGAGAATACTTCGCAAGCCACAGGTAAGCCTTGTGGGGTACTTGACAGTGTGGGGGTGTTGAGAAGCATGCATGTGAGTGAGGAGTGTTGTGCGGGTGGTTGCAGGGCTGTGTGAGTGTAAGAGAGTGTGGTGTTGGTGATGTCGGCAAAAGTGCAATGAATTGTGGGTGTGGATTAGTGCAGGAAAAGGTGCAGGAAGCATCGGAGAACAGTTGCTCAATGTTCATGGTACGGCAAGGCAGTAGTGTGTAGAATGGAAGCTGGGCTTGAGGTCATGGCAGGTTACAGCTGGGCAGCAGGGGGAAGGATGAGGACACATTTGTGGTGCTGAGCATGGTCCAAAAGTACACTGACTTCCCTTTGGTGCACCTGCGGCGTATCTGCACTGCAGCCACCATTAAACAGGTCCACCATTAAGAAGGGGAGAGGACTATTTTTACTTCCTGTCAGATGGACAATGGAAAAGCCAGTGATGTCACTTCCTATGCAGATTAATAATGGGAAATCCAGTGAGGTCACGTCCTGCACACATGGATGATGAGAAATCTAGTAAAGTCCCTTCTAGTACAGATGGATGATGGGAAATCCATTGATGTCACTTCCTGTGCAGATGGATGATGAGAAATCCGGTGCTACTAATTCCCGTGCAAATGGATGATGGGACTCCAGTGATGTCACTTCCTGTGCAAATGGATGATGGGAAATCCAGTGATGTCATTTACTGTATAGCTGGGTGAGTTCAGTGATGTCACAATGATGGGGACCAGCTCCAGGGCCCAGTGAGATGGGGAGAGGGCTTGCCTTGTGCTTGACTCATGCATGAGCTTGTAGGGTGGGGGTTAGTTGAAGTGCAGAAGTGAGGGTTTAGTCCGGGGGGATCTCAAATTTCCCACTTCACTGAAACCTAACACTACTTAATCGCCTCTAGCCAATCTTTCATCCCAAAAATCATTTGCATAAACTCACATAGCCCCACTAATGATCCCATTTACCTCCTTTTAATTTAATCTACCACAGAGAAACTGGAGTAAATGCATGAAATGGTTGACTGGGAGCACAAGAGTAATTCTGATCACCAGTAATAGTAACTAGTGAATTAACCACTAGCCTTGGCTTCTGGAATAGTGTGCTACTCATAATAAAATGCTTCAATGCCTCATCAGTAGTAGTAAGTGCTATATAAATGTAATTACAAAACAGTCTAGACTAAACGTGCCCTGATGCTTTGGGGGGGCTCTACTGATATTTTCCAGTGATGTGACCACATGTCACAAAGAGATGCAGACATCAGTGAACTGTGTGGAGAGGTACATGAGGAAGGGTGGAGGACGAGCTATATATCTATGGGCCTTAAGTGAGACATTATTAGGGACGAGAGTTGGAGCATCACCAGGTGGGTTCAGGTCTGTGGAAAGAGTGTTACATTCTCCTCAATACACACACATTTCTCTGTATTCTATCTTTCCCTTTACCTGTTACATCACCCTGCCGCATGCCTCCCTTGGCATGTGCCCTGTTTACTTTGTGTGTATTCTAGATTCTGCATGGTCTCCTGACTGCAAAGTTCTATGCTGTTGAACCAGTTGTATCTGGAGCTGAACATGTTTGTACCATCTTTGCCGTGCTGACAATAAATCTACATTTAATTCTTCTCTGGATTATGGATGCATTTTAACATTGGCGACGAGCTGAAGAACCACTCTTGTCATCACCAGCACGGGTACAGAGTGTTTCTTAGACCCATGGATTTTTTTTTTTTCCATTTTTCTGTGCCTATTGGAAATTGTTTATTGGATGCTTGCTTATTATTACTGATTTATTTTTTTTCCAACTGAAAGCATCGCTGTATTTTTTCTGCACCTTGTGGATATTTTATGTTTGCTAACTTTCATCTTAAGTGCCTTAATTGCACCAGCGGCGTTTTTTTTTTTCTTCATGAAGTGCCTTGATTGCACCTGCGGCAGTATTCACAGTGTGTGCGACCCCTGGGCAGTGGATTACAACGAGGTAAAGGCCATTACAATTCTAGAGGTGAAATCGGCTTACCGTGCTTCAACGTGACCTGCCTGCATCTTTTAAATTGGAACAGGAACCATACCAGCATTCCGTTATCTGCTGCATTCTTCAAAAACAGCAGGCGACACACGGAATCCATTCTCCACGTTTTGCTTCGTTCTTAGAACACTTTCTTCAACACTGCTACAAGCTCCCCGATCTGCGCGCTTACGCAACATGCAGCGTCAAGAGTGTGCCAGCGCCAGGAGCGTACAACGTCATCGGCGGCCATTTTTGTTGCCTTGGTAACCTATTTACGATATTCCCGCGATGCCGCAGCCTTTTTGCATGTTTCTTTGTTAACATAATTTAGCGGTGAATATTCATTATGCGTGGTGAGTAAACAGAGAGAGCTTCACTCCAGGATTTTCTACATTCAGTGAGTTTGACCTTACTAACTTTATTTATTATTCATTGGGCCATCACCTTAACATTATTTCACGAACTACTATTCTCGTTGAAATAACTATTATTATAAATATTGTGAAGGAGTTAAAGTATCTTAAGAACGCTATAATTGTTAATTATCATAACAATTTCACAATCGGGGTTCCGCAGCAACCACAGCACTGAGACTGCCCTCATCGCCGCCACCGACGACATCAGGACCCTGCTGGACAACGGTGAGACCGCAGCCCTCATCCTGCTGGACCTCTCCGCCGCCTTTGACACTGTCTGCCACCGCACTCTACGCACACGCCTCCACGACGCAGGGATCCGAGATAAGGCCCTGGAATGGACCACCTCCTTCCTCGACGGCAGAACCCAGAGAGTCCGCCTCCCACCTTTCCGATCCGAAGCCTCCGAGATCATCTGCGGCGTACCCCAGGGATCTTCCCTCAGCCCAACACTGTTCAACATCTACATGGCCCCTCTCGCACACATCGCCAGACAGCACGACCTCAACATTATCTCCTACGCCGACGACACTCAACTGATCCTCTCCCTCACCAAGGACCCCCTTGCCGCCAAATCCAATCTCCATGAAGGAATGAAGGCCGTCGCCGATTGGATGAAGATCAGCCGACTAAAGCTGAACACGGACAAGACAGAGGTCCTCATCCTCGGCTCCAACCCCTCAGCCTGGGACGACTCCTGGTGGCCAACGACGCTGGGAGCAGCCCCGACACCCACCGACCACGCACGCAACCTGGGAGTCATCCTCGACTCAATGCTCTCCATGGCCAAGCAAGTCAACGCAGTCTCCTCCTCCTGCTTCAACACCCTCCGCATGCTTCGCAAGATCTACAGGTGGATCCCGACAGACACAAGAAGAACAGTCACCCAGGCCCTCGTCATTAGCAGACTTGACTATGGGAACGCCCTCTACGCGGGAGCCCGGGCCAAGCTCATCAAGCGACTGCAACGCATACAAAACGCCTCCGCACGCCTGATCCTCGACGTACCACGCCACAGCCACATCACCCCCCACCTGAGGAACCTGCACTGGCTCCCCGTCGACAGGAGGATCTCCTTCAAACTCCTCATCCACGCACACAAGGCACTCCACAAGACTGGCCCAGCCTACCTCAACAGACGACTTTCCTACGTCCCCAACCGCCAGCTCCGCTCCGCCGACCTCTCCCTCGCCACCGTCCCTCGCATTCGAAGAACAACCACCGGCGGCAGATCCTTCTCACACCTCGCCGCCAAGACCTGGAACACCCTTCCACTAAGCCTACGACAGACCCAAGACCTGCTGACCTTCAGGAGGCTACTCAAGACCTGGCTGTTCGACCAGTAGCAGCACCCCCCTTTTCTCTCCCCAGCGCCTTGAGACCCTCGCGGGTAAGTAGTGCGCTCTACAAATTCTGTGATTGATTGATTGAATTTCGAATTTTATTGACAACTATGCAGTTTGACCATCCAGCAAAATTTTTACAAACAAAGGGTGATCCGCCCATGCCTTGGTCCAGTTGGAAAGAGGAATTTATTACTTACATGAAGGCCATTGATGGTGAACGAATGGGGGCAGAGAGAAAGAAAAACATTTTCCTGCACTGCTTAGGTTCGGAAGGACAAGTTATTTTTAGAACATTACCACAAATTGTTGTACAGGGAGGAGGAGAAGGAGACTCTATGAATGTGTATCTTGAGGCATTAATTTGAATGGAAAAGAGATTTAAACCTACTACGAGCATTGCATTAAACAGGTTTAAATTTTACACAAGGGCACAAAAGGAAGAAGAGTCTTTCGATGATTCTTTGACTGCTGTAAGGTCCTTAAGTTTACATTGTAATTTTGGCGCAATGACGGATGAGATGATACGTGACCAAATTATAGTACACGTTAAAAGCAAGAAGATTCAAGAACAATTATGGGTCATGGGTGACCCCAAATTGGAGGAGATCATCACTACCGCCAAGGCTTTCGAGCAATCTGAGAAGTGGCTGGAGACTGTTAGACAAAATGCTAACAAGACTGTCACAGAAGAAGAGATATGTGCAGTCAAACCCAAAATTTAAACCAAGCATGAACATCCACAATTACAAGGAAGGAACAACTTTAACAGATTTAATAGTAATTACCCTCAAAGGAGAAATGACATGATTCCTAATCATAGTATATGTTATAGGTGTGGAAGTAGATTACATGTCGCTTCTTTTGCAGGTTGTCCAGCCATCAATAGAAAATGCAGGGTTTGTGGTAAGATAGGACATTTTAGTAATGTCTGTAGAGAATATAAGCGTCAATCTTCCCAAGCACGCGGTGCAATATCCTGCATATCTGGGAGCAACAAAAATACCGATGTAAGAGATGTGCCAGAGATTGGCAAGGGTTTTGTTGTGTCCATCATGGGTGAACCACATAATCAAATGAAATCCCCAAAAAGTAAGTTCCAAATACTAGGTATGGATTTAATGCTCATGGTTGATTCTGGTTCACCATGGACCATCATCTCGTGTCAATATTACAAGGAAAAATTAGGCCATGTCATTCATTATGACAATTTATAACCTTCCGATATAGTAGCTGTAAGTTTCGATGGAACGAAAATTGAGATTGAAGGTTTTTTCCAAGTAAAATTACACTTCAAAAATAGATGGGCAGAGATAAAACTATACATCACAAGAAAAGGGGTGAATGTCCTGGGCTGGCAAGACCAGTGGAAGTAGGCGATTGTGTTATGTCTGCGCTCCAACGAACCTGTGTCTCTGTGTGATGATCGGTTGATGGATAGAATTGTTGTGATTAATACAGACACTACTGTACGTTGTAGAGAAACGAAACTTATCAACTAATACAATAATGTATTTTGTGATAAACTAGGGAAATTGAAAAATTTCTCACACAAAATAGTTTTGAAAGAAAATTCTTCACCTGTCAAGCAAAAGTTGAGGGGTCTGCCGATCAACATTAGGGAAGAATTAAAGGAAATGCTAAAGGAGTTATCTGATGAAGGCATCATTGAGGCCATTGAATCATCTGAATGGGTGTCACCCATTGTTCTCGTACGCAAACCTGATCAAAAATTGAGGGTATGTGTGGATTTGAGGGCACTTAATTCCAACATTGTTGTAGACTGTCACCCTCTACCTAACATAAATGAGGTAGTGTCCATGTTGGAGGGCGCACAAGTTTTTTCCACACTAGATTTGAGGTTCGCGTACCAACAGATAGAACATACAGAAGACTCAAAAAAATATACGGCCTTCATTACCCCACAAGGCCTTTTCCAATACACTAGGGCTGGCGTCGGCCGCGTCAGTTTTCCAAAGAGTCATGTTCCAAATTTTCAGAGACATAGACAACTATGGGCCAGATATAGGTAAAATCAAATTTGCGAGTCCTTAATAGCGAATTTTACGGATTCGCTATTGAGGACTCACAAAATTGAATGTAGGTAGGAATCGCTTAAATATTAGCGATTCCTTAATATTCTTTAATAACGAATCGCAAATTGAGATTCGTTAATAAGGAATACCTACCCATTCATTCCTATGGGCTAGGAGGCCCATAGGAATGAATGGGAAGATATTTACTATTTGCGATTCGCTATTAAAGAATCGCAAATAGCGGGAGCTATTTCAAGGGTGCCAGGGTGTCAAAAGGAGACCCTGTTGCACCCCTGAAATGTGCATGTGTGCACATGTGGCGCACATACATGCCATAAGGGCATGAATGTGTGCCACATGGCACTTTAAAAACAAGCAAAAAAGTGCTTTTTTTAAAGGAAATCGCTAATTACCACCAACTTGAAGTTGGTGGTAATTAGCGATTCCTTAAGGCTAAAGTGCACTTTCTTTTGTGCTACTTACATTGCATTTAAGGAATCGCAATTTGCGATTCCTTAAATGCAAGAGCAAAATAAGGAATCGCAATTTAGCGATTCCTTATTTTGCTAGTAGGTTTCAACTTACCTACATTGCTCGCTGCCAAATAGCGATCGCAAACGCTGAAATTCTGCGAATTTCAGCGTTAGCGCTCGGTATTTGGCCACCTACATCTGGCCCATAGTCAAGTGTTTCCAGGATGATATCCTAATATTTTCAAATAATGAACCTGAACATGAAGCACACTTGAACGAGGTATGTAAAAGATTGGAGAATAATGGCCTCACTCTTAAAGCACACAAATGCAAATTATTTAAACATTCTGTAGAGTACTTGGGACACACCTTGTCTGGGGATGGCGTTGACCCTAAAAAGGCTAACGTAGATGCTATCCTTAAAGCTCCATCACCAGACAACAAAGAACAACTCCTATCTTTTGCAGGTATGTGTGAATATTATAGCAAGTTTGTGGAGAGTTTTGCCACCAAGATGGAGCCGTTAAGGAAATTGTTGAGACAAAGTGTGAAGTATGAGTGGACAAAGGAGCAACAAAAGGCGTATGACGCCATAAAAAAGGACCTAGTTAATGCACCTACCTTGAAACCATTCCGCATGAACAAGGAATGTATTATCACTGTGGATGCAAGCCTGTATGGCCTTGGGGGCGTTCTTTCACAAAAGGGGCGTAAAGAGGAATGGAATGTTGCTTTCGCCTCCAGAACATTGAATGAGTGTGAGCGCAAGTATGCAGTTATTGAAAGGGAACTTCTTGCGTGTGTTTGGGCAGTTGAACATTATAGATTATATGTGTGGGGTAGCAAATTTACACTCAGAACGGATCACAAACCGTTAGTAAACAATCTATCCGCTAGAGGGGGGTGGAACTCCACAGCCAGAATTGCAAGGCTGGCATCAAAGTTACAAGAGTACAATTTCAAAATGGAATATGTTCCAGGTAAAAAGAATATCACAGCTGATTTTCTTTCACGTTTGCCTTGCGGTGATAACAATGTAAACATGATTAAAGAATGTGATTTTGTAGTGACCATTAAGGATATTGTTCCAGCAAATTTCCAAGAGATCACAGAACATCTATGGCAAGAGAGTGAACAAGCTGATGACAGGTGGAGTGACCTAAAGAAATTTGTGACAGATGGTTGGCCTAAGAAATGTTTTGTAAGACCTGATCTGTTACCTTTCTTTAATATTTCAGAAGAATTAGAAATGGAAGGAAGATACATTTTCAAATTGGGGAAATGTGTTCCTCCAAAAGGTATGCAAGATACTATTCTTACCATTGCACACAATACTCACCCTGGAATTTCTTCCATGAAACGCCTTGTCAGGAGTTACTTTTGGTGGCCTGGCATAGATAGATTCATAGATCGGGTGGTCAGGGAATGCGATGAATGTGTTTCCAGTAAAAAAATGTTAAAGACACATACTCCTCCATTAAAAGTCGTCAAGTGGCCTTTAGAATCTTGGTAAAAAAGTTGCTTTTGATATCTCGGGTCCCTTTAATGTTTTACCCGAGAGTTCACGCTATGCTCTGGTCATTATAGACTATCATTCGAAATGGCCAGAAGTCAAATTTGTTCCCAAAGCCACAACGACTGCGGTCATCAATTTTTTTAAAGAAGTCTTTGCCCGCGAAGGATGTCCCTCCACTTTAGTTTCTGATAACGGTGTACAGCTTACATATTCTGATATGGGAGATTTTCTTAAAAGCTGTGGCATTGACCATAGGCTCACCTCACTTTATGAACCACATGAGAATGGACAGGTTGAGCGCTTCAATAGAGTTCTCAAAAGCTTTGTTACAGACTCTCTCAAGTTTGGTGGTAGTTGGGTAAGTGCTTTAAGAGAACGTCCGTGGATTTATCGTATAACACCACACTCAACCACTGAGGTCAGTCCATTTAAGTTGCTCAAAGGAAGAGATCCTGCTTCCAGTGTGTGCCCAAGGTGGTTCAGAAACAAATGCCAATTTATGTTTGCCAATAAACAGAGTGTGCATGACACAGCTAAGAGGGTAGAAACCAAACAAAACAGGTCTAAGGAATGGTACAATAATAAGTGGAGGACTAGGGAACACTCGTTCCAGGTTGGTGACTGGGTTAGAATTCTCAAACCAGGCATAATGAACAAAGGCTCCAACAAGTTTGGGAAAGCTATTCAGATTAAAACAATATTCAGCAACAGTGTAATTACTCAAGATGGTAAGACTTGGAATGTTAGGAGATTAGCCAAAGTCCTTTTAAAGGTAGTTCCCAGACTTGTGATTTTGATGGAACAGACTACCCCATCACAAGCTCTCGTGGTGGGCAAGATAATGAGCCTGTTGCCTCCAGAGTCAAAACGTCTAACCGCCTTAGACAAGCTCCTAAAAAATGTATTGATTTTGTATAATTATATTTTACTACGGTTTGCTTTTCATTTATTTGATAAGGGGGATGTGTTACATTCTCCTCAATACACACACTTTTCTCTGTATTCTATCTTTCCCTTTAACCTGTTACATCAACCTGCCGCATGCCTCCCTTGGCATGTGCCGTTTACTTTCAGTGTGTATTCTAGATTCTGTATGGTCTCCTGACTGCAAAGTTCTATGCTGTTGAACCAGTTGTATCTGGAGCTGAACATGTTTGTACCATCTTTGCCGTGCTGACAATAAATCTACATTTAATTCTTCTCTGGATTATGGATTCATTTTAACAGAGAGCTCTCTCAATGAATGGAGGAGCTATGCTGTGCTTGGAGGAGCTGTGCTGTGCTTGGAGGAGCTGTGCTCTGTTTGTTGGAGCTATGCTGTAAAAGGAGTATATCTTATGGTACCAATCCCAAGTTGGCAAGAAAGACTACAAAGAAGGCACGCATGGAATACTTAAGAGCATATCTATAACAATGAATCTCTCTATACGGTTAGTTGACCCCTCAAGTATGTGACTTTTGGATAGTATTTTAGACATGTTGTAAACAAGAGTGGGTGTTGTTCCGCATGGCTAAAAGTTAGTGGGGTAGGATTGACTTGCAGAGAGTGAGGTAGAGTGGGATAGATTGGAATAGGGTATATTGGGGTAAAGTGGAATTGACTGGGGTAGAGTGGAGTAGATTGATTTGGGGTGGAGTGGGGTATAGTAGACTGCAGTGGAGTGGGGTAAATTGGGGTGGAGTGGGGCAGAGTGAAGTGAGGAATATTGGAGTAGAGTGCAGTTGGGTAGATTGGGGTGAGGCAGAAAGAAGTGGGGTAGATTGGGGTGGAGTGGGGTAGATCGAAGTGGGGTAAATTGGGGTAGGGTAGAGTGGTGTAGAATGTGGTAGATTGGAGTGGGGCAGAAAGGGGTAGAGTGGAGTAGATTGGTGTGGAGTGAAGTATGTTAGAGTGGAGTGGAGGGATGCAGAGGGGCAGGATGCAGTTGAGTGGGGTAGATTGCAGTAGAATGGAATGAGGTGAATGGAGCAGGGGAGATTGGGGTGGAGTGGGGTAGATTGTGGTAGGGTGGAGTGTGGTAGATTGGAGTGTGGTAGATTGGGGTGTGGTAGATTGGGGTGTGGTAGATTGGGGTAGGGTAGTGTGGGATGGAGTGGGGTAGACTGGGGAAGGGTAGAGTGGGGTAAATTGGAGTGCTGTATATTGGGGCATGGTGGAGTGGGGTAGATTGGAGTTGGGTAGATTACAAAGCAGCAGCAGTCACCTTGGAACATTCATATGGGTGGCATTCTTGATAATAGTTTTGACCACATCAATTAACCAGGTCACATAGATGCAGCTGGTCCAACAACAGGGTGCATTCCAACGACCTTATTGTTTTCCAGCCAGTGCAATGCAGTCTCCATGACAGGATTTGTAGGATCGGACTGGCAGTGCTTAATGGGCTGGTTTGACACGTAACTGTTGGGGGCCGTTTTTTTGCCGGGTTTAACCTGTTGGGCCAGTTTTCACTGATGACCTCCCTGATATTACCACAAATATTGCCTGCAACAAACACAAATGCATTTAGACTCTCATACCTAGTGAAATACCCATACTGGGTGTCTTTACAAGTTCAAAACTGGCCTGAATTGCAAATGTGGGCCACTTTGTAGCTACTTAGATCACTAAACACTGTGCGTGTTATCTGCTTCTGACTGAAAATAGCATTGCCTGAAGCGTACCTGCAGTGGTGTATTAATGGTTCAACAACTGCAATATTGAAGGGCTTTGGCTGAAAAAAACAAATGATGTTGCCGCTACAGCCTGTGATTCTGAGCAAATCAACAAATCTCCTGGCATAAGGAAACTTGCATAATTTGCAGCGGAAATAGTGGACGGACACTAATTAAGTCAAATCAATCTGTACTGTGACCATGATCTACACAAACACAAGGAAGTTGTGCAGTAAGTGACGCCTGCAAGAGCTGACGAATTAGAAGGCAGCAAAGAGTGATAAGGATGCCAATAAATGGTAAGCATTTTTTTTAGATACAATAGGTCAGTGCCAAGCAACACCGCATGATCGACCTAAAATAGGTTGTTGCCAATTGACAGAACATGCACACTGCTTGAATGCTTGGCCTCAGCCCAGGGCTAGTGTTGCAGGTCATTCCCAATGGTACCTGTGGGTCAATCAACAGGATTTGATACTGAAAAACCCCCTGTAGGTAATGTTTATCCCAACTATGTGTTGTCGACCATGGTGCATGCTATTATGTGTTGTGTCTTGTCCAATATTACCATACCAAATTGAGATCTATAAATACCATTATTATTACTTTGCTTTTGCAAGTGTGAACTACAGAAACGTGCCCCTGGTCATGACCAGAATACTTCATTACCCTTAATCTGAGGGTACGTAGAAAAGAGTGTTCTACAATTGCATGCCCACGTTTGCTGTGTTGTAGTGAAACATAGTCCACTTTCCATACGGGACACAACTTTAAAGTGAATTGCAGTGTCCACAATGTGTTGGGGTGTTATTGAGATTCACAACAAAGAACAAAAAGATTAAAATCTGTTATTTTTATTTGTCTTGAATTCATTGCTTGGCTAAACCTACCCACTTTTGCAATAGGTCATGTTTGCATCACTGTAAACAGGCCCAAAATGCCATGTGTCAAGGCATTTTCAAGATGCTATAAGTCTTCAGCCTAAACCTGAGCTCTGAGGCTGGGACTACATATAACACTAAAATTCAGTTTGAAGCAGACACTGCACCCACAACAAACCTAGAGACAGAAGTCTGCTAGGACATAGGAAAGGTCTTTAGCAACCAAGCAGGGGTTCCACAACAACCGTTTTGGCATCCAGTTCTCGTACTTTGAAGTGAAGTGTTACACATGGCACAACAGATCCGTCAAACAGGATTTGATACTGCGCTGTTACAACAGTAGGTCACACTGCAAGTTTACATTGCAGCAGTCAGGCTACACGGGGGAAGGCCTGTAGCCATTTTTACTGCCACTTTAGTAGACGGCACAATGGATACTGCAGCCCACATATGCCGTTTAACTTCCAGGCCCTGGGTGCAATTTTTTACACCATACACTAGTGACTTACACGCAAGGTAAATGTACAGATCAGGAATAAGCCAATTTAACCTTTTCGATGCGTCGGACGGCCCCCGGCCGTCCGACATCACGGTGGGCGTGTGCGTCGGACGGCCAGAGGCTGTCCGATCTGCGCACGTGCAAAATTCGGCCGCACCCCGGCGGAATGTCCGCCGAGGCGAAAAGGTTAAGTTTGGTTAAAGGGGGAGCATACTTGTTAGCAGGAGTATTGTGCACAGAGTTCTAAAGTCAGCAAAGATATAAAGTCCAGCAAAAGGTGAAAAATCGGAGGTTAGCACACACAAAAGGCAGGTAAAGTTCCTCTTCTGTGTGTTTACCCAGTCTATGACGCTAACATCCTGAGTGTGTGTTAACTGTGTTTGCATGCATGCCCTGTGCAGCACATGACTGCTGTGCGTGAGTGAGCCAGAGAAATGGTGATCTAGAACTTCCACGGTATAATAAATCAGAACATTTCTCTCAAGCGCTTACAAGCACTGGCAAATTTAATTAATCTGACACTTAGAAACTTTTTCACCAAAAGGTTGAGCTAGTTGTAATGCGGTCGGTTTCAGTTACATTGGGTGACCATCTCCGGCTAGGAGCTAGTCAGGGGGACCAGCAAGGCCCTCAGAAACAGTTACCTCCACAGAATAAGTAGTCTCCGGGCAGCTTCAGACACTTTACCCTCGTTCAATAGGTTTCTATGGAAGTGGTCTTGATGCTAGGGATACTGGATGTTGAAGATGCTCAAAGATGCTTTGCATGCAACGTGGTTGACGAGGGTCTTCCGGCAGCTGGTCCACAGGCTTTGTGATGTGATCCTGGCCACAGGTGTCGACGTCACCCGAGGTCTTTTAGGGCCTGACAAAAGTGCAGTTGTCACTGGACTGCCAGTCATCCACTGTCGCGGTCACATCAAAATCCTTCTTTGGATTGTAGCTTGCTCTCAGGTACAGATCCTTCTTCATTGTGAGTCACCATGTGCAGCGCCCGTCAGAAACTTGGTGCAGCAGGGCAGGCCTTCTTCCAGTCTAGTCAATAACAGAGTTCAGAGTGCCAGGGGTGCCCTATTTATATTAATAAAATGCCCTCAGGGTAGGATGCGATTGGTAGGCAATACCAGGTTCTCTCCCACCTGATTACTACTACCTGTGAAGTGTGACATCTGGCTATCCCCGGATGCACCATTCTGCCCACTTCAGAGATCGGGATTGAATTAATTTCCGCCACGTCCTCATCATTGTAAGACACCAAGTGAGGGGGGGCACTAGACTATTTACTCACATTGGAAGAAACTAAAGGGGTCCTTTGACCAGGTGCTTACATTTTATAAGACTAAGGAGTGGGGTACACATTGCTGGCATCTCTAGTCCCTCTGCATGGCCTCTAAACATAAATCCGCCATTAGAGTCTCCTCAGTACCCCCTCCTTTTTTTACCCCAATGGTGGCCAGAAGAGTTTATCCTTTTTTGAACCAGGCTTGTGGAGAGATATAAGACCTTTGGCTTGCCTTTCCCTATTCAGGCAAACAGATTAATTAATTTGTTTTTTTCTATTGCACGGGCATAGCCTGAATGGACATTAGAGCACTTTAGAAAACTAAATAATTACATACACTGTAGGGTATAAGAAAGTTTACAGTGCTTAAACATATAGGATTGCAGTCGGTACTTTCAGCTGATGTTCATTTTATTACAGATCAGCATGTTAAAAAATATACTGTACAGAAGTAGAAAGAATACAACTGTTGCCTACACGTGATATAGGAGATTGCAATCACTGCTCTAAGTAGAGGCCTCTTATTCACAGGTTGTCCAGCAAACTATCCTGCAATGTCTGTACAAATGGTTGCAGCTCCTGTCCCGCATGAGACCATAAACCTGATGCACACATACTTCGGGGGCTGCAAACCTCTAAGGCCAGCAGCATCTGACTTCCAACTGACCCCAAAACTATACTTGTCTTCTCTCAGGCGGTATTGTTAATGGAAGAAACAAAATGCCAACGATAAACAGCATGATCATAAGATCCTAGATAACAAACTCTGAATTTTATAATAGAAATGTCAACAAATAATCCCAACACAGTGGATACGAACCCAAGAAGGCCCTGTACAACAAATGTCATATAACTGAGTAAATCGGCTGGGCACCATATTAATACAAGGTTGCAAAAATAGTCCTCATTCTACAGTAGTTTGGGAACAGGGAAATAAATCTAGCTGTTGCTTTCTGTAATGTTTGCATTCTGTTGACGTTTCCTGCTCTCTGGAGTTTGTATAATCGCCTCTGTGGGAAAGGGGTAAGCTGCCCTGGGACCTTTTCTTGACCAATCCTTCAGTACCTACGATGACTGCCACTATTTCTGTTTCTTTGTTCCACATTTTGTTCAGGTATTCTATCTCCTATATCTGGTGTGGATTTTATGTTGTAGCAACTGATGACTGTTTCAAATGAAAGTCTTTACAATCAGTACATCTTAAACCCAGGTGGCCTTTTTGATGCCTCATCAGAGAGCGTTTGGTAGGAAATGCTCTTTCGTGTTAATATTCAAATATTCATCACAGTGTATAATTTCTGATCAAGTGTTAGCTATTCCTTTGTAATGAATGTCTTGTCACACTGAAGACAGATACAGTTTCTCCATGGAATGCATGTTGACACATTAGGTTACTTCTGTGAAAAAACGCTTTCTGCCAATAAGGACGATCTGATCAGCACCTGGTCACATATATTGCTTCAGTTACTTCCCACTGTGGTTTTTTTAGATGTTGCAGCAATAGTCCCTTTGTAATGATGGGTTTGTTACTTTCAGTATATTCCTATGGTGTTGCTCCTGTGTGGAGGGCAGGTGTCAACTAGTAATGACTTTCTGATGTTGCATCAGCTTTGCCTTTGTAAAGGATACTTTGCCACATTGAGTGCAGTCATATGCATTCTCCACCGTCAAGACTTTCTCCTCTGTGTTGACCTACTGTTATTGTATTAGCTGTGCACTGCCAATAAATGAATTGTCACATTCAGTACATTTATATGGTTTCTCCCAAGGGTGGAATTTTTGATGTTGTGTTAGGTCTTTCTTTTTCAACAAATGCCTGGACACAGTTGTGATATGCGTTCTTCGTGTCATGATTTTCTTCCCTGGGTGGACTTTGATGGTGCATTAGCTATGCCTTTCTAATAAATGCTTTGTTGCATTCATGTAATTTCTCTCCCTTGTAAACTTTCTGATGTAGTGCAAGTTTAAAAAATTTTTTTTTTAACAAAGGCCTTTTGATAGTAAGTGCACTGATATCTCTCATGTGTGAACGTTCTGATGGTACATTGGCTGTGCCCTTCTAATAAATGCCTTGTCACTTTCTGTACATTCATGCAGTTGCTTCATTAAGAACACTTTGCCACATTCTGTACATTTATACAGATGTTTCCCAGCAGGGACGTTCTGATGTTTTAACTCTCCCTTTCTAATACTTGCCTTCCACATTCAGTGTAGTCTTTAGTGTGGACTTTTGAGGTTGTGTTAAATCTCCATTTCTTATGAATGCATTGTCACATTCAATACATTTAGATGGTTTCTCTCCTATTTGAACATTCTGATGTCATATTAAATTTTGTAACAAATCCCTTTTCGCATTCTGCACATTAATATGGTTTCTTCCTAATGTGGATTTGTGGACGCTGCTTTAGCTTATTCTTCCTGTTGAAGACTTTATTATAGGAATTCTCTCCATGTGGATTTTCTGATGTCGCTTTAGCTGACCATTTGTTATAAATGCTTTGTGACATTTAATACATTGATATGGTTTCTCTCCTGTGTGAACTTTGCGATGTCTAATTAAATATTGCTTACAAATAAATATCTTGTCACATTCTGTACATTCATATGGTTTCTCCCCAGTGTGGATATTCTGATGTTGTTTTAGCACTCCATTTGTACTAAATGCTTTGTCACACTCTGTACATTGATATGGTTTCTCTCCAGTGTGGATTTTCTGATGTTGTTTTAGCGCTACGTTTTTTATAAATGCTTTGTCACATTCTGTACATTTATACGGTTTCTCCCCAGTGTGGATTTTCTGATGTTGCCTTAGCTCTCCATTTGTTATAAATGCTTTGACACAATCTGTACATTGATATGGTTTCTCCCCAGTGTGGATTTTCTGATGTCGTTTTAGCTCTCCATTTGTTATAAATGCTTTGTCACATTCAGTACATTCATACGGTTTCTCCCCAGTGTGGACTTTCTGATGTTTCAGTAGGTGCCCACTGGCAATAAAAGCCTTGCCACATTCTGTACATTCATACGGTTTTTCACCAGCGTGGATCTTTTGATGCTGCTTTAAATTCTTCATTCTTTGGAATACTTTATTGCATTCAGTGCATTCATACGATATCTCTCCATTGTGGACTTTCTGATGTTTCATTAGGTCTCCACTGGTAATGAATGATTTGCCACATTCTGTACATTCATATGATTTCTTCCGACTGTGGATGTTTTTATGCTGCTTTAGATACTTCTTCCTTTGGAAAACTTTGTGGCATTCAGTGCATTCATACAGTTTCTCCCCATTGTGAACTTCCTGATGTTGCTTCAGCTCTCCATTTGTTATAAATGCCTTGTCACATTCAGTACATTGATATGGTTTCTCCCCAGTGTGGGTTTTCTGATGTTCCATTAGACGTGACTTTCTAATAAATGCCTTGTCACATTCAGTGCAGTTGAATGGTCTCTCTCCAGTGTGGACTTTCTGATGTCGCATCAGATCTACATTTGTTATAAATGCTTTGTCACACTCTGTACATTGATATGGTTTCTCTCCAGTGTGGACTTTCTGATGTCTCTTTAGGTTTCCATTGGTATTAAATGCCTTGTTACATTCTGCACACTCATACAGTTTCTCACCAGTGTGGATTTGTTGATGCTCATTTATATTGGTCTTCCTTCGGAACACTTTATTACATTCTGTACTTTTATATGGTTTCTCCTCTACGTGGACACTCTGATGCTGCATTAAGTCTTTCATTGCAAAAAACACCTTTCCACAGTCAGTCCACTGATATGGTTTTTCTCCAGTATGAAGTTTCTGATGTCGCACCTGCCCTTTTTCTGCCTCATAAATGTTTTGTCTAGATATCCATACTACTTCTCTGCTGCGTGTTCTTTCTGATATCAGGTTAGCTCTTCCTTTGTAATGAGCACCTCAGACTTGCTTCAGTAGGTCGGTGTGTTATGTCTTCAACGTATATCAGTTGATGCCTAAGAGACATGTACAGACCTCATTGGGCAGTGTGGGTTTTCTACTGTAGAAAGACTTTGGTGAGGCATTAGCCTTGAAGGGAAGAGTTTTTGAGGCATACTGTTTTTACATAATTTTCTACACAAGTGATCTTTAATGCCTTTACCTTTTTCGTTTATCACTGCACTTATTTCACCTGTCAGATTAAGAAAAAGAAACACAAATAAGCTTAAATGCAGAGTCCATCAGAAAAATGTATTGCCATTTAATGAGACTTTTACCTGTCCATATAGACAAGTGCACTGAAGAAATTCTATATTCAACTTTCAATGTAAAGATGCAAGCGGCAGTTTAAGGGCATACAATCCTTCCGTGATCCCCTCTATCAAGAAGTGTGGACTCAAGGAGTAACCAAGACACCAGAGAAGGTTCATTGTTCATTGAGTGAGACCCTCTCCCCATGACACACTACAATGTTAAATCCATAGTGACAAGATACTTCCCTTCTTATCCAGGGAATGCTTCCTATTATCACACGGCCTAACAAATAATACAAGATGGAGCCTTTTCCAGTGAATGGACCATGCAACGCAGAGCATCATGGGAAACTGCTGCAAGGGAGTCCTTAATACTATCAGAGAGCCTAGGATAGGATCCGTACAAGTAATCTGAGAATCTTTCATATAGTGTAGCTCCAGAGAGCCGAAGCTCTGACCAGATCTGCACAAGGAACAGGAGATTTACAACCATCTAAAACACATATTGGCAAAGTCAATAAGTCTCACCTTATAAACATTAAGGCTTACCTAATGCTTCACAACTTCAGAAAAAATAAAGAAAAAAGGTGCAATGATGTGGCTACTGTTGGATCATTCTGTAGGCATGCAACTTTTTCTCCACAAATGTGCACATCTACAGAATTACTCATGCACAGTTTCCCGTTTAGTCTGGTGTTAGCCAAGAACATTTATTTTACAAAAATTGAATGCATAATTTACTTACTTAAAGGGGTTTCACCTCTCCATACATTGATCAGTTGTTGTGCCATTCATATTTTGCTTTCACCCACTACAGAATACAGCATACTACTAACTACTTCAGCCACTGGCTAACTTTACTTGACTGCATTTTACTCTTTCACAAGGAGGTAGTTTCCTTGTGTGCTTCAGTAATAATTACTTTAGGGTTGCCTGTGTGTTTGCAGCCTCATGTGATAGCAGGACACTTTCTACTTGCTCTTCACAACACAGGACAAATTTCAGCTTTCGCAGTTCCTGCTTCCTGCTAATGATGTAAATTCCTTTTGGAGACTTCTTTCTTTATCGGATTGCTGCTATATCAGAGTATACCAGTTGGTGTCCATTTGAATCTATTCTTTATAAAGTAATTCACTTTTCAGAACGCAAAGAAATGGATTTATACTTGGACTCCTGTAAGTATTTTAATTGAGGACTACAGCTATGCTTGTAAACCAACTTAGTCTGTATGTCCTGCTTGAATGTCTTTCTAGTTTGCTTTCAGTGCTTGTTTGTCGTGCTTATATAGATATTTAACTATTACATTACTAATCGAATCTGTGCTGTGCCGTTGGTCTATCTTTGAAATCCTATCTATCTACCTCTGTGTGTTGAACTACCCGTCTATCTACCTGTCCCTCTATGTATGTACCTACCAGTCTATCTACCCATCTATGTACTGTCCCTCTATCTATGCGACTTTTATCTTTGCAACTCTATCAATCTTTTTGACTTCTATCTTCGCAACACTATCTATATTTGGAAATCTATTATTCTGTCTATCAATGTATCCATCTTTTTAAGTGTGTCTATCTATCCCTATCTGCAAGGTTATCTATTAATCTGTCTATCCAACCCTGTTCGCATTGGTTTGTGAGCCTCTCTATCTGATTTGTAAGCCTATTTAGCTATCTTTTCAACCTTCTCTACCTATTTGTAATAAAGATTTACAAAAAACATTACAAAAAAGCATTAGCAAAGGCAAGAGGCTGGCAGCCACCACCAGGTCAATTGACTTTATTAGGTTTGGTGTTAGTTTGACCTTTTGGTTTTACCAAATTTATGTGTAAAACAGTTACTTATAGTGGCTTTCAGTCAGACGTCATCCATAAATCTGTTGGTCATTCATATTTTATCATTTTTTACTTTACTCAATATTTTGTAGATTGATGGGGGCCCGGCAGCTTCCCCAACAACTTTCTGCAAAAACTATGACAGAAAAAATCAAGAATTACCAAAGTCAAAAGGCTGGCAGCCAACACCAGATCTGTTGGCTTGAATTGCAGCATTTATAGTGACAACAAAATGTGGCCTTCCTGTGTAGCCTGGTTGGGAGGGACAATGGAAAAGAAAAAGAAAAAATAAACACAGACACACACACATATGGAACCCCACACCCTGGAACAGAAATCTCAGGGTGTTTGGGGGTGGGGATCATTAGTTTTTTAAATACTAAACAATATATAAGTGTGGTGGACGGCCGTCAAAACTAACAACAGCTGGCGAAGAAACTTTCTGTATAGTGAAGGGAACAGCTGTGATGGTGGTTCCATTCAACACACAGAGCTGACCGCTGGTCAGCTGTCATCTCTATATAGGATGAACTACTGTCTCTCAGGGTGGCGGGCGTTAAGTCCTCCACTGCCATGATGGAAGGTAGACCGTCCATCATGGTCCATAAGCAATCGATCAAGTTTTTTTAACATATATTAAGATCTTTTAACCAAACACAAATCATAACTTCACTTTAAACTTTTTTCTTTTTCAGTGAATTTCTGAGGTTCTTAAAAAACTTTTTGCAAAGTCTTGCAGAGTCCTGGTCCCTTGTTCAACCTTCCATGAGGTTCACAAAACTGCAGGAGGTCCAACAAAGAACTAGGACCTCTGCTGCACGTTTGCATACCTTTGGAGTCGTGCTAAAGTGTGCTATTCCTGCAGTGGGGTCTGCAAATTTGACAACAAAATATAGTTTTTAAAAAGTTAGTTCTTTCAAGGAGAACATTTTGGGCATCCCAACATGGCCTGCACAGAACAGTGGATCTAGGCAGTATCCATAGCAGAGTGGATATAGGAATATTAAGGGCAATATAAGGTATAACCTTGAATAGAACAGATGTAGATGCCATCTAGAGCAGCAGGTCTAGGCCCTACTCATAGCAGAGCCAGTGAAGGGGCTATGAATATCACAGTGGGTCTAGGCACTACCTTCAGCAGACTGAAAAAAGTAATATTAAGGGAACAGTAAGGTAGGACCATGAGCAGGTGCAGATGCGATCCAGAGCAGCGGGACTAGGCGCTACTCTATAACACAGCAAGTGTAGGTGGTTTGCACAGCACAGTGGATATAGGCACTATCTATACCAAAGCAGTTATAGGAATATTAAGGGCACATAAAGGTATGATCCTGAACATAACAGATCCAGATGCTATCTAGAGCAGTGGGTATAGGCGCTATCTATAGCAGAGCGGATATAAGAATATTAAGTGCACAATAAGGTAGGACCCTTAACAGAACAGATGTAGATGCTATCTAAAGCAGTAGGTCAAGGCGCTACCTATAGCGGAGCAAGTGCAGGGGCTATGAAGACCGCAGTGGCTCTAAGCGCCTCCTACAGCAGAGTGAGTCTGGGAAGAACTCATAACAGAGAGAGTGTCAATGATATTAATGAGGCAGTGTGTGGACTGTACAGCTGTAATACGGTGGCTGTTATTAGAAGACGAGCTGTGGCAGTATCTAGGCACTATCAATAATATATAGACTGGGTGTTCTCATGAACTGAGTGACTTTAAATGTCATCAGGAATGAGATTAATCAAAACATTGATTAACAAGAATGAAGAGCCAGCTCAGCATTATTAGTAATGAATTAGTAAAGTGGTCCTGATCAATAAGTTGATTGCCATTACACTTACTGGCGCTGTATCCAAAATCCTGAGTCACCAAGTAAAATGAACTCCTCTAACTGCAAATTACAGGCCTTATTTTGTCATTTCAAAGATCATAGATTCAGGTGTTGTGTTGTGCTTTTATTTAATGACACTATAGATGAGGTGCCATGTAATAACATTTGCTATGATGCCACCTATATTGTATTTTTCTACTGTGAGAAACTGGGTTCTTGTTGTGGTAACTCCCACTTTTTGCCTGGGTTTTGATGCAACTTTGACTGAGGTGTACTGGGCCCCTGCTAACCAGGCTCCCAGTACCAGTGTTCTTCCCCTAAAAATTACAACAATTGGCACCACTTCAGCTACCTCTGTAAGTCCCTAGTAAAATGGCACCCCTGGTACCTAGGAGCATTGGTACTGATGAGGGTCCACAGGGGCTGCAGCACCAAATGTGTCACCCCAGGGACCACTCACCAAGACAATGCACACTGCCATTTCAGGCTGCATTTCTTGGTGCAGAGAAAATTAAATAGTTGTGATGATACACATCCCTGTGTGCCATGGTCCCATACACAATGTGAGGTATAGGTAAGTCACCCATATTGCAGGCCTTACAGCCCTAAGGCAGAGTGAACTATACCTGATGTGTGAGCATATCGGCATGAGCAGCTATAACCCTACAATATCATGTTCATTCTTGGATATTGTACGTGCATTAGGAAGCCAAGGAGAATACATGGGCTGGATACTTGTCATTATGAGTTTCCTAGCTCCATGATGGCTTCACTGTACTCTAAGATGTTTGGTACCAAAAATCTTGTCTTAATAAATCCTCACTGATGCCAGTGTTGGATTTATTAATTAATGCACCAAGGAGACCCTTTAAAGGGTCACCTGAAAACCTAACAAGCACTGGTGTGGGGTCTGATTAGTCTTAGCCAGCCTGCCACCACCAGGCATGTCTTGGCCTCATAGGGTTAGAGCCAGCGTTCTCAGAGGCCAGGAACAAAGCCTGCTCTGGGCGGAGGTGCTTCACACCTCCTCCAGGTCAGGGTGGCCTTCCAAGGCGGGAAGCTTCAAAGGCGATGCCGCCTTTGAAATGTGACCTAGGCAGCTCCAGCTAGTGGAGCATGCCAACTCCCTTTTCCTGCTCCACATTAGGTGGGAGGACAGGTGGGAAAATGTGGGAAATTAGGAGGTGGGTCCCCATTCAGCCGGCACCACCCCTAAGGTGGGGCAGGCGATGTGGACCCCACTTTTCATTTCCCTCCATCTTGATTTGAGGGGAAATTATCCAATTAGGGTCATGGTACTTCCCCTTTACCAGGAAGTGGTCACTTAGAGGGTGTAGACACCCTCAAGGTAGGTAGCCCATTGGCTACTACCTGTCTCCCACTTTAACACCCCTAACTTTAGTATTTAAGTGGGATCCCTGGATCCTGAACTCAGATTCAACGGACACAGAGAAGAAAAAGACAAAGAAGAGCTGATGACCTGAGAGCTGAAGCCCTGCAGCAGACAATTGGCACCAAACCCTGCCTGCTGCCTTAAGGACTCAAAAATCATGGTGTGCTGTCTTGTCCTCCAACTGTGAGGCCTCCAAGAACCCCAGAGCTCCTCCAGTCTTCTACAAATTACCAAAGAACTGCCTTGGAGTGGAGGTACCGCTCCCCTGCAGCCCACAGGCACCAAACCGCAGAATCGGATTTTACCGACTTGCTGCTCCCCGGCAACTCCGATGCAGCACCCAAACCAAAAAGGGTACACCAGCTCCGGAGGAATATGTGACGTTACAACGCGATCAAAATGATCACGGTACGTTACATCGTAGTTTTACAACACAAGTCGTTACAACGACTTGCGCTGGAGGGCGTTGGACTTAGGAATAGTATCATTTACTATTCCAACACCACTCTACGTACAGTAGGGAAGGTGTTGGAATAGTAAATCATACTATTCCTTAGGTTAGAGCGCCATCCAGCGCAAGTCGTTGTAACGACTTGTGTTGTAATACCCACGATGTAAAGGCATTGCAATGCAATGCCCGCGTGGTAATGGATGTCTCCCGCTCCGGAGGGTCAGATCTGTCTCCCCACCAAGTTTGGAGACACCAGGACCTACTGGAGCCGTGCCGCACAAATACCCGGGGTACTGGACCCTCTGCAGTATTCACAGAGACAAAGAGTCCAATCCGGACTCTAACTGCCTAGGAAGCAAGCACCAATTGAAGGATGTCGAGACTCCCGAGACCCACTCTGTGAGTGGCCCAGCTGTCCTAAAATCCCCTTTCCAAGCTGCCTGCGCTCCTGAACACGAGGAAATCTCGACGCTGACCTATCTGCTCTGCACCCAGCCCGTCAGGTCTGGGTACCGATGATCCAACTGTGCTCCCGTGGTCCTGAGGCCCTTGCAACGGTCTCCCTCGAGTGGGACCCCTCAGACATACCTTTAAATCCCCTTGTGCAGTGTGTTTTCAGATGGCCCCTTTATTTGTAGCGCACCAGCTACCAACGACCTCTGCACCCTGCTCCCGGCCGAATGGGGGACGTTTCCGAGAATCTATTGGTGGAACATTGGGCCTGTAAGAAACGTTTGTAAGAAAAAACACTTAGGAAACTATTAAACTAGTGGACCTTCAAAATTTCTGAAAAAATATATGTAAACCCAGATTCATATTCATACCCAAAACATTTATTAATACAAAAATGTCTTTAGTTAATAAACAGTAATTACATATTTGTACAACTTTTTCTGTACCTAGTCAATTTTTAAAAAAGTAGAAAAACATTATAGGTTCATTTCTACAATATATAGTCTCTAGTAAAAATGTTGTTTCATACTCCCACATTCATCCAGTACCTAGCATTTCCTTGATATTATTCAGACAAGAGATGATATACAAAAACTTTTACTTTTATGGGTACATTAATGATTCATATATTGTTCTTCTACAAACACTATACACATAATCTCTAATATCTTATTGCATATTTATCATTTGGAGTCCCCACTGATAGGGAATCTCCAACAGATTATAAGTTAAATAGTACAACTAAGTGGGGTCGGAACATCATAGTATGTTGTATTACTAAAGAGACAAATACATCATTCCCATGGCTGAAAAAAGTTGTGTCCTAGGCACGTTTTGGCTGTGAGCCTTCTTCAGGAAGCCATGAATTATTTGAAACCTTGCAGCTGCACAGTGTGCAGAATATCTAGGGGAGATTGATTGAAGACCGTTATTTTTGTTGATAAATGTCCCAATAGTTTGAAGAAAAGTGAACACGCAGGGGATGGAGACGAGTTCGGTTATACCCTGTACGATTAATCCATACGGTGTATCGTGTGGATTACACCTCCGTAGAAATCACGGTGCCGGATAAAGCATCTCAATAAACCCAAACGCACCATGACAGCATTTTGTCTGCATACGGCGTTGGAGAAGTTCACACGATCGTTTAGCGTCTACCGAGCGGATGTGACCCGCTCACTCGCAGGAGCATTGGGCCTGGCCTTACTACTTACTTAAATCTGGAAGGTGAACTTTGAAATCCAATGGTATGATTTTATATGCATTTTCTTGTTTCTTCCCATTGAATTCACTGGTGCATAAGTACACACAAAAGTAATTCATTTTGCAAACTTTGAAAATTCATATTGTAAAAAGTACTTACTGAAGAATGAAGTTCCTGGTCCAAAAAAATTACATAAAAATCTATGCTATTTGTTTTAACTGACCTTGGATTTATTCTCGAGTGTGTGTATTTCATTTATTGCCTCTGTGAGTACAACAAATGCTTACCACTACCCTCCGATAAGCCTAACTGCTCACCCACGCTACCACAATTAGAGCATTAGTATTATCTGCATTTGCATCTGTATACCAATCTGGGTCTCACTGGACTCTCTGCACAGTGTACTTAATTTTAGTGCATTATATAGAGAGCCGGCATCCTATATCTACTGCGAAATTGACACAATTAAGTGTGAGAACTCGACTCTTTATAGCTGTGGTTCTACAATAGAGAGTTTTTTCTTAGGTGCAGTGTATAATACGTGTGTCCTATATGCTTTCGGAGGTGGAGTGACGCTAAGTCTGTTAGTGGTAGTCACAGCAGAGTGCAAGGGACCCTCAGAGGTACCCATCAATTCTGTCTAGCACCTCTCTCGTGTCCACATTTCTTGCACCCATACCTCTCTCATGTTCCCATGACTTGCACCCAGGGGGTCTGTTCACTGCCTGTCACTTACATTGAGTTACTACATCGCTGTTCCCATTACTTGCAATAAGTGTCTGAAAGGAAATGCCTCTTTTTGCAAGTTCACCCCCACATTTTTGGACTGATGCTGCTGTTTTGTTTTAAATTTGAGAGTGCACTGAGGCCTGCTAACTAGACACCAGTGCCAGTGTTCTCACCCTATACAAACTGCTTGTCGAATTGGATACCCCCAATTGGTATATGATACCTAGTACATGTAATGCAGTGTGTCCACCCAGGGCTGCAGCACCGATTGTGCCACCCTGTGTGTGACAAGGTACTAAATTGCTCCCTCCCAGCCCGCCAGGAGAGTGCTTTCACTGCGAGTTTGACTTTGCCATTCACACCAATTCCAAAGCAAGCCTATCCCTTAACACTATATTTAAGTCTCGCCTAAGGAGGGCCTATAGAGCGCTAAGGCAGGGAGCTGCATTTTTTATTAAGTAAGACATATATTTTATATATTCTAACAGTAACACTTCAAAATTGTCGTTTTACTGTGGATAAAGTTAGTTGACCCATTGGCTAACACAGGGCTAGCGGTTGGCACTCCAACCCGCCTAACTCCTGCATTGGACTACCTAACAGGATCATGCAAATTATCAAATTAATCATCGCATTAAACCCAACTCTTCTAATGCTTTATGTTCAGATGCTGCAGAAAATCCTTACATTCTCAACTGTTAGAGGGCAGGCCATTATCAGACTTCACAATGGCTGGAATGGCCCATGTCGCAAAGATGCTATCCAGTCTCTCAATGACATGTTCATGAGCTGTGGATAAAAGAACTTCAATGATTGGGAAGCGGAAGTATTCATCCACAATTACTAGCAAATGATGTCGGCTATTGAGCGGAATAAAGAAATCGATGTCTATTCTCTCTCAGGCATGCTTAGGGAGTTCTGACATGTTCAACATATGTTGTCACATTTGTAGAAAGGCAGTTGCATTTATGACAGGTCTTGAGTTCCTTTTCAACCCTCTCATCTAAGTATGAGAACAAAACTCTATCTCTGAGAGTTCTCTTTGTGGCAACAATACCACGATGTCTTTCATGAGCCACTTCAATCATTCTTTGTCGCAGACTCTCTGGACTTAGGATTCTCAACCCTCGCGATAGGACTCCTTCTTGAGTTATGGAAGTTCATCTTTGACATGTTTGTATTTTTGATATTCACCATTGTTGGTGAGAGGTCGAGTACGTTGGTTCTATGACTGATGTGTAATTATATCTTTCAACTTCAGTATGTCACTATCATGACTTGTTGCCGTAATGATCTGGGCTGATGATATGGCAGCTGATATGTTCAGTTTGACAATAAATTGATGCAGGCTTCAGCCATCTTGGATGGAGTACCTTGACCTTGTAAAGGCACTCTGGAAAAGTAAATAAGCAGGATTTTGATCCTCTCCTGAGTGATGAACAATGGTGTAGATGTACTCCTGCAATCGTAATCCTCATCTTTCAAAGCGAGGACGCATCTTGGCATTTGGATTGCCAAAGGTAGTCAGTAAAGCTTGATGATCAGTTACCAGCATAAAATGCTTTTCATTAACAAGCCCATGGAAATATTCACAAGCCAATACCACAGCTATGCTTTCTTTTTCAGGTTGTGAATAAGCACACTCTGTATGAAGCTTTGGATTAAAGTAGGCCATTTCAGTAGCATTTTCAATGGCTTGTTTGATTTTCTCGAAACTTTTCTTGCATTCGTGTGACCACCTATATTGAACATTTCTCTTCGTCAACTCTAGTAATGGCGCACTTACAGTCGCAAAGTCTTGTATGTATCGTGAACAGTAACTGGGCATGCCAAGAAATGAACGTGGCATAGAAACATCTTGTGGGGACAGTGCTTGTACTTTGGCAGGATCAGGTGTCAAAGATATAGGCTAAAGAACTTTAGCTGTGTTTAATGTCAAACCTGCATCAGTAAGTAAAAAGCATACTTGTAGCTCCGAAAACCAATATGGCATTGCTATAATTGAATGCATTTACAACAGGCTGTATGATACGTCGAATGACATCTTGAAAAAGTTCTGCAGCCGATGACACACCAAAACTAAGTCTTTTGTATCGAAACTGACCAACATGTGTAGGAAAGGTTGTAATGTACCTGCAATTTTCTTCTAGTTCCAACTGATAACCTTTCCTTAAATCAAGGCGGGAGAACATTTTTGCACCGTTTAACTGTGTTATCATGTCAGCAATATGTGGACCCGGATGTCGTTCTCTTTCAATTGCCTTGTCTGACGCATGTCAAAACATATGCGTGCAGCTCCTTCACGGTCCTTTTTAGGCACTACCACTATTGGTGAAACCCATGGTGTAGGACCAGTAGAACACTCTATAATGTCATGTTTAAGTAACGATTCAAGTTCTTTTTCAACAGCTTCCTGTAAGTGGAAAGCAATTTGTCTATGTCATAGTCGTTTGCTTTCCTAAACCACGAAACAACAAAGGGAATGGACTTACAATTTCTTGATGTGCATTCATGAAGTTATTCACAGAAATCTGTCCCATATCAGCAGCTGTGCTGAAGCAGAGTAAACAGGCACTTGATGCTGTACCTTGAAGCACATGGATGGGTGCTTGCACCTACATTTTGTATGTTTCATCATTGCAACAAACAAACCTTTACTTTTTATGGGTGATTATGCAGCCCATGTATACACTTTTATTTTCCATGGTGTCGGTCGCTGTAATGGAGAAAGTTCATTATATGTAGGGTCACTGGAATTATGCGGCCGCTGTGATTTTGGCATAATTATAGATGTGTCACATTTTGCCACTTAATCCATCATCTGCCGCATAATCTGCAGATTTTAACAAAAAATTGTCTCTAGCTCAAATAGTTCAAAAGTGACTCAAAATGCGACAATACATGTTGCAGCGCAGTGAAAGGCTTTTTGCAAAGCTGGACTGATTACCTTTCTGTTGTTCTATTGCTATAATTGGATGGCAAACTGGTACAAATGAAGTGCAACCAATGCCCACAGAGTGTTACTAAGTTTAAAAATGATGAAAAAATGAAGTAATACTATTACAAAATGTGCTGCAATATGGTGCAAAGTTTGCGTCTTTTTGCCTCATAATTTACTCGACCATGCCACATAATTTGGGCCTCTCCTACCGCATAATTCCTGTGGCCCTGATTATATTTTTCTTCACGCATTATGTTTATTGACGCACCACTGTCGATGATAAAAGGTACAAACATCCATTTATTTTCAATGTAATCTTTGTAGAATGTTTTGTATGAGTTTGGTTTTTTGACATGTCGACTTTTCTTCGACTGCCATTTTTCCTCACATGCAGTCAGTCCGACATGCACACGTTTCTCTGAGGTAAAAATCAACATGGCACAACCATCTTCTTCATTTTCATTGAATAACAGTTTGACAGTGATTTAGATGACAATCAACTTTGTTTTGTGTCGATTTGCCTCAACTGATGTCGCCGTTTGGCCTTATGGTTGTGTGTCGAACCTTCCTTCTTGAATGTTCTGAAGGCCATTTTGTCTTCGCGCCGTGACACAATTACTGTCTGCTTCACTTCTCAAACTGTCACAAAATAGTTCTCTTTCCCACAGCCTTTACATATTTGTCCTATGACAGGACGTTTACCTTCATGTGGAAATGAAAATCCACACCTAAAACATAACTTCTTTTTACGTGTAGACATCACATTGTGTCCTTCTTTCTTTTGTTTTACGTTACTTTTTACACTCATGACGGTTTCATTCAGGGGACTTCTGGCCTCCATGTCAGTAGCTTGTCTTTGTCTGGTAGCCATCAACACTCACTCTAGACTGAGTTTCTCTCAGCATCCATCGCCTGAATGAATCTGACAAACATCTGTCAATAACTCTACGACGCATAGCTTCATCATTAAATTAATTGAACTTACAATGATTGATAAAAACATCGAGTCGCCCCAGAAATTCATGGTTTCACCAACTCTTTGTCATTCTTGACTGAAAATAAATTTTTTGTAATCAACATTTGGTACTGGATTAAACATGAGATTTGTTTCTTTCATCTGACAGTATGTGATTTCTTTGTCAGTTCGGAGCATTTTCTTTATGACTTCTTTCACACCATCACCAGCAAGATTTTTGAGATACTTGATAATCTTTTTGTCATAAGTCTCTTCAAGTGCATCAATAAAATCATCAAATGTCTCTACCCAAACAGTCCATCTATCGCCAATATTTTGCTGTGTAGCTTATCAAAAGGTGGTGGTGCTTTTAGGGAGGAAGAAATATAGATGTTTACTTCACATGCGTTTATAACGCATGCGATTACAACGTGGTCGTTACAACAACAGCGTTGTTACATCGCAGTACCATTACAACGCAAGTCGTTACAAAGACTTGCTCTAAATGGCGCGCTGGACTTGGGAATAGTATAATTTACTATTCCAACTCCAGTGTGTGCAACAGTAGGGAAGGTGTTGGAATAGTAAATTATACTATTTCTTAGTTTAGAGCACCTTCAAGAGCAAGTCATTGTAACAACTCGTAACGACCGAGTTGTAAATCGCTATGCGTTGTAACGCATGCAATGTAATGGTTGTTTCCCGGGAGGAAGCAGCATTGTAGACCAGTATGGAACTTGAGAGTAATGCATTCCTGGAGGCTGTTTCTTGCTCAGTATCTCTGAAGCCTTGTGATACACTAGCTTCTGGATCATTTTTAACAATGACTGGACTTGTGACTTTCTTCTAAGTCTCCATTGGAGCAACGACCTTTCACCATTCCGGCCAAATCAGAGGTTATGATGGTTGTCATGCAGTTATCAAATACAACCCATGCCTGTTCCGAGTTGCAGCACCTGTCGATAAGGTCATGTCGACTTCTTATTCTGTGAAGACCTATGAAGTTGTTGTGAGCCCCATTCAGCAACTTTGTAAATGAGCTGCTTTGGGTATTGACGTCTTGTAAGCACAACCCCGGGCACTGCTCCTTAAGCCACTTCACTGGGTGCTGCAGTACAGTAACTCTTTAAAGAATTCTGTAAGTCACTTATTAACTCTTCTTTTCATAATTTCAGTTTGTATCTTCACCATCTGGTTGATCTCCACCTTGCAATGCTTCAGTTCCGAAGAGTCTTTTTTACAAGTTCTGATTGTTAGCAATTACGCTTCGTAACCCTGGTTGAATCTGCCTTCGGCATCTTAACTCTGTATAATGTACAATTCTATCTTGCGTGGCAGCGGGGTACCTTTATGTATAGACGGACCAACAGGTTCTCAGTCAACGACCTGTTCTTTGCACAGTGTTTGTAGTCTTCAGCTGTTTCACAGCGGCTGGAGCTGCGATTAGACTCCACATGCATGAAGCGTTGATTCTGTACTTCAACAGAGACAAGTGGCACACATGAGCAGTCTGCCTGGACCATGGCAAAACTCCCTGGTTACTTATCCATAATCTCGTCGCCAGTTGTAGTGTCTACCCCCAGCCTGGGTACCTGCCAATGACTACGCCACACAAGGAGCATAATATTACACGTCTTTCTTCTTCTGCATGTAACTGCGAGCTCCACATTCTAAACCAAGCTTTCATTGCATTCCGCTCTAACACCTACTTCATAGCTCTACAGTCTGGTTGAAGCCAAAAGGGTTCCGTTATAAAAACTCATAAAACACTACAGCAAGTACTGACGTATGTATAAGTCCCTAGTATATAGTACCCAGGGCGTGTAAGGCAGAGTGTCCACTCAGGGCTTCAGCACTTCACACCCTGTGTGAGACAAGGTACATAATTGCTCCCAGCTTGCCACTGCAGACTGGAATGACAGTGTTTTCAATGCAAGTTCGACTTTGCTTGTCACACCAATGGCAAAGCCACACTATCCCTTAGCCCTGTATATAAGTCAACCCTAAGGAAGGACTGTAGAGCCCTATAGCAGGAGCTATACTTTGTTAAGTAAGATGTATTTTTTTAATATGTTTTAACAGCAGCACTTACAAATTATAATTTTGCTGTGGATAAAGTTAGCAGCCCCACTGGCTAACTCAGGGTTAGCAGTTGGCACCCCAACCCAGCTAACTCCTTCATGGAGACTACCTAAAGGGGTCGTGTAAGTTATCAAATGAATTGCCACCCTATACTCCAAATAGCACAGGGGCCTCGCAAAGACCCTGGCACACAGACAGCTTTCTGACTGCCAAGGGAGATGTGTAAATGACTCCCCAGCAAAGGAACAAAGGCAGTTGCTGCAGACTCAGGTGTCACCTCCTCTCCCAGGATGGCCACTTAGGGTGTTAGCCAAAAGGCGAGCTTCAAAGGAGAAGCCGCCTTTGTGAGGGAAGTAGCACCAACACCCCAGAGCAGGATGCCTTCACACAAAGTGAACACAGGGAGATGATGGACGGAGCGCTGAAACTTTTCAGACACTCACCCCCAGTCACAGATCTGGGTTGAATCCATCATCGTTTTTTAGCTCACTTCGCCACCTCAGTTCAGACCCAGCTATATGTAAATCAGCCTTGACCCTGTGCCTCTTGGGAACAGTCCAGCCTGAACTGCCAAGCCAGGTCTTCACTGGACTAGAAACAAGCATCCTGGGACCGGTTTCGGATTAACACCCTTCATCAGCCAGGCTAGCTTGAACCCAGTGGCAAAGTGAGCAAGGGACCCACGTCTGGGCATATCCTGCCAACTTAGGGCGAACAAAGCAAACACAAGGAGATGATAGACGGAGCACTGAAACTTTTCAGACACTCACCCACAAGCACAGATCTGGGTTGAATCGATCATCGTTCTTTAGCTCACTTCGCCACCACAGTTCAGACCCAGCTATACGCAAATCAGTCTTGACTCTGTGCCTCATAGGAAAAAGTCCAGCCCGAACTGCCAAGCCAGGTCTTCACTGGACCAGAAACAAGCATCCTGGGACCTGTTTCGGGGTATCACCCCTCATCAGCCAGACTAGCTTGAATCCAGTGGCAAAGTGAGCAAGGGACCCACGTCTGGGCATACCCTGCCAACTTAGGGCGAACAAAGCAAACACAAGGAGATGATGGAGGGAGTGCTAAAACTTTTCAGACACTCACCCAAGTCACAGATGTGGGATGAATCCATCATCATTCTTTAGCTCACTTCACTACCCCAGTACAGACCCAGCTATATGCAAATCACTTTTGACCCTGTGCCTCAAGGGAACAGTCCAGCCCGAACTGCCCAGCCAGGTCAAAACCATAAATTAAAGGCATTGTCAATTACAATGCCAATAGCTCAAACTATGGTAGGAGGGAGAGAGCAGTGTCCATTCTGACCCAGAGGTGGTCCCAAAGATTGTGGTCCCCTCAGTGAGATCAAGAAATGTATGCAAAGGACACTAAAGCCATATTAAACATTATTCAAAAGATTGATTTTGATCCAAATTCCGATTTACTCATGACTCTAGTCTTTGAGGCCTTATACACAAGTATTGCTCAGGAGGCATCCCTAAAAGTTTTAGAGACATTACCGAACAAGGTACCATTGGACTCCATCACACCAATAGACTTTGTTCTCGATTGTGCATATATGGCCCTTACCCCAAACTACTTTCAATTTGAGGAACAATTCTACCTACAGACACACGGGACATCAATGAGCAGCACCTTCACTCTAAGCATGGCACGTCTCTATGTACACAATTTTGAAACCATACATATCCTTAATAGTGACAACCCATTCAATACTAACTTAAAAATCTGGACACCATATATTGATGAATTTTTTGTCATCTGGAAGGGAAATGAAGCAGAAGCCTCAGAATTCGCCAGATGGATTAACTCAAGAGATTCATTCTTAAGATTCACTCCAACAACGGACAAGAAGTCTACATCTTTCCTCCGTTTGAGCATACAAGCACAAGACACCGGCTTAAAAACTGACAGACTGCAACAACCTTCTAAGGAATGATAGTTTCCACCCCAAATCACTGAGGGATAATTTACCAGTAGGCCAGTTCCTAAGATTAAGGAGGAACTGCACAGAGAAGATTGACTAGGAACGCAAGATTATTGACCAGCAAACTAGGGGCAAAAAACTATCCTGTGAACCTTATAAGAAGGACAGAAAAAGAGATGGTAATAATGCCAGACAATCTCTCCTACAAACTTTTGAGAAACTAAAAACGCCTCATTTGTATCACCATGTATGGCACACATTCCAACCCAATGAAAAAAATAATTAAAAAGCACTGGGGGATCTTCATGTCGGGTCGCCTTAATTTTCAGAAACCTATGTTTTCCTTTAACAAGGTGGATCATTAAGGGATTCACTTATGCACACAAGACCAAAACCTTCACAAACCAAAAAAGACACATATGGCATATATGGAATCTGCCCCCAGTTTTGGGACATTACCCGTGTGGCCATTGCAGCATCTGCCCCCTCACTAAGCAAACGAAAGACTTAGATCTAGGATTAAAAACACCACGGACACTGAAGCAACATACTAATTGCGGTTCGATGAATGTAGTCTACATGCTGGTCTGCCCTTGTAGATTCAGGTATGTCGGCATGTATGTCGGCATGACAACAAGGAAGATTTGTACCCGAATCAATGACACAGAAGCACCTTCAGGTGCAAAAACAAAAAGCAACCACGAAACTAATGCATCATTTTGTTGAAATGAGACACTCCAAAAATAACTTCAGATGGACTGCGATTGATAAATTATCAGCCCATATGCCAGAAAAAACACTTCTGTTTTGAACTACGCTGGATCTATCGGCTCAGGAGTTCTGAGAAGGGCCTGAACGATTATGTCCAATTGGCCCAAATCCTAGGAAGATATAGATAAGCACACATATAAAGGGCCATAAATCCGAATAATACACAAAAGAAACCTGGGATATCCAGTCTCACATTGGGTTTAGAAATAAAATGTTGCCCATTTCATTATAAAACCACATATTGAACCCAGATACTGTGTATGTATAACTAAGCCCGCACTGCAGGAAGCTGGCTCTGTGTATACTATACCAAAGTAAGGTATAGTGTGCACAGAGTCCAGTGGATCCCCAAAGGCTTACAGAGGTAAAAGTAGATATCACCTTACTCTCTATTTGTGGTAGTGTGGGCGAGCAGTAAGGCTTTATCAGAGGGTAGTGTTAAGCATTTATTGTACACACTCAGGCAAGGAATGATTATACACACTCAAAGACTGAACTCAGACCAATTGTTTTCATAAAACGTATTTCTTTAGTTGTATTTATTTTTAGAACCAAGCAGTACTTGGTACAGGTAAGTAAAATGGTACTTTCAAGTGCAAGTCAACAAGAATATGCAAGTCGAATGGAATTGGCTTTGTTACATGTTTAAAAAAACTGTTGAAAATACTTTGTAATTACTTTCTAATTACTTCTAGCTTACTTGTTAGGTTACTTTTCTACTCAGTGTGATATGCCTAGATATCACACTGGGACATCTCCTAGACAAAGGTAAGTAAACCACTTTTGGATTAAAACACAGTTACTTGGTTTTCCAAACAAACACAACTCAACACTTCGAACTTTTTCAGAGGAAAACACAGTCAATGCAATCCTACAGAAGAAAATGTGGCTATCGGTTTGCAGGTAAGTAAACGGTTTTGGGGGTTGAGTTTCTGGGGTTAGAACAAGGGTTATCTTAGGGTCAAGGTCACTGTCAGGGGGACCATTCAGGTAGAGACTGCAGGCGTTGTCTGAAGGTTCGAGGTAGGTTGGGGATTCATCAGATTCATCGGGGGGAACTTCTTGTGGTGTTGGGCCACTCGAACTCGGGCCGTGGGCGTCGGGTGCAGAGTGGTGCAGATTCGGCTGAAGCCAGAGTCTGATTCTTGAGCAAGTCCAGTGCTCACAGGAGACAAAGTCCTTGTAGGGAAGGCGGGGCAGGTCCTCCAGGTTCTGGGGGCTGCTGGCTGATGGGCACGCCAGGGTGTCCGCTGGAGCAGGTCGAGGTCGGGACAGGCCGGTAGGGCTGGAGCCAAAGCAGTTGGTGTCCTCCTCTTCTTCCTTCAGCATGTCTCTTCGGTCCTTCTTCTTCTTGCTCGTCTAAGGAGGCAAGGTTCGGGGTCACCTCTAAAAAATAAATTTAGGGGCATTTCAGGTAGGTACAGGTCGGGACCAATGGGCCCCTTCCTGGGGATGGGTACAACCCCTGTTATGCCACCCGCCGGTGGGAGGGGGTATAAGCCTCTCTCTGGTTGGTTGGGTTCCCCCATCTTCAAGATGGTGGGGACAGAGATATATGCTTCACCTCGCCTCCTTCACCTGAGGGGTGGAGTTGGCAAAGGTGGGCACACTTCTCCTCCTAACTTGGTTTTCCAGCTGATTCTACCTCCCAAAGTGGGGGTCAGAACTGGTGGGGGCCATTCGAGTTTGAAGGCAGGCACGACCACCTTGATGAAGTAAGTGAAGACATGGGTGCTGACTCACTTAAAACCAACAATCTCTCAATTAATGGGGGCTCTTGATATAATAAGCAGTACATCAATATCGCCCAATCACGAAGCCATGCTGAATGCACTCTTAACCGCTTAATGTCAGCGTATTCCTTGGACTAGAGTACCCAAAAAGTCCTCAAGTGGTGAACACAAAAAGGGAGGACACGCCCCCCCCTTTATGGCAAAGATGGGGGCAAGTTTAAAAAGTCAGAGATACCCAAAGAGTCCCCAAAAGAAGCCCAGAGCTACATCTCAATCAAAGGGAAGGGGGCATCAGGGGAAGAATTACGACCCTCAAAGGCTGGGGTGTGCTTTGACTGTAGGTTCCCAGGGCACAAGAACGATGATTCTGCATGCACTAAAAAGTCCCCCACTGGGGACATTCCCAAGGGGATAGCCAGTGTAGGGATAGGGGTGGAAGTTGTCCCTGGGGATTGCAAGGGGTACACTGAAGCGACAATAGTTTCCTAGGGTGGTGAGGAAGTTGAACCTTTGGCCTACTGGCCTGCTAGTATGGTAAGGTACAGGCAGTGGCAAAAAATCAACGGGTGGAAGTTCAGGCCTTGAGGGATACAGGTGAAAGCATAACCGTGGTTATGGCCAAGCTGGTTTCCCCAAGCCAGATCTTACCAGATGAGGTGCATGAGACAGTCAACTCTGACAATGTGACAAAGTCCAATTACATAGCTGTGGTAGACTTTGAGTGGGGAGGGGTCACTGGCCCAAAGAAAGTAGCTGTGTCCCCTGCTATCCCAGTGGAGTGCCTATTGGGCAACGACTGGAAACATCTGCCAGGGCTGAGGTGGAGAGAAGGACTCATGCAGCAATGCTGGGTCTCCCTGGGTGGATTTGTATCTCCAGTAGAGCACAGAAGGCCTTATGGGAAAGGCAAGGAATTGTGGATCCTGAAACAGTGGAAACTATTCCTGGTACTAAGAGGAAGATGAGGGAGCCCGGGAAGGCTTCTTCCGAAAGTCCACGGAGCCAGAAGGAGCCTAACCCTCAGGGGGAGGGCCTGGTCTCTGAAGAGGAGGGTGCTGCATTGAGAGACTTGTCTGACTTGGCAGAACTCCAAGGGGCAGGTGGTCCCTCCACAGAGGACTTGAGCCAGGGACAGAAGACTTGTCCCACTCTTGAAGGGCTAAGACAGTTGGCTGTCAAACAGGAGGAAGGAGATGTCACTGGTACCCATAAGATATACTGAGAGGGGATCCTGTACAATGAAGCAAGGAACCTCAAATCAGGGCCAACTAGGAGAGAGGTGGTCCCCCAACAGTACAGCAAGTTCCTCCTGGCCAATGACATCCCCTTAGCTGGACATATGGGATAGAACAAAACCTGGGACAGGTTGGACAACTATTTTTATTGGCCCCAAATGTCTGAGAAGGTTATGGAGTTTTGTCGCTCCTGTGTCACCTGCCAAGCCAAAGGCTCCCCTGATACCACTTCCTGCGGTGGGGACTCCCTTTGAGAAGGTGGGGATTAACATTGTTGGTCCCCTAGGCCCAACTACTGCCTCTGGGCATAGGTTTATTAGGTCTCGCCTAGCGTTGCTGCGCGCATGCGCAGTTCGCTCGACGAGACCTATTGTGGGAGAGGAGATTTCTGAAGGGGACTTGAAGCCCTGCCCATCCTTTTCATTGGATGGCGTCATCGTTAATGGTAAACGGTGGCCTCCGATTGAAAAGAAGGCTTCTTGGTCGCTGCCCTTTCTCCTTTTGGGAAGGCCCCTCCGGACTGGATCGCTTGCTTCACGGCTGTCGTGAAGCACTTTCTTATCTTCAGGAGGCGTGTTATATAAACAAGCGTGATCCAGTCCGGATGGGCCGTCACAAAAAGGAGGCAGGGCTGCAGGCAGGCACAACGCGCATGGCGCGCTTTCACTTTATAATTCCATTGCGTGGCGACAGCTTGTTTCACTTACACCCATATTTGGTTCGCTCTCCGTGCTTCCGCTCTCTATCTCTTTGGTGCTCACCGACTTGTGTTGTTACTATGTCCTCTTGTTTCTCACTCCTTCCCGTAGCATTTACCCATCCCTCCTTTCATTCCCCGATGTTCTCATTATGCCTTTGTCACCCCTTTCACCCTATCCTTGCCTTTTTTAAACTCTTCTCTTGCGTTTCTTCCCCCACTGTTCAGCCTTTAGCTCCGGCTTCTGCGTCAGCTCTTTCTTTCTCTTTCCTACCACTCCCCGCGTTTCTCTTCACCTGCAGCTTCTCCCTCTCACATTGCGTCTCTTTCACTGCTGGTTTAAATATGATTCTAGATAAGTCCCGGTCCCCTAAATGAAGTGTGAGTGGGGCCCACCGTCACAGTCACAAAAGAAGTACAGGTTATTGCAGGAAAGAGTAGTGGCTGAGACCCTGTTCGTTTACTTGCGTGTGCACTGAATCGCTTAGGCACCAGGCCTTGAGTCACAAGCATCTCAGGGGAGGGGAGTTATATTGGAATCCTCCGGCATCCAAAACCTTGCTAGAGAAGTCTTTCCTCAGGAAAGGCGGCAAAGTGTCCTGTGTTTTTGAGTGATTCATGGTCCGATACGAGGCAGGCTGTCAGGTCCCAAACCTCACCTCTGCGGGGGCCCAGGACAGCTCAGGTAGGATTGCGCTGGATGCAGTGCCTGTTCCGCCGTCTCATGATGGAGATCCGGCTCACGCGCACTTGGGCTGGTCTGGGTGAGGGCATGGGGAGCCGGATGATTTAGTCATTAGCCACCGCCATGTCACGTCTCCCTGCGCAGCATGAGACCGTGACTGTTGAGATGTTGGCCCCATGCCAGCCAGCATCTTCGATCCGCGTTCGCGGGGACTAAACATCACCCGCTGCAATGCCCCCCCCACCTTATACTGCGGCCCCCATGCAGCTTTATATGAGAGCGGCCATTCTGACTCTGGTTAAGGCACGCCTTCCCGCCACTGTACTTGGAAAGTAATTTCAAAAGATCTTAGCTTGACGTACGTCATTGCTCTGCATGGGCACATGCAGAGCAAACTTACAGTATAACGCCTTGTAGGATCATGAGTTTACTCTGGCCTGCTTAGTCACTGTCAACATGCCTAACTCGTTTGCCGCTTCTACAACCATCAAATTTAATTATGCATACTCCTTCTTTGCCAAGCATATCTAGTCTCCATTTTGTAACTCCAAATGCTTTAAGGGCAGACCAATGGCATCAAGCTCTACACAAAAATAGTACCTCACAATACAGCACGTTTGGCTAACGGAGACTCATTCATTCCTCTGCCAGCTTAGTTGTTAAAAAAAAGGAGAAAAAAGCGCCATATACATAGCACTATAAATGAACAGTGTAACCTCCTTTTTAACCACATCTGACAACATAGGATAGCTCATGGAGCGCTTGAATCACTGGAAGGGGGTTACCACCCATGTGCAGTGTACCGAATTGTGCCCATAATTACGCCATGTTCAAGGAATCAATGGCCTAGCCCAAACACAAAAATCATAAATACAAATGGCATTTATTGAGCAGGCTATCTGTCAATAACAAGCATTGGCATAGCCAATAGGTCTCGCCTTTGGGGCCTTATAAGTGTTTAGCCAGAGCTATTGACTTTGCCAATGTCTTCAAGCTGTGCTGTAGAGAAGTGTGGCTGCTGTGCAGCATGCTGAAAAGTTATAATAAAAAAGTGTCAGAAGCATTTTTGTTACTTTATATATGACCAAGAAGGCATTATGTAAAACTGAACGACCATATTAAAAAAGTATTTACAATAAAAAATGTCCTCAGTTTTCTTTTGTTCTTGCAATGCTGGCAACTTGTTTCTGCCTATTGCAATGGTTGTTTGTTAAAGCTTTTTTTTTTTGAGGGGGCATAAACAATCGGTGGGTGAAGGTTGGGAACTAGTACCTGTATTATAACACTAGCAGCGGCCAGACACTAGGGGAGAATCAACAGATGCCAGATTCCGAGAGCAGGCTGAGGTGGTGCTGAGTGATGCTGAGGTTGTAGTGGTGGTGGTGGTGACTGTTGCGGAGACGATGCTGAGGTGATGCTGAATGATACTCAGGTCTTGCTGAGTGGTACTGCTGTGGTCATGAGTGGTACTGCGGTGGTCCCGAGTGATGCTGCGGTGGTCCCGAGTGATGCTGCGGTGGTCCCGAGTGATGCTGCGGTGGTCCCGAGTGATGCTGCGGTGGTCCCGAGTGATGCTGCGGTGGTCCCGAGTGATGCTGCGGTGGTCCCGAGTGATGCTGCGGTGGTCCCGAGTGATGCTGCGGTGGTCCCGAGTGATGCTGCGGTGGTCCCGAGTGATGCTGCGGTGGTCCCGAGTGATGCTGCGGTGGTCCCGAGTGATGCTGCGGTGGTCCCGAGTGATGCTGCGGTGGTCCCGAGTGATGCTGCGGTGGTCCCGAGTGATGCTGCGGTGGTCCCGAGTGATGCTGCGGTGGTCCCGAGTGATGCTGCGGTGGTCCCGAGTGATGCTGCGGTGGTCCCGAGTGATGCTGCGGTGGTCCCGAGTGATGCTGCGGTGGTCCCGAGTGATGCTGCGGTGGTCCCGAGTGATGCTGCGGTGGTCCCGAGTGATGCTGCGGTGGTCCCGAGTGATGCTGCGGTGGTCCCGAGTGATGCTGCGGTGGTCCCGAGTGATGCTGCGGTGGTCCCGAGTGATGCTGCGGTGGTCCCGAGTGATGCTGCGGTGGTCCCGAGTGATGCTGCGGTGGTCCCGAGTGATGCTGCGGTGGTCCCGAGTGATGCTGCGGTGGCCCCGAGTGATGCTGCGGTGGCCCCGAGTGATGCTGCGGTGGCCCCGAGTGATGCTGCGGTGGCCCCGAGTGATGCTGCGGTGGCCCCGAGTGATGCTGCGGTGGCCCCGAGTGGCGCCGAGTGATGCTGTGGTGGCGCCGAGTGATGCTGTGGTGGCGCCGAGTGATGCTGTGGTGGCGCCGAGTGATGCTGTGGTGGCGCCGAGTGATGCTGTGGTGGCGCCGAGTGATGCTGTGGTGGCGCCGAGTGATGCTGTGGTGGCGCCGAGTGATGCTGTGGTGGCGCCGAGTGATGCTGTGGTGGCGCCGAGTGATGCTGTGGTGGCGCCGAGTGATGCTGTGGTGGCGCCGAGTGATGCTGTGGTGGCGCCGAGTGATGCTGTGGTGGCGCCGAGTGATGCTGTGGTGGCGCCGAGTGATGCTGTGGTGGCGCCGAGTGATGCTGCGGTGGCGCCGAGTGATGCTGCGGTGGCGCCGAGTGATGCTGCGGTGGCGCCGAGTGATGCTGCGGTGGCCCCGAGTGATGCTGCGGTGGCCCCGAGTGATGCTGCGGTGGCCCCGAGTGATGCTGCGGTGGCCCCGAGTGATGCTGCGGTGGCCCCGAGTGATGCTGCGGTGGCCCCGAGTGATGCTGCGGTGGCCCCGAGTGATGCTGCGGTGGCCCCGAGTGATGCTGCGGTGGCCCCGAGTGATGCTGCGGTGGCCCCGAGTGATGCTGCGGTGGCCCCGAGTGATGCTGCGGTGGCCCCGAGTGATGCTGCGGTGGCCCCGAGTGATGCTGCGGTGGCGCCGAGTGATGCTGCGGTGGCGCCGAGTGATGCTGCGGTGGCGCCGAGTGATGCTGCGGTGGCGCCGAGTGATGCTGTGGTGGCGCCGAGTGATGCTGTGGTGGCGCCGAGTGATGCAGTTGGAGCAGGGTAAACGAAAAAATTTTAACCTCCTAATATTTATGTTGAATAATTAACACACAGGTTCGTCTTAGTAAATAACCAACCATGTATGTGTCATGATAAGGGTTATGGGTAACACGCCATATCCGTGCAAACTAATTTACTTACAATTGTTAACGTGGATAATATAAACCTAATGATTTGCGTACTAATTAGAATAATAATAGCATGATTTGTGCTTGGAAATAAACTGTGTGGTGGCAAAGTAAAGCGGTTGGTAAGTAAGAAATAGCTTTATATGTCGCTTTTGCTAGGTAATACTTAATTGGGGTACGTAGAATGACGGGAGGGAAACGAAAAGGCTTATATTCTTTATTCTTAACTATGTTCTGTTTATCCTTATAATAGTTCGCTTAGGCCTGTTGTGCCGCGATGTAAAAATGGCTGCTGAGGCAAACAAGCTAGAGTACGCAGGCGCAAGATGGTTTCCGAGAGTGAGAAAAGCTGTGAACAAAGGGATCATGTGACCATCACAAAGCCTAGGATGGAAGCGTGGTCAAGGCTACGATGACCTTATTATACAAACGTGTGCCAAAGAAGGACATAGTGAAAAGCGTGAGAAGTTGCAGTGAATACGTGAATAAACAATGAACTGTTCAATTTAAAGTATCAGAAAAAGGATACAGATAGAGACCAGTGTACGGATGGGTAATGTCATGAACCAGTGAAAAACGACAGAAGTATGAACTTTCCACAAAGAACTGGTTGGAGCAAGGATATTCATAATGAGATGTATACTGACCCCAAATGGACCAATTAGAGAGAATCTCGCCCACAAAGATGTAACATTTTCACTTAGTAAGCTAGTATTAGGGTATAAGAAGACCTACTCTTAGGGAGGGGGGAGCTGCTGCTGTTTTATATTTTTGTTGAGCACGGAACGCTGCTGCTGGGGAAACTTTTGCTTTTTAATAGACTTTCCATTTTTAATATTATTAGGCCTTTTTATTCTTAAATACTAAAGGGCAAAAGAACTGGATTGTGGCGGGAAACACCAGATAGGTGGTCCGTCGAGAAGGCCTGTTTTACAGGACAGATAGACACTTTTTCGGGAGTTCTATGCTGTGACGAACTTTGTTTTTCCATCTAATAGGTATGCATTGCAATTTCAATTTATTCTTATAATGATGATAAATGTATTAATCTGAATAATAAATTTGAAACTTATTCATGCTTCTAAAAATTAGATAAACTTTATTATCTTTAAAACAATGAGTCTGTGGTTCTTTAGCTCAATGATAAATGTAAATGTTTAAAAGGTTTATAGTGATTGAGCTGGTCTTAATCACCATCAACTAATTCCTACTAGTTGGTCCATCGACCAATGAGCGGAATACCTTAAAGTTTGAGAAGTATTATGTTGTTTTAAAAGGTATCCCGTCTCCTTCCAGCAAATCATTTACTGTTTTCTCCTAAGTAAAACGGATGAAATCCAGGGAATATATGAGAGAGTGAATGTTTATGCGGTGTTATGGGCCCCACCGTCATATGGATATATTTGTGGAAAAGGGATATTTGTACCTGGACGTCCAAAGCATATAGGAGAAGAAATGTTATTGATAGTGCTGGATCAGATTTCTTGGTAGCAGAGTTATGGTTACTATAGATTAGTTTGGTGATTATTGATTATTGGTTATTTTTATGTATAACACTTCATGTTGTATGGTATTACGTTATATGTAAGTCAAAGGTTTTGAAGCTTCCGGGAAGTAGGAAGTGGACACGTGTAGGGCAAGAGAAGTCACATGGAATAGTGCATTGTCTGAGTTCATATTGGTGATAACACAGGTTGTGTTATGATAGGGACATTTTCCGTATAAAAGGTGTGTGAGTGAAATAGCAACCGGTTTTCTTGTGAAACTCTGGCCTTAATTCTCAGGAGCAGTGTAGTCTCCACATGTGTTTTATCCCCAGAGAAACGGGTTTACCCCTTGCTTGAAAGAAGGGTAAGGTAGAGGGAAGTGCTACACTTATCGAACGAAACTGTATTCTTGCGAAATAGAATAAAACTGTCCCTTTTGTTAGCGAAATCAGACAATGGAAATGTGTTTTTAATGTCGTAACTAACCAAGAACAGTATAAAAAATAAATTGCCGATAAATTTTGTAAAGGAGGGGTCAGGAGCAGAACTAAAGTTGACAAAAGCCGCGCTGGGATTGGACAGTGCACTAGTTATACAGAAGACGCTCTGATTGGTGCGTTGGTGTGAGACGCGCTAGGATTGGTTGAATAAGCTGTGACGTAGAAGCTTCGGATTGGAGCGTTGGTGTGAGTCGCGCTGTGATAGGTCCGAATAACGCATAGAGAATAGTGCTGAGTTGCGGACTTTGAGAAAGGAAAGAGATTGTGAATTATGGCTTATTATGAGTATGGTAGAGAGAAAACGTCGTGGATGGCGAAAATTAAGAACTTTTTTAAGAAAGACAAAAAGGTAGTGACTAGAGAAGGACAAGTAATTTCTCCGCCGAAATCACCAGCTTCGCATATGATGCTGAAATACGGATATCATACCTGCATATGGTTAGAAAATTGGACTAAATATACTCAAAATGATGGAGTATTAGCATTTCCTGAGAATGGTTCATTTAGTGAAGCGGTACTTCGAATTTGAGGGAGAAGATGACGATGCTTGAGCCTAAACCTAGACCAACACAGTTTGAAGCTCTAAGTGAATGGGAAGATGAGATGTATGAACGAGAAAGATTCAGAGGATTAAAGAATCATGATTTTGTGCCCGGAAGGCTGTGGGGAGTGAATCATGAGGACAGAATAAAGCGTTGGAGATACGCAAATATGACAGGAGGTTTGTTTACAGCTTTATAGTTGAGGAAGAAGCAAAGAGAAAGTGTACAGAGAAAAAGAAACATTTGGTTACTGAAAGGTATGGGTATGGTGGTAGTGAGACGGAAGATGAATTGCTGGAAGATATTTTAAACAGAAACCCACCTCCATACCAACAGAATTCTGCGGTGGTGACACCTAATGCACCGCCAATGGAAACTGGGAGGAATAAAAATCCCGAACGGGGATATGAGATAAATAGGTCACAAGATCAATTGAAAACCCCACAAAGCGAGAAGGTTGAAAGAGACAATACAACTGAATTAGCAAAAACCACAAGAGAATTGACTGAAAAGATAAGAGAATTAACAATGAATATGGAAGCTGTAACTGTACCAGTGACAATAGGTCCAGTAATACCAGTTTTTGAGAATCAGAAGATAGAAGAGCATTCTTTAGTCATTCCTATGAATTCAAACTTGCAAAGAAGGAAAGAAGGGATGGAATTAGACAATGAAGGTGCAAGAAATCTGGTCAGTTCATATAGACCAAGCCCACCTACTAATTTGACGGTAAATGAGAATGAGTTTAGGAGGATTCCTATGGGAACTGAGTCTGCGTCAGAGACACCAGAAAGAAGTAAAAATTGGATAGAATTAAATAGTACACCTGTAGGTCCGACTCCGGATGAATTGAATGAATGGATAAAAACCCTGAAACCTAAAGAGACAGAATCAAAACCATTAGATGTAATTAGGTTAAAAATAGATATGGAAGAATTGATCTTAGGGACAATTGGTACAGAAAAATTGAAAACTTATCAGGATGATGAGATAATGTTCTTATGTAAGAGCATTACATGGAGAGCTAGAAATTTACATGACAAATTAGAAGAAACAGCAAATGAACTAGGAGTAGAATTTGTAAAGGTGAGAAGTTTGCAGAAACCATATAGAGTAGATTTTTGCGAGAAAGATATAGAAAATTTAAATACATCAGGACGGTTAACCCAAATAAAAGAATTAATTGTTTTGCTGAGAAAATGGGGTGATGTGGATAGATGGAGAAGCAGGTGGACTAGGAGGAATGAGAAAACGACCGATAAAGCGTCTTTGGCTTTTGCGGTGACAGACAAGGAATCAATTGTAAGGGAGTACCCGATGAGAGAAACTCCAGGAGGTAGTTATGTGCATGTCCCATTGTCTAGACAAGATAATACTGTCATTCACAAATGACTTCCCAAAATTGAGAGAAAAACCAGTAGAACAGGTAGGTACAGACAAGTAGAGAGGTTTGTTAAGGTTTCGAAGTTGTTATGGATAGATTTGGATGGATTATTTGACATAGTGGTACCAGCTGATTTGTGGACAGAATGTAAGATTACTATTGATTGGCCAACTGTAGAATATCCAAGAGACGCTAAAACAGGAGCGCCAGGACCAGAAGTGATGAGGAAATATGACCAAGTTATTACCTTTTTGAAAAATAAAATCCCACCCAAAGAAACGGATTGAGTAAAAATCGACAGAACCACACAGGAGAGTAAAGAATCTGTACACGCGTACTATGAAAGACTACTGTTAGTTTTTAAACAGTATAGTGGCTATGAGACATTAAATGAAAAGGACATGAGCCATTTCGTATATAGGTTTGTTTATGGGTTAAAACCAGAGATAAGTGAAATGATTAAGCAACATATGATTTGTTGGCAGAACAGCACGGTAGATGAGGTTTTGAGATATGCTAAATATTGTAGTGATGACATTGAGAGTAGACAGCGTAAATTGAAAGAGAAAGCAATGTGGGCACAGGTGAAAGTTGCAGAAAAACAAGAAGCTCAATTGAATAATCAAGTTAGTGAGGCAGGACAGACGAAATCCAGACCAAATATAGGTAAAGGAAAAGGTCAAATGAGTATAGAAGAGGCAAAGAAAAAATGGCCATGCCACAACTGCGGAAAGTTAGGACATTGGAGAAATGAGTGTAAATTCCCTCCAAAAACTAATGCGGAAAATCAATCATTAAATCAACAGGTGCAGAGTGAGGCGAGTTACCAACAGTTGCAGCAACCACAGGTAGTTTTTTTTTATTTTTTATTGGCATTTTGTTAACATACAAAAACCATTCAAACAACAGCCAGGTAGTTGCTTATTCAATACAGTGGTAACAATGCAGAATACCATCATGTGAATTATTTTTATACATTTATATTCATAGCCTCTATTCCGCATAAATTCCATCATCACATAAGGAGACATCCATAAAATAGAGTTAAATTGTCATGTAACTACACCCATACACTATCCAACACCATTGCACTCATAATTGTAAAGGACCCAGGAAGGGCAAAGTAGTAGCGCCAACGTCCAGTTTCAGTGGCCCCAGAAACTGACTCCCATTTACTAATTGTCGCTCCCTGCAGACCCCTCACGTGACTCGCCATGTACAGTCGTCTCTTGGTGCTCGCGAGCCCACATAACAAATGGTTCCCAAATATCTTTTGGTCGGGATGTGGAGGGCATTAGTTCCCAAAACGTGGTCAGTTGTGAGTGGCCAAAAGCGACATCCTTTATCCAGTCTTCCTTAGTGGGGACCCTCTTACCTCCCCAGTGAATGGCTACCCGTCTTTTTGCAAAAAGGAGTAATAGGGCATGCAGCTTCCGAACCCCGACAGGTGTGTCCTTAACATACCCCAACAGCCCCTGCATGGGACTAGGATCCCCAACCAGCCCGGTTATTTGGTGTATTATATAAAACACGTTTGACCAATATTTTTCCAGTCTTGGGCAGTCCCATGCAATATGTAGGAATCCAGCCTGGGCAGTCCCGCATTTCCAGCACCGGTCATCAGCCCTTAAACCAATACGGTGCAGACAGACGGGTGTTCTATAAAATCTGTGTAAGAATTTAAAATGTATTAGGCGGAGTTTGTAGTTGGGGGAAAGTGCCTTTAGCGGACTACAACAATACAACCATTGGTCTTCCGTGAGAGGTTGCTGGAGGTCTCCATTCCACTCCATAAGTGCCCGTGGTTTCAACAGGGGAGCCGATGTCTGCATGCAGGTATAGATTCTGGTTATGAGCCGGCGAGGCCACTGAGAGAACATTCTCCAACGCATTTAATGTGGGCGGGGCGTCTGGGAACGTGTGATTCATCGAACGACACGCTTCTCTGAGTTTATGATATGCGAATAGTTCTGAAAATGTCACTGGCCTATCTTCCACCGCCGCCGGGGGAGGGCGGAACGAATCCTCTGGATAGAGATCTGCAAAAGTGTGAAGGTTCATTTTTTGTGCCAAGTCCCTGCTAATTCCGTCTCCTATGGGAAACAGCATTGGATTATGTGCTATGGGCATTGTCGGGGCAAACAGGATGGGGGCGCCAGTTCTTTTCCGTAGCTCGTTCCAGGCCCAGCGCAGGGCCTCCACGGTATCTATGGCATCTCTAGGGCGCTTGAGTGCCCCATAGAGCGCAACCTGCAGAGGGAGGGGAGCCGCGATATCTGCCTCCACAGCTACGTGCGGCTGAAAAGGAGTGCGGTGCACCCAGTAGTGTAAGAACTGAGCCTGTGCGCTCCATGCATATAATTTCATGTCCGGGGCACCCATTCCACCCTGCTCCAAGGGGAGCGTTAAAAGGTCCCATGAAATTCTTGCCTGACCACCTGCCCATACCAAAGAGGTCAATAAAGACTTCAATGTTTTAAAAAAGGCCTGCGTGAGAACTAGGGGAAGATTAACAAATAAATACAAGAATTTCGGCAGCACCACCATCTTAATCAATGCTATTCTCCCAGCTAAAGAGAGCGGAAGTCCGGCCCATGCTGTTATCTTACCTTCCAGCCAGGTTATAGCTCGACCATAATTCAAATTCCACAGAACCTGGGTGTCCCTACTGATCCATATACCTAAATACTTCACTGGCTCCACAGCCCACTTAAGCGGAAACTCAGAAGGGCCTTGGACCGTGTTGTCCGTTAAAGACATAATAACCGATTTAGCCCAGTTAATCGAAATACCTGAGAGGCCACCAAATTTAACAAATTCTCGCAACAGCGGATCCAGATGTAATGCTGGATCCGACACATATAGGGTGACATCATCAGCATATAATGAAATTAAAATGCTACGAGCGCTGAAACCAATCCCTGTAGCCGCGTGATGCTGCAGAATCCGTGCTGCGAGTGGCTCCATCGCAATCGCAAAAAGCAATGGGGACAGCGGGCATCCCTGTCTTGTACCTCGGGAAATATTAAAAGGGTCCGACAGGAGGCCATTGACCCTAATGCGTGCCATCGGTTGTGTGTAGAGTAACCGAATGAGATTGATAAATAACGGACTGAACCCCATTCGCCCCAGAACCGCGAAGAGGTATGGCCACTCCAGGGTATCGAATGCCTTTGTGGCGTCTAAGAACACCGCGGCTGCCTGTACATCTGGATGTAAATAGTGTAATATCGAAAACAAAGTCCTCAGGTTGTGGGAAGTCGCTCTACCAGGGATAAAGCCTGATTGATCCGGTCGGGCAACCAGTGGAAGCAGAGGTCTCAACCTATTGGCAATTAATTTTGCAAAAATCTTTACGTCTACGTTTATTAAAGAGAGTGGCCGGTAGGAGTCCAGTTCATTCTCCGGCTTCCCAGGCTTTAACAGTGTAATTATTATTGCTTCGCGCATTGTGGGCGGGAGAATGCCAGATTCGCAAACCTCCGTAAATAGTTCAAATAATTGGGGCGCTAATTCCTCAACATACGTTTTATAAAAAGCTGTGGTTAATCCGTCCGAACCAGGGGCCTTGTTCAGCGGCAAACTCTTAATAACTTGTGCCACATCTGCCACTGTAAAGGGAAAATCTAAATAATCCCTGTGCCTGTCACTCAGCCACAGTAGCTCCAGAGAATCAAGGAATGATAGCAGGCCTTCCGGACTGGAGTCCTGTGTGGCAGTGTATAGCTTAGTGTAAAAACCAGAAAACTCATTGAGTACTGCCCTCTGACCCCTAATGACCGACTCGTCAGTAGCTTGCAGCTCAGTGACAAAAGCAGTAGACCGTGGAGCGCGGAGCAATGCAGCTAGCGTTCTACCAGGCCTATCCCCCTCTCCGTATCTCCTAGCTTGGGCGTGTTTACCGAGAACTTGACTTCCCTATGCGCCTCTACCTCATATTCCAGCAATTTTTCTTTCAGCGTTGCCAGCTTATCGGGCTCGCCGGAGGAGTAGAATTGCGTTTCTAATCCCTTAATCTGTTTTTCTAATCTGTCCAGCGTCCCACGTATGGCCTTCAACACCCCCGCCTGACGGGCAATGCAATTTCCCCGCACTACAGTTTTAAAAGCTTCCCACAGTGTAGCCATGGTATCCACAGAGCCCGTATTTAGGGAAAAATAGTCAGTTATGTCTCCCCTTATTTCTTCCCGAAAAACGTCGTCTAATAGAGCTTCTTGTGGCAATCTCCAGGTGTACATTCTCGGACTGGAGTTTGGTAATTCCAGCTTCAGGAGACAGGATGCATGGTCAGACAGAGACCTGGGGAGATGCAGAGCCTCCCGAGTCCATGTAGCCACATCACGCGAGACTAGCCAATAATCTAAGCGTGACCACGCTTTATGATATTCTGAGATACAGGTTCCTTCCCGAATGTGTGGGTGTGTATGTCTCCAAATGTCCACTAAGTCCCCGTCTGATAATATTTCGTGCAGCGCGGCACTAGCCGATGGGTGTAGTGTTCTAGATACCCCTTTCCTATCTAGTCCGTCATCAAGAATGGCATTAAAGTCCCCGCCCCAAATGATGGTATCACAATTTGTCGCCTTTATCTTGGCACATACTTGTTGGAAAAACCCAGGGGAGTCAGTATTGGGGCCATACACCGCAACCAACACCACCGGATTGCCACCCAGAGCACCCTGTAGAATAATATATCTGCCTTCATTATCTAAGTGCAACGTGTCCATTTTCCAGTCCAGTCCTCTTCTAATCAGTACAGCAACCCCTCTGGAATAAATTGAATAAACGGCTGCGTAAACCGATCCCCATCTACTGTGATTCAATCTAGGGGAAGAGGGGATACTGAGGTGTGTTTCTTGCAGCATGCAAATATCAACTTGGTGTCTAAGTAGGTAGGAGTGCACCAGTCTGGCCTTCCGACCGTCGTTCAACCCTCGGATGTTCCAGGTTAGAAATTTTAACTGGGTCATGAGGTGGCTATTTCAATATCAGGTGCCAAATCAATAGGAATGAGACATAACAGCATATACAGTTGTGCATGACAGTAATTATGATAATTAAAAAGCAACAATCTGGCCAACGACATAACATTCCCGCCTCCCACTCCAACCCCCCAATCAGGTTGCAGAATACCCATCCCAAACATCGAACCGACTACAACTACCAGTGGGAACTCTCCCCCGGGGGCGTAGTAGTGCCGGCATACTCCCCCGATTACTCAGGGTGACCGAGAATCGTTCGGCAGGTCTTACATGCTAACGTCCAATAGTGAAACCCAAACCTCCGAGTACCCCAAAAACCATACAGAGTGTGTGCAGCTATCTCGTGAACTATAGAGCTATAAACCTCTGGTTCGGCCCAGCCAACTGCAGTATACTGCGTACGTGTACATAGCACATACATCGATAAAGAACATGTAGAGCCGTGTCACCAATTGTTAACTAGATGTCCCATGTATTTAGTAAGGCCCCCCGGTCTCTCGGATCCAACAAGTACAAACCAAACCTTATCAATAAAGTATATCAGACTTCGAACCAGCAGAACCTCGTGATCAGTCTGTTTCAATCATTTTCGCTCAAAGTGTTCTCCTCAGTGGCCGACCCCTTGGGACGCTGTCTGGATGCTTTCCCACCAACATGTTTTGCAAATTTAAGGGCGGATTTGGCGTCCGTGAAGAAATGAGCTGACCCATCATACGTAACCTTTAGCTTGGCAGGATACAAAAGCACATAGGGGATCTGGGCTTGCAGGAGGAGCCGCTTAGCTTGAAGGAACTCCCTCCTCGCTGCTTGCACAGCCGGAGTAAAGTCGGGGTAAAAAGAAATGGTGTTACCTCCGTACGTAATTGTCCCCTTCGCCCGGGCTAGGCGCAGGACAGTGTCCCGATCCTGATAATTAAGGATCTTTGCCAGAATGGGTCTGGGTGTAGCTCCGACAGGTGGCCTGGTTCCCAAAGCTCGATGTGCTGTCTCCACGGCAAAGACTTGAGAAAGTTGTGGGTCGAACAGTTCGTGGAGCATATCTGCTACGTAGGTCTCCATCTTTGCAATCGCGGTCGTCTCCGGGACCCCGGTGATGCGGAGATTATTGCGGCGGGACCGGGCCTCCAAATCTTCGTTTTTAGCGCGGATTATACCTAGCACCGTGTCCATTTGGAGGAGGTGTTCCTTCGTCTCCACCTGGAACTCATGAATGTCCGATACCCGGTTTTCGAGCACATCCAGTCGAGTTTCATGCGTCCCCACCTGAGATTTAACAGCGTCCAGTTGGGAGGTCAGTGTATCGAGCTTGGTATCAATGTTGCGGAGGCTGGACCTCATTTCCAGCATTAGGGTCCGTAAGTCCTCCCCCTGGTCTTCCGTAGTGTGATCTGGGGGACGTTCTTGACCAGTCTCCGAGTCTTGTTCTGTAAGTCTCGTGGTCCGCCTTTGGTCGAACGTTAGTTTCGGCTGTTTTGCGTCCTGCTTACCCATATCGCTACCGGTGTCTTTAGCTGTAGTTTTCCCAAGGGCCTCCAGCCAGGCAGGTAGTTCCAATTGTAGCTAGATCCACGAAGAACCCCTCCGTCTAGCAAGGATAGCACCAGGTATGGCCTTATTCCCAATGACACAGCAGTGGGGGCCAGCTGTGATTGTCGTGCACTAGACGCGCAGCGCCCCACACCTATCGGGGCGCCACCGCCGTCACCACTCTCAACACCTCGTGGAGCCGGTGAGGAGCTGCAGAATATCCCCTCGTTGCGAGTCGAGCCCTCTGATCTGGAATGGCAGGCACTCAAGGGTAGATACGTGCAGGCTGTGGTTGGCAGCAAGGAGAGCCGCGTTCCAGAGCGGCCCTATCCGCACGTGCGTTCCGAGTAGCAGCGGCAGTGTTCACCAGCGCCGGTGCGGAGCCCACCAAGGGAGCAGGGACACACACCACCCCACGCAGTTCAGCTCATGCCATGTACCAAAGCGCTCCTCCCCCGCGACGATGTAGGCGCCGGGTATCTTCCTCCCCGGAGTGCCCCCTGCTCCGCTATCTCCAGCCTGGCTCAGGTCTTAGCTTATATCCCGCAGGCTCCGAGGGGCCCCTCCGTCCCACGCCGATCTCTCTCACCAGCAGTGCGTCTCACAGTCGCTCGGTGCCGGGCGTCCCCGCCCCGATGCAGGCGCTCTCAGCCTTCCGACGTCGTCGTCAGGGCAGATAATCCAGTCCCGGATCCACGGGTAGATGTGCAGGCTGCATCCGGTGCCTGGGGCCTACCACAAGCCCGGCGCCGCGGCCTCGATTTTCGCCGCAGTCGTCCCTTGTCACACGCCGCCACGCGGCAGCCCCAGTACGCCGCGCGGCGGGACTTGCTCCTGCACAGCCGGATCTTCACCAGCGCCGTTGCATTTAGTACGGCACAACTTAGGCTTTCTGTTGGGGTATTTTAGCACCGCAAGCGCCCGCCGGTTATACGGATATTACCCAGGATATTTTCTCGGCCGGCGGAGCTCACCTAGCTGGCGGCCATTTCGCAGCTCGGCAGGCCACGCCCCCAACCACAGGTAGTTACTCAGCAAAGTCAGGTGCCTCAACCACCACTTCCCAAGAGTGTAAATCCACAGAGATACAGTGCAGAAACAGGATTCTACGGAGGAGAGCAGGTAACACAATTGCCGCGCGCAGCTGCCATATCTCAATACTGGTTACGACAGGATGGGAATGAGTCGGATGAAAGTTTATGACGGTGCCTAGGAGAGGAGGAAGAGTGCGTGCTTGGCGCAACTCTAGAGGTAGATCAAGCAGGTCCATTTGTGGATGGAGAAGTGAATGGTGCAAATGTAACCTTCCTTGTGGACACTGGAGCTACCCGTTCTACTGTTAGATCAGTGGAAATTCCAAACCTTCCTCTCTCAGGTGAACATATTCAAGTCGTGGGTGTTTCGAATCAGCAAATTAGGGCGCCTCTTACCAAATTAGTGGAGGTAAAAATTGGACCATTCAGTGATATGCACCGATTTGTGGTGTGTGATTGCAGTCCTGTGAACCTATTAGGACGCGATCTACTTTGCAAGATGAACTGCACCATCTATTGTACTCCAGATGGGATTGCATTTCAAACCCCAGATGAAGATGTACTCTATAAAATGACATTGGTAAATTTAGAGTCAGAAGTGAGTGATTTATTCCCTGTGTTTGACGTAGAGAAAATCCCAATTGAACTGAAAGAAACAGTGAAACAGGAAGTGTGGGATTTTACGGGTGAAGATATAGGGTTAATGAAAGGAGTGGACCCTGTTAAAATCTCTGTTAAAGAAGGAACAAGTTACCCAAATACGCCACAGTATAAATTGACACCAGAAATAATTGAAGGAATAACACCTGTAATAAATAAAATGATTGAACAAGGAATTCTGAGAGAAATAAAGAGCAGCCCATGTAATTCACCTATAATGGGACTGAAAAAGCCGAATGGAACATATAGAATTGTACAGGATTTGAGAAAGGTAAACAAAATTGTTGTGCCTTGCTGCCCAATAGTACCAAACCCTGCTGTAATTCTATACCAGATTCCACGCGAAGCAGAATGGTACACAGTTATTGATTTGTGCCATGCATTTTTCTCTATCCCATTACATCCAGATAGCCAGCCATTATTTGCGTTCAGGTTCGGAGAGCGTATTTTGGCATGGTGCCGAATTCCTCAGGGGTATACAGAAAGCCCCTCGATCTTTAATCAGATTCTAAAGAAATCATTGGAAGATTTAAAAATGCCAGAAAAATATGTGATGGTTCAGTATATTGATGACCTATTGGTGGCATCAAAAACAAAGGAAGCATGTGTTACTGACACAATTGCTTTGCTGAATCATTTAGCAAAAGGAGGACATAAGGTGTCCCCATCAAAATTACAGTTTTGTCAACAAGAGGGCCAATATTTAGGACATAAGATCGAAAAGGGAGTGCAAAAGGTAACGACTGAAAGGATAAAAATAATTCAAGGAATGAGAGCTCCAATGACACAGAGAGAAGTAAGAATGTTCCTAGGAATGGTTGGATATTGTCGACAATGGATAAGTGGATTTTCATTAATTGCAAAACCATTACAGAGATTGACAAAGAAGGATGTTAAAGATCCTTTTGAAATGAATGATGAGGAAATGAAAGCATTCAGAGAACTAAAAACAAAACTGTGTGAACCCCGGCATTAGGAATGCATGACTATGAAAAAGATTCTGAGTTGTATTGTAGTGAAAGAGATGGGTGTGCGTTTTCAGTCCTAGTGCAGATACACGGAAACATGAAAAGACCCATTGCATATTTTTCAGCTGTCTTAGACCCAGTAGCAAAAGCGTTGCCTGGATGTTTGAAAGCAGTTGCTGCTACTTGTGTAAGTCTGGAGCAGAGTGAAGGCATTGTGATGGGATATCCACTAAGAGTATATGTCCCTCATTCTGTGGAAATTCTTTTGACAAGAACCAAAACCCAATATATGACACAAAGTCGGCTGACTAGGTATGAAAAAGTAATTTTGAGTGCAGACAATGTCACCATTGACAGATGCATAAATGTGAATCCTTCAACATCATTGCCAGATGAAGAGAGTGTAATTGAAATGGATAAAGTTGATCACGATTGTCTGAATGTACTTGAGTATTGTACAAAACCGAGACCCGATATACGGGGTGAGCCTTTAAAAGAATCAGTTTATATTCTGTTCGTGGATGGCTCATGTTTGAGAACGAATGATGGAGTTCTGAGTGCAGCATATGCAGTTTGCACAGTAGCTGCTGTAATGGAAGCATCTTGTTTGAGAGGGATACGTTTTGCCCAAGTAGCGGAGTTGATTGCTCTAATTCAAGCATGCAAATTGGGAAAGAATGCCCGAGTCACAGTAATCACGGATAGCCAATATGGCTTTGGAGTGGTTCATGATTTTGGGCAGATCTGGTCCCAGAGAGGTTTCTTGACGTCTGCAGGAACCCCAATAAGAAATGGTGAATTTGTGAAAAAGTTGCTTGAGGCGATACAGCTGCCTAAACAGATTGCGGTGGTAAAGTGCAATGCACATAAAAATGGGGAAGACTACATAACTGTTGGCAATAAGTTTGCTGATGAAATAGCTCAGTACTGTGCCAAAAATGTAGTCTCATTAAACAGAAACAGAGAGAGAGAGAGAGCATATTTCATGTCCTTTGCTTTTTACTAACCCTGTCGAGACATGGGATGAGGTGAGACAATTGCAGGAAGCAGCAGATGATGAGGAAAAAGATAGCTGAATAAAAGCAGGATGCAGAAAACGGGAGGAAAATGATGTTTGGGTTTACAGAGATGAAAGACCAGTTATGCCTGATAGCATGATTTCTGACATGGCACGGATGTACCATGGACAAGCACATATTGGAAGAGATGCAATGATCAGACTTTTTAGACAAACATGGTATAATCCAAAATTCAGAGCCATAGCTGAGAGTCTTTGTCAAAGATGTCTTATCTGTCAACAGCTAAATCCAGGAAGAAAGACAGTAGTGAGTCTAGGATCAATAGGAGGAGAGGGAGGTCCTTTCACGAGAATGCAGATGGATTTTATAGAAATGCCCCCCAGCAATAGACTAAGATACGTTCTTGTAGTCGTCTGTTTGTTTTCCCGTTGGGTGGAAGCATACCCGACCAGAAGGAATGATGGAATTACAGAAGCTAAACTTATGCTGCGAGAATTCATACCAAGGTATGGTTTGCCAGTAACGATTGAAACAGATAGAGGAACACATTTTCAAAACGAATTAATTCAACTGATTTGTGAAGCACTTAGTATTAAACAGAAACTGCACTGTGCATACAGACCAGAGGCTTCTGGAATAGTAGAGTAAGTGAATGGAACAATAAAGAACAGGCTAGGGAAAATGTGTCAAGCCACAGGACTCAAATGGCCAGATGCCTTGCCATTGGTCTTAATGACTATCAGAAGCATACCTGAAAGAAAGACAGGACTTAGTCCCCACGAAATAATCATGGGACGAGCAATGAGGCAAGCACATGTACCTGTCAACAAACTACTGACTATAACTGATGATCTCGTGTTGGATTATTGCAAAGGATTGGCTGATGTGGTACGTTCTGTGTTTCATCAGGTTGGACCGGATGCGACCACTCTTGAAAGAAAACCAGCTCATGACTTGAATCCAGGAGATTGGGTCCGCATAAAAGTCCACCGAAGAAGAAACTGTTTGGTTCCTCGCTGGGACCAACCACGACAAGTGATCCTGGTGACAACAACTGCAGTCAAATGTGCAGGAGTAAAACACTGGGTACATGCCAGCCATACCATCAGAGTTCCAGATCCTGAAGCTCAACCTGTGAGTCGACATCTGGAAATATCAGATACCAGTTCAGCATCTGATGCAGAGGAAGAGATGAACAGGGCTCCAGAAATTGAAGATCGACCTGTAAGTCGACATCTGGAAGACCCAAGTACAAGTGTAACGACAGGAGGAGAGGAGGAAATAGTAAAAATTCCAGAATCTGAAGATCGACATGTGAGTCGACATCTGGAAATATCAGACACTAGTTCAGCATCTGATACAGAGCATTCTGATTGTGATGAAAATCTGAAAAGAAATTGGAAATTTGATAGCATAAAAGAAGAAACTGAGCAAAAAGACAGTAACAGTGAGCAACCAAGTACAAGTTATGGTGAAGATCCTTCAGAAATTATATTAATAGACGAAGAAGGGATAGTTTCAAATAGAAAGGTAGAAGAATCGGAAGACTCCCGAGGAGCATTAGGGACAGATCTACGAACAAAGTAACAGGGAAATTCAGAAACAGATAGAGAGATGACACAAATTCGGAAGAACCTCGAGGAGGGACAGAAGTAGGTGATCAAAGGAAAACACGAGGAAAATCACAAACAGATGAAGGAAGTGAAATTCTAAAATTTAAGATAAGAGACAATAAAGAAAGGACTGAAACAGAGTCAGAAGAAAGTGGAGAAGAAAGAAACCAGAAACTAGAGTCAAGAAAGAGAACTTGGAGAACAGAAAGAGAGGAAAAAGAAAGTGAAGCGAAAATGCCAAGAAAGGGAGACAATTGGCCCCACGAAGTTAAAAGATTGAGATACAAGATCATAAGGTTAGATGGAAAGAATGCAGAACAAGTAAATGAAATAACAAGTCAAAAGGAACAAGAAAAACAAGGAGGAAAACACTTGCAGAAAACAAAAAGAGTAAAGAAAGCTAATCTGAAGTATAAATCGCCTGAATGGCTATACATTGCGTTGACTGATATCAAAGAAGAAGAGATCACTCACGAGAACCCGGAACAAAGCTACAACCTAATGGGTGAAGGTAAAGTGCAACAAATTTAAAGAAATTTGAACAAATTTCTACCGGACTGGACAAAACACTGGATTTGACAAGAAAGAGTTCTGAAAAGAACTAAAGAAAGTACCAAACAAGACAAAGTGAGAGCGTAGGGTGGCCAAGAGGTAATTTCTGAGGTGTGGTGACACATTTTCTGTACATATTATAAAATAGGTAATAGAACAAAATGGTAGATACTAAAAATAGAACATGTAGATGTGAGTTCTTACGTAGATGGTGTAAGATGTGCTTCTTTTGCACAGGATTATTAATGACCGTATGGATTATTTTAGCAATCACCATTCCAATTAGATTAGCTGTAGAAGAAACGGCTATATTAAAGAATAACACAGAGAAAGAAAAGGGAGCTAACATGCAGGAAACAGCTACATTAAAAAGTAGTGCAGAGTTACATAAAGACAAATCAATAACAGATTTTTCAAAAAAAAAATTCACTAGATTATTGTATGAATGTGTAGAAACAATGGATGTGAGAGATTGTTACGTTTGTATGCAATTGCCTGCGTCTGTTGCTGAAGGTGTGACCTGTCATCACCTTCCTTTGACGTATGGAATAACATGTAGTGTTTTAGCTAGTCTATTTTATAAGACAGGAAGATTAGAATATTATTATACTGACATAGATAAGATTTTTGCAAAGATTCCCATAGTTTCTGAACTAAACAAAGTGAAAGAGGCAAGAACGTTTGGTGAATTTTTCATAGAAAATAAAATTCTAACATTAGATGATATAGTTAAAAACAACCTTACCTGTGAGTTAAGGAATGAAGAAAAGGTGTTTTTAGAAATGGTTGAAAACAGAAGAGTAAAATTTCAAAGAATAGTGATAGAAGAGACAAAAACACCTCTTTGGGCGTTTGAGGAAGAAAATCATGACAAGAAAAAGACAAATGCAGCTATGACTCTGGATTGGCCCCAACAGGGAAGGTTGTGCATTAGTAGAAATAGAACAAGATATGATAACTATTTCGTGGGTTCCAGTGATTGCCATGACAATTATCAAATTTTAGGAGGTTGGGGATTCAAAGGGGGAAAGGATCCAATATTTCCTGGGATCTATTAAATTTGCGGTAACAGAGCTTATTACAGGTTGCCGGACCATTGGTATGGATCATGCTACTTAGGCCTGGTCTTTCCAAAGATTTTTCATGTAGATAGAGCAGAAAAGGGAACACACGAAATGGTAAAGACATTTACACGTAGAAAAAGGCAAAGTTTTTCAGAAATAGTAGGTGATATTTTTGGAGCATTGATACCAGCAGTGGGAATATCTTTGAATGCATTTAAAATTCGAAATTATCCACAGTAGTAGATCGTTTATCTACAGATACTGCTGGAGGGTTCTTGATGGTAAATACCGAAATGGTTGCCATGAGAGCTATGGTGATGCAAAATCGACTTGCCCTTGACATTCTTTTGGCAAAAGAGGGTGGAGTCTGTGGAATGTTGAAAGTCCAACATTGTTGCACTTACATTCCAGATAAAAGTGAAAATATACAAAAGTATATTAAGAATATTACCAATTTGCACAAAGAACTTGTTCCACTGGAGGTTGAAAATGCATTGGGAAAACTTGGTAAGAGTTTTTCCTCAGTAATAAATTGGTTTACTAGAATGAGTAGATTAATAATAGGGAAAATCATAATAATAGCGACCATAATAATACTAATAGTTCTAGTATTGAAATTAATTATTGTATGTATAAAGAGAAGAAAAGACAGAATAAAATAGAAAAAGAAAATAAGATAAAGAAAGAAAGAGAAAGAGAGATGGGTGAAATAGAGCTAGAAGAAATAAAAGAAAACATGTATAAGAAAACAAAGAGACAAGATGAAAGGGATACAGTTGTGTAAACTAACAAAAACAAACCGGACAAGAAATATGCTATCTGACAAAATTGTGTAACATGGGTTTTTGTGGTGATATTAAAAATCACCAAAGGGGGAGTTGATGGAGCAGGGTAAACGAAAAAATTTTAACCTCCTAATATTTATGTTGAATAATTAACACACAGGTTCGTCTCAGTAAATAACCAACCATGTATGTGTCATGATAAGGGTTATGGGTAACACGCCATATCCGTGCAAACTAATTTACTTACAATTGTTAACGTGGATAACATAAACCTAATGATTTGCGTACTAATTAGAATAATAATTGCATGATTTGTGCTTGGAAATAAACTGTGTGGTGGCAAAGTAAAGCGGTTGGTAAGTAAGAAATAGCTTTATATGTCGCTTTTGCTAGGTAACACTTAATTGGGGTACGTAGAATGACGGGAGGGAAACGAAAAGGCTTATATTCTTTATTCTTAACTATGTTCTGTTTATCCTTTTAATAGTTCGCTTAGGCCTGTTGTGCCGCGATGTAAAAATGGCTGCTGAGGCAAACAAGCTAGAGTACGCAGGCGCAAGATGGTTTCCGAGCGTGAGAAAAGCTGTGAACAAAGGGATCATGTGACCGTCCCAAAGCCTAGGATGGAAGCGTGGTCAAGGCTACGATGACCTTATTATACAAACGTGTGCCAAAGAAGGACATAGCGAAAAGCGTGAGAAGTTGCAGTGAATACGTGAATAAACAATGAACTGTTCAATTTAAAGTATCAGAAAAAGGATACAGATAGAGACCAATGTGCGGATGGGTAATGTCATGAACCCGTGAGAAACAACAGAATTGGTTGGAGCAAGGATATTCATAATGAGATGTATACTGACCCCAAATGGACCAATTAGAGAGAATCTCGCCCACAAAGATGTAACATTTTCACTTAGTAAGCTAGTATTAGGGTATAAGAAGACCTACTCTTAGGGAGGGGGGAGCTGCTGCTGTTTTATATTTTTGTTGAGCACGGAACGCTGCTGCTGGGGAAACTTTTGCTTTTTAATAGACTTTCCATTTTTAATATTATTAGGCCTTTTTATTCTTAAATACTAAAGGGCAAAAGAACTGGATTGTGGTGGGAAACACCATATAGGTGGTCCGTCGAGAAGGCCTGTTTTACAGGACAGATAAACAGTTTTTCGGGAGTTCTATGCTGTGATCTGAAGTCATTGCTGTGACGAACTTTGTTTTTCCATCTAATAGGTATGCATTGCAATTTCAATTTATTCTTATAATGATGATAAATGTATTAATCTGAATAATAAATTTGAAACTTATTCATGCTTCTAAAAATTAGATAAACTTTATTATCTTTAAAACAATGAGTCTGTGGTTCTTTAGCTCAATGATAAATGTAAATGTTTAAAAGGTTTATAGTGATTGAGCTGGTCTTAATCACCATCAACTGATTCCTACTAGTTGGTCCATCGACCAATGAGCGGAATACCTTAAAGTTTGAGAAGTATTATGTCGTTTTAAAAGGTATCCCGTCTCCTTCCAGCAAATCATTTACTGTTTTCTCCCAAGTAAAACAGATGAAATCCAGGGAATATATGAGAGAGTGAATGTTTATGCGGTGTTATGGGCCCCACCGTCATATGGATATAGTTGTGGAAAAGGGATATTTGTACCTGGACGTCCAAAGCATATAGGAGAAGAAATTTTATTGATAGCGCTGGATCACTGTGGTGGCGTCGAGTGATATTGTTGTGGCGCCTAGTGATGCTCTGGTGGCGCCGAGCGATGCTCTGGTGGCGCTGAGCGATGCTCTGGTGGCGCTGAGCGATGCTCTGGTGGCGCTGAGCGATGCTCTGGTGGCGCTGAGCGATGCTCTGGTGGCGCTGAGCGATGCTCTGGTGGCGCTGAGCGATGCTCTGGTGGCGCTGAGCGATGCTCTGGTGGCGCTGAGCGATGCTGTGGTGGCGCTCAGCGATGCTGTGGTGGCGCTCAGCGATGCTGTTGTGGCGCTCAGCGATGCTGTTGTGGCGCTCAGCGATGCTGTTGTGGCGCTCAGCGATGCTGTTGTGGCGCTCAGCGATGCTGTTGTGGCGCTCAGCGATGCTGTTGTGGCGCTCAGCGATGCTGTTGTGGCGCTCAGCGATGCTGTTGTGGCGCTCAGCGATGCTGTTGTGGCGCTGAGCGATGCTGTTGTGGCGCTGAGCGATGCTGTTGTGGCGCTGAGCGATGCTGTTGTGGCGCTGAGCGATGCTGTTGTGGCGCTGAGCGATGCTGTGATGGCGTTGAGAGATGCTGTGATGGCGTTGAGAGATGCTGTGATGGCGTTGAGAGATGCTGTGATGGCGTTGAGAGATGCTGTGTTGGTGCTGAGTGATGCTGTGCTGGCTCTGATCGATGCTGTGGTTGCGCTGAGTGATGCTGTGGTGATGTTGAGTGATGCTGTGGTGTTGCCGAGTGAGAGATAGAGTGAAGATATGCCCAATTAGAGAGGGTGGTGAGAGAGAAAGAGAGAGAAAGGGTGTACATAGAATAAAGAGTGGAGCGGGATAGAGAGAGAGAAAGAAGGGGAGAGAGAGTGAATGAAGGAGTTTGAAAGAGAAACAGATAAAGGGGTGAGAGAGAATGAAAGGCTAAAAAAGATAGAGAGGGGAGAGTAATAAAAGCCACGGATGCAGGTAGTCTTGGGAAGATTGCTTTATTGTAAAAGCAACCACCGACAGGGCAGGGATGTACACAGCCTCACGTCCTTAGCCAGAATGCCACCTCAACAATCCATTGAGGTAAGGCATTCTACATTCTACAGCTCAACACAAGCTGTTAATCACAACACATCCCCCTTACAACACTAAAGAATTGAAAAGAAATAGTTTGACAAAAACATGAACAAAAGCATATAACACAGCAATTGCAAAGTAATACAACTAATAAGAATGTGGAAGATTGTTATTACATTGTTGACTTAAAAAGCATTAAACGATAAAGGAAGAAAGGAACATTGTACAACAATTACATCTAATTCAAGACATAATCATTAAATCTCACAGGAGGCTGCCTGTGTCTCCTTGGACGATTCATTACTCCTTCAGAATGAATCGGATCAGGAGTACAAGCAGAGCGGTGGAGCGTCTCCGTGATTTTAACAAGCCTGGACATGCTCCACGAACAACCATTGTCTAGGACAACAACATTTTCCTTAATTGCAATGATGGTAAATGGGCCAAGGAAACTGGATGTGCCTTTGTGACCATGCTTAGCTCTTTTTACCAGTACACGGTCACCGAAACACCACCTTCTCACCCTGACCGACATCTTATCATCATACCGCTGCTTGTATTTTTGCTGATAATCTCTCAACTTAATTTTCCTCAGATCATCAGACACAACTCTCTCCTTCCGAATGGGAAGCCACACTGGATTAAGCTTAGAACTAGCCATCCTTCCCCTCAGGGCTTCGAAAGGAGACTTCCCAGAAATGGCATTGGGAACAGTACGGTGTGCCCACCAGGTATCCCTCAAAACACTGCTGAGTGGAATCTTGGAATCCAATGCCCGCTGGGCACAACTCTTCACAACCCTATTCATTCTCTCGGTGAGACCATTGGCTTGCGGAGAATATAAGGCTGTTTTCTGATGAACGATCCCCAAATCTTCCAGAAAAACGTTCATTTCATGGGAGACAAACTGCACTCCATTGTCCGTGATCAAGTACTTAGGTATTCCCTCTGACACAAACACATCCTTTAAAAACTCGATCACAGTTCTAGAAGTAACAGTGTTCATGCATCTGGAAACAACCCATTTGGAGGTATAATCAACAAGAAGAACATATCTCTCATGAGAAGGCATCAACTCGAATGGACCAATAATGTCCAGTCCTAACTTTGTCCAAACAACATCAGGCACACAAACAGGAGACAAAGGGGCATGACTGGTGGTATGAGACTTGTCATTAATGGCACACAAATGACAATCCTTGACTACAGACTCAATCTCACGGTCCATTCCCGGCCACCAATACCTCTCCCTGACGCGTGCCTTGGTAAGGCTCCTTCCCAAGTGTCCCTCATGAGCCAAATTCACCACTCTTTCCTTCAGCACATCAGGTGGGACCACCCTGTCCCCCCTCATGAGGTAACCTTGACAGAAGGTCAGATCATCCCTCACAGCCCAGAAAGACTTCAGATCAGCATCAAGATTTTTGTACTCCGGCCACCCTTTAGTAATGACCGCTCTAAGGGAAGCAAACACTCTGTCACTACCAGCAGAAACCATCCAATCTTCCCTCGCGATCGATGATTCAGATACCCAACACACATACTCTGGTTCTTCAACAACTTGCACATTGTTTATAGGCAAGCGCGACAAGCAATCAGCTGACTTATTACTCGACCCAGAAATGTATTGTACACGGAAGTTAAACTCTTGAAGACCTTCACTCCACCTCTTTAACCTAGGAGTCATGTGGTCACTGTGATGACACGAGAAAACTTGAACAAGAGGTCGATGGTCTGACTTAACAACAAATGGAATCCCCCAAAGATAAAATGTAAAATGTTGCACTGCCCAATACACACTCAGTGCCTCCCTTTCAATACAAGAATAATTTACCTCAGCGTCTCTAAGAGCCCTTGAGGCAAAGGCCACAACTTTCTCTTCCCCATCAGATACTTGGGAAAGTACAGCCCCTAGTCCCTTCAAACTTGCATCAGTTGTTAAAATCGTCTTCAACTTGGAATCAAAGTGTCCCAAAGTCGGCATCCGACTAATTTCTGACTTGACCAAATTAAAAGCAGTTTCGCACTCAGGGGACCAAACAAAATGTACTCCTTTCTTTAACAAGGCTCTAATAGGCTCAACAACACTAGCAAAATTCCTAACAAACTTCGAATAGAACTCAGCCATCCCTAAGAACGACCTTGCTTGCTCTTTGTCTTCAGGCGCTGGAGCTTTGGCAATACTTTCTGCGAGCTCCAACTTGGGCTGTATACCATCTCCAGAAATCACGTGCCCAAGATAGGTAACAGACTTCAGTCCAATGCGGCATTTCTCCTTCTTAACAGTGAGTCCCCTCTCCTTCAATCTTTCCAAAACCGATTTCAAAGCACCATCATGTTCACTCTCATTCCTACCATAAATCAAGATGTCGTCTTGAAAAAACAAGACATTTCGTAGATCCCCCAAAACTATTTTCATAATCCTCTGGAAGCATGCCGCTGCCGAGGCCAACCCAAAAGGCATCCTCAGGAAACGGTAAGCTCCCAGAGGAGTTACAAATGAGGTTAAGTGCCTTGAATCTTTATGATACAAAAGGGGATGATGGACGGAACGTTTGAGCCAATCAAACACTCACCCCCAGTCAACTGATCTGGGTTTAATCCATCATCATTCTTTAGCTCACTCCACCACCCCAGTTCAGACATGGCCATATGCAAATCAGTCTGACCCTGTGCCTCATGGGAACAGTCCAGCCCGAACTGCCAAGCCAGGTCTTCCCTGGACCGGAAACAAGCATCCTAGGACCGGTTTCTGCCATTCCAGCCGTCATCAGCCAGGTTTGCTTGAATCCAGTGGCAAAGTGAGCAAGGGACCCACGTCTGGGCATACCCCCGCCAACTTAGGGCGAACAAAGCGATACAACCATCATCCCCTTTTGAGTGGGAATACGTTGATGTTGTGGACGATCACGTTCAATGCGTGATTGACTATCCTTATAGGTCGCTGGCTGTGATAGGGGATTCTTAGGAAGACACTTGCTTCTGTGATCGTGCATCACTCTAGCTACATTGTCAATAATATCTTCATTAAAGTCACCATCAGACACGGAGTGAATACCGTCTTGGCTCTTCCTTGTGCTCTCAGTCTGGTTATGCATACCATCATCATGACCCTTCCTCATCTCCTTTACCCAGGAGGAAGTGTTTTCCATTCCCTCAACAATTGCTATGGCTTCAGCCAACGTGGGATTTTGGAAAGGAGTTTTTCTTGTACTCTAGTGCTGTTGGTACAACGCACCAGTTGATCTCTTACCAGGGAATCCGAAAGCTCACCAAACTCACAGGTGCGTGCTAAGGTTTTAAGGCAAGCTACATAACTCCCTACTCGTTCGTTGGGACTTTGAACCTTTGTAAAAAATTTGTGGCGCTCTAAAACCACATTGATGCGGGGCCCAAAATATCGCTCCAACATGGTCATAGACATTTCATAAACATCTGTAGGCTCTCCGTCACCACTTCCTATTGTTACTTGGTCAATGCTATCATATATATTTCTACCTTCAACACCTAAATTATGTAACAGTATGTGTTGCTTCCTGAAGGCTGAAAATTTTTCTCCCCCGATGGCTACTTTATAGGAATCAAATAAGTTTCTCCATCTTTTCCATGGGAGGATAGGCTCTCCTTTTTCAGACAAGAATGCAGGGGGTTGGGACATGCTGGGAGATGTCGCCATGATTTCACACTGGTTTTCAAAGCGTGTTGTGGGAAACCATGAGAAAGCAGAATTACGAAACAACAATTAAATCCTCACAGTGGATCTATGGAATCGCCACGTCTTGCGAGTGGCTGCTGTGCTGGATAATATTCCTTGCTGAACTGAGTGTCCTTATTAGCCTTTTCCGCGTTGGTTAGTTGTTGCGCGTATCCATGGCAACTGATGCTTTCCTTTTTAATAGGAACTTTACTAAGATGGCCGCCAAACACGTCATTGACGCAACGTGAAGCGTCAGGCCGCCAGTGCCGTCGGATTGTTGTGTCAGCGCTTCGGTGAGAGAGAACGCCGGCAATCCAGGGAATGGAGAATGCAGGAGACCGAACACGGGCACACAAGGATGCAGGCACGCGATGTTGCCGATTTGAAAGTAAGCAATAACCGTTACTTACAGTCGTCAAGTATCCAAAGTATCCAAGTAGATAAATGTCTCAAAATACACACTCCGGTATGTATTGAGGTGATGAAGCGTAGCGCAGGTTCATTAAAGTCTTGTGAAGTCCAAATCCTTAGTTGTCGACTTTTGCGGGGGTTTGTCCGAAATCCATGTCGGGGAAGTCGTCGATGGTTGCTTATAGTCTTTAATTCTCGTCGCCAGTAATAAAAGCCACGGATGCAGGTAGTCTTGGGAAGATTGCTTTATTGTAAAAGCAACCACCGACAGGGCAGGGATGTACACAGCCTCACGTCCTTAGCCAGAATGCCACCTCAACAATCCATTGAGGTAAGGCATTCTACATTCTACAGCTCAACACGAGCTGTTAATCACAACAGAGAGTTAATTAAGTAGAGAGAGAATTAGAGAGGGGAGAGAGAGAGAGAAGGAGAGAGACAATAGAGTGGGGGGTGTGGAGTTTAAATAGAGTGAAGAAGTGACGCGGAAAAAGTAACCTTAAATATAGCTTTGTGCTTTGCGCGAATAAATATATTTTAAAAAAACAGAGTGAGACAAAAATACTGGTAATTAGGCTATGACTCCCAATATAAAACAAATAGCGATATAAGGTGAAATCAACCCACCGAAGCAATATTTCTAACTCGACAAAAAAAAGCTTGCATTTCAATGCTAATCGCTGTTGTTTTTCATGTGACTGTAGTCCAGGGCCGTCAGTTGGTAATGTGAGCTGCTGCTGCGATTGAAACATCAGAGTCCAGAGGAGTTAATGAGCCATGACGAGGAAATGAGGAAGAGATAGGAAACCCAGATGGCAGCTGCGCGCGTGCACGCCATCGTGAACGCAAGCTGGTCGCCAGCCGAAAGCCAGTGGGTTTGCTCTTCCAAAACCCGCTTACTAAAACTCTCGGCCAGACCAGCGCAAGCGCTGGTGCAGGCCGAGACCTAACAATCCGTGGCAAAGCCAATAGGCCAACGGAAACTATTGGCTTTGTCGGCGTTTTAAGCCATGTTGCACAGCTGAAAGCTTTTTGAAAAGCGCCTACTGCGTCATAGCGTTTTTAATTTGTATTGCTGGCTGGAGGGAGGTGTGCAACACGGAGAGTGTATTTAACTCTCACCCACTTTATCGCCAGCAATAAAAAAAAAAGATGAAACAGACAGACCATAATTATGCAGAAAATGGAGCGGCTGCAAAATTGCATAATTCCAATAGCCCTGATCTTATTATACACTCACGTGCCCTTGCCTCAATTTTTCTTGCTTCACTCTCCTCTCGCTCTCATTGACTGCCACAGTCAAGACGCTGACAGACCCACAAGGAATAAGGGGTAGACTTGCTATGTAACACCTGAAGCTACTCCGGACTTTGTGCCAACAGAGTGCTGGGACTTTTGGGCCCCTGCATTGGACTGAATCATTCTTCCCAAACAAAATTAAAGTAGAAGCTTTAACACAAACTTGTGTGCAGTGCAAATAAAGTTTAGACCCATCCCGCTGAAAAGGTGAAACTACAAATCCCAGAATGCAAAGTCCCATTACTGGGTAAAGAGGTCTCAGTGCAACGAGCACTTAGCAGCCAGGGCTATTTCCCTTCTGACACGGATGCTCAGCCATGTAACAAGAACCAGAATTCAAAGTTTAAAAAAAACCCCGACTAGATGTAACCCTCAGGCACGCTAACAATGACACTGCCAGTCCCAGGACGGTTGATACAGCAAAATAACGATTGAAAATGAATTACTCAAATTCAATCCGAGAAAAACTACAACTCCCAGAATGCAATGATTTGGCAAACAGTCAGCCAGGAACCATGGTGCCCCACAGTCATTAGGTTATGTAGAAATTCTACTCCAAAGTGATGCTGGTCTATAAATGTCCTGAGTACACTCGGGTTGGAACAGAAAATCGTATGGTTAAAATTAAAAATATATGGTCCACTGCAATAGGAAGAGCAGCTATTCATGTGCCAAGAAAAGCAGCAGCAGGGGCAAAAAAGCATTAAAAAGATTTTTTTCCCCAGGTTTGTTCTTTTAAATATTTGTTTAAAGAGTGGAACATCTTTTCAATGACAGTTCACGCATATAACCTCTTTGCTTGTTAGTGGCCAAGCAGCCACCTGAGTGAGCAGAGGCGCCAACAGCACATATAACAAAAAAAAGTGTATATGCGATGGAGGGGAGAAGTAGGATAAGGGCAGGGGATTAACTTGGTATCTGTGCTTGGTTCCCGCTCAACAACAACGATCGGAAATGTTTCGATTGCACTGGCAAATTAAGAAGTCTTTACAGCTTCTGTAGCTGCTTACCAACAGGCACTACAACAAAAATAACACGATCCGATCAAGGTGGAATATGTTTTGACAGCTGCACATCAACAAGCATTGGCCGCGGGGCTGTGCGAGACGCGCTCTGTGGTGGGGGAGGGGGAGGAGTGGGAGAGCAAGTGACGTGCGGCCGTGAAAGTGACACGGCCGCGCGGCCCGAGAAGCGCTCTGTGGTGGGGGAGGAGCAAGTGAGAGGAAAGACATATGGCGCCTGGAGCATGCGAGGAATGCGCGTTACTGTGCGCGTACCCGCATGCTCTAGGCAAGCCCAAAAAAAAGTGGTCGCATTTCTAAAAGCCCACTTACAAAATGTCTCGCCCAGACCAGCGCAAGCGCTGGCTTCAGGGCGAGACCTAAAAAACCTCAGGGATGAATTTCGCATATAACACTAGCGCCACCCTTCCCTTCCCTTCTCCGTTTTGGACTCCCTCCTTTGAACCTTACCCCATCTCGTCCTATTTTCTGGACTAAAACCCTAGTACTCTATACTGCACCTATGGTTTGAACTAGCTTTATGTTATGAAAGCCACATTTACATAATGTACAATTTCATACATACGCCTTGGTGAAATACAGCCTCAACTGGTGTGAAGGGATTCAACTCCAATACCAACTCAGAAGTGCTGCAACAATGCTGCAGTACCAAACTAGAGAAGTTCTGTTTGTTTGGAGGGGGTGGGTTGGTGATCTGTACCACAGGAGGTGAGGTGTGGGTACGAAGACATGCTGATGTACCAGAGAGGGTTAAGTGTGTCGCAGAGCTTGCTGCTGTACCAGAGCAGATGGGGTGTGGGAGTTTGCTCCGGCTGTGTCTGATGAGATGGTATATAGAAGGGTTTGCTGCTCCTGCGTTAATCAGATAGCGTTTAGCGGTTGTTGATGCAACTGAACCCCATCAGTGTGTGGGAAGGCTTTGCTGCTGCTGAGCCATATCAGACTATGCAGGGACAGAGTTTGTTGCTGCTTTACAGGGTTACATGAGGTATATACGTGGGGCTGCTGAAATTGCAAAAAAGCATATGATATATGTGGGATGAGGTGCTGCGCTGTCCTAGAGAAGCAGGGGTGCATGCAAGTTGGTGTTTAAGTTGTAGCAGGTTTGCTGAGGTGCTTGGGAGAGATGCTTTTACATTCATGCTTAGTTAGACAAGGTGTGAGGCAGGGGATGCTGTGGCTGTACCGGATCAGATAAAAAGTGGGAGCTTATTGCTGTACAAGGCCAGAAGAGATGTGTTGTAGATGTTTCTGGTGTATCAGACAGATGAGGTGTGTGTGGGAAAGGGTGCTGCTGAGCACCAAAATCAGATGGGTGTGTGGGTGACGGGGTTGCTGCTGCGACTATACCGAATCAGATGAGCTGCGTGGGGGATGCTACTCACAGCACCAGATCAAAATGTTATTTGGTACGAAGTGATAATTACTGCACCAAACCAGATGAGACCGTAGGGGTGCAGTTTCTATATCAGATGTGGGGTGAGGGGTGCTGCTGTATTAGATGAAGTGCGCATGTGTGTAGGACGGGTCTATTGCTTTATGAGGTGTGTGTGAATGGTGTTGCTCAGATTAAGAGTGTATGGGGTAAGGAGTTGGTTCTTTTCAATCTTAAATGATGTTTTTAGTGAGGATTTTGTAGGAGATGAGATCTGGGTGGGTGTCAGCTAATGGTTGTTTTAGTGTACCACATCAGATGGATAAGGACAGTTGCTGTGCTTGGCGAAATATTGCACGAAGCTTTGCAGCTCAACTGTATCAGATGTGAGGGTTGCACCAGCTATACCATAACACACAACAAGCATTTACAATGCAATAGGTCTCGCATTTACATTATTTTGAGCTGTTGGCATTGTAAATGTTTTTTTTTTTTTTTTTCTCTTTGTGAAGCATTAATCAAATGGTGTGATGCCAAATGGCAATAGCTGACTTTGTTGTTATTGTCTAATCTATTGCATTGTTTTACATATTACAGTGTTTTTCTTTTGCTTTAATAAAAATGCCCGCTCCCTTTGCACATTACAACACAGTAGATGCTCACAATACAGATTTTATTAAATTTAGAGCCCCCATAACAGTGAACATGCCCGTTGTCACCCTACACCCCACTGAACACCAGTGGTGGTATTTAACCCGGTTACGTTGAAACTACGTACCCTGCAGCTCTCACCTGCACAGCACCATCCCTACTTACGAGATATGTTCAGTAACGGACACATGCTATGCAATGAAATAGGTGTTGCTTTTGGTATTGTAAATAACAATGGCTTTTAATTTTTTTAAAGGCCTTGCCATTTACAATGCCAATAGCTCCAAAATTCGCAGTTGCGAGACCTATTACATTGTAAATGCTTGTTCTTGTGGTTGTGAACCATGCCACCGGAAATCCTGAAACAATTCTCCTTAGGACAGCACTACTTGGTATTTTTACCAGAGTGGGTTCTCCTAAGGAGGTCTTTTCAGATAGAGCCACAAACTTCATGTCTGCCTATCTGAAAGCATTGTGGGATGAGCGTGGTGTGACTTATAAGTTCACCACATCTTACCATCCACAAGGAAATGGCCTTGTTGAAAGATGTAACAAGACCATAAAGGGCATGATTATGGGATTGCCAGAATAACTCAGTAGAAAAGGGGACGTTCTTCTCCATGCCTATTGTTTGTCTTCAGAAGGAAGTAGGTTTCAGTCCTTTTGAGCTACTCTTTTGAAACCCTGTCAGGGGTCCCTTAAGTTTGATCAGGGAAGGTTGGGAGAGATCTCTCAAGGAGCCCAAACAGGACATCCTAGATTATGTATTAGTCCTCCGTTCCAGGATGACAGAATACATGAAGAAGCTGTGGTTGAGTACCAAACTGGACAATTGGTGTGGGTGTTGGAGGCTGCAGAGCCCTCCAAGACAGATGGACTGGGCCTTATCCCATCTTGGAGACGGGGAAAGTCACATACTTGGTGGACTTAGATACTCCAAGGAGCCCTCATAGGGTGATACATGTGAATAGGCTCAAGTTACATCATTACAGAACAGATATCACAATGTTCATGGTGGCAGAGGGTGCAGAAGAGGAAGAAACTGAACCTCTCCCAGACCGGATGTCAACCAGTAACACAGATGGTTCAGTGGATTGAGTAATTCTCTCTTCCATTCTGACAAGTCAGCGGCAGAAAGACTGTTTTAACTTGCTTGCAGTTTGCCGGACTGTTCTCTTCGACTCCAGCTCTGACAACAAGGTGTACCAAAGATGTGGACACAGGTGACAGTTTACCTGTTTAAAGTAAGATTTACAGACTGTCAGATCAAGTCAAGGCTAGCATTAACGCTGTGGTTGCTAAAATGCCACAATTAGGTAGATTGAGCCCTTAAGTATTCCATGGGCCAGCTCAGTGGTTCTGATGTCCAAACCCAATCCCAAAGGGGGAAAACAGAGATAAGAATTTGTGTGAACTACAGAGGTCTAAATGCAGTCACCAAGACTGATGCTCACCCCATACCCAGAGCTGATGAGCTCATAGACAAGCTGGGGGCTACAAAATATCAGAGTACCTTCGTCCTAACTTCAGGTTATTGGCAGATATCCCTCACACCAGGAGCCAAGGAGAAGTCTGCCTTTCAACCCCAGTAGGCCACTTTCAGTTTAAGGTGATGCCCTTTGGGTTGAACATTACACCCGCCACCTTCTAGAGGCTGGTGAATACAGTAGTTTGAGGTCTGGAAAGCTTCAGTGCAGCATATCAGGATGATATTGCTGTCTTTAGTTTCACCTGGAGGATCACCTGGTCCACCTCAAGAGAGTGCTTCAAGCTCTTCAACAGGTAGGGCTGACTAGCAAGGCAAGTAAGTGCAGATAGGGCAAGGGTCCGTAGTGTACTTGGGACACCAAGTAGGTGGATGCCATGTACAACCTCTCCAGCCCAAGATCCAGACAATTATGGCCTGGGAAGCTCCAAAGACTCAGGCCCAGGTCAGAGCTTTCTTAGGCCTGACTGGGCACTATAGGAGGTTTGTAAAAGGATATGGTACCGTAGTAGCACCTTTAACAGAGTTAGCCTCCAAAAAGCAGCCAAGAAAAGTCAGATGGACTGACTCCTGTCAAAAGGCCTTTGACACCCTTAAGGAAGCTCTGTGTTCAGCACGCGTCCTAAAGGCACCTGACTTCAGTAAAGAGTTTGTTGTCCAAACTGATGCTTCAGAACATGGGATTGAGGCAGTTCTATCGCAGCTAAATGACCAGGGTCAAGATCAACCAGTTGCCTTTATCCGCAGGAGACTCCTACCCAGAGAGCAGCGCTGGAGTGCCAATGAGAGGGAAGCTTTTGCCGTGGTTTGGTCCCTGAAGAAGCTAAGGCCCTACTTGTTGGGACTCACTTCATAGTTCAGACTGACCACAGGCCTCTCAGATAGTTGAGGCAGATGATAGGAAAGAACCCCATTTCCCTACAGGGTATGGAATTTACAATGGAACACAGACCTGGGACCAACCATGCAAATGCAGATAGCCTTTCCAGGTTTTTCCACTTAGCTGATGAGAATGAACAGGATAATGGTTGATTGCTCATCACCTTTTGTGTGGAGGTGGGCCATGTAAGGACATGCCTCTTTTTGCACGTTCACCCCCACATTTTTGGACTGATGCTGCTGGTTTTTCGCTTCTGAGCGTGCACTTAGGCCTGCTAACTGGACCCCGTGCCAGTGTTCTGACTCTATACAAACTGCACGTTGAATTGGATACCTCCAATTGGCAAGGACTGGCTTACCGATAAGTCTCTAGTATATGGTTCCCAGGGCATGTAAGGCACAGTATCCACTCAGGGCTGCAGCACTGATTGTGCCACACAGTGTGTGACAAGTTACAAAATGGCTCCCAGCCCGCCACTACAGACTGGAAGGGCAGTGTTTTCACTGTCAGTTCGACTTTGCCATTCACACCAATGGCAAAGCCACCCTTTCCCTTAACACTATATAGAAGGCTCCTCTAAGGAAGGCTATAGGGAGCTATATTTTGTGAAGTAAGACATATTTTTAATATATGTTTCAACAGCAACACTTCCAAATTGTTTTTCGGCAGTGGATAAAGTTAGTAGCCCCATTGGCTGACACAGGGTTAGCGGTTGGCACCCCAACATGGCTAACTCCTGAACCTTACTAACTGGGTCAAGTAAGGTATCAAATTAATAATCGGATTAAACCCAACCTGATGCTCTGCTCGAATTTATTAGTACTATTATATTCAAGCAACTTTTAGAAAGTTGTCACCCTGAACTCCAGATAGCCCAGCAGCCTCACAAAGGCCCTGGCACACAGACAGCTTAAAATTGGATCCCAGCACAAGCTAATGTCAACATGTATTACATAAATACCAGATATCAACAATTCTTGTCTTTCTTTGTATTTGTTAGGTTTATTCTCATATGTTCTTCTTAGTTCTTTTTTTAGCCTCTTTTTAGCCAACATGTGTTTCATCGCCCATGGCTGGTGGCCGCGACTTCATCAGGGCTCGTTTGTCGGTATGGTTAGTGTTATCTTTTAACCGGTTGTAATTCCGTCCCAGTTTCCCCAAATAGTTCCTTGTCTTCATTAGTTTTTCTCTTTTAATCGTGTCAGTATTATCCCTTATTATTTGTTGTCATCAGTTTTACCACCTTCTGAGTGTTTGCTCGTGCAGCCTTCAGTCGTCCCAGCGAGTACGCTTACACAGACAGCTTTCTGACTGCCTGGGGAGACATATGAACGACCCCCCAGCACAGGAACAAAGGCAGTAGCTACAGAGTGAGGTGTCACCTCCTCTCCCAGGATGGCCACTCAAGGTGTTAGCCAAAAGGCGAGCTTCTAATGTAAAGCCGCCTTTGTGAGGGAAGTAGCGCCAAGATCCCTGAGCAGGATGCCTTTTGTTCCTGCAGACAAAGTGAAGTCAGAGTTAAGAAGGGAAAACTTGCCCCCAAAGTGATTCTACCCTGGGCATGTTGCCATCTAGTAGCCACACTTCTAGGGTGGACTACCCAGCTCCTAACGACTGAGGAAGGGTCATCCCATCTTCAAAGGGGCAGGAATGTGGCACTCCGGGATAGCCAGATGCCACACATCACAGGATCTTTGCCATTAGGTAGAAGAGGATCCAGTAACCATTGTTGGGATAAATATGGCACCCCTGGTCCTCTGACCCTCAGATCAAGATGAAATTGGAGAGAGGACCGAAGAAGAACTGCCCAGGTGCCTTTGGATCCGCACAAAGAGGGGCTCTACCGTTGGATGGACCACATCTGCTGCACTTGGACCTAGCAAAGACTGGACTGTGCCTGCGGCTCCTAGCTTGGGGAAAAGTTGATTCCCAGCCCCAACCTATGATCAGTCGGCTGATCTCCTGGAACCAACTCCAGGGTCACAAGAGCTGAAGTTGCGAAAACCAACAAGTTGATAGCCAACGCAAAAGTTTAGCCGCTACCAGTCGCCGGACACGCAAGAGGAGAAATCGGAGATAGCCAAAAGTTGCACCAGAGTCTGCCTGACCAGGGAGTGCTATCCAAGTCTGGATGCGTTGCACCCGAGCAAAACTAGCCCCCACCTAAGGATTTCACCCCAACAGTGGTGCAGACTGACCAGTAGCCCAGCATCAGCTGGCCTGCTACTGCAACATAGAGGTCTTCGAGGGACCCTGATCTCTGTGGACAAGTTTGCTTCACTCCCCCAGTGGACCGAGGAGCACCCACAAAGACATCCTGTTGACCGCGCCAAAACTAGAGCATCATTTGAGCATCCCTCAGCACCAAGACCACTTCATTGAGGTTTATGACAGCTGTCCTGTAAAGTTTGGATTTTGCTTCAAAACGCTATGGTGGCCAGGTAACTGTACAAATTGTCCACTCTGGCTCCTTAGTCCTCTGTCCAGCTGGAATTGGTCACCCAACCCAGGCCGGAGTAGCCAAACTAACAGTTTCAAACTTTTCAAAAGTCTTCAAAGTTTTTGTTGACCAATGCTTGTTTGCGGTTGCATCTAAAAGTGGCAATATCTTTTAAAATCCGTATCTCCGGAACCCTCCGGTGAATTTCATTCATCAAGGTCTCTAAAATTCATAAAAATATAATCAGTTTTTATAAATTGTTGTCTTCTTCCGTGTGTCGTTGATTTCTTATTTTGTTGTTTGGTGCCCTTTAAATGCTTCAAACATAGTCCCTTTGCCGAGTCTTACTTCTCTCAGCCACAGCTGCCCAGGGTTGAGCTTGAGGTTAACAAAACGAGTCTGGCTGGACCCAAGACGCTATTTGTGAGTGTACTGCACGATAAGGACATTTGGGAAAATTCGTTTTTTTAATTGATTCATTGCACCCTAATGTTTAGAATAAGGAAACAGAAGGGGTTGTGAATGTTGGCTTGTTTACTACAGTTATTCAGTTGCAGTGATACAGGGGTCGCTCAGAACACCTAGGGGTGCAGTACGTTGGCACCATCAGGTACGACCCCCCAGTGTAGGAGCTGATGCCCCAGCAGTAATTGAGACCCGATGGCTCTGTAACCTGCTGATGCCCAGAACCCATCACATTTTAAAGGTTTGCTTCTCTCACTCCTTGTGCTGAAAATAGTGGTGGTAGATCTCACGCCATCATGTGACTGCAGGTAAGTTTTTGCATTTCCATATTCCTAAAATTGTACATCCTTGTAAGGTAAAGCAATTTTCGTAATGCGATTTCAACCAGACATCCCCATACACATGTTTAGCAGGTGCATAAACCAACCAAGCTATCTTACTGGCATTAGAACAAAGAGACCTGCTTGTTATCCACCAGACCATCCCAGCAGGCACTGAACTTCTTGACCACTCTCAGTGGGCTCTAATCACCTCTTTATTGACAGCTTTTCAAGCTCTTTTTGTACAATTCACAGATCCCAATACTGGGATAGGTTTGAAGGGTTTCAAGAATAGTTCTACCTTTTCCACTATAGTCCACCCTGACACTTATATGATCCCCACAACTCACCCTCAGCTCCACCTCCTTTTGTTTCTCTCATTCTTGTGTGTTTGGTGCTGCACGTGCAATAAAAACATGGAAAGTAAACATTGAAAAACAATGCTGTGCATCTTGTTACAGATGCAGCTACCTAAACAATGAGAAAAACAGATTTTAAAGAGTTATGAAAACAGCAGAAATACTCCGCAGCTATCAAACAAGCACTGGCAAAGTCAATAGGTCTTGCCTTTGAGACTTTTGGCTCCGACAGTGCATTTTTAAAATGTTGTGCAGCATGGGCATTGCCCACTTTGCCAATTGTTTAAACCCATGCTTTATAGCAGCGTGGATGCTGTGAAGCATGGATAAACAATGATTATACAAAAAAAGGACTATGATGCATCAAGCGCTACTCCACTTTTAAAAGCGCATTATTGTGCTTTATTAAATTAGTTTTAGCCACACTGCAAAGCATCCACACTGCTGTAGAGCATGGCTACAAAACATTGCCAAAACCAATAGCTTTCATAGGCGAGACCTATTGGCTTTGCCAATGCTTGTTTTTATTAGTTTTTAGCCACACTGCAAAGCATCCACACTGCTGTAGAGCATGGCTACAAAACATTGCCAAAACCAATAGCTTTCATAGGCGAGACCTATTGGCTTTGCCAATGCTTGTTTTTATTAGTTTTTAGCCACACTGCAAAGCATCCACACTGCTGTAGAGCATGGCTACAAAACATTGCCAAAACCAATAGCTTTCATAGGCGAGACCTATTGGCTTTGCCAATGCTAGTTTAGTTCAGAGGACAGGTAGAAGAGATCTGTCCACATAACCGTGAGAAATACCATGTAGAATATTTTATTCATGTTAACAACACTGAAGAAATAATTTGGTTAATGGATGTCAAAGAAACGGTTGTATGTTTCTGGAAAGATTTGTCAAGCCTGCTATATCGCCAGAGCCGCTGTGCTTAATATGCAATCGAGTGTGGTGTGGCCCCGCCCACGGACCATGCAGCAGCCCCACCAGGGACTCCTGCTGAGGCCCCGCCCACAGACCATGATGCGGCCCGCCCATGGACCCATGCTGCGGTCCCGTCCACGGAACCATGCTGCGGCCCGCTCACAGACCATGCTGTGGCCCCGCCCATGGACCCATGTTGCATCCCCACCCATGGACCCATGCTGTGCCCCCCACAGACCATGCTGCGGCCCTGCCCACGGACCCATGCTGTGGTCCCCGCCCATGGACCCATGCTGCAGCCCCACTCACCAGCCCATGCTGTGTCCCCTCCCATGGGCCCATGCCGTGTCCCCTCCCATGGACCATGCTGTGGCCCTGTCCACGGACGCATGCTGTGGCTCCGCACACGGACCCATGCTGCGACCCTTACCATGGGCCCTTGCTGTGACCCTTCCCACGGGCCCATGCTGCAGCCTCGCCCACGGGCCCATGCTGCGATCGCCCCCCCACGGGCCCATGCTGTGGCCCTGTCCACCAGCCCATCCTGCAACTTCTCCCTCGGACCCATGCTGTGGCCCCACCCATGGACCCATGCTGCGGTCCAACCCACGGACCAATGCTGTGGCCCCGCACACGGGCCTATGCGGCTCGCACAAGCACACTTAAATAAGGTATTTCTTACAAAGAAAAAGTGGAAATTGAATAGTGAATCCTAATCAGTTAATCAGCTTCCTTGACACCGCGTTCCCTGAATAAACAGGAAATGAAACATATACATATAAGTTAAATCTTATTTCGATGGGTCTTACGTGAAGATAATAGAGTGCTGGCACAACACTCTAACAAATACTTAAACATTGAAGAAAGGGACAAATAACAGATTTGAAAAACACATGCTGACCAGACCCAGGGGCTTGAAATGGGAGTTATGTCCAAGAAAGGTGAGGAGCGGTGGGGGCGCGGGAGGTTAGCATATGTTCACTGCTGTGAGTGAAACACTAAATACTCTTTCACATTTTGACTCTAAAACCTGCAAAACATCTTGCAGCTGGGGCACCTCCATGCTTATGAGGGAGATGTGAGAATGACCCATTTACATTGGTTTGGCTCAAGATGAAATGAAGTCGTTTGCACAGATTTTGCTGACTTTGCAGCACAATGGCACTTTCACAGAAGTGTGAAAGCGACCCTGTGACGAGCGAGCAACGGCAGATGCATTCCCAGGGCAACTTTCTGACACTCCCCAAAATGGATCCCAACCAAATGGAAACATTACACTTACACGTTACACCACATTTGCTCACTGGACGAGAGCACATGTATGGACCCTCACCCACAATACCCCTGTGTTAGACCTGACAGCTTTAAGGTGGTCTTCCCTCAACGTTTTGCCTGCCACCCTCAATTTTTCTGTACCCATTTTTGCTGTCTATAGGACTCTGCACACTTGAGACCTGCTAATCAGTGCTAAAGTGCTTGTACTCTCCCCTAAAACACTGTACCATTGGATCGTACCCAATTGGCATATTTGATTTGCTTATAAGTCCCTAGTGACGTGCACTTTAGGTGCCCAGGGCCTGCAAATTAAATGTTAGTGGGCCTGCAGCACTTATTGTGTCACCCACGTAAGTAGCACCCTAACCATGTCTCAGGCCTGCCATGACAGGGCCTGCACGTGGTCACTGTGACCTGGCAGGTAAAACTACTTGCCAAGCCCTGAACTCCCCTTGTATTATATATAAGTCACCCCTAAGGACGGCCCTTGGCAACTCAGTATAGCAGGGTGTTATGTAAGCAAAGGGAAGGACTTGTGCTTTACATGTCTTGTAAGGGTAGTGAAAAACAGCCTATTTCGTTTTTCACTACAGCGAGGCCTACTCTCCTCATAGACTAGCATTGGAAATTCCCTTACTTGCTTCTAAGTGGTAATTTCTGATCCCAAGGACGTAGCTTTATCATGTCTGGTATGGGCGAAATAGTAGTGATAAATGCACTTTGCTGGTAAGGTTGGATTTCACACTTCTAGTGCAGAAATGCCACTTTCAGACAGTGGGCATTTTCTGCTCCTAACTTTGCTCCATGTGAGCTCCAGCCTGTCTCCAATACACATCTGGACGGGGTGACAGTTCCCATTCATGCATTCTTCCCCAACAGCCAGAAACATAGGAAGGCCAGGGAGGCTGAACACCCCTCTGCATACATCTGCATTCTGATGGCCGTCCTGGGCAGATGGGAGGAAAGGCGGCACCCACCGGGTCAGCAAGGTGTAATGACCTGACCCCACCCGAATGGCTGGTGATCCCCATATGTAACCTGGCAGACAGGACTGGCTTGAAAGCGGTGCTCGTGCACTCCAAAACCCCTCTTTGAAGTTTTCCTGCATCAAAGGCACATTTGGGTATAAGTACCAGGTCTCGGACCCTCCCAAATCAGACACTTCTGGACCTACACCGAACCTCTGTCAGAAGAACTGTGGAGCTGCTCAAAGGACTCAACTGGACTGTTTTTCTGTGTCTGCTTTCCTGCTTGTTGCCCTGAGGCCTGCTGCTCTCTGACTCTCCTGGAAGGAGGGCTGGACTCTGCCTTCCCTCCAAAGTGATCTCAAAGGGCTTGTTATCTTGCCTCCTGTTTCTTAAGTCTCAGGGACACAAAAGACTTCCTGCAGGACTCTGCCTTCTGCGAGTCCTACCCTTGCCTGAGGTGCCCCCTCCAAGTTCTGGGCCTCAAGAGTGGGTTCTGCAGTTGAGATTCTGCAAAATCTGACGCACCGTCCCGCAAAGCCGCGCACCCCAGCTGACAGCCCTCAGGACCGACACCGGACGATACGGAGCCTCGCAAAGCCTTGCTGCACAGCCTCTCGGAACCAGCGACGCAAAGCCTCACCCCACAGACTGAGCCCCAGGATCCAAGGTACTGTGTTTAACGGGCCCGGGGGATCCATATAGCAGGCCAACGCTCCATCGCGGTCGGCCTGAACTTTGGATTTGCACCGGTCTCTTGGGGCCTGCAGTAACCTTTTTAGTGCTTCCTGCTTCTAAGCACGTTATTGCATCTATTTCTTCAACATTCAATATCTCGACCTTGATTGTTTTGGTCTCGTTTTGCTCAGATAAATATTCTCTATTTTTCTAAGCGGTTGTGGAGTCTTTTTGTGTTGTATTTACTGTGTTCTTGTATGAGCTATTGCAGAAACACTTTACACATTGCCTTCTAAGTTAAGACTGCGCGCTCTGTGCCAAGCTACGTGAGGGGGTGGAGTGGGGGCGAGCACAGGATAATTTGGGATTGTATTGTGACTGACCCTGACTAGGATTGTGGTCCCTACTTGGACAGGGTGCATACCTCGGCCAACTAAAGACCCGATTTCTAACATCCTGCCACGTGGGCGAACCCACAACCACAGACAAGCTAATACCAGAGCACGGAGACAACACATAATTGTTAAAAATGTGTTAAACAAACATCACATCACATTCACTGTAGGATGACATCACACCCAATACCTCATCATGACAGCTACTAATATCCACTTCACAAGGATGAAAGGCTGAGACAGCCCTGCTGGGGGTCTAAGGCTGAGGGCCTGATCATGAGTGGCCCCTTTTACGTGCAATAGTTATGGCAAAGATAAAGATGGAACATACATAAAGGATGGGAGGTGGAGGGAACGGGGAGAGTGAGGAAGCTGTGGGAGAGAGGGAGGCAGAGGTGAGGGAGGGAGAGACAGAGAGAGGGGCAGAGGGGAGAGAGGGAAGGGGCGGGAGAGAAGCAGGCAGAGGGGAGGGGCGGGACAGAGGGGAGAGAGAGGAAGCTGCGGGAGAGAGAGAGGGAGGCAGAGGTGAGGGAGGGAAGGGGCGGCTGAACTGCCCAGGAATTTATACCAATATAGCCCAGTTTCACCGGTCACCCGCCTGAGGTCCTCCGGGAGCGGGGGAGGGGTGGTTGAAAAAGATACAACTCCTTTTTCAATTTTTTAGTAGCTTTATTTAACGCGAACACGGTCGAGGGTATAGGAGCGCTTTTCATGATCACCAGTCCCATTACACAAAGATACATTCAGGCGATTTGCCCACAATCACAGAATGTGGAGCAGACGCCGAGAGTCTAACCTGGTCATCCAGGTCCCGAGACAGCAGCTCAGGCCCTTACACCAACATTACACTCAAACAGAAGGAGAGAACAAAGCCCCCTCACTCAAAACTTCCCCGGTTCCAGCCCTCCCTCGTCGACAACTCACCTGCAGCAGATCACACGGCGCGCTTACTTCACACAGCACTTCGGGATGAAAATAAGTGAACTGTATCTGACTTCTAGGGATCGCCCCGCCAGTGACGTCATCCAGTGGGGGTGGTCAGCCGGGGGAGCCTCAGAATCCCCTTCACTCACCCCCACTCGAAGGGATGGTTGCAGGACAGAGTGATAAGGGGCGGAGCCTACAAGAAATGCTTGTCTTTATTAAACAATTCAGGAATAAGCCTTAAGAGGTCATTATAGATACATACATTGTATACATTAAGGTAGATCTTCTAACCCGCCGCCCCAGACTCCCTCCCAAACACTGATTGACAGGAGTGAGTGAGCCCTGTTCATTTCTAAAAGAGAAACACAGATATGTTCGGCGGCTGCTCGGGGGAACAGAAACAAGAAAAGCTGAAAAACAGACACAAAGAGCGCTTTCCATGGCGGATATTTTACCCTCTCACAGCTGCAGCTCTGCCACGAACAGTACAATACTCCTGGCTGTGAGAAGAGATACAAACAAGCATTGGCGCTGTGATTACAGACACTGTAAAGACAGGGCACGAGCACTGGTGACTGTGCTGGTAATTCAGAGCCAAGACAACGAGTCTGATTAGATCTCAGTTGTTTATTCCCGGATCTCCTGCTGAATTACAACACAGAGACCTCAGTTACAGGGATTACTGCCTGGCACTCCAAGGGACCGAAAGAATCAAGTTACTGCCAGTTACAATCTGAAAATATAGAACTTCCGCATTAAAAACCCGCACAAATATAAACTGCAGCTGGTCAATCAATCAATCAGGGAATTGTAAGCGCGCTACTCAGCCGTGAGGGTCTCAAGGCGCTGGGGGGGAATGGGGGGTCCGCAGATCTGTTCAGCCGAAGAGCCAGGTCTTGAGAGTCTTCCTGAAGATGTTCAGGGAAGGGAGGCGCATCTGATGTCTGCCGGTAGCTCGTTCCAGGTCTTAGCTGCAATGTGAGAGAAGGATCTTCCGCCAGCTCTGGCTCTTGGATGCGTGGGTTTCGGCCAGTGCGAGGTTGGAGGATCAGAGGTTTCTTTTGGGTACGTGGAAGTTGATTCTGTCGTTGAGGTATTTGGGTCTGTTGTTGTGTAAGTATTTGTAGGCGTGGGTGAGGATTTTGAAGGTGACTCTTTTCTCCACGGGGAGCCAGTGGAGTCTCCGTAGGTGTTGGCTGATGTGTTTGTGCCGGGAGATGCCGAGGACGAGTCTGGCGGCTGTGTTCTGTATTGTCTGTAGTTTGCGGAGTAGGGACTTGTTTATGCCGGCGTAGAGTGCGTTTCCATAGTCTAGTCTGCTGGTGATGAGTGCATGGGTGACTGTCTTCCTTGATTCAGGGGGATCAATTTGAAGGTCTTGCGGATGATGCAGAAAGTGTTGAAGCAGCTGGAGGTGACGGCGTTGACCTGTCGGTTCATGGTGAGTGATGAGTCGAGTACGATGCCGAGGTTTTTGACGTGGTCTGACGGGGTTGGCGGGCTTCCGAGAGCGGTCGGCCACCAGGTGCTGTCCCATGCAGAAGGGGTGGTACCGAGGACGAGGACTTCTGTCTTCTCGACGTTGAGCTTCAGGCAGCTGTTGGTCATCCAGACTGCAACACTTTGCATTCCTTTCTGAAAGTTGAGTTTGGCGGTGGTGGGGTCTTTGGTGAGGGAGAGGATGAGCTGGGTGTCGTCCGCGTAGGATACGATCTTGAGGCCGTGTTGTCGGACGATGGCTGTGAGGGGGCCATGTAGATGTTGAAGAGGGTCGGGCTCAGTGATGACCCCTGTGGGACTCAGCAGGTGATTTTCGTGGGGTTGGAGAGGAAGGGTGGGAGTCTGATCCTTTGGCTTCTTCCGGTGAGGAATGATCGGATCCAGTCCAGGGCTGTTCCTTGTATGCCGGCGTCATGTAGTCAGGTGAGTAGTGTGCGGTGGGAGACGGTGTCGAAGGCCGCTGATTGGTCGAGTAGGATGAGGGCTGCGGAGTGGCCTTGGTCCAGGAGGGTGCGGATGTCGTCTGTGGCGGCGAGTAGGGCGGTCTCGGTGCTGTGGTTGCTTCTGAATCCAGATTGGGATTGGTTGAGGATGGCGTTCTCTTCAATGAATCGTGTCAGTTCCCTGTTGAATGTTTTCTCTGCAACTTTGGCTGCGAAGGGGAGGAGCGAGATGGGCCGGTACTTCTTGAGGTCGGTGGGGTCAGCTGTGGGCTTCTTGAGCAGGGGCCTGACTTCTGCGTGCTTCCAATCTTCTTGGAAGGTGCCTGTTGTGAAGGTGGTGTTGGTGGTGCATTGTAGTTCGGGTGCAATGGCGGCCGTGGCTCTGTGGTAGATGTGAGGAGGGCAGGGGTCGGTGGGGGCCCCCGAGTGGATGCCATTCATGGTCGAGGCGGTGTCTTCGGTCGTGACGGTGTCCAGTTGGAGATGGTTGGCTGGCTGGTGTCTCTTGTGGGCGGGGGGTCGGCTGTGGCATCTGGTGGGTGGTCGACGAAGTTGTTGTAGAGGTTTTTGATCTTGTGGTGGAAGTAGGTTCCAAGCTTGTCGCAGAGGTCTTGGGACAGTGGGATATATGTGGCTTCGCTGAGTGGGTTGGTGAATTCCTGAATGACACTGAAGAGTTCCTTGGAGTTGGTGGAATTGGCGAGGATTTTGTTGTGGATGAAATTCCTCTTGGTGGTTCTGATTTGGTTGTGGTAGTCCGTCATGGCCTCCTTGTAGGTGGAGTAGTTTTCGGTAGTCTTGGTGTTTCTCCAGTTCTTCTCCAGCTGCTGTCCTCAGGGGGTAGGTCCCCCACAATTAATGCAGAGTTTGAACAAGTTAGAGGTTCTGTGTCTTCCAGCAACTGGCATATCTACGTCAGACACCTACAGTGGCACTTACAGGGCTCTAATATACTTACAGATCTGTGTCAGACATCCACAGTGCTTTCCATAGGGTTCTGATATATCGACATATCTACGTCAGGCACCTGCGGTGCTGTCCATAGGGTTCTGATATACGTACATATCTATGTCAGACACCTATGGTGCTTTCCATAGGGTTCATATATACTTGCATATCTACGTCAGACTCCTAGGGTGCTTTCCATAGGGTTCTAATATACTGACATTTCTACATAAGACACCCACTGTGCTTGCTATAAGGTTCTGATATACTTACATATCTACGTCAGACACCTGCAGTGCCTTCAATAGGGTTCTGATATACTTACAGATCTATGTCAGACATCCACAGTGCTTGCTATAAGGTTCTGATATATTTACATATCTACGTCAGACACCTGCAGTGCTTTCCATAGGGTTCTGATATATCGACATATCTACGTCAGGCACCTGCGGTGCTGTCCATAGGGTTCTGATATACGTACATATCTATGTCAGACACCTATGGTGCTTTCCAAAGGGTTCATATATACTTACATATCTACGTCAGACTCCTAGGGTGCTTTCCATAGGGTTCTAATATACTGACATTTCTACATAAGACACCCACTGTGCTTGCTATAAGGTTCTGATATACTTACATATCTACGTCAGACACCTGCAGTGCCTTCAATAGGGTTCTGATATACTTACAGATCTATGTCAGACATCCACAGTGCTTGCTATAAGGTTCTGATATACTTACATATCTACGTCAGACACCTGCAGTGCCTTCAATAGGGTTCTGATATACTTACAGATCTATGTCAGACATCCACAGTGCTGTCCATAGGGTTCTGATATACTTATATATCTATGTCAGACACCTACAGTGCTTTCCATAGGGTTCTAATATACTGACATTTTTTACATCAGACACCCACGGTGCTTTACATTGGGTTCTGATATATTGACATATCTACGTCAGACACCTGCGGTCCTGTCCGTAAGGTTCTGATATACTTAGATATCTACGTCAGACAACCCCAGTGCTTTCCATAGGGTGATGATATACTTACATATCTATGTCAGACACCGCAGTGCTTTCCATAAGATTCTGATATAATTACATATCTACGTCAGACACCCGCAGTGCTATCCATAAAGTTCTGATATACGTACATATCTACGTCAGACACCCGCAGTACTGTCCATAGAGTTCGAATATACTGACATATCTATGTCAGACACCTGCAGTGCTTTCTGTAGAACTCTGATATACTTACATATCTACGTCAGACACCTACAGTGCTTTCCATATGGTTCTGATATACTTACACATCTTCGTCAGACACCTACAGTGCTTTCTAAACAGTTCTTATATACTTACTCATCCTCGCCAGACAACTACAGTGCTTTCCATAGGGTTCTGATATACTTACAGAACAAAGTCAGACACTCGCAGTGCTTTCCATAGGGTTCTGATATACGTACATATCTACATCAGACACCCGCAGTGCTTTCCATTGGGTTCTGATATACCTACATATCCTCGTAAGACACCTAAAGTGCTTTTGATAAGGTTCTGATACACTTACATATCTATGCCAGACACCTACTGTGCTTTCCATAGGGTTTTGATAAGCTTACATATCTACATCAGACACCTGTAGTGCTTTCAATAGGGTTCTGATATACTTACATATGTATGTCAGACACCCGATATGTTTTCCATAGGAATCTGATTTACTTACATATCTACATCATACACCTACAGTGCTTTCCACTGGGTACAGACATACTTACATATCCTCGTCAGACACCTAAAGTGCTTTCCATAGGAATTTGATACACTTACATATCTACGTGAGACACCTACAGTGCTTTCCATAGCGGTCTTATATACTTACATATCTACATCAGACACATGCAGTGCATTCCATAGGGTTCTGTAAACTTGCCTTTCTACGTCAGACACCTGTAGGGCTTTTAATGGGGTGCTGATATACTTACATATCTACGTCAGACACCTGCAATGTTCTTCATAGGAATCTGATTTACTTCCATATCTACGTCAGGCACCTACAGTGCTTTCCATGGGGTTCTGATATACTTACATGTCCTCGTCAGACACCTACAGTGCTTTCCATAGGGTTCTGATATACTTACATGTCCTCGTCAGACACCTACAGTGCTTTCCATAGGGTTCTGATATATGTACATATCTATGTCAGACACCCACAGTGCTTTCCATAAGGTTCTGATATACATACATATCTACATCACACACCCGCAGTGCTTTCCATTGGGTCCTGATAAACTTACATATCTACGTCAGACACCTCCAGTGATGTCCATAGATTTCTGATATACGTACATATCTACCTCAGACACCCACAGTACTGTCCATAGAGTTCTGATGTACTGACATATCTATGTTAGACACCTGCAGTTCTTTCGATAGGGTTCTGATATACGTACATATCTACATCAGACACCAGCAGTGCTTTCCATTGGGTTCTGATATACTTACATATCTACATCAGACACCTGCAGTGCTTTCCATTGGGTTCTGATATACTTACTCATCCTCATCAGACACCTGCAGTGCTTGCCATAGGGTTCTGATATACTTACATATCTACATCAGACACCTGCAGTGCTTTCCATTGGGGTAAGTACTCTAGGGCTACTTCAAACAATTAATTATCTCAAACCATTATAAGGAAAAGGACAATAGTGACACAAATAATTAGAAAAATATAAAAAATTATTTATTAAATATCTTTGTCATTCTAGTAAATATAAAACACACATTAAGAGAAAAAAGGGGTCCTACAGAGACTAATAATTAAACAACATTCTAACCACATTCATTCATAACCACAGGCATACTACATACACATACTCATATTGATATATATGATCTTCTTGATAATCATGATTTGATTTGTAATGGATGTAGCAAAAAAATAAAAAACACAGCAAGTTGATGAACAAATTATTCTTTTGGGTGGTTTCCAGAATGACTCTACGCGCGTTTAGCTCCATTGATATCGGTTGTCTGCTACCCTGAGGTAAGAGCTGCCCGTCTCTTTCGAACATCCAAATCGCATCAGTTTCAATGGCTTAAAGGACCAGCAGCTCATCCGTCCTGCCGGAATTATTTTCGAGCAGGGTTAGCTCTCCTTTCATCAATAGGAAGTGGCAAGAAAAGTAATCATTTCTTTGATATGGTCTTACAAAATAAGGCCCTCTACAGGTATCTCGGGTGATAGCCATTTTTTTGATGTCTCAAGATTCACCTTAGTTCTCACTGACGTTAGAACAGTCCAAGATCCTGAGCATTGACGTCTTGTCCATATGAGCGCAACATTCGGTGGTGGAACTCCTGATGAAGACAGTTGTCTGTCGAAACGCGCGTAGAGTCATTCTGGAAACCACACAAAAGAATCATGCACCTGCAGTGCTGTCCATAGAGTTCTGATATACGTACATATCTATGTCAGACACCCACAGAACTGTCCGCGGAGTTCTGATATACTGACATATCTATGTCAGACACCTGCACTGCTTTCTGTAGAACTCCGATATACTTACATAGCAATGTCTCTCCTTCCCGTAGCATTTACCCATCCCGCCTTTCATTCCCCGATGTTCTCATTATGCCTTTGTCACCCCTTTCACACTATCCAGGCCTTTTTAAACTCTTCTCTTGCGTTTCTTCCCCCACTGTTCAGCCTTTAGCTCCGGCTTCTGCGTCAGCTCTTGCTTTCTCTTTCCTACCACTCCCCGCGTTTCTCTTCACCTGCAGCTTCTCCCTCTCACATTGCGTCTCTTTCACTGCTGGTTTAAATATGATTCTAGATAAATCCCGGTCCCCTAAATGAAGTGTGAGTGGGGCCCACCGTCACCGTCACAAAAGAAGTACTGGTTATTGCAGGAAAGAGTAGTGGCTGAGACCCTGTTTGTTTACTTGCGTGTGCACTGAATCGCTTAGGTACCAGGCCTTGAGTCACAAGCTTCTCAGGGGAGGGGAGTTATATTGGAATCCTCCAGCATCCAAAACCTTGCTAGAGAAGTCTTTCCTCAGGAAAGGCGGCGAAGTGTCCTGTGTTTTTGAGTGATTCATGGTCCGATACGAGGCAGGCTGTCAGGTCCCAAACCTCAGCCCTGCGGGGGCCCAGGACAGCTCAGGTAGGATCGCGCTGGATGCAGTGCCTGTTCCGCCGTCTCATGATGGAGATCCGGCTCGCGCGCACTTGGGCTGGTCTAGGTGAGGGCATGGGGAGCCGGATGATTTCGTCATTAGCCACCGCCATGTCACGTCTCCCTGCGCAGCATGAGACCGTGACTGTTGAGATGTTGGCCCCATGCCAGCCAGCATCTTCGATCCGCGTTCGCGGGGACTAAACATCACCCGCCGTAATGCCCCCCACCTTATACTGCGGCCCCCACGCAGCTTTATATGAGAGCGGCCATTCTGACTCTGGTTAAGGCACGCCTTCCCGCCACTGTACTTGGAAAGTAATTTCAAAAGATCTTAGCTTGATGTACGTCATTGCTCTGCATGGGCACATGCAGAGCAAACTTACAGTATAACGCCTTGTAGGATCATGAGTTTACTCTGGCCTGCTTAGTCACTGTCAACATGCCTAACTCGTTTGCCGCTTCTACAACCATCAAATTTAATTATGCATACTCCTTCTTTGCCAAGCATATCTAGTCTCCATTTTGTAACTCCAAATGCTTTAACGGCAGACCAATGGCATCAAGCTCTACACAAAAATAGTACAGCACAATACAGCACGTTTGGCTAACGGAGACTCATTCATTCCTCTGCCAGCTTAGTTATAAAAAATTTTTTTTTAAAAGCGCCATATACATAGCACTATAAATGAACAGTGTAACCTCCTTTTTAACCACATCTGACAACATAGGATAGCTCATGGAGCGCTTGAATCACTGGAAGGGGGTTACCACCCATGTGCAGTGCACCGAAATGTGCCCATAATTACGCCATGTTCAAGGAATCAATGGCCTAGCCCAAACACAAAAATCATAAATACAAATGGCATTTATTGAGCAGGCTATCTGTCAATAAAAAACCTCAGGGATGAATTTCGCATATAACACTAGCGCCACCCTTCCCTTCTCCGTTTTGGACTCCCTCCTTTGAACCTTACCCCATCTTGTCCTATTTTCTGGACTAAAACCCTAGTACTCTATACTGCACCTATGGTTTGAACTAGCTTTATGTTATGGAAGCCACATTTACATAATGTACAATTTCATACATACGCCTTGGTGAAATACGGCCTCAACTGGTGTGAAGGGATTCAACTCCAATACCAACTCAGAAGTGCTGCAACAATGCTGCAGTACCAAATTAGAGAAGTTCTGTTTGTTTGGAGGGGGTGGGTTGGTGATCTGTACCACAGGAGGTGAGGTGTGGGTACGAAGACATGCTGATGTACCAGAGAGGGTTAAGTGTGTCGCAGCGCTTGCTGCTGTACCAGAGCAGATGGGGTGTGGGAGTTTGCTCCGGCTGTGTCTGATGAGACGGTATATAGAAGGGTTTGCTGCTCCTGCGGTAATCAGATAGCGTTTAGCGGTTGTTGATGCAACTGTACCCCATCAGAGTGTGGGAAGACTTTGCTGCTGCTGAGCCATATCAGACTATGCAGGGACAGAGTTTGTTGCAGCTTTACAGGGTTACATGAGGTATATACGTGGGGCTGCTGATATTGCAAAAAAGCATATGATATATGTGGGATGAGGTGCTGCGCTGTACTAGAGAAGCAGGGGTGCATGCAAGTTGGTGTTTAAGTTGTAGCAGGTTTGCTGAGGTGATTGGGAGAGATACTTTTACATTCATGCTTAGTTAGACACAGTGTGAGGCAGGGGATGCTGTGGCTATACCGGATCAGATGAAAAGTGGGAGCCTATTGCTGTACAAGGCCAGAAGAGATGTGTTGTAGATGTTTCTGGTGTATCAGACAGATGAGGTGTGTGTGGGAAAGGGTGCTGCTGAGCACCAAATCAGATGGGTGTGTGGGTGACGGGGTTGCTGCTGCGACTATACCGAATCAGATGAGCTGCGTGGGGGATTCTACTCACAGCACCAGATCAAAATGTAATTTGGTACGAAGTGATAATTACTGCACCAAACCAGATGAGACCGTAGGGGTGCAGTTTCTATATCAGATGTGGGGTGAGGGGTGCTGCTGTATTAGATGAAGTGCGCATGTGTGTAGGATGGGTCTATTGCTTTTTGAGGTGTGTGTGAATGGTGTTGCTCAGATTAAGAGTGTATGGGGTAAGGAGTTGCTTCTTTTCAATCTTAAATGATGTTTTTAGTGAGGATTTTGTAGGAGATGAGATCTGGGTGGGTGTCAGCTAATGGTTGTTTGAGTGTACCACATCAGATGGATAAGGACAGTTGCTGTGCTTGGCGAAATATTGCACGAAGCTTTGCAGCTCAACTATATCAGATGTGAGGGTTGCACCAGTTATACCATAACACACAACAAGCATTTACAATGCAATAGGTCTCGCATTGACATTATTTTGAGCTGTTGGCATTGTAAATGTTTTTGGGGGTTTTTTCTCTTTGTGAAGCATTAATCAAATGGTGTGATGCCAAATGGCAATAGCTGACTTTGTTGTTATTGTCTAATCTATTGCATTGTTTTACATATTACAGTGTTTTTCTTTTGCTTTAATAAAAATGCCCGCTCCCTTTGCACATTACAACACAGTAGATGCTCACAATACAGATTTTATTAAATTTAGAGCCCCCATAACAGTGAACATGCACGTTGTCACCCTACACCCCACTCCACACCAGTGGTGGTATTTAACCCTGTTACGTTGAAACTACGTACCCTACAGCTCTCACCTGCACAGCACCATCCCTACTTACGAGATATGTTCAGTAACGGACACACGCTATGCAATGAAATAGGTGTTGCTTTTGGTATTGTAAATAACAATGGCTTTTAATTTTTTAAAGGCATTGCCATTTACAATGCCAATAGCTCCAAAATTCGCACTTGCGAGACCTATTGCATTGTAAATGCTTGTTCTTGTGGTTGTGAACCATGCCACCGGAAATCCTGAAACAATTCTCCTTAGGACAGCACTACTTGGTATTTTTACCAGAGTGGGTTCTCCTAAGGAGGTCTTTTCGGATAGAGCCACAAACTTCATGTCTGCCTATCTGAAAGCATTGTGGGATGAGCGTGGTGTGACTTATAAGTTCACCACATCTTACCATCCACAAGGAAATGGCCTTGTTGAAAGATGTAACAAGACCATAAAGGGCATGATTATGGGATTGCCAGAATAACTCAGTAGAAAAGGGGACGTTCTTCTTCATGCCTATTGTTTGCCTACAGGGAGGGTCTTCAGAAGGAAGTAGGTTTCAGTCCTTTTGAGCTACTCTTTTGAAACCCTGTCAGGGGTCCCTTAAGTTTGATCAGCGAAGGTTGGGAGAGATCTCTCAAGGATCCCAAACAGGACATCCTAGATTATGTATTAGTCCTCCGTTCCAGGAAGGCCGAATACATGAAGAGGCTGTGGTTGAGTACCAAACTGGACAATTGGTGTGGGTGTTGGAGGCTGCAGAGCCCTCCAAGACTGATGGTCTGGGCCTTATCCCATCTTGGAGAAGGGGAAAGTCACATACTTGGTGGACTTAGATACTCCAAGGAGCCCTCATAGGGTGATACATGTGAATAGGCTCAAGTTACATCATTACAGAGCATATATCCCAATGTTCATGGTGGCAGAGGGTGCAGAAGAGGAAGAAAGTGAACCTCTCCCAGACCTGATGTCAACCAGTAACACAGATGGTTCAGTGGATTGAGTAATTCTCTCTTCCATTCTGACAAGTCAGCGGCAGAAAGACTGTTTTAACTTGCTTGCAGTTTGCCGGACTGTTCTCTTTGACTCCAGCTCTGACAACAAGGTGTACCAAAGATGTGGACACAGGTGACAGTTTACCTGTTTAAAGTAAGATTTACAGACTGTCAGATCAAGTCAAGGCTAGCATTAACGCTGTGGTTGCTAAAATGCTACAATTAGGTAGATTGAGGTCTTTAGTATTCCATGGGCCAGCTCAGTGGTTCTGATGTCCAAACCCAATCCCAAAGGGGGAAAACCGAGATAAGAATTTGTGTGAACTACAGAGGTCTAAGTGCAGTCACCAAGACTGATGCTCACCCCATACCCAGAGCTGATGAGCTCATACACAAGCTGGGGGCTACAAGATATCAGAGTACCTTTGACCTAACTTCAGGTTATTGGCAGATATCCCTCACACCAGGAGCCAAGGAGAAGTCTGCCTTTCAACCCCAGTAGGCCACTTTCAGTTTAAGGTGATGCCCTTTGGGTTGAACATTGCACCCGCCACCTTCTAGAGGCTGGTGAATACAGTAGTTTGAGGTCTGGAAAGCTTCGGTGCAGCATATCAGGATGATATTGCTGTCTTTAGTTTCACCTGGAGGATCACCTGGTCCACCTCAAGAGAGTGCTTCAAGCTCTTCAACAGGTAGGGCTGACAAGCAAGGCAAGTAAGTGCAAATAGGGCAAGGGTCCGTAGTGTACTTGGGACACCAAGTAGGTGGATGCCATGTACAACCTCTCCAGCCCAAGATCCAGACAATTATGGCCTGGGAAGCTCCAAAGACTCAGGCCCAGGTCAGAGCTTTCTTAGGCCTGACTGGGTACTATAGGAGGTTTGTAAAAGGATATGATACCGTAGTAGCACCTTTAACAGAGTTAGCCTCCAAAAAGCAGCCAAGAAAAGTCAGATGGACTGACTCCTGTCAAAAGGACTTTGACACCCTTAAGGAAGCTCTGTGCTCAGCACGCGTCCTAAAGGCACCTGACTTCAGTAAAGAGTTTGTTGTCCAAACGGATGCTTCAGAACATGGGATTGAGGCAGTTCTATCGCAGCTAAATGACCAGGGTCAAGATCAACCAGTTGCCTTTATCCGCAGGAGACTCCTACCCAGAGAGCAGCGCTGGAGTGCCAATGAGAGGGAAGCTTTTGCCGTGGTTTGGTCCCTGAAGAAGCTAAGGCCCTACTTGTTGGGACTCACTTCATAGTTCAGACTGACCACAGGCCTCTCAGATAGTTGAGGCAGATGATAGGAAAGAACCCCATTTCCCTACAGGGTATGGAATTTACAATGGAACACAGACCTGGGACCAACCATGCAAATGCAGATAGCCTTTCCAGGTTTTTTACTTAGCTGATGAGAATGAACAGGATAATGGTTGATTGCTCATCACCTTTTGTGTGGAGGTGGGCCATGTAAGGACATGCCTCTTTTTGCACGTTCACCCCCACATTTTTGGACTGATGCTGCTGGTTTTTCGCTTCTGAGCGTGCACTTAGGCCTGCTAACTGGACCCCGTGCCAGTGTTCTGACTCTATACAAACTGCACGTTGAATTGGATACCTCCAATTGGCAAGGACTGGCTTACCGATAAGTCTCTAGTATATGGTACCCAGGGCATGTAAGGCACAGTATCCACTCAGGGCTGCAGCACTGATTGTGCCACACAGTGTGTGACAAGTTACAAAATGGCTCCCAGCCCGCCACTACAGACTGGAAGGGCAGTGTTTTCACTGTCAGTTCGACTTTGCCATTCACACCAATGGCAAAGCCACCCTTTCCCTTAACACTATATAGAAGGCTCCTCTAAGGAAGGCTATAGGGAGCTATATTTTGTGAAGTAAGACATATTTTTAATATATGTTTCAACAGCAACACTTCCAAATTGTTTTTCGGCAGTGGATAAAGTTAGTAGCCCCATTGGCTGACACAGGGTTAGCGGTTGGCACCCCAACATGGCTAACTCCTGAACCTTACTAACTGGGTCAAGTAAGGTATCAAATTAATAATCGGATTAAACCCAACCTGATGCTCTGCTCGAATTTATTAGTACTATTATATTCAAGCAACTTTTAGAAAGTTGTCACCCTGAACTCCAGCTAGCCCAGCAGCCTCACAAAGGCCCTGGCACACAGACAGCTTAAAATTGGATCCCCAGCACAAGCTAATGTCAACATGCATTACATAAATACCAGATATCAACAATTCTTGTCTTTCTTTGTATTTGTTAGGTTTATTCTCATATGTTCTTCTTAGTTCTTTTTTTAGCCTCTTTTTAGCCAACATGTGTTTCATCGCCCATGGCTGGTGGCCGCGACTTCATCAGGGCTGTTTTGTCGGTATGGTTAGTGTTATCTTTTAACCGGTTGTAATTCCGTCCCAGTTTCCCCAAATAGTTCCTTGTCTTCATTAGTTTTTCTCTTTTAATCGTGTCAGTATTATCCCTTATTATTTGTTGTCATCAGTTTTACCACCTTCTGAGTGTTTGCTCGTGCAGCCTTCAGTCGTCCCAGCGAGTACGCTTACACAGACAGCTTTCTGACTGCCTGGGGAGACATATGAACGACCCCCAGCACAGGAACAAAGGCAGTAGCTACAGAGTGAGGTGTCACCTCCTCTCCCAGGATGGCCACTCAAGGTGTTAGCCAAAAGGCGAGCTTCTAATGTAAAGCCGCCTTTGTGAGGGAAGTAGCGCCAAGATCCCTGAGCAGGATGCCTTTTGTTCCTGCAGACAAAGTGAAGTCAGAGTTAAGAAGGGAAAACTTGCCCCCAAAGTGATTCTACCCTGGGCATGTTGCCATCTAGTAGCCACACTTCTAGGGTGGACTACCCAGCTCCTAACGACTGAGGAAGGGTCATCCCATCTTCAAAGGGGCAGGAATGTGGCACTCCGGGATAGCCAGATGCCACACATCACAGGATCTTTGCCATTAGGTAGAAGAGGATCCAGTAACCATTGTTGGGATAAATATGGCACCCCTGGTCCTCTGACCCTCAGATCAAGATGGAATTGGAGAGAGGACCGAAGAAGAACTGCCCAGGTGCCTTTGGATCCGCACAAAGAGGGGCTCTACCGTTGGATGGACCACATCTGCTGCACTTGGACCTAGCAAAGACTGGACTGTGCCTGCGGCTCCTAGCTTGGGGAAAAGTTGATTCCCAGCCCCAACCTATGATCAGTCGGCTGATCTCCTGGAACCAACTCCAGGGTCACAAGAGCTGAAGTTGCGAAAACCAACAAGTTGATAGCCAACGCAAAAGTTTAGCCGCTACCAGTCGCCGGACACGCAAGAGGAGAAATCGGAGATAGCCAAAAGTTGCACCAGAGTCTGCCTGACCAGGGAGTGCTATCCAAGTCTGGATGCGTTGCACCCGAGCAAAACTAGCCCCCACCTAAGGATTTCACCCCAACAGTGGTGCAGACTGACCAGTAGCCCAGCATCAGCTGGCCTGCTACTGCAACATAGAGGTCTTCGAGGGACCCTGATCTCTGTGGACAAGTTTGCTTCACTCCCCCAGTGGACCGAGGAGCACCCACAAAGACATCCTGTTGACCGCGCCAAAACTAGAGCATCATTTGAGCATCCCTCAGCACCAAGACCACTTCATTGAGGTTTATGACAGCTGTCCTGTAAAGTTTGGATTTTGCTTCAAAAACGCTATGGTGGCCAGGTAACTGTACAAATTGTCCACTCTGGCTCCTTAGTCCTCTGTCCAGCTGGAATTGGTCACCCAACCCAGGCCGGAGTAGCCAAACTAACAGTTTCAAACTTTTCAAAAGTCTTCAAAGTTTTTGTTGACCAATGCTTGTTTGCGGTTGCATCTAAAAGTGGCAATATCTTTTAAAATCCGTATCTCCGGAACCCTCCGGTGAATTTCATTCATCAAGGTCTCTAAAATTCATAAAAATATAATCAGTTTTTATAAATTGTTGTCTTCTTCCGTGTGTCGTTGATTTCTTATTTTGTTGTTTGGTGCCCTTTAAATGCTTCAAACATAGTCCCTTTGCCGAGTCTTACTTCTCTCAGCCACAGCTGCCCAGGGTTGAGCTTGAGGTTAACAAAACGAGTCTGGCTGGACCCAAGACGCTATTTGTGAGTGTACTGCACGATAAGGACATTTGGGAAAATTCGTTTTTTTAATTGATTCATTGCACCCTAATGTTTAGAATAAGGAAACAGAAGGGGTTGTGAATGTTGGCTTGTTTACTACAGTTATTCAGTTGCAGTGATACAGGGGTCGCTCAGAACACCTAGGGGTGCAGTACGTTGGCACCATCAGGTACGACCCCCAGTGTAGGAGCTGATGCCCCAGCAGTAATTGAGACCCGATGGCTCTGTAACCTGCTGATGCCCAGAACCCATCACATTTTAAAGGTTTGCTTCTCTCACTCCTTGTGCTGAAAATAGTGGTGGTAGATCTCACGCCATCATGTGACTGCAGGTAAGTTTTTGCATTTCCATATTCCTAAAATTGTACATCCTTGTAAGGTAAAGCAATTTTCGTAATGCGATTTCAACCAGACATCCCCATACACATGTTTAGCAGGTGCATAAACCAACCAAGCTATCTTACTGGCATTAGAACAAGAGACCTGCTTGTTATCCACCAGACCATCCCAGCAGGCACTGAACTTCTTGACCACTCTCAGTGGGCTCTAATCACCTCTTTATTGACAGCTTTTCAAGCTCTTTTTGTACAATTCACAGATCCCAATACTGGGATAGGTTTGAAGGGTTTCAAGAATAGTTCTACCTTTTCCACTATAGTCCACCCTGACACTTATATGATCCCCACAACTCACCCTCAGCTCCACCTCCTTTTGTTTCTCTCATTCTTGTGTGTTTGGTGCTGCACGTGCAATAAAAACATGGAAAGTAAACATTGAAAAACAATGCTGTGCATCTTGTTACAGATGCAGCTACCTAAACAATGAGAAAAACAGATTTTAAAGAGTTATGAAAACAGCAGAAATACTCCGCAGCTATCAAACAAGCACTGGCAAAGTCAATAGGTCTTGCCTTTGAGACTTTTGGCTCCGACAGTGCATTTTTTAAAATGTTGTGCAGCATGGGCATTGCCCACTTTGCCAATTGTTTAAACCCATGCTTTATAGCAGCGTGGATGCTGTGAAGCATGGATAAACAATGATTATACAAAAAAAGGACTATGATGCATCAAGCGCTACTCCACTTTTAAAAAGCGCATTATTGTGCTTTATTAAATTAGTTTTAGCCACACTGCAAAGCATCCACACTGCTGTAGAGCATGGCTACAAAACATTGCCAAAACCAATAGCTTTCATAGGCGAGACCTATTGGCTTTGCCAATGCTTGTTTTTATTAGTTTTTAGCCACACTGCAAAGCATCCACACTGCTGTAGAGCATGGCTACAAAACATTGCCAAAACCAATAGCTTTCATAGGCGAGACCTATTGGCTTTGCCAATGCTTGTTTTTATTAGTTTTTAGCCACACTGCAAAGCATCCACACTGCTGTAGAGCATGGCTACAAAACATTGCCAAAACCAATAGCTTTCATAGGCGAGACCTATTGGCTTTGCCAATGCTAGTTTAGTTCAGAGGACAGGTAGAAGAGATCTGTCCACATAACCGTGAGAAATACCATGTAGAATATTTTATTCATGTTAACAACACTGAAGAAATAATTTGGTTAATGGATGTCAAAGAAACGGTTGTATGTTTCTGGAAAGATTTGTCAAGCCTGCTATATCGCCAGAGCCGCTGTGCTTAATATGCAATCGAGTGTGGTGTGGCCCCGCCCACGGACCATGCAGCAGCCCCACCAGGGACTCCTGCTGAGGCCCCGCCCACAGACCATGATGCGGCCCGCCCATGGACCCATGCTGCGGTCCCGTCCACGGAACCATGCTGCGGCCCGCTCACAGACCATGCTGTGGCCCCGCCCATGGACCCATGTTGCATCCCCACCCATGGACCCATGCTGTGCCCCCCACAGACCATGCTGCGGCCCTGCCCACGGACCCATGCTGTGGTCCCCGCCCATGGACCCATGCTGCAGCCCCACTCACCAGCCCATGCTGTGTCCCCTCCCATGGGCCCATGCTGTGTCCCCTCCCATGGACCATGCTGTGGCCCTGTCCACGGACGCATGCTGTGGCTCCGCACACGGACCCATGCTGCGACCCTTACCATGGGCCCTTGCTGTGACCCTTCCCACGGGCCCATGCTGCAGCCTCGCCCACGGGCCCATGCTGCGATCGCCCCCCCCCCCCCACGGGCCCATGCTGTGGCCCTGTCCACCAGCCCATCCTGCAACTTCTCCCTCGGACCCATGCTGTGGCCCCACCCATGGACCCATGCTGCGGTCCAACCCACGGACCAATGCTGTGGCCCCGCACACGGGCCTATGCGGCTCGCACAAGCACACTTAAATAAGGTATTTCTTACAAAGAAAAAGTGGAAATTGAATAGTGAATCCTAATCAGTTAATCAGCTTCCTTGACACCGCGTTCCCTGAATAAACAGGAAATGAAACATATACATATAAGTTAAATCTTATTTCGATGGGTCTTACGTGAAGATAATAGAGTGCTGGCACAACACTCTAACAAATACTTAAACATTGAAGAAAGGGACAAATAACAGATTTGAAAAACACATGCTGACCAGACCCAGGGGCTTGAAATGGGAGTTATGTCCAAGAAAGGTGAGGAGCGGTGGGGGCGCGGGAGGTTAGCATATGTTCACTGCTGTGAGTGAAACACTAAATACTCTTTCACATTTTGACTCTAAAACCTGCAAAACATCTTGCAGCTGGGGCACCTCCATGCTTATGAGGGAGATGTGAGAATGACCCATTTACATTGGTTTGGCTCAAGATGAAATGAAGTCGTTTGCACAGATTTTGCTGACTTTGCAGCACAATGGCACTTTCACAGAAGTGTGAAAGCGACCCTGTGACGAGCGAGCAACGGCAGATGCATTCCCAGGGCAACTTTCTGACACTCCCCAAAATGGATCCCAACCAAATGGAAACATTACACTTACACGTTACACCACATTTGCTCACTGGACGAGAGCACATGTATGGACCCTCACCCACAATACCCCTGTGTTAGACCTGACAGCTTTAAGGTGGTCTTCCCTCAACGTTTTGCCTGCCACCCTCAATTTTTCTGTACCCATTTTTGCTGTCTATAGGACTCTGCACACTTGAGACCTGCTAATCAGTGCTAAAGTGCTTGTACTCTCCCCTAAAACACTGTACCATTGGATCGTACCCAATTGGCATATTTGATTTGCTTATAAGTCCCTAGTGACGTGCACTTTAGGTGCCCAGGGCCTGCAAATTAAATGTTAGTGGGCCTGCAGCACTTATTGTGTCACCCACGTAAGTAGCACCCTAACCATGTCTCAGGCCTGCCATGACAGGGCCTGCACGTGGTCACTGTGACCTGGCAGGTAAAACTACTTGCCAAGCCCTGAACTCCCCTTGTATTATATATAAGTCACCCCTAAGGACGGCCCTTGGCAACTCAGTATAGCAGGGTGTTATGTAAGCAAAGGGAAGGACTTGTGCTTTACATGTCTTGTAAGGGTAGTGAAAAACAGCCTATTTCGTTTTTCACTACAGCGAGGCCTACTCTCCTCATAGACTAGCATTGGAAATTCCCTTACTTGCTTCTAAGTGGTAATTTCTGATCCCAAGGACGTAGCTTTATCATGTCTGGTATGGGCGAAATAGTAGTGATAAATGCACTTTGCTGGTAAGGTTGGATTTCACACTTCTAGTGCAGAAATGCCACTTTCAGACAGTGGGCATTTTCTGCTCCTAACTTTGCTCCATGTGAGCTCCAGCCTGTCTCCAATACACATCTGGACGGGGTGACAGTTCCCATTCATGCATTCTTCCCCAACAGCCAGAAACATAGGAAGGCCAGGGGAGGCTGAACACCCCTCTGCATACATCTGCATTCTGATGGCCGTCCTGGGCAGATGGGAGGAAAGGCGGCACCCACCGGGTCAGCAAGGTGTAATGACCTGACCCCACCCGAATGGCTGGTGATCCCCATATGTAACCTGGCAGACAGGACTGGCTTGAAAGCGGTGCTCGTGCACTCCAAAACCCCTCTTTGAAGTTTTCCTGCATCAAAGGCACATTTGGGTATAAGTACCAGGTCTCGGACCCTCCCAAATCAGACACTTCTGGACCTACACCGAACCTCTGTCAGAAGAACTGTGGAGCTGCTCAAAGGACTCAACTGGACTGTTTTTCTGTGTCTGCTTTCCTGCTTGTTGCCCTGAGGCCTGCTGCTCTCTGACTCTCCTGGAAGGAGGGCTGGACTCTGCCTTCCCTCCAAAGTGATCTCAAAGGGCTTGTTATCTTGCCTCCTGTTTCTTAAGTCTCAGGGACACAAAAGACTTCCTGCAGGACTCTGCCTTCTGCGAGTCCTACCCTTGCCTGAGGTGCCCCCTCCAAGTTCTGGGCCTCAAGAGTGGGTTCTGCAGTTGAGATTCTGCAAAATCTGACGCACCGTCCCGCAAAGCCGCGCACCCCAGCTGACAGCCCTCAGGACCGACACCGGACGATACGGAGCCTCGCAAAGCCTTGCTGCACAGCCTCTCGGAACCAGCGACGCAAAGCCTCACCCCACAGACTGAGCCCCAGGATCCAAGGTACTGTGTTTAACGGGCCCGGGGGATCCATATAGCAGGCCAACGCTCCATCGCGGTCGGCCTGAACTTTGGATTTGCACCGGTCTCTTGGGGCCTGCAGTAACCTTTTTAGTGCTTCCTGCTTCTAAGCACGTTATTGCATCTATTTCTTCAACATTCAATATCTCGACCTTGATTGTTTTGGTCTCGTTTTGCTCAGATAAATATTCTCTATTTTTCTAAGCGGTTGTGGAGTCTTTTTGTGTTGTATTTACTGTGTTCTTGTATGAGCTATTGCAGAAACACTTTACACATTGCCTTCTAAGTTAAGACTGCGCGCTCTGTGCCAAGCTACGTGAGGGGTGGAGTGGGGGCGAGCACAGGATAATTTGGGATTGTATTGTGACTGACCCTGACTAGGATTGTGGTCCCTACTTGGACAGGGTGCATACCTCGGCCAACTAAAGACCCGATTTCTAACATCCTGCCACGTGGGCGAACCCACAACCACAGACAAGCTAATACCAGAGCACGGAGACAACACATAATTGTTAAAAATGTGTTAAACAAACATCACATCACATTCACTGTAGGATGACATCACACCCAATACCTCATCATGACAGCTACTAATATCCACTTCACAAGGATGAAAGGCTGAGACAGCCCTGCTGGGGGTCTAAGGCTGAGGGCCTGATCATGAGTGGCCCCTTTTACGTGCAATAGTTATGGCAAAGATAAAGATGGAACATACATAAAGGATGGGAGGTGGAGGGAACGGGGAGAGTGAGGAAGCTGTGGGAGAGAGGGAGGCAGAGGTGAGGGAGGGAGAGACAGAGAGAGGGGCAGAGGGGAGAGAGGGAAGGGGCGGGAGAGAAGCAGGCAGAGGGGAGGGGCGGGACAGAGGGAGAGAGAGAGGAAGCTGCGGGAGAGAGAGAGGGAGGCAGAGGTGAGGGAGGGAAGGGGCGGCTGAACTGCCCAGGAATTTATACCAATATAGCCCAGTTTCACCGGTCACCCGCCTGAGGTCCTCCAGGAGCGGGGGAGGGGTGGTTGAAAAAGATACAACTCCTTTTTCAATTTTTTAGTAGCTTCATTTAACGCGAACACGGTCGAGGGTATAGGAGCGCTTTTCATGATCACCAGTCCCATTACACAAAGATACATTCAGGCGATTTGCCCACAATCACAGAATGTGGAGCAGACGCCGAGAGTCTAACCTGGTCATCCAGGTCCCGAGACAGCAGCTCAGGCCCTTACACCAACATTACACTCAAACAGAAGGAGAGAACAAAGCCCCCTCACTCAAAACTTCCCCGGTTCCAGCCCTCCCTCGTCGACAACTCACCTGCAGCAGATCACACGGCGCGCTTACTTCACACAGCACTTCGGGATGAAAATAAGTGAACTGTATCTGACTTCTAGGGATCGCCCCGCCATTGCCAGTGACGTCATCCAGTGGGGGTGGTCAGCCGGGGAGCCTCAGAATCCCCTTCACTCACCCCCACTCGAAGGGATGGTTGCAGGACAGAGTGATAAGGGGCGGAGCCTACAAGAAATGCTTGTCTTTATTAAACAATTCAGGAATAAGCCTTAAGAGGTCATTATAGATACATACATTGTATACATTAAGGTAGATCTTCTAACCCGCCGCCCCAGACTCCCTCCCAAACACTGATTGACAGGAGTGAGTGAGCCCTGTTCATTTCTAAAAGAGAAACACAGATATGTTCGGCGGCTGCTCGGGGGAACAGAAACAAGAAAAGCTGAAAAACAGACACAAAGAGCGCTTTCCATGGCGGATATTTTACCCTCTCACAGCTGCAGCTCTGCCACGAACAGTACAATACTCCTGGCTGTGAGAAGAGATACAAACAAGCATTGGCGCTGTGATTACAGACACTGTAAAGACAGGGCACGAGCACTGGTGACTGTGCTGGTAATTCAGAGCCAAGACAACGAGTCTGATTAGATCTCAGTTGTTTATTCCCGGATCTCCTGCTGAATTACAACACAGAGACCTCAGTTACAGGGATTACTGCCTGGCACTCCAAGGGACCGAAAGAATCAAGTTACTGCCAGTTACAATCTGAAAATATAGAACTTCCGCATTAAAAACCCGCACAAATATAAACTGCAGCTGGTCAATCAATCAATCAGGGAATTGTAAGCGCGCAACTCAGCCGTGAGGGTCTCAAGGCGCTGGGGGGGAATGGGGGGTCCGCAGATCTGTTCAGCCGAAGAGCCAGGTCTTGAGAGTCTTCCTGAAGATGTTCAGGGAAGGGAGGCGCATCTGATGTCTGCCGGTAGCTCGTTCCAGGTCTTAGCTGCAATGTGAGAGAAGGATCTTCCGCCAGCTCTGGCTCTTGGATGCGTGGGTTTCGGCCAGTGCGAGGTTGGAGGATCAGAGGTTTCTTTTGGGTACGTGGAAGTTGATTCTGTCGTTGAGGTATTTGGGTCCGTTGTTGTGTAAGTATTTGTAGGCGTGGGTGAGGATTTTGAAGGTGACTCTTTTCTCCACGGGGAGCCAGTGGAGTCTCCGTAGGTGTTGGCTGATGTGTTTGTGCCGGGAGATGCCGAGGACGAGTCTGGCGGCTGTGTTCTGTATTGTCTGTAGTTTGCGGAGTAGGGACTTGTTTATGCCGGCGTAGAGTGCGTTTCCATAGTCTAGTCTGCTGGTGATGAGTGCATGGGTGACTGTCTTCCTTGATTCAGGGGGATCAATTTGAAGGTCTTGCGGATGATGCAGAAAGTGTTGAAGCAGCTGGAGGTGACGGCGTTGACCTGTCGGTTCATGGTGAGTGATGAGTCGAGTACGATGCCGAGGTTTTTGACGTGGTCTGACGGGGTTGGCGGGCTTCCGAGAGCGGTCGGCCACCAGGTGCTGTCCCATGCAGAAGGGGTGGTACCGAGGACGAGGACTTCTGTCTTCTCGACGTTGAGCTTCAGGCAGCTGTTGGTCATCCAGACTGCAACACTTTGCATTCCTTTCTGAAAGTTGAGTTTGGCGGTGGTGGGGTCTTTGGTGAGGGAGAGGATGAGCTGGGTGTCGTCCGCGTAGGATACGATCTTGAGGCCGTGTTGTCGGACGATGGCTGTGAGGGGGCCATGTAGATGTTGAAGAGGGTCGGGCTCAGTGATGACCCCTGTGGGACTCAGCAGGTGATTTTCGTGGGGTTGGAGAGGAAGGGTGGGAGTCTGATCCTTTGGCTTCTTCCGGTGAGGAATGATCGGATCCAGTCCAGGGCTGTTCCTTGTATGCCGGCGTCATGTAGTCAGGTGAGTAGTGTGCGGTGGGAGACGGTGTCGAAGGCCGCTGATTGGTCGAGTAGGATGAGGGCTGCGGAGTGGCCTTGGTCCAGGAGGGTGCGGATGTCGTCTGTGGCGGCGAGTAGGGCGGTCTCGGTGCTGTGGTTGCTTCTGAATCCAGATTGGGATTGGTTGAGGATGGCGTTCTCTTCAATGAATCGTGTCAGTTCCCTGTTGAATGTTTTCTCTGCAACTTTGGCTGCGAAGGGGAGGAGCGAGATGGGCCGGTACTTCTTGAGGTCGGTGGGGTCAGCTGTGGGCTTCTTGAGCAGGGGCCTGACTTCTGCGTGCTTCCAATCTTCTTGGAAGGTGCCTGTTGTGAAGGTGGTGTTGGTGGTGCATTGTAGTTCGGGTGCAATGGCGGCCGTGGCTCTGTGGTAGATGTGAGGAGGGCAGGGGTCGGTGGGGGCCCCCGAGTGGATGCCATTCATGGTCGAGGCGGTGTCTTCGGTCGTGACGGTGTCCAGTTGGAGATGGTTGGCTGGCTGGTGTCTCTTGTGGGCGGGGGGTCGGCTGTGGCATCTGGTGGGTGGTCGACGAAGTTGTTGTAGAGGTTTTTGATCTTGTGGTGGAAGTAGGTTCCAAGCTTGTCGCAGAGGTCTTGGGACAGTGGGATATATGTGGCTTCGCTGAGTGGGTTGGTGAATTCCTGAATGACACTGAAGAGTTCCTTGGAGTTGGTGGAATTGGCGAGGATTTTGTTGTGGATGAAATTCCTCTTGGTGGTTCTGATTTGGTTGTGGTAGTCCGTCATGGCCTCCTTGTAGGTGGAGTAGTTTTCGGTAGTCTTGGTGTTTCTCCAGTTCTTCTCCAGCTGCTGTCCTCAGGGGGTAGGTCCCCCACAATTAATGCAGAGTTTGAACAAGTTAGAGGTTCTGTGTCTTCCAGCAACTGGCATATCTACGTCAGACACCTACAGTGGCACTTACAGGGCTCTAATATACTTACAGATCTGTGTCAGACATCCACAGTGCTTTCCATAGGGTTCTGATATATCGACATATCTACGTCAGGCACCTGCGGTGCTGTCCATAGGGTTCTGATATACGTACATATCTATGTCAGACACCTATGGTGCTTTCCATAGGGTTCATATATACTTGCATATCTACGTCAGACTCCTAGGGTGCTTTCCATAGGGTTCTAATATACTGACATTTCTACATAAGACACCCACTGTGCTTGCTATAAGGTTCTGATATACTTACATATCTACGTCAGACACCTGCAGTGCCTTCAATAGGGTTCTGATATACTTACAGATCTATGTCAGACATCCACAGTGCTTGCTATAAGGTTCTGATATATTTACATATCTACGTCAGACACCTGCAGTGCTTTCCATAGGGTTCTGATATATCGACATATCTACGTCAGGCACCTGCGGTGCTGTCCATAGGGTTCTGATATACGTACATATCTATGTCAGACACCTATGGTGCTTTCCAAAGGGTTCATATATACTTACATATCTACGTCAGACTCCTAGGGTGCTTTCCATAGGGTTCTAATATACTGACATTTCTACATAAGACACCCACTGTGCTTGCTATAAGGTTCTGATATACTTACATATCTACGTCAGACACCTGCAGTGCCTTCAATAGGGTTCTGATATACTTACAGATCTATGTCAGACATCCACAGTGCTTGCTATAAGGTTCTGATATACTTACATATCTACGTCAGACACCTGCAGTGCCTTCAATAGGGTTCTGATATACTTACAGATCTATGTCAGACATCCACAGTGCTGTCCATAGGGTTCTGATATACTTATATATCTATGTCAGACACCTACAGTGCTTTCCATAGGGTTCTAATATACTGACATTTTTTACATCAGACACCCACGGTGCTTTACATTGGGTTCTGATATATTGACATATCTACGTCAGACACCTGCGGTCCTGTCCGTAAGGTTCTGATATACTTAGATATCTACGTCAGACAACCCCAGTGCTTTCCATAGGGTGATGATATACTTACATATCTATGTCAGACACCGCAGTGCTTTCCATAAGATTCTGATATAATTACATATCTACGTCAGACACCCGCAGTGCTATCCATAAAGTTCTGATATACGTACATATCTACGTCAGACACCCGCAGTACTGTCCATAGAGTTCGAATATACTGACATATCTATGTCAGACACCTGCAGTGCTTTCTGTAGAACTCTGATATACTTACATATCTACGTCAGACACCTACAGTGCTTTCCATATGGTTCTGATATACTTACACATCTTCGTCAGACACCTACAGTGCTTTCTAAACAGTTCTTATATACTTACTCATCCTCGCCAGACAACTACAGTGCTTTCCATAGGGTTCTGATATACTTACAGAACAAAGTCAGACACTCGCAGTGCTTTCCATAGGGTTCTGATATACGTACATATCTACATCAGACACCCGCAGTGCTTTCCATTGGGTTCTGATATACCTACATATCCTCGTAAGACACCTAAAGTGCTTTTGATAAGGTTCTGATACACTTACATATCTATGCCAGACACCTACTGTGCTTTCCATAGGGTTTTGATAAGCTTACATATCTACATCAGACACCTGTAGTGCTTTCAATAGGGTTCTGATATACTTACATATGTATGTCAGACACCCGATATGTTTTCCATAGGAATCTGATTTACTTACATATCTACATCATACACCTACAGTGCTTTCCACTGGGTACAGACATACTTACATATCCTCGTCAGACACCTAAAGTGCTTTCCATAGGAATTTGATACACTTACATATCTACGTGAGACACCTACAGTGCTTTCCATAGCGGTCTTATATACTTACATATCTACATCAGACACATGCAGTGCATTCCATAGGGTTCTGTAAACTTGCCTTTCTACGTCAGACACCTGTAGGGCTTTTAATGGGGTGCTGATATACTTACATATCTACGTCAGACACCTGCAATGTTCTTCATAGGAATCTGATTTACTTCCATATCTACGTCAGGCACCTACAGTGCTTTCCATGGGGTTCTGATATACTTACATGTCCTCGTCAGACACCTACAGTGCTTTCCATAGGGTTCTGATATACTTACATGTCCTCGTCAGACACCTACAGTGCTTTCCATAGGGTTCTGATATATGTACATATCTATGTCAGACACCCACAGTGCTTTCCATAAGGTTCTGATATACATACATATCTACATCACACACCCGCAGTGCTTTCCATTGGGTCCTGATAAACTTACATATCTACGTCAGACACCTCCAGTGATGTCCATAGATTTCTGATATACGTACATATCTACCTCAGACACCCACAGTACTGTCCATAGAGTTCTGATGTACTGACATATCTATGTTAGACACCTGCAGTGCTTTCCATAGAACTCTGATATATTTACATAGCTATGTCAGACACCTACAGTGCTTTCCATAGGGTTCTGATATACTTACTCATTCTCGTCAAACAACTAAAGTGCTTTCCATAGGGTTCTGATATACTTACATATCTACGTCAGACACCCGCAGTTCTTTCGATAGGGTTCTGATATACGTACATATCTACATCAGACACCAGCAGTGCTTTCCATTGGGTTCTGATATACTTACATATCTACATCAGACACCTGCAGTGCTTTCCATTGGGTTCTGATATACTTACTCATCCTCATCAGACACCTGCAGTGCTTGCCATAGGGTTCTGATATACTTACATATCTACATCAGACACCTGCAGTGCTTTCCATTGGGGTAAGTACTCTAGGGCTACTTCAAACAATTAATTATCTCAAACCATTATAAGGAAAAGGACAATAGTGACACAAATAATTAGAAAAATATAAAAAATTATTTATTAAATATCTTTGTCATTCTAGTAAATATAAAACACACATTAAGAGAAAAAGGGGTCCTACAGAGACTAATAATTAAACAACATTCTAACCACATTCATTCATAACCACAGGCATACTACATACACATACTCATATTGATATATATGATCTTCTTGATAATCATGATTTGATTTGTAATGGATGTAGCAAAAAAATAAAAAACACAGCAAGTTGATGAACAAATTATTCTTTTGGGTGGTTTCCAGAATGACTCTACGCGCGTTTAGCTCCATTGATATCGGTTGTCTGCTACCCTGAGGTAAGAGCTGCCCGTCTCTTTCGAACATCCAAATCGCATCAGTTTCAATGGCTTAAAGGACCAGCAGCTCATCCGTCCTGCCGGAATTATTTTCGAGCAGGGTTAGCTCTCCTTTCATCAATAGGAAGTGGCAAGAAAAGTAATCATTTCTTTGATATGGTCTTACAAAATAAGGCCCTCTACAGGTATCTCGGGTGATAGCCATTTTTTTGATGTCTCAAGATTCACCTTAGTTCTCACTGACGTTAGAACAGTCCAAGATCCTGAGCATTGACGTCTTGTCCATATGAGCGCAACATTCGGTGGTGGAACTCCTGATGAAGGCAGTTGTCTGTCGAAACGCGCGTAGAGTCATTCTGGAAACCACACAAAAGAATCATGCACCTGCAGTGCTGTCCATAGAGTTCTGATATACGTACATATCTATGTCAGACACCCACAGAACTGTCCGCGGAGTTCTGATATACTGACATATCTATGTCAGACACCTGCACTGCTTTCTGTAGAACTCCGATATACTTACATAGCAATGTCTCTCCTTCCCGTAGCATTTACCCATCCCGCCTTTCATTCCCCGATGTTCTCATTATGCCTTTGTCACCCCTTTCACACTATCCAGGCCTTTTTAAACTCTTCTCTTGCGTTTCTTCCCCCACTGTTCAGCCTTTAGCTCCGGCTTCTGCGTCAGCTCTTGCTTTCTCTTTCCTACCACTCCCCGCGTTTCTCTTCACCTGCAGCTTCTCCCTCTCACATTGCGTCTCTTTCACTGCTGGTTTAAATATGATTCTAGATAAGTCCCGGTCCCCTAAATGAAGTGTGAGTGGGGCCCACCGTCACCGTCACAAAAGAAGTACTGGTTATTGCAGGAAAGAGTAGTGGCTGAGACCCTGTTTGTTTACTTGCGTGTGCACTGAATCGCTTAGGTACCAGGCCTTGAGTCACAAGCTTCTCAGGGGAGGGAGTTATATTGGAATCCTCCAGCATCCAAAACCTTGCTAGAGAAGTCTTTCCTCAGGAAAGGCGGCGAAGTGTCCTGTGTTTTTGAGTGATTCATGGTCCGATACGAGGCAGGCTGTCAGGTCCCAAACCTCAGCCCTGCGGGGGCCCAGGACAGCTCAGGTAGGATCGCGCTGGATGCAGTGCCTGTTCCGCCGTCTCATGATGGAGATCCGGCTCGCGCGCACTTGGGCTGGTCTAGGTGAGGGCATGGGGAGCCGGATGATTTCGTCATTAGCCACCGCCATGTCACGTCTCCCTGCGCAGCATGAGACCGTGACTGTTGAGATGTTGGCCCCATGCCAGCCAGCATCTTCGATCCGCGTTCGCGGGGACTAAACATCACCCGCCGTAATGCCCCCCACCTTATACTGCGGCCCCCACGCAGCTTTATATGAGAGCGGCCATTCTGACTCTGGTTAAGGCACGCCTTCCCGCCACTGTACTTGGAAAGTAATTTCAAAAGATCTTAGCTTGATGTACGTCATTGCTCTGCATGGGCACATGCAGAGCAAACTTACAGTATAACGCCTTGTAGGATCATGAGTTTACTCTGGCCTGCTTAGTCACTGTCAACATGCCTAACTCGTTTGCCGCTTCTACAACCATCAAATTTAATTATGCATACTCCTTCTTTGCCAAGCATATCTAGTCTCCATTTTGTAACTCCAAATGCTTTAACGGCAGACCAATGGCATCAAGCTCTACACAAAAATAGTACAGCACAATACAGCACGTTTGGCTAACGGAGACTCATTCATTCCTCTGCCAGCTTAGTTATAAAAATTTTTTTTAAAGCGCCATATACATAGCACTATAAATGAACAGTGTAACCTCCTTTTTAACCACATCTGACAACATAGGATAGCTCATGGAGCGCTTGAATCACTGGAAGGGGGTTACCACCCATGTGCAGTGCACCGAAATGTGCCCATAATTACGCCATGTTCAAGGAATCAGTGGCCTAGCCCAAACACAAAAATCATAAATACAAATGGCATTTATTGAGCAGGCTATCTGTCAATAAAAAACCTCAGGGATGAATTTCGCATATAACACTAGCGCCACCCTTCCCTTCTCCGTTTTGGACTCCCTCCTTTGAACCTTACCCCATCTTGTCCTATTTTCTGGACTAAAACCCTAGTACTCTATACTGCACCTATGGTTTGAACTAGCTTTATGTTATGGAAGCCACATTTACATAATGTACAATTTCATACATACGCCTTGGTGAAATACGGCCTCAACTGGTGTGAAGGGATTCAACTCCAATACCAACTCAGAAGTGCTGCAACAATGCTGCAGTACCAAATTAGAGAAGTTCTGTTTGTTTGGAGGGGGTGGGTTGGTGATCTGTACCACAGGAGGTGAGGTGTGGGTACGAAGACATGCTGATGTACCAGAGAGGGTTAAGTGTGTCGCAGCGCTTGCTGCTGTACCAGAGCAGATGGGGTGTGGGAGTTTGCTCCGGCTGTGTCTGATGAGACGGTATATAGAAGGGTTTGCTGCTCCTGCGGTAATCAGATAGCGTTTAGCGGTTGTTGATGCAACTGTACCCCATCAGAGTGTGGGAAGACTTTGCTGCTGCTGAGCCATATCAGACTATGCAGGGACAGAGTTTGTTGCAGCTTTACAGGGTTACATGAGGTATATACGTGGGGCTGCTGATATTGCAAAAAAGCATATGATATATGTGGGATGAGGTGCTGCGCTGTACTAGAGAAGCAGGGGTGCATGCAAGTTGGTGTTTAAGTTGTAGCAGGTTTGCTGAGGTGATTGGGAGAGATACTTTTACATTCATGCTTAGTTAGACACAGTGTGAGGCAGGGGATGCTGTGGCTATACCGGATCAGATGAAAAGTGGGAGCCTATTGCTGTACAAGGCCAGAAGAGATGTGTTGTAGATGTTTCTGGTGTATCAGACAGATGAGGTGTGTGTGGGAAAGGGTGCTGCTGAGCACCAAATCAGATGGGTGTGTGGGTGACGGGGTTGCTGCTGCGACTATACCGAATCAGATGAGCTGCGTGGGGGATTCTACTCACAGCACCAGATCAAAATGTAATTTGGTACGAAGTGATAATTACTGCACCAAACCAGATGAGACCGTAGGGGTGCAGTTTCTATATCAGATGTGGGGTGAGGGGTGCTGCTGTATTAGATGAAGTGCGCATGTGTGTAGGATGGGTCTATTGCTTTATGAGGTGTGTGTGAATGGTGTTGCTCAGATTAAGAGTGTATGGGGTAAGGAGTTGCTTCTTTTCAATCTTAAATGATGTTTTTAGTGAGGATTTTGTAGGAGATGAGATCTGGGTGGGTGTCAGCTAATGGTTGTTTGAGTGTACCACATCAGATGGATAAGGACAGTTGCTGTGCTTGGCGAAATATTGCACGAAGCTTTGCAGCTCAACTATATCAGATGTGAGGGTTGCACCAGCTATACCATAACACACAACAAGCATTTACAATGCAATAGGTCTCGCATTGACATTATTTTGAGCTGTTGGCATTGTAAATGTTTTTGGGGGTTTTTCTCTTTGTGAAGCATTAATCAAATGGTGTGATGCCAAATGGCAATAGCTGACTTTGTTGTTATTGTCTAATCTATTGCATTGTTTTACATATTACAGTGTTTTTCTTTTGCTTTAATAAAAATGCCCGCTCCCTTTGCACATTACAACACAGTAGATGCTCACAATACAGATTTTATTAAATTTAGAGCCCCCATAACAGTGAACATGCACGTTGTCACCCTACACCCCACTCCACACCAGTGGTGGTATTTAACCCTGTTACGTTGAAACTACGTACCCTACAGCTCTCACCTGCACAGCACCATCCCTACTTACGAGATATGTTCAGTAACGGACACACGCTATGCAATGAAATAGGTGTTGCTTTTGGTATTGTAAATAACAATGGCTTTTAATTTTTTAAAGGCATTGCCATTTACAATGCCAATAGCTCCAAAATTCGCACTTGCGAGACCTATTGCATTGTAAATGCTTGTTCTTGTGGTTGTGAACCATGCCACCGGAAATCCTGAAACAATTCTCCTTAGGACAGCACTACTTGGTATTTTTACCAGAGTGGGTTCTCCTAAGGAGGTCTTTTCGGATAGAGCCACAAACTTCATGTCTGCCTATCTGAAAGCATTGTGGGATGAGCGTGGTGTGACTTATAAGTTCACCACATCTTACCATCCACAAGGAAATGGCCTTGTTGAAAGATGTAACAAGACCATAAAGGGCATGATTATGGGATTGCCAGAATAACTCAGTAGAAAAGGGGACGTTCTTCTTCATGCCTATTGTTTGCCTACAGGGAGGGTCTTCAGAAGGAAGTAGGTTTCAGTCCTTTTGAGCTACTCTTTTGAAACCCTGTCAGGGGTCCCTTAAGTTTGATCAGCGAAGGTTGGGAGAGATCTCTCAAGGATCCCAAACAGGACATCCTAGATTATGTATTAGTCCTCCGTTCCAGGAAGGCCGAATACATGAAGAGGCTGTGGTTGAGTACCAAACTGGACAATTGGTGTGGGTGTTGGAGGCTGCAGAGCCCTCCAAGACTGATGGTCTGGGCCTTATCCCATCTTGGAGAAGGGGAAAGTCACATACTTGGTGGACTTAGATACTCCAAGGAGCCCTCATAGGGTGATACATGTGAATAGGCTCAAGTTACATCATTACAGAGCATATATCCCAATGTTCATGGTGGCAGAGGGTGCAGAAGAGGAAGAAAGTGAACCTCTCCCAGACCTGATGTCAACCAGTAACACAGATGGTTCAGTGGATTGAGTAATTCTCTCTTCCATTCTGACAAGTCAGCGGCAGAAAGACTGTTTTAACTTGCTTGCAGTTTGCCGGACTGTTCTCTTTGACTACAGCTCTGACAACAAGGTGTACCAAAGATGTGGACACAGGTGACAGTTTACCTGTTTAAAGTAAGATTTACAGACTGTCAGATCAAGTCAAGGCTAGCATTAACGCTGTGGTTGCTAAAATGCTACAATTAGGTAGATTGAGGTCTTTAGTATTCCATGGGCCAGCTCAGTGGTTCTGATGTCCAAACCCAATCCCAAAGGGGGAAAACCGAGATAAGAATTTGTGTGAACTACAGAGGTCTAAGTGCAGTCACCAAGACTGATGCTCACCCCATACCCAGAGCTGATGAGCTCATACACAAGCTGGGGGCTACAAGATATCAGAGTACCTTTGACCTAACTTCAGGTTATTGGCAGATATCCCTCACACCAGGAGCCAAGGAGAAGTCTGCCTTTCAACCCCAGTAGGCCACTTTCAGTTTAAGGTGATGCCCTTTGGGTTGAACATTGCACCCGCCACCTTCTAGAGGCTGGTGAATACAGTAGTTTGAGGTCTGGAAAGCTTCGGTGCAGCATATCAGGATGATATTGCTGTCTTTAGTTTCACCTGGAGGATCACCTGGTCCACCTCAAGAGAGTGCTTCAAGCTCTTCAACAGGTAGGGCTGACAAGCAAGGCAAGTAAGTGCAAATAGGGCAAGGGTCCGTAGTGTACTTGGGACACCAAGTAGGTGGATGCCATGTACAACCTCTCCAGCCCAAGATCCAGACAATTATGGCCTGGGAAGCTCCAAAGACTCAGGCCCAGGTCAGAGCTTTCTTAGGCCTGACTGGGTACTATAGGAGGTTTGTAAAAGGATATGATACCGTAGTAGCACCTTTAACAGAGTTAGCCTCCAAAAAGCAGCCAAGAAAAGTCAGATGGACTGACTCCTGTCAAAAGGACTTTGACACCCTTAAGGAAGCTCTGTGCTCAGCACGCGTCCTAAAGGCACCTGACTTCAGTAAAGAGTTTGTTGTCCAAACGGATGCTTCAGAACATGGGATTGAGGCAGTTCTATCGCAGCTAAATGACCAGGGTCAAGATCAACCAGTTGCCTTTATCCGCAGGAGACTCCTACCCAGAGAGCAGCGCTGGAGTGCCAATGAGAGGGAAGCTTTTGCCGTGGTTTGGTCCCTGAAGAAGCTAAGGCCCTACTTGTTGGGACTCACTTCATAGTTCAGACTGACCACAGGCCTCTCAGATAGTTGAGGCAGATGATAGGAAAGAACCCCATTTCCCTACAGGGTATGGAATTTACAATGGAACACAGACCTGGGACCAACCATGCAAATGCAGATAGCCTTTCCAGGTTTTTTACTTAGCTGATGAGAATGAACAGGATAATGGTTGATTGCTCATCACCTTTTGTGTGGAGGTGGGCCATGTAAGGACATGCCTCTTTTTGCACGTTCACCCCCACATTTTTGGACTGATGCTGCTGGTTTTTCGCTTCTGAGCGTGCACTTAGGCCTGCTAACTGGACCCCGTGCCAGTGTTCTGACTCTATACAAACTGCACGTTGAATTGGATACCTCCAATTGGCAAGGACTGGCTTACCGATAAGTCTCTAGTATATGGTTCCCAGGGCATGTAAGGCACAGTATCCACTCAGGGCTGCAGCACTGATTGTGCCACACAGTGTGTGACAAGTTACAAAATGGCTCCCAGCCCGCCACTACAGACTGGAAGGGCAGTGTTTTCACTGTCAGTTCGACTTTGCCATTCACACCAATGGCAAAGCCACCCTTTCCCTTAACACTATATAGAAGGCTCCCTAAGGAAGGCTATAGGGAGCTATATTTTGTGAAGTAAGACATATTTTTAATATATGTTTCAACAGCAACACTTCCAAATTGTTTTTCGGCAGTGGATAAAGTTAGTAGCCCCATTGGCTGACACAGGGTTAGCGGTTGGCACCCCAACATGGCTAACTCCTGAACCTTACTAACTGGGTCAAGTAAGGTATCAAATTAATAATCGGATTAAACCCAACCTGATGCTCTGCTCGAATTTATTAGTACTATTATATTCAAGCAACTTTTAGAAAGTTGTCACCCTGAACTCCAGATAGCCCAGCAGCCTCACAAAGGCCCTGGCACACAGACAGCTTAAAATTGGATCCCCAGCACAAGCTAATGTCAACATGTATTACATAAATACCAGATATCAACAATTCTTGTCTTTCTTTGTGTTTGTTAGGTTTATTCTCATATGTTCTTCTTAGTTCTTTTTTAGCCTCTTTTTAGCCAACATGTGTTTCATCGCCCATGGCTGGTGGCCGCGACTTCATCAGGGCTGTTTTGTCGGTATGGTTAGTGTTATCTTTTAACCGGTTGTAATTCCGTCCCAGTTTCCCCAAATAGTTCCTTGTCTTCATTAGTTTTCTCTTTTAATCGTGTCAGTATTATCCCTTATTATTTGTTGTCATCAGTTTTACCACCTTCTGAGTGTTTGCTCGTGCAGCCTTCAGTCGTCCCAGCGAGTACGCTTACACAGACAGCTTTCTGACTGCCTGGGGAGACATATGAACGACCCCCAGCACAGGAACAAAGGCAGTAGCTACAGAGTGAGGTGTCACCTCCTCTCCCAGGATGGCCACTCAAGGTGTTAGCCAAAAGGCGAGCTTCTAATGTAAAGCCGCCTTTGTGAGGGAAGTAGCGCCAAGATCCCTGAGCAGGATGCCTTTTGTTCCTGCAGACAAAGTGAAGTCAGAGTTAAGAAGGGAAAACTTGCCCCCAAAGTGATTCTACCCTGGGCATGTTGCCATCTAGTAGCCACACTTCTAGGGTGGACTACCCAGCTCCTAACGACTGAGGAAGGGTCATCCCATCTTCAAAGGGGCAGGAATGTGGCACTCCGGGATAGCCAGATGCCACACATCACAGGATCTTTGCCATTAGGTAGAAGAGGATCCAGTAACCATTGTTGGGATAAATATGGCACCCCTGGTCCTCTGACCCTCAGATCAAGATGGAATTGGAGAGAGGACCGAAGAAGGACTGCCCAGTTGCCTTTGGATCCGCACAAAGAGGGGCTCTACCGCTGGATGGACCACATCTGCTGCACTTTGACCTAGCAAAGACTGGACTGTGCCTGCGGCTCCTAGCTTGGGGAAAAGTTGATTCCCAGCCCCAACCTACGATCAGTCGGCTGATCTCCTGGAACCAACTCCAGGGTCACAAGAGCTGAAGTTGCGAAAACCAACAAGTTGGTAGCCAACGCAGAAGTTTAGCCGCTACCAGTCGCCGGACACGCAAGAGGAGAAATCTGAGATAGCCAAAAGTTGCACCAGAGTCTGCCTGACCAGGGAGTGCTATCCAAGTCTGGATGCGTAGCACCCGAGCAAAACTAGCCCCCACCTAAGGATTTCACCCAAACAGTGGTGCAGACTGACCAGTAGCCCAGCATCAGCTGGTACTGCAACATAGAGGTCTTCGAGGGACCCTGATCTCTGTGGACAAGTTTGCTTCACTCCCCAAGTGGACCGAGGAGCACACACAAAGACATCCTGTTGACCGCGCCACAACTAGAGCATCATTTGAGCATCCCTCAGCACCAAGACCACTTCATTGAGGTTTATGACAGCTGTCCTGTAAAGTTTGAATTTTGCTTCAAAAACACTATGGTGGCCAGGTAACTGTACAAATTGTCCACTCTGGCTCCTTAGTCCTCTGTCCAGCTGGAATTGGTCACCCAACCCAGGCCGGAGTAGCTAAACTAACAGTTTCAAACTTTTCAAAAGTCTTCAAAGTTTTTGTTGACCAATGCTTGTTTGCGGTTGCATCTAAAAGTGGTAATATCTTTTAAAATCCGTATCTCCGGAACCCTCCGGTGAATTTCATTCATCAAGGTCTCTAAAATTCATAAAAATATAATCAGTTTTTATAAATTGGTGTCTTCTTCCGTGTGTCGTTGATTTCTTATTTTGTTGTTTGGTGCCCTTTAAATGCTTCAAACATAGTCCCTTTGCCGAGTCTTACTTCTCTCAGCCACAGCTGCCCAGGGTTGAGCTTGAGGTTAACAAAACGAGTCTGGCTGGACCCAAGACGCTATTTGTGAGTGTACTGCACGATAAGGACCCACAGCCATATCATACAGTACACCCAAATCCTCACAGTGTCCCATTAACTTTCAGCCACATTGTCCTGCTCAGGTTTAAAGTCCTGCATTTGGGAAAATTCGTTTTTTTAATTGATTCATTGCACCCTAATGTTTAGAATAAGGAAACAGAAGGGGTTGTGAATGTTGGCTTGTTTACTACAGTTATTCAGTTGCAGTGATACAGGGGTCGCTCAGAACACCTAGGGGGGCAGTACGTTGGCACCATCAGGTACGACCCCCCAGTGTAGGCGCTGATGCCCCAGCAGTAATTGAGACCTGATGGCTCTGTAACCTGCTGATGCCCAGAACCCTTCACATTTTAACGGTTTGCTTCTCTCACTCCTTGTGCTGAAAATAGTGGTGGTAGATCTCACGCCATCATGTGACTGCAGGTAAGTTTTTGCATTTCCATATTCCTAAAATTGTACATCCTTGCAAGGTAAAGCAATTTTCGTAATGCGATTTCAACCAGACATCCCCATACACATGTTTAGCAGGTGCATAAACCAACCAAGCTATCTTACTGGCATTAGAACAAGAGACCTGCTAGTTATCCACCAGACCATCCCAGCAGGCACTGAACTGCTTGACCTCTCTCAGTGGGCTCTAATCACCTCTTTATTGACAGCTTTTCAAGCTCTTTTTGTACAATTCACAGATCCCAATACTGGGATAGGTTTGAAGGGTTTCAAGAATGGTTCTACCTTTTCCACTATAGTCCACCCTGACACTTATATGATCCCCACAACTCACCCTCAGCTCCATCTCCTTTTGTTTCTCTCATTCTTGTGTGCTTGTGTGTGCACATGCAATAAAAACATGGAAAGTAAACACTGAAAAACAATGCTGTGCATCTTGGTACAGATGCAGCTACCCAAACAATGAGAAAAACTGATTTTAAAGAGTTATGAAAACAGCAGAAATACTCTGCAGCTATCAAACAAGCACTGGCAAAGTCAATAGGTCTTTGCCTTTGAGACTTTTGGCTCCGACAGTGCATTTTTTAAAATGTTGTGCAGCATGGGCATTGCCCACTTTGCCAATTGTTTAAACCCATGCTTTATAGCAGCGTGGATGCTGTGAAGCATGGATAAACATAATGATTATACAAAAAAAGGATTATGATGCATCAAGCGCTACTCCACTTTTAAAAAGCGCATTATTGTGCTTTATTAAATTAGTTTTAGCCACACTGCAAAGCATCCACACTGCTGTAGAGCATGGCTACAAAACATTGCCAAAACCAATAGCTTTCATAGGCGAGACCTATTGGCTTTGCCAATGCTAGTTTAGTTCAGAGGACAGGTAGAAGAGATCTGTCCACATAACCATGAGAAATACCATGTAGAATATTTTATTCATGTTAACAACACTGAAGAAATAACTTGGTTAATGGATGTCAAAGAAACGGTTGTATGTTTCTGGAAAGATTTGTCAATCCTGCTATATCGCCAGAGCCGCTGTGCTTAATATGCAATCGAGTGTGGTGTGGCCCCGCCCACAGACCATGCTGCCGCCCCACCAGGGACTCAGGCTGAGGCCCTGCCCACAGACCATGCTGCGGCCCCGCCTATGGACCCATGCTGCGGTCCGTCCACGGACCCATGCTGCGGCACGCTCACAGACCATGCTGTGGCCCCACCCACGGACCCATGTTGCAGCCCCACCCATGGACCCATGCTGTGCCCCCCCACAGACCATGCTGCGGCCCCGCCTATGAACCCATGCTGCGGCCCCGCCCACAGACCCATGCTGTGGTCCCCGCCCACGGACCCAACCTGCGGCCCCACTCACCAGCCCATGCTGTGTCCCCTCCCATGGGCCCATGCTGCGTCCCCTCCCATGGGCCATACTGTGGCCCCGTCCACGGACGCATGCTGTGGCTCCGCACACGGACGCATGCTGTGGCTCCGCACACGGACGCATGCTGTGGCTCCGCACACGGACGCATGCTGTGGCTCCGCACACGGACGCATGCTGTGGCTCCGCACACGGACCCATGCTGTGGCTCCGCACACGGACCCATGCTGTGGCTCCGCACACGGACCCATGCTGTGGCTCCGCACACGGACCCATGCTGCGACCCCTCCCATGGGCCCATGCTGTGACCCTTCCCATGGGCCCATGCTGCAGCCTCGCCCACGGGCCCATGCTGCGGCTGCCCCCCCACGGGCCCATGCTGCGGCCCTGTCCACCAGCCTATGCTGCAACTTCTCCCTCGGACCCATGCTGTGGCCCCACCCTTGGACCCATGCTGCGGTCCCATCCACAGACCAATGCTGTGGCCCCGCACACGGGCCCATGCGGCTCGCACAAGCACACTTAAATAAGGCATTTCTCACAAAGAAAAAGTGGCAATTGAATAGTGAATCCTAATCAGTTTATCAGCTTCCTTGACACCGCGTTCCCTGAATAAACAGGAAATGAAACATATACATATAAGTTAAATCTTATTTCGATGGGTCTTACGTGAAGATAATAGACTGCTGGCACAACACTCTAACAAATACTTAAACATTGAAGAAAGGGACAAATAACAGATTTGAAACACACATGCTGACCAGACCAAGGGGCTTGAAATGGGAGTTATGTCCAAGAAAGGTGAGGAGCGGTGGGGGGCGCGGGAGGTTAGCATATGTTCACTGCTGTGAGTGAAACACTAAATACTCTTTCACATTTTGACTCTAAAACCTGCAAAAAATCTTGCAGCTGGGGAAACTCCATGCTTATGAGGGAGATGTGAGAATGACCCATTTACATTGGTTTGGCTCAAGACGAAATGAAGTCGTTTGCACAGATTTTGCAGACTTTGCAGCACAATGGCACTTTCACAGAAGTGTGAAAGCGACCCTGTGACGAGCGAGCAACGGCGGATGCATTCCCAGGGCAACTTTCTGACACTCCCCAAAATGGATCCCATCCAAATGGAAACATTACACTTACACGTTACACCACATTTGCTCACTGGACGAGAGCACATGTATGGACCCTCACCCACAATACCCCTGTGTTAGACCTGTCAGCCTTAGGGTGGTCTTCCCTCAACGTTTTGCCTGCCACCCTCAATTTTTCTGTACCCATTTTTGCTGTCTCTAGGACTCTGCGCACTTGAGACCTGCTAATCAGTGCTAAAGTGCTTGTACTCTCTCCCCTAAAACACTGTACCATTGGATCGTACCCAATTGGCATATTTGATTTGCTTATAAATCTCTAGTAACGTGCACTACAGGTGCCCAGGGCCTGCAAATTAAATGTTAGTGGGCCTGAAGCACTTATTGTGTCACCCACGTAAGTAGCCCCCTAACCATGTCTCAGGCCTGCCATGACAGGGCCTGCACGTGGTCACTGTGACCTGGCAGGTAAAACTACTTGCCAAGCCCTGAACTCCCCCTTTTATTATATATAAGTCACCCCTAAGGACGGCCCTTGGCAACTCAGTATAGCAGGGTGTTATGTAAGCAAAGGGAAGGACTTGTGCTTTACATGTCTTGTAAGGGTAGTGAAAAACAGCCTATTTCGTTTTTCACTACAGCGAGGCCTACCCTCCTCATAGACTAGCATTGGAAATTCCCTTACTTGCTTCTAAGTGGTAATTTCTGATCCCAAGGACGTAGCTTTATCATGTCTGGTATGGGCGAAATAGTAGTGATAAATGCACTTTGCTGGTAAGGTTGGATTTCACACTTCTAGTGCAGAAATGCCACTTTCAGACAGTGGGCATTTTCTGCTCCTAACTTTGCTCCATGTGAGCTCCAGCCTGTCTCCAATACACATCTGGACGGGGTGACAGTTCCCATTCATGCATTCTTCCCCAACAGCCAGAAACATAGGAAGGCCAGGGGAGGCTGAACACCCCTCTGCATACATCTGCATTCTGATGGCCGTCCTGGGCAGATGGGAGGAAAGGCGGCACCCACCGGGTCAGCAAGGTGTAATGACCTGACCCCACCCGAATGGCTGGTGATCCCCATATGTAACCTGGCAGACAGGACTGGCTTGAAAGCGGTGCTCGTGCACTCCAAAACCCCTCTTTGAAGTTTTCCCGCATCAAAGGCACATTTGGGTATAAGTACCAGGTCTCGGACCCTCCCAAATCAGACACTTCTGGACCTACACCGAACCTCTGTCAGAAGAACTGTGGAGCTGCTCAAAGGACTCAACTGGACTGTTTTTCTGTGTCTGCTTTCCTGCTTGTTGCCCTGAGGCCTGCTGCTCTCTGACTCTCCTGGAAGGAGGGCTGGACTCTGCCTTCCCTCCAAAGTGATCTCAAAGGGCTTGTTATCTTGCCTCCTGTTTCTTAAGTCTCAGGGACACAAAAGACTTCCTGCTGGACTCTGCCTTCTGCGAGTCCTACCCTTGCCTGAGGTGTCCCCTCCAAGTTCTGGGCCTCAGGAGTGGGTTCTGCAGCTGAGATGCTGCAAAATCTGATGCAACGTCCCGCAGAGCTGCGCACCCCAGATGACAGCCCTCAGGACTGACGCCGGACGACACGGAGCCTCGCAAAGCCTCGCTGCACAGCCTCTCGGAACCAGCGACGCAAAGCCTCACCCGGCAGACTGAGCCCCAGGATCCAAGGTACTGTGTCCAACGGGCCCAGGGTGTCCCTATAGCAGGCCCACGCTCCACCGCGGCCGGCCTGAACTTTGGATTTGCACCGGTCCCTTGGGGCCTGCAGTAACCTTTTTAGTGCTACCTGCTTCCAAGCACGTTATTGCATTTATTTCTTCAACATTCATTTTGGTCTTGTTTTTCCCAGATAAATATTCTCTATTTTTCTAAGCTGTTGTGGAGTCTTTTTGTGTTGTATTTACTGTGTTGTTGTATGAGCTATTGCAGAAACACTTTACACATTGCCTTCTAAGTTAAGACTGCGCGCTCTGTGCCAAGCTACGTGAGGGGGTGGGGTGGGGGCGAGCACAGGATAATTTGGGATTGTATTGTGACTTACCCTGACTATGATTGTGGTCCCTACTTAGACAGAGTGCATACCTCTGCCAACTAGAGACCCGATTTCTAACATCCTGCCACGTGGGCGAACCCACAACCACAGACAAGCTAATACCAGAGCACGGAGACAACACATAATTGTTAAAAATGTGTTAAACAAACATCACATCCACTGTAGGATGACATCAAACCCAATACCTCATCATGACAGCTACTAATATCCACTTCACAAGGATGAAAGGCTGAGACAGCCCTGCTGGGGGTCTAAGGCTGAGGGCCTGATCGTGAGTGGCCCCTTTTAGGTGCAATAGTTATGGCAAAGATAAAGATGGAACATACATAAAGGATGGGAGGTGGAGGGAACGGGGAGAGAGAGAGAGGAAGCTGTGGGAGAGAGGGAGGCAGAGGTGAGGGAGAGACAGAGAGGGGGAGAGAGGGAGGCAGAGGTGAGGGAGAGGCGGGACAGAGGGGAGAGAGAGGAAGCTGCGGGGGAGAGAGAGAGAGGAAGCTGCGGGAGAGAGAGAGAGAGAGGTAGCTGCGACAGAGAGAGAGAGAGGAAGCTGCGAGAGAGAGAGAGAGAGGAAGCTGCGAGAGAGAGAGAGAGGAAGCTGCGAGAGAGAGAGAGGAAGCTGCGGGAGAGAGAGAGGAAGCTGCGGGAGAGAGAGAGAGAGGAAGCTGCGGGAGAGAGAGAGAGAGGAAGCTGCGGGAGAGAGAGAGAGAGGAAGCTGTGGGAGAGAGAGAGAGAGGAAGCTGTGGGAGAGAGAGAGAGAGGAAGCTGTGGGAGAGAGGAAGCTGTGGGAGAGAGGAAGCTGTGGGAGAGAGGGAGAGGAAGCTGTGGGGGAGAGGAAGCTGTGGGAGAGAGGGAGGCGGAGGGAAGGGGCGGCTGAACTGCCCAGGAATTTATACCAATATAGCCCAGTTTCACCGGTCACCCGCCTGAGGTCCTCCGGGAGCGGGGGAGGGGTGGTTGAAAAAGATACAACTCCTTTTTCAATTTTTTAGTAGCTTTATTTAGCGCGAACACGGTCGAGGGTATAGGAGCGCTTTTCATGATCACCAGTCCCATTACACAAAGATACATTCAGGCGATTTGCCCACAATCACAGAATGTGGAGCAGACGCCGAGAGTCGAACCTGGTCATCCAGGTCCCGAGACAGCAGCACACCATTACACTCAAACAGAAGGAGAGAACAAAGCCCCCTCACTCAAAACTTCCCCGGTTCCAGCCCTCCCTCATCGACAACTCACCTGCAGCAGATCACACGGCGCGCTTACTTCACACAGCACTTCGGGATGAAAATAAGTGAACTGTATCTGACTTCTAGGGATCGCCCCGCCATTGCCAGTGACGTCATCCAGTGGGGGTGGTCAGCCGGGGGAGCCTCAGAATCCCCTTCACTCACCCCCACTCGAAGGGATGGTTGCAGGACAGAGTGATAAGGGGCGGAGCCTACAAGAAATGCTTGTCTTTATTAAACAATTCAGGAATAAGCCTTAAGAGGTCATTATAGATACATACATTGTATACTATACATTAAGGTAGATCTTCTAACCCGCCGCCCCAGACTCCCTCCCAAACACTGATTGACAGGAGTGAGTGAGCCCTGTTCATTTCTAAAAGAGAAACAGAGATATGTTCGGCGGCTGCTCGGGGGGAACAGAAACAAGAAAAGCTGAAAACAGACCCCAAAGAGCGCTTTCCGATGGCGGATATTTTACCCTCTCACAGCTGCAGCTCTGACACGGACAGTACAATACTCCTGGCTGTGAGAAGAGATACAAACAAGCATTGGCGCTGTGATTACAGACACTGTAAAGACAGGGCACGAGCACCGGTGACTGTGCTGGTAATTCAGAGCCAAGACAACGAGTCTGATTAGATCTCAGTTGTTTATTCCCCGGATCTCCTGCTGAATTACAACACACAGGGAGCTCAGCTACATGGATTACTGCCTGGCACTCCAAGGGACCGAAAGAATCAAGTTACTTCCAGTTACAATCTGAAAATATGGAACTTCCGCATTAAAAACCCGTACAAATATAAACTGCAGCTGGTCAATCAATCAATCAATCAATCAGGGAATTGTAAGCGCGCTACTCAGCCGTGAGGGTCTCAAGGCGCTGAGGGGGCGGGGGGGGGGTCCGCAGATCTGTTTAGCCGAAGAGCCAGGTCTTGAGGGTCTTCCTGAAGGTGTTCAGGGAGGGGGCGCGTCTGATGTCTGCCGGTAGCTCGTTCCAGGTCTTGGCTGCAATGTGAGAGAAGGATCTTCCACCTGCTCTGGCTCTTGGATGCGTGGGGTTTCGGCCAGTGCGAGGTTGGAGGATCGGAGGTTTCTTTTGGGTACGTGGAAGTTGATTCTGTTGTTGAGGTATTTGGGCCCGGTATTGTGCAGGCATTTGTAGGCACGGGTGAGGATTTTGAAGGTGACTCTTTTCTCCACGGGGAGCCAGTGGAGTCTTCGTAGGTGTTGGCTGATGTGTGCATGCCGGGGGATGCCGAGGACGAGTCTGGCGGCGGTGTTTTGTACTGTCTGGAGTTTGCAGAGTAGGGACTTGTTGATGCCGGCGTAGAGTGCGTTTCCATAGTCCAGTCTGCTGGTGATGAGTGCGTGGGTGACTGTCTTCCTTGACTCAGGGGGGATCAATTTGAAGGTCTTGCGGAGGATGCAGAGGGTGTTGAAGCAGCTGGAGGTGACAGCGTTGACCTGTCGGTTCATGGTGAGTGATGAGTCGAGTACGATGCCGAGGTTTTTGACGTGGTCTGAGGGGGTTGGTGGGCTTCCGAGGGCGGTCGGCCACCAGGTGCTGTCCCATGCAGAAGGGTTGGTACCGAGGACGAGGACTTCTGTCTTCTCGGCGTTGAGCTTCAGGCAGCTGTTGGTCATCCAGACTGCGACACTTTGCATTCCTTTCTGAAAGTTGAGTTTGGTGGTGGTGGGGTCTTTGGTGAGGGAGAGGATGAGCTGGGTGACGTCCGCGTAGGATACGATGTTGAGGCCGTGTTGACGGACGATGGCTGTGAGGGGGCCATGTAGATGTTGAAGAGGGTCGGGCTCAGTGATGACCCCTGTGGGACTCGTGGTTTGTAGAAAACAAGGGGACCCCAATATGTGAACCTGGGGTAGTAGAATATGTTTAAAGGACAATGGTTCAGGGATGGCCTCAAAGGTCCAAAGTGAAAACGGTGACCCGGAGCGGGGCACTGTTGTTTGAATAAAGTTAATTTTCAGAACGAAAATGGTGACCCAGCAAGGGGCACTACTGTTTACATGTATGAGATTTAAATTTAGTCAGGAGCAAAAAGGATTTACAAAGGGTCATGTGTGTCAGAAAATGACGGACATTTATTTTTCAGATATGCTTAGTATTCAGGTGCTCACACATTAAGTGAAAGAAAGCGTGACTTGAGTAGTGATAGTGAAAAAAAAGGCATCGCATTGACAACAATATAGTTGAACTCCACAAATAATTTATACATAGTGAGTGGAGTTCATGTTGTAGAGTGGTCGACGACGTTTCGAACCCAATTAGTGGGGTTCATCTTCAGGACATAGGTGAGCTAGCTGAAAATGAGAAGGGGTGGGAGGGGAAATTGGGAACACATTTAATGGTATGAAAATAAGACCCTTAAAGTAGGCATACATTTTTATTAACAAGTGAAAGTGTTTATATTGCTCCCTGATTGACAAATCGGTGGTTACAAGTTTTCCATATGAGCAATAAGTTAAGATACCGGAAGTTTACGATAGCGAGTTTAGGAGAAGCTAATGAAGCGCCAGGATGGTGGAGACTGAAAAACTCTACACAAGTGTTGCCAATTACGCGGGAAGTGCTCAAGAGTCTACTAACATTTGGAGTACTGCGTAGGCAAGTGGGGCGCTAAGTGAGCAATGGTAGAGAATTGTGACTTACTTAATGGCGAAAAAGAGGATCTGTTAATTCCACAGATACCCTCAGGTAGACTGATGGTAGTTCAATCTAATAAAATACGGAGAAAAAAATGCTTAAAGAACTAATGTAGACGGCACAATTAATGTGGTGCAACAGAGGTGACGAGATTACTTTCAGGGTGTGTCAAGTAGCTATATATGCTTATCATATATAGCTACTTGACACACCCTGAAAGTAATTAGTCTACCCGAGCAAGATAAGAACAGCAATGCCACAGTTAAACGAATCACAAGCTGTATGACATATTACACGGAGTTTCACCCAACATACAGATTACTTTATGTCTCGCAGAGACATCGCATGCAGCGCATGCGCTGCCAAGGCGAGACCTAAAAAAACAAAGCGTGGGCTGCCGCGCTTCGTTTTCAAAAAGCCCCCGGGTGGGCAAGGTCCCGGAGACACTGCCAAGGGGTGATGGCAAGTTATGGTCACAAAGCACTGTCTCTGGTGCCTTTTCAACAGACAGCTGGCAGGGAGAAAGGCATGTTGTTAGGAAAGAGAGAGGCAAGGCAAATAAAATTAGTGGTAACGCTCAGAGATCGGCAGGAGCCCTACTTGCCTAATCTCACCGGTGGGAGCAAGCGGCTGTTGTAATCCAATTATAGCAGCATAAGCAATTTGTTAGACACTCCGCATAATGTAACAATTTCCCAATAAACTCTGACTTGTAATAACGTTAGCAAGAGCCCGCATAAATCTGCCCGAATGGTGGGGGCTGGAGCGTGTGGCTGGGGGCTTGTAATTGGCACCATCAACACATTCTGTGAAGTGCAGCATAGAGCAGACTCCGAGCGCGAGACTTTTCAGCAGCAAGCCATGGCACGGGCCACTGACGGAAAGTGGGGAGAAATACAGCTCGGAGGAAGCAACCAACGTTCGCATGAGCAAAGTGCTCTAGAAAAGCTCCCCCGAGAAGCAAAGGCAAGCACTGATCAGCTCCAAACCAGCACACGAACCGCTGCACGTGCATGCGCCTTAAACGCGCCATTGTCGCACCCAGGACCAGCTCAAAGCCAGTGTCCAATGATCTGCACCACACAATATTTCACAGACTAATCAAATGAGTGGCTTCACAAGTATTCGTATCATGTGCGGCGATATTACTGTTTTCTGATTTTGGTTTCCACCTTGGGGCATATCATCAAGCCCCGGAGATATAATTATCGCCGCTTTAGCGTCCGTTTTCTGACGGAAAGCAGCGATAATTATATCTCCTAATCAGCAAGGTCACGCTATCGCGTGAATCCTTGCATTATCGCCCTTTCCCCCAACGCCCATCTTTGCATCTCTAATGAGATGCAAAGTGGGCGTTCGTGCGTAAAATAACTGGAGAAATGTCGCTAACCGACATTTCTCCAATTATCAAGCTGCACGCAAACAAGCAGAGCGACAAGCAAAGTAGCGATAACCTCTGTTATCGCTACTTTTCTTACGCCTGCTTCAAGACTGACTTAGCCATGATATCCTATGTAAGGTGGATATCATGGCTAAGTATGTCTTGTCCTATCAGCAAGCTATCGCCAAACTTTGTGCGATTATCGCTGTATTTCCAGCGATAATCGCACAATTGGCAGCTTGCGCTCTGAATTTTATCGCTTTGGAGATAAGCGTTGCTGATAGCACGCTATCTCCGCAATAAAATTCAGAGTTGGCCGGCGATAATTATCCTCGCGCTAAGAGCGCTGAGCGATAATTATCGCATGGCCTTGATGATATGCCCCCTTGTTCTTTGCTTAAAAATCACAAGAAAACGTGGCAGCTGATCATGAACCATGCCCAAGTTTCCGTTTTTCTAAGATAGGAAGGAAGTGGTAAGCCGCCCACCCCCCAATTCTCGTTCTGCACACTGTTGGCACCTGAACCGTGCTGTCGGTCTTCTTTTCTTGCATCTTTGTATCTTTTGACAGTATACGTCTGAAATCTGCGGTTTGCTATAAGGTCCACCTATAGGCTGATTTTCCCCCTTTCTGACTCTTTCTGTATCACATGTGTATGGGTAACACTTCATTTGCTAATTGCAAAGCCCCCGCTGTCCATGTGGCCATGTGCACGTTTAATATATCATACGATAAATAAACTAAAGGTTCATGAAAGAAGACGGGAAACGGCCACTACAACGAGGCCGTTTCCACGCATAACTTAACCACGCATGCATTACAACGCATGCGTGGTTACAACGGAAGCCTTTACCACGCATACCTTTACTACGAGATACGTAGTAAAGGCATGTGTGCTAAAGGCAAAAAAAAAAAGTGGGCTTGGGGGTCTCCCCCAAAAAAACGCGTGAAAAAGGTGGCTTGGGGGTATCCCCCAAAAAAACTCACCAGAAAAGAAGCGAAGAAGAGGCAATTGGCGTCGTAAGAGGAAACGGAAAGACACTTCCGTTTCCTCTTTACGACGTTCAACGTCAACACGGAAGATGAAGAAGAAGCCACGACGTGGAGAGGTAAGGGGAATTTGAAGAAAAAAAGAAGAAAAAAGAAGAGGTCCGATTTAAAGGTTAAGGGGAGGGGGGTATATGTAAGAAGGGTTTAGGGGTGGGGAATAACCATTACCAAGAGTATGCCCTTACCATGCATACATTTACAACGAAAATCGTTGTAAAAGAATGCGTGGTAAAGGAATATTCGTGGTAAAGGTTATGCGTAGGAAAGGCATTCCGTTGTAACGCATGCGTGGTAAAGGCATGCGTTGCAACGGAATGCGTTGTAACGTCATACAACCAAAGAAGAAATCACATGCTTCACATGAACGAGCAGAAAATAAGTTCGACTATATAGCAAAACAAACGCCTTAATAGGCCCGTCAATAGACAGGGTGGTCCATCAAACGCCGCCCCGTGATGGTTTTTAAGTAATGGCTGATTTGCACGGCTTTGACAGCGTGCCGTGTGTGCCGTTTCCTTCTGATATTGTAATAATAATGAGAGCAAATGAGAACAATCAATTTACACAGATAGCTCTTGATTGGGGGCGATGGGCAATCCATCTTCCGGCGCCTGTCACATTAACTTCAGCAGTGTGAAGGGATCAGGCAGGGCATCCGGCTTCTGCCCAATCGGAACACTGAAATTAATGAAAAGAGTATTGTTCTGTGATCAACCTTTTAATTAGCAGGACTGGAGGTATGAATACAGATTCACAGCTGCTCCTGCTGCCTGCCAGTCAAGGGTTTGTTTGTAAGGAGAGCAGATATGGCTCTATAATCGCCAGAGCTGCAGCAGTGTTTATTATGGGCGTAAACAAAAGGCGATGGTCTCGTTAATGTCATAATATCACTTGGTACTAACGCGATGCTTACAGTTCTTATCCAAACCATAACGCGAGCGGAAGTCCTCTGTGAATGTTTTAAGGTTTGGATAAATGAACGAAAGGAAAAAAAGTCATCTCTGCACAAGATGGCTATTTTTTTTACCAACTCTTCATTTAAAAAACTTCACTTGACAACTGATATCTTTAGGCCAAAAGATATTCTTACCGAAAATGTGTATTTATTTCCTTTCACTAATCAGCAATGGATAAAAATAAGCAATTTCACCCACACTCAAGAAACGTTCGACAGTAGAGCTGTTCTGTGATTCTCACTAGAGGAACTCGAGAAATTGTGATTTTTGTGTATTATAAAAGACCCATAGCATAATATAACAAAAATATGAGACCAGCGCTAGACACTTGAATATTTTCATAACCTCTATAGAAATAAAAACAAGCATTGGCAATGCCAATATGTGCGGCTTATAAATGAATGTACCTCTTTATCCATTGATGGGTTTAAGCATTCACTAAGTCATCTTATATGCACTTTGTCACTCATATTTGAACTCACAAATCCATCCATCAACCCATCCTTGCATTTACCCACTTACCTAGCAACAATAAAACACTCACAAACTCAACAACATATGCAAGACAAATTAAAAGAAAAAAATTGATTTTTTTAAATAATATAATCCTGCTTAAACATGACAGATGTATGCTTGCAGTAATGGTAAAACATTGATACACCATCAACTGTAACATTCCATGACTGTCGCCTGGTTTAGAGGCATTGGTTGGTGGGATGCGATTGGCAGATGAAATGAGCAGCAAGCAAGTCACCCATTAGCACTTTCTGGGGAGCTACAGTAAACTCTACAATTAAAAAGAGGAGAAGGAAAGAAAGGGGGGCATCGAGAAGAAGAAAATGGAAAACTAAAGCACTGTTGCACCAACCATGGCACTGAATTGGCTCATTTTCTGGCATATGTTCTCATTCAAATCAATGTCACTCACATGGTAAGAAAGCCAATGGCTGAAGTTGACTGACCCAAATCCCCTCTCTGTTATATATATATATATATATATATATATATATATATATATATACATATATATATATATATATATATATATATATATATATATCCAACACACAGTCTGCGCGAAAGATCCAAGCCTCTTTCTGTGACGGCGGGCCGTGGCGGGGTTCGCGTACCCCTAATTATTCCAGAACAATGTTGTATAAAATTGAAAACAACAACACCAAAGCCCTTATCTTGATTCCAACGTGGTTTATTTCATGGCAACACCACCCAAAGCGTTTCGGAGCCTTAACTCCTTGTTCACGAGTAATTGGGCGTGAGCAAAAACAGTGTTTTTAAACAATCATGTGACATCAGTGGTACAAAACATTGAAGACAGACTTGAAAGTCTACAAAAAACCAACTCGGTTGTCATTCGTTTTGAAACACAAAAGAAAAAATGTACGATTACATATAGCTCTTAATAACGAACTCACAGTTGTTATTCGTTCCACTTTCTCGGCAATACTATTGTACATTTTTGAAATGCCGTCTCAGTTCGCCTAGCGCTACCGCATCCATCAAACTTTATTGCTCATGCATTACAAAGACAGAGAGCATCGCCCTTCATTGCCCTTGCTGTAGCTACGGGCAGAATTCTCAATGTAGCATTATCTATGCCACTATTTCATTACAGAGGGTGATGTCATACTATACATTTCATATCAATGCCCGTGGAAATATTGCAAATAACAATATATTCATAATTGACCTCATCATTAATTAATCAAATTAATCAACCAAAATTCAAGCCCCAGTGGGCCACAGCAGTTAACAAAAAACCAAATAACGCCCCAGTGGGCTCTTACAAGATGAAGATATTTTGAGCTGACTTTTGCGTTCCTCATGCGTGGCATTTTTTAATTCAAAGTCTGTAAAAATATAAAGACATAATTACCATCAAATAAAAACAAAAACAAAAACATAATTTCAGATATTTTGTCACATCCCACAATATCCCTTACACTAAAACTGTGAAAAATTCCATAGAACATATATTTACTCATTATCATTATTCTAGAGCTTAATCATTGCTAGGACTATTGTTCAGACGATAAAAAATCACAATTGTTCATCCTAGGTGTACAGCCAGGGCTTCCTCACTATTGTGTCCATGGGGGTACATAGTTTGATATTCAATTATTATCCTAGACTCACGTCTTCTTAATTCCTGAACTCCGTCTCCCCCTCTTTCTCTTATTGGTATTTGATCAAGGACACAAAAGGACAGGAGATCTCTATTCTGATTGTGTTCACTTTTAAAATGTTGCGCAATCGGGTACTGTTTGTCGTTGTGTGTTTTATCGCCCTCAGATGTTCAAGTACCCTCTTTTTAGCTTTATGTATAGTACTTCCCACATAATATTTATTACATGGGCATCTGAGGGCATACCCAACGTGGTCGGAGTTGCAGGACAAGTGTTTTTTGATTATAAATGGTTTTGTATCACTGGACAGTCCAACGGTTTTACAGTTGGAACTATATTTGCAGGCTTTACAATTGCCGCAGGTAAAGAAACCCTGTATTGAGCTTTGCCTGTTTTTCTTGGTGGTCAAAGTGCGGCAAATACTGTCCTTAATTGATCCTGCCTTTCGATATGTTATCGAAGTGAACTCACCAATATATTTCATCACATCAACATCAGTTTTTAAAACATTCCAAAACTTGCCAAGAGCCCTGCGTATTTCATTGGACTGTTTGTTGAAAGTGGTAATGAATTTCACTTTAGGGTCTTCAGCACTCTTTTTATCAGAATCTCGCCAAAGTAAACTATTTCTATCCCGTTCATCCACTTTTGTACAAGCATCTTGAATGTTTTGATTAGAGTACCCTCTCGCCTGAAACCTTTGTATCATGTTTTTCTTTTCTTGCTCAAACCCTTCACTCGTACTCACAGTTACGCTTTGCTCGCAGAAGTTCCCCAAACGGAATACTTCTGATCAAGCTAGTGGGATGACAGCTTTCTGCATGAAGCAGGCTATTCCCTGCTGTAGCCTTTCTAAACAAAAAGGTTTCCAACTGATTGTGGTTAACCTTAATGTTCAGGTCGAGGAATTCGATCTCATCATAGTGCATCTCGCAGCTGAATTGGAGATTCAGTGTATTTATATTCAATTCATTAACAAAGACAATAGCCTCATCTTTGCTTCCATCCCATACACAGAAAATGTCGTCTATGTATCTAGCCCATAGTTTAACATGCTCCTTGTACATGGGGAGTCCGCTGACCACCTGCTCCTCCCACCAGCCAAGGTAAAGACACGCAAAGCTGGGAGCGAAGCAGGTGCCCATCGCGGTCCCAAGAATCTGTTTGAAGATCTGTCCATCAAATGTAAAGAAATTCTGCGTGAGGCATGTATACATCATGTCCATTAACATTTCTGTATGGAACAAATAGGATATGGACCTATCCTTAAGAAAATGTCTGCAGGCTTTAATTCCTAATTCATGGGGGATGTTAGTGTATAAGCTATTGACGTCCAGGGATATCAGAAGGTATTCCTTCTTCCATTCGAGCCCCTTGATCAATCTTAGAAAATCACTCGTGTCTTTGATAAACGAGGGTAAGTTTTGGACAAGTGGTTGTAAAAAGTAATCAACGTGACGTGTTTTCTAAACAACTACCCCGGGAAGATACAATTGGTCTTCCTGGGGGTTTCTTGTCATTTTTATGTAGTTTTGGTAGGAGGTAGAGGGCTGGTAACTTGGGAAATTTGCATCTCAGAAATTCCCATTCCTCTAGCTCCAAGAGACCCCTTTCCTTCCACTCCAGGAGCTGTTCTTGATACTGTTTATTAGCCAATTCATATTTGGTTTTAGTGCTTCTTTCATACTTCATCGTATCACCTACTTGACTTCTACCTTCCTCCAAATACAGCTCTCTTGACAAAACAACAATATTTCCCCCTTTATCAGATTTTTTGATTATTATATCATCATCATTCCTTAAATCTTGAATGGCTCTTATATGATCCTGTGATAAATTATATCTACCATAAACTTTCTTTTTTGATAGTTTCTTCAATTCATCAATAACACCTTTCTCAAATACGTCAATTGCATCATTTGCTATTTGGGGTAAAAATATAGACTTGGGTTTTAACCCACTATTATAGCTCAAGTCTAAGCAAATGTTGTCATTTATCAGATTTAAATATGGGTCACAAATCAAATCAGGTCCCCCTTCCAATTCATGTAAGGCAAATAGGTCCACATCACCAATAGCAATTCCACTGGGAACATCTCTTTCAATATTCGTTTCAACATTCACTTTTGTTTCAAACCATTTTTTCAGTCTTAATTTTCGGGTGAATTGAAATAAATCAATTCTTCCTTGTGTGTAATTGAAATCAGCAGTGGGGCAGAAGGATAATCCCAACGACAGCACTTCAGTCTCAGTATTAGTCAACACTCTGTTTGACAGGTTAATTACTGTCTTGGTATCCATTACTTTACCTTTTTCTGCCCTCTCATTCTGCTTCCCACGGGGCTGCTTACTTCTTCTCCAATTCTTGTATTCAGTCTTCTTTCTGCGAATCCTCCTCGACTGCGACCTCGACCTCTCTTTGGTGTGGCACCTTGTTTGTTTTGTAAGGACCTACGACCTTGGGCCATCAATGTAAATTCCTTTAAAATTTGTTCTTTTGATCCTTTCACTTTCAGAACACTTGCGGTGTCCGTGTTATCCTCAGTGCTTGTATTACATTCTTCATCAGGGACAGTGCTAGCATCCTTCCCCATACTCATATTTAAACTTTTATCTCCTTCAAAGGTAACACCTTTTGGGTTTCTCAGATGATCATAGCGCTTAGCAAACGTAAGGATCTGGCCCTTCTCATAATCAATTTGATCTCGTATAAACTTCCTTTGTTTTTTTATTTTAATTTCATCTTCTATTTTTTCCAGTCTTGTCTCCATTTTAATCATATCATTGTTGAATTCTTCTTCACCACACACTGTTTTCAATTTACTGGTTAGAATCTCAATTTCACCAGAGATCTTTTCGCAGTCCTTTTTTGCATATTTTACCAATAGCTCCAACATAATAGTGGAACACCGGTGGTTGTTCGCTGCCCACTCTTCGACTAGCTAACCATAGGTTTCAGGCACGTTATAGTTAGAAATTAGCATTTAAAAAACCTTAGAAAGTCACTGAAAAAAACATTGGTTTCAGTGACGTTACAGTTAGTTGGACATTTCACTCGTACAAAACCAGAGAAATTCCGCCGTTATAGTTAGTTCAGCTAACTATAACTCGCGCCCCCGCAATGCACTGCTGATGATGTCACATATTACATCATTCATGACATGGTCAGTGACATCACTGATGACATCACTGATGACATCTCAAGTGACATCACTGATGACATCATCCAGTGACTGTGTGTTTCTTTAAAGTTTAAATATGTTTTATATATATACCAAGGTGTATTGAAGAATGAGTGGGTGCATAAGTGTCTGGATGGAGGATTTAGTAGGTGCGTGACTGACTGTATAAGTGAGTGATTAAATGTGTTTTACTGAATGCATGGGTTAGTGAATAAACTGTGTGAATCTCTGTATCAGTCTGTCTGTTGTGTAAGCTGCTGCATGGGTTGGTCAGTAGCTACATGAGTGTCTATATGGGTTATTGATTGGTTGCCTGAGTATTTGTATGGGGGACTGAGTGTGTGTGTGGGTGGGTGGGAGGTGTGTGACTCTGTGCATAGATGTGTGAGTGGTTGATTCACTGGGTGTATGGGTTCAAGAGTGCATGTGGAAACAGCTGTATGGGTGTGTGAGTGTGTGTATGGGTGTGTTGGTGAGTGAATGGATGTCTCAGTGGTACATGTCCAAGTAAATACATATGTAAAAGGCAGTGTATGTGAGAGTTGGAGTATATAAATGACTATACGTGAGAGTCAGTGATTGTGAGAGTGGCTGTATGGATGAGTGTGTACTTGTATTTGTGATTATATAAGAGAGTAAGTATGCGTTATATCTGTATGAATAAGTGAGGTGGTGTGTGTATAACTGTATAGGTGAGTAAATGGGAGTGTGATTGATTGTTTGCATGAGTGACTAGGTGTGTGAGTAACTCTATGGATGAGTGGCGGTGTGTGAGTGTTTGTATAAGTGTATCAGTGCAAATGATAGTGCTGTATTGATCAGTGACTACATGTGTGAGTGACTGTATGGGTGAATGAGTGAATGTGTGTGTAGACCTAGGAATCAGTGAGTGCATATGTAGTAACTGGTATTGGTGTGTCGATGGTTTTGAAAATGGTAGTCTGTATTTTACAATGGGTGTATCAAAGGTTATATTAGAGTGTGAGGAGGTGCATCAGATTTCCACGTGGATGATGTCATCAGTGATGTCATCAGTGATGTCATTTGAGATGTCATCAGTGATGTCACTGACCATGTCATGAATGATGTAATATGTGATGTCATCAGCAGTGCATTGCGGGGGCGCGGGTTATAGTTAGCTGAACTAACTATAACGGCGGAATTTCTCTGGTTTTGTACGAGTGAAATGTCCAACTAACTATAACGTCACTGAAACCATTGCTTTTTTCAGTGAATATAAATATAATTTTCCTTCCTCCTCGAAAGCCTCCAAGGATGACCATGACACACGCAGGTGGATTTTAAATTACTTTTCTCTTTTTATTGCGACCTACATCAAACGCGTTAAGGCTATTACTATCCTTGTTTACTGATGGCGAGACGCCATTTTTTCTACATATTTAAAACATCATAAAACCATGTGACCATAAGCACAACAGACAGACTGTGGTACAAATCCATGCTTCTGTAAATGTAATAGCTCTCCCAATGGGCATAAAGATTTGTGACAGTGACAAACATGATGGACATACTATCAAAAAATGTGCACATTGATTCAACACAGGAATAAATAAATATTTCATTGAGCAATATTCTCTATAAAACTGACACATTTAAGGGATATTTATGAATATATTTATAAATGTATACACTATAAAATATATATCAATATAAAACTCGTCAAAAAGCTTACTGTGAGGCAATCATTGCACCTTCACAGTGAAGTATTGCTTGTTTGCATCTGACTGCCACACATTGTCAGTCCTCCCCGCAAACATTTCATTCATTCATTGTTGTTCTCTTACATGTTTATTACTCCCCCATCGTTGACAACACAATTCAGCCCAAGTGGGCAATGACAGTCTGCATTGAGATGCTGTACACCAGCCTTTGCCTTCCTCTTTGCCTCTCTCTATTCTGAGCTGGCTAGTCACCTTTCACAGTGGCCTAAAGTGCCATGTGCAGTTCCCTCACAATAAAATCTGTTGCCTACTATTTCTTAATCTACCACTACCATAAAAATTAACTCTATTTTCATTCATCTAAGACACATTCATTCTTCTCATACTGTTAAATGTATCCTTCTCGGGATTCTTATCAGTCCTAAAACATCACAACATTTTTTGAGCTATCTACAGATGCGTGTATAGGTCCACTTCCATATTGAGACCCCCTGGAGTCATAGTATTTAGTTTTACAATATATCTTGACTCCAGTTGTCTCAAGTTTTTACCCTGTCACTTCCTCGCACATTTTTAGGTACTGCATCAATCATGCAATATGTGAGGCCCTCCATGTTACCTTTGTGAAATTCTTCAAAGCGCCTTGCTACAGGGTAACCTTCATCTCGATTCTTGATTGCTCGCAGATGCCGTAAGATTCTTTTATGAACTGGCATTATTGTACTCCCAATGTACACCAACAAACAAGGGCATTTCAACATATACACAGCATATTCAGTCTTGCAATTGTATTGTCCCTTAATCTGTTTGGTGCGCAATGTGAGAGGAGAAAAATATTGTGTTGTATTTTTTCCGGGCTGACATGCTTTGCATTTCCCACACTTTTGCAATCTCCTTCTCACAGTCAGCCAGGTGTTTTTAACCTTTTTTCTACTCTCAGGGCTGCTCACTACAAGTCCCTGTCTCACTGACCTCACTCTTCTGAAAGAAATGCCTGGTCTTCATGGGGCTACCTCCCTAAGTATTGGGTTGTTTCTAATAAGGTGCCAGTATTTATTCGTGATGGCTCTAATGGCCCCTCCTGTGAAATATAGGTGGTAATAAGTATAAAATGGGGGTCAAATTTCTTCCATTTCTGATTGCTCTTCCTGTTGAAAAGAACCGCTTCTCTGGGTTTGGACTTAACTTTCGAGATGGCTTTCTGAATCTTTTTCTCAGGTTGTTAACTGCCTTCTCCTCCTCTAGCTTTTCACTGCAGTTGCGCCTTACCCTAAGACATTCCCCGTATGGGATATTGTTTATCAGGTTACGGGGATGAAAACTCGATGCATGTAGCAAGGTATATCCGGCCATTGGTTTCCTAGACAATTTCGCTTCTAGCCGGTCTCCCTCCACATACACAGTCAAATCAAGGAAGTTGACCTCAGTTTTACTTAGATTGCTCATAAAATGTAAATTGAGATCATTGCCCTCAATTCTTCCCAGGAATGATCTCACACTCTCCTCTGTGCCCTTCCAAACAATGAAAAGGTTGTCTATGAAATGACTCCAATGGATGACATGTTCCTCCCATTCCACCTTATATTCTGCACAGACCACCTGCTCCTCCCACCAGCCCATATGCAAATTCGCATAACTGGAGGAGAAGCAGGTGCCCATCGTAGTCCCACATAGCTGTTGAAATACATAAAGATATATAAACACAAATACATACAAAAAAACGGGTTAAAGTAACATTATAGTTAGATGAAGTGTTCGGTAACAACATAATGTTTAAAACACTCTAAACCACTGAAATTCACCAGTTATAGTTATTTCAAGAAACTATGGCTCGTGCCCTAAGGTAACTATAACTCGCGCCATGCCTTGCACAGTTTTCTCATCAATAATTTCACTACGAATGTTGCCGTGAGTTTTATCAATGATGTCATAGAAGATGTCATGAGTGATATAATATGTGGGGTAATTAGTAGTGAATGACGAGCGCATGAGTTATAGTTAACTTAGGGCACGAGTTACAGTTATTTGAGATAACTAACTAGAACTAGTGAATTTCTGTGTTTTTTGGAGTTTACATTACCTTGTTAATGAACATTTCACCTAACTATAACGTTACTTTAGCCTATGAATTTTTCAGTGAATTTCTAGGGCTTTTTTAACGTCAAGTAATATTTAATTACCATACATAAATCCAACCCCCACCATGCATGCCCTCTGGCTGTCCCCCATAAAGGCAGCCAACCCTACACTGCGCAGGGCTTTTGGTAGTGCATAGCATGGCAGTGGGGATGGCCACGGGGTCGGGCAGTAGCCAACCCCCGCATGCATTCAGCCCTACACTTCCTTCGGCCGTGCGTGGAGTTGGCCACAGGGCCTGGCCCTTTTTCTTTTTAAAGGGGAGGGGGTCGAGTGGCTCTGGACGCAAACCAATTATGGCACTGGGGACACCATCCCCCAGGGCCATAAATATTTAAAAGGGAATGGGGGCTGCTTGGCCCTTTTCAACAAACCTTATTAGGCCCTGGGAAACCCATGCCCCTGGGCATTTACTAAGATTAGAGAGGAGGGGGTCTGCACGGTCCCCTCCTGAGCCTTCGTAGGCCCTGGGGACCTCATCCCCCAGGACCTCTCATTTGAATTAATGGGAGGAGGGACACACTGCCCCTCCTCCCTGAGGTGTTATCGGCCCTAAGGCCCTCAGCAAAATAGCTTGGTGCCCCTGTGCCCTCCCAGGGCACCCACTAAATGCATGTTAGGGCTGAGGGGGGAGTCCCAAGGCTCTTGCGACCCTAGCTGGCTCTTAGCATACAGCAGAAACCGCATTGCTCCCACCCTGAGGGAGCAGCTACTAATGCTGTTCCCTCCACGTAGAAGCAATATTTTTATTTGTTTGCCTGCCCGCATCAGTGCTGGCAGGGAAACAGATCAAAAGTCCGTTCCCAGCGGGCAAAGTATTTTTAAAGCTCCCATCTGCTGGGAGCAGACTTGGTGTTTGCTCCCACTTGGCAGGTAGATTCCAAACCGGTGAGGGCAGAGAAAAGGTCCTGAGGGTGGGCTCCCTGGGACATAGCTACTGAGCTGGCCCCAGGGGATGTAGTCCCTGTGGCATAAAACGGCCCGCGGAGGGGGTTGGGTTGCGTGCACCCCCTAAAAAGTCATTGGGCCCTCAGGGGATGGGGTCCCTGGAGCTGAAATCGGCCAGGGGAGGGGGACCACACATGCTCCCCTCCCCCCAAAAATAATGACTCTTCCCCCCCCCGTTCCCGAGACCTTGGCCCACCCCAGAGGGGGTTTCAACAAACAAGTCTGTGCTTTTTATTTGCCTCAGATTAGCACATCCTAAGTAAATTTGTGGCAATTGTTTTTAAAAAAATGTATTTTTGGTCCAAGGCCTAAGGGGTCAGGGTATTCCTAGTCTGCCCCTTGTGTCTTTTTTCTCATTTATTTTTAGGACTCGGGACTGAGTCCTGAGACCTAAGACGGCTGCTACCACTTTCTGGTTGAGGTGGCGGCAAAATAATCAGATCTCAGCTTGAGATCTTTTGGGATCAGCATAGCTTCTGTGTGCATCAATCTACAATATTTTTTGAGTATTAATTGCTCAAAAACTACTGAACACATTTACATCAAAAGGCACTCCTTGTAGACCTAGATCTAGCTTTCTACAAAATTTGGTGTAAATCCATTCAGCGGTTTAGGCAGTAACTGTGTTTAAAGTTTCTATGGGAAAATTAATGGGGGAAAAGTGTTTTTGGATCCCTCTTTTTTCCCTCGCCCCCACTTGACAGATCACCTCGAAACTTTCCATGTGCAAACTGGTCAAAAAGTAGCACTTTTTTGGAAAGTTTTGTGGAGATCCGTAAAACGGTGCCAAAGTTATTAGCAACACAAAAATCAATTTCCTATGGAAAAACAAGCCTATCTATAACTACCTAGTGGCTACTAGGTAATTATATATACATTACCTTCTGGCGGCCGCCATTAGGTAGGTATAGTTAGGACCTAGTTTCCATAGAAAAAAAGTTTTTTGACATGCCTATATCTTTGGTGCCGTTTGACGAATCTTCACAAAATTTTCCCCAAAAAAGTGTGCGGCTGATTTTGGATGGGCATGGAAAGTTTCGGGGTGATCCTTCAAGTGGGGATGAGAAAAAGGGGGAGTCAAAAAAAGTCTGTTTCCCATTTTAATTCCGATAGAGATTTTAGACACGACTACAGCCCGAACCGCTGTAAGGAATTACAACAGATTTGATAGAAAAGTAGCTTTTGGTCCAGAATGTGCTTTTTTCTTATTTGGTGTAAATCCCTTCAGTAGCTTTTGAGATATTAAAGAAAATCCAAATTTGTTTATCTAGGTGCACAAATAATTTGCAACTATTTCGCAATGAATCGCGAATGTGCAAGGCAACAGGAATGCCATGACTGGCTGGCCGCAACCTGTGTAGAAAGTTGCACCTGCCATTTTAAGTAACGGGACACGGTCCCTGGAGCTGAAACTAAACATGAAAAGTGGTGTATGGGGTCAGGGTAGAGGTACCCAGATGCAATGGCTGCAATATAGAAGTGTTTCAGAAACTGCTTATGTTTAAGATATGTCAAAAAATTATTTTTGCCAACATGCGATATTCACAAATTTGCTGAGCCGCTCAGCGCGGCCCCCGTTTAAAGTCGCAACAAAATTGAGAGCATCGCTGCAATTTTTTTACTAAAAGTAATACATTCACACCCACTCACAGGCCAAGTCAGACACTCACACACCCACTAATAGATTCACTCAGAGACTCATGAACCCACTCACAGACCCACTCAGACATTCACACGCCCAGAGACACATTCACAAACCCACTTATAGACCCACTCAGAGACTTATGCACCCACTCAAAGAACTACTCGGAGACTCATGCACCCACTCACAGACCCACTCAATTATGCACCCACTCAGAGACATGCACCCACTCACAGACTGACGCACCCATTCACAGACCCACTCAGACACTCATGCAACGACTCACCGACCCACTCAGAGACTTGTGATCCACTCACAGACCCACTCAGAGACCTATGCGCCCACTCAGACATCCAGTCAGACATTCACGCACCCACTCACACACTGATGCTCCCACTGACAGACCCACTCAGAGGCCCACAGAGACACTCACATACCCACTCAAACACTCACGCACCCACTCAGACACTCTCAACGGTTACAGTTAGGAAATCAAATTTAAAAAAGCTTTGAAATTCACAAAAAAAAACGTTATAGGGACTTTGTAGTTAGGGAATAACATTTAAAATAGTACAAATTAAATGAAAAAAAAACAAAAGTTACAGGTACGTTTCAGTTAGGAAATAGAATTAATAAAAACCTTAGAAATTCACTGAAAAAAACAAAGGTTACAGGGATATTATAGTTAGGCTCAGACTTAACTCGTACAAAACCACTGAAATTCACTCGTACAAAACCATTGAAATTCACCAGTTATATTTACCCAACCTAACTATAAGTTAAGCACCAGCAGTGCACTGCTTATGACCTCACATATTACATCACTCATGACATGGTCAGTGACATCACTGATGACAGCGCAAATTACATCATGCAGTGAGTGGAAGCGTCTTGTAATTGTTTCTGAGAGTTAAAGATATATATTAAGCTATTGCATAAGTTAAACTAATATTCTTTTTGTACTACTAATGATTGATACAGTTCCTAATATATGTGATGTGAGTGGCACTGTGACTGTATCAGTGTGGTAGCGAGTAGAGGAGCGGGCACGGCCAACACGCTGCGGGCCCAGGTTTTAGATGGTGGGCCCGTCCAATCAGCAGAGGCAGTCAGAGCAGCTCCGGAGGATCGGTGGGACCCATGGGGGCCCCTTCTGCGTCGGATTGGCCACACTGAAGAGCCGGTGTGGCCGCCTCCTGTGTGGATTGGCCACACTGAAGTGCGGGTGTGGCCCCCTCGTCAGAGGCCTACATTGCTGCCCTCAGCTGCCGGTTGAGCCTGGAAGGAGCGCTGCTCCACCAGGCAGCTAGTTTGTGGTAAGGATGAGCTGTGGGCCTCGTTCTCCCCCCACCATCATGAGACAGTTGGGGCTCGCTAGGAGACGGGCCAGATCCTGGGCTGAAGATAGTCAAGGCCGCCGGACCAGGCCCAGTCTGTCCACGATGATTGGTAGAGAAGTGGCAGGGGACAGTGGATCGACAGACTAGAGCCCTGGGGTGCCGAGGGGAGTAGCATTACCCCCGTAGTGGAAAGTCATGATGAGTGTAGTGGCATAGTCTCAAGAGGGGAGTACAATATACTGGAGGTGAACCCTAGGGGGGAGAGGAGATGGCTCGCTCCGGCAGGTCCCGTACAGTAAAGCCTGAAGTGCTCATAGCATATTTGCTCGGTGGAGATGGCTGGATGTCAGACAGGCGCTCCACGTCCGGGGAGACGCCCTTGGGACACACCCTCAAGGAACGCCGACGGGGGACTATGACTCCAACGAAGGATCAGGCCTGTGAAGAGAGAGCTTGAGTGGTGCAAGATGTCTAGGTAGGGAGCCCACGGGCAATGGACAACAAATGGGAGGCCCTTACTGTCACAGGATCCAGTCCAGTGGATATTTTTTAGCAAGGGGTAATCTCTAGGTCTGGGCGGTGAACTCTGCTCCGTTTGCAGAATTTTTCGCACTCCACGGAGCACACAGAGTTCCGAAGAACTCCGCTCCATGTAGCCGAGTTTTCTTCCTCTTTCGCGCTCTCCAACATTAAGTTGGCGAGCACGAGTGAAGAAAATCCACATTCTGGGGAGACTTTTCCTAGCTCGCCAACGTCAAGATGGCGAGCGAGGAAAACCCACCTCCCAGCGAGATTTCTCAACGCAGGTGGTTGCGACCCCTCACGTTTGAGAAACCTTCCGTTTGCGTTGAGAAAGCTGCTCCTTGAGTAGAAAATCTACTCGAGTGGCAGAAAAGAACCAGCGCCATCTTGCGCTGCACATGGTGCCGTTCGCGTTAATTTTCCAGCACAGGACAAACACTTGGCGCTGAAAATCAACACGAACGGCGTGACCCAAAAGCACTCCGTTGCTTGCGGAGCTCCGCATAGCGTGGTGGAGTTTTTGGGTCACTTTGTGGAGTTCCGCATAGCAGAACTCCACAAACTCTGCCCAGGCTTAGTAATCTCAGTTTTCCATTTCATCAAAAATATACTGGAAACAAACACTGCATTCTAAAGGAAGCCAGGACCACAACACTGACATTCCACAGGGAAGGACAGCACTTTAGCTTTACCATCAGAATAATTGCCACTCTAATTGTGGGCTAGTGGACTAGATGAAAACTTGGAGTTTGAATCCTGGCCTCCCATTTGGCCAAATTGTGTGCTCTAGGATGAGCAATGTTTGAGCATATTATTCTGCTCCCTGTTTGGCAAAATATAGAATCTTTAGTGATAACTACTAGTAAGCATGTGATAAGAAATGGACTGGATCCCCCTATCATCTCCCGCCCCTCCCCACCTCATACATAGCTTTACCTCTGCACCACCACTGCCGGTTTCCTGATCACCCCCTGCCCCTCCCCACCCTGAGGACCCCATACACAGCTTCACCTCTGCACCACCTCTGCCTGCTTCCTGATCAAGCATTGCCTCTCCCCACCATGAGGACCCCATACACAGCTTTACCTCTGCACCACCCCATCCGACCCCCCAAACACAGATTTACCTCTACACCACCCTAGCCTGCTCCTCCGATTACCCCTGCCCTCCCCACCCCCAAGGCCCAATACACAGCTTTACCTCTGCATCATTCCTAGCTGCTCCATCACCCCCTGCCCCTCCCCGAGGAGCCCATACATAGCTTCACCTCTGCACCACCCCTGTCTGCTCCTCCTATCACCCACTACCCCTTCTGACCATGAAGACCCCATACACAGCTTTACCTCTGCACCTCTCCCGCCTGTCCCTCTTCTTTATTATTTTAAAACGTTCAACATAACCACTGATTCATTACAATCTGGGTCTAGTTCAGGACTCACTGGTGCACGTGAAATCCCATAAACACAAACAGCGATAATTCGTGCACTTACTCCTGAGCCAGAGATCCTGCTCTTCACTGTCTGCAGAAACGCCCTGGGGTCAGGGGTCAGCTGTACCGGAAGCACCACGGATCACAGTACGCATGCGCAGACCCCTAAACATCAGACTTGATCGGAGCAAGTAACTGAAGGTTAGCGCATGCGTGGGCTTTTCCGGTCCATTTTACAAACTACCAACCCAGGCTCCGCGCATGCGTAGTTATTCACTTTCGGTTTGTTTCACAAATAACTAATCTCGGCCCAGTGCGTGCGCACATTTTAACTTCCGGTCTTGTTAACAAATTGTAATTCAAAATTTGCGAACAGTCGTGACAAGAATTTTCAATTCTATTAAGGACACGGAGGCGAGGATTATGCTTCTCATTTCTTTGCATTTATTATACAGCAGCCAATAAAAAACCACTTTTTTATTCATAAACTACAAATCCCATGAGCACTAGGTGCCCCATAACCATAGAGAGTACCCTATATAAGGACTCACAGAGGAAGTCACCTCCTCTTTCTTTGCGTGATCCAGTAGAAACATTTAGTCCCACTTCTTGAGATATCCATTCAATTTTGAACACAGTCTTTAACTGAAACCATCCATTACGGTAACCAATGTTCTGAAGTCCAACAGGGACATTCCAGCTCTCGGGGAGGAAAAACTCAGCGTCTTGATAAAACGGCTAACTGACGCCGCACCCCAAAGGAGGCAGAACACTCCAACGAACCCAGGAAGGTGAAGGCAGAAGTCCTTACTTGCCATTCGTATCTGAAATCAAAGAGAAATATCCAGTAATAATGGTCACACAAGAATTTGTCGTATATAAAAAATATTATTTAATCAGGGTGGGAAACAAGTCAATAATACGATCCAATAACATTGACAGTAAACTGCAATTCATGACATATGATTCAGTATAACGTAAAACTGCAATTCATGACATATGACTCAGTATAACGTATAGACTTGGGAGGGATAATCCTCGCCTCCGTGTCCTTAATAGAATTGAAAATTCTTGTCACGACTGTTCGCAAATTTTGAATTCTATGTCAGGACCGGAGGCTCCGATTATGCTTGTTCAAAGCTTAGCCACCACTACCGATGCTACATTTACATTGGTTTATGATAGAAAGACTTAAAGGTGGACTCTGTCGACCAGTCCGCTGCCGTCATAATATCGGCAAGTGTGACTCCTAGAGCATGCGCTTTTGAAGCCATTGCCCCTTGTATCGAGTGAGCCCCAAACTTGGAAACATCAATACCTGCTTCACTCATGAGCCAGCGGACCCAACAGGTTAAAGTGGCTGGGGTCACCGGTCGAAAAGGTTTTTGCAAAGCAATAAACAACTGACCCTGCATATTAGTACGAAACTCAGTTGTACTCACCTCGTACGCCTTAAGACATTGAACCACACATAATTTCGGGTTATCCGGAAAACTAGGATAGGAAACTAAGGTGGTATTACATTTGGTACGTCTGGAAATATGAAACGTAACCCCATCCAGGGAGAAATGGCGACCAGCCAGGTCCAAAGCACGGATATCAGACACTCTCTTGCAAGAGACCAGACACAACAACATAGCCAACTTGGCTGAGATCTGCTTGCGGGAAAGATATTTGTTACTAGGCCAGGATTCCAAAAACTTTAGCACTACTGTGACGTCCCAGAGGAACGAATATTTCGGGCATGGAGGTTTGACCATCCGAATGCCTCTGAGCAGTTTGCAAATCAAGGGGTGTTCCCCCACAGTCTTGCCGTCCAGGTGAACATGTCCTGCCGAAATAGCTGACCTAAAAGTATTAATCGTTCTGTACGCGAGACCCGATGAGGCCAGGGAAGCCAGATAATTCATGATCATGGGAACATCTGCTGTAGTGGGATTGATACCCCGTTGAGAACACCAGCTACACCATTTGTTCCATGCTGATGAATACCTTTTGTGGGTATTACCAGACCAGGCCTGTCTAAGGAAGGCGGTAGCGCCTCTCGAAAGGCCCGGGATTTCCCATCTATCCCGGAAACCCGCCAAGCCACCAACGGGAGTTGACCCGCCAGAACCAACGGATGCGGTTGCTTGTGAGGGTCCAGCAACAGATTCCATTTCTGTGGAAGCATCCTTGGCACAGCACACGACATCTCCAGTACTACTGGGAACCAGGCTTGTGCTCTCCATAACGGAGTGACTAGAAGAAGTTCCGATTGTTGACGTCTGGCTTGTGTCAGGACTCTGGTTATCATTACAAACGGCGGGAAGGCATAACAAAGGCCGGGAGGCCAGGTCTGCAGAAATGCGTCCGAGGCAAGCGCCTCCGGATCCGGCCGCCAACTGAAAAACTTTGGGAGTTGCTTGTTCAGGCGAGAGGCGAACAAGTCTAAGAGACAAGGACCCCAAATCTGGTTGAGGGAACGAAAAATTCGAGGATGAAGCCTCCAATCGCTGAAATCGCGCAGGTAACGAGAGTGTCAATCCGCCACCTCGTTGTTGCATCCCGGGAGATACTCTGCCACAACCGATATTTTGTGTTGTAGACAATAATGCCAAAAATCCTTGGCTAACTCCGCCAGAATCCGTGACTTCGTCCCGCCCAGTTTGTTCACATATCGGACCGCTGATATGTTGTCCATCCTTAAGAGGATGCAACAGTTCGCCTTCTGGGGGGAGAGACTGCGAATCGCAAACGAACCTGCCAACAACTCCAGACAGTTGATGTGCAGGGATAGCTCCTCCGGAGACCATCGACCCCCCGTCGAAATCGGACCGCAGCGGGCTCCCCAACCCCAACGACTGGCGTCCGATTCGATCACTATCTCGGGGCTCGATCCGAAAATGGCTCTGCCATTCCATGACTCCATGTGATCCAACCACCATGACATCTCCCACCTCGCCTCCTCGGAGAGAGGAATCCGTTCTGCATACCCGAGGCCTTTGAGGAGATTCTGGATCTTCAAGCGCTGGAGTGCTCGATAATGCAGTGGTCCCGGGAAAATGGCTTGAATCAATGAGGCCAGTAGATCCACCATCCGGGCCACTGCGCGTAAGGACACAACCCGTTTGCTCATAATCAGTCTCAATTCCTTCTTGATCGCTCTGATCTTCTGGGCGGGAAGGAGTAGCTGGCAGCTCCGAGAGTCGACCTGAAATCCCAGGAACTCTATAACCTGAGTGGGGGACAGAATGGACTTCTGGGGATTCACCACAAAACCCAGACTCTGAAGCAGGTCGATTGTCCACTCCAGATGCAACATCACCAGGCGAGGACAACTGGCCATGATAATGATGTCGTCGAGATAGACGATCATCCGAACTCCCCGAGCTCGCAACGACTCCATGACTGGACGTAGAAGCTTCGTGAAGCACCAAGGTGCTGACGAAAGCCCGAAGGGAAGGACCTTGTACTCATAGCAGACGCCCTGCCAGAGAAACTGAAGAAACCTGCGGTGTGGAGCTTAGATGGGAACCGAAAGATAGGCGTCTTTCAAGTCGAGACGCACCATCCAATCCCCTTCTTGGAGGAGGTCCCGCAACAAGTGGATGCCCTCCATTTTGAAATGTCGGTAGGTGATCCACCCATTGAACTCTTTCAGATTGAGGACCAATCTGGATCCGCCCCCTTTCTTCTCTACGAGGAAAACCGTACTGAGGAAACCTCGAGGATGGGCCTGAGTGACTACGATGGCCCCTTTCTGAAGAAGGGCGAGGATTTCTTCCGTAATGAAATCTTGCTCTTGAAGGGAAAAATGAATGGGGCGGGGAGGGGAACCTTGGGAGGGAGTGCCGTACAGTTCCAGCTTGTACCCCTGCACTGTCTCCAAAATCCAAGCATCCTGCGAGATCGTTTGCCAAGCCTGAAGGAAAAACTGAATGCGACCCCCCAGCACCACCTCTGAACACAGAATGAGTCTCACCTGTATTTCCTGTGTCCTGGTGGGTTCCTTGGTTGCCACCACCACGGCCTCTTCGGAAGCGGTTAAGGCCTCGTCGAGAGGGGTAGAAGGAGGAGTTGCCGGCATTACGTTCCTGGTAGCCTCCTCTTTGGTGCTGTTGTCCACGCGGGGCGCCTTGATGGTACCCATGGCCGAACGACCGCCCCCGGTTTCGTCCGGCCCTGGTGAAAACCGGACGGAAGGCACGTTTTAATGACTCCTGCTCCTTGTCCAAACCACTGAAAGTGGCTACAAATTTAGTCAGCTCCTTTAAAAATGGCTGGCCAAAGAGAAGGCCTTGGGCCACGGGTCCCGCCTCCGAGGAGGACAATTCAGCCAACTTAGGGTCTAAGTTAAGGAGGATCGAGCGCCTACGCTCACTTGACATGACGCAGTTGGCGTTGCCCAACTGGCACACCGCCTTCTGAGCCCACTCGATGAGATCATCTGGGTCAATCGCGGATCCTGACTCCTTGGCCCGATACCCTAGTTCCAGAATTTTGGTAAGCGGGCCGGATAAATCTAATAATTTATCTTGGCATGACCGCCAGGCGCGGTCAATGCCTTTCTTGGGATCCTTCGCGTATTTCTTCAAATACGTTAACATTGTAGGATCCACTTCGGGCGTGTCCGCCACCTTTGCCGCCAACTCTGGTCTTGGGCACACCGACCGCAGCCGGGCCCTAACGTCCTTATCAAAGGGGCGTCGAAGGTTGGATTGCACGTACTCTGCCACTTCCTGCGACGGGAGCCATGCGGTGGAATTCGGATGGACAATGTCTGATGGATCAAACGTGAGGAGCTTAGGCTGGCTGGGAACCTCAAGGTGCCGCTCCTTTCTAGCTTTTTTCGCTGGCCGGGGCGCCTCCTCGTTCTCGGACGCCTTGTCCGATGAGGAGTCCCCGGTCTCGCCTTGGACGGATTCCGTAGTCTCCTTTGCCGCGGTATACGCGTGGTCATTCGCCAGGGCCTTTGCGAGCCGGGCGAAGTCATCTGTGTGGGGATTAGCACCTTTCTTGTCGCTGTTGGGAGGTTTAGCGCCTGCTGCAGGAATCCACCCCTGCTGAATCGCATATTTGTTCAAGTGGCGCTTGAGAGGCGCAATTGTCTTCACGAGTGCTGTGTTCACTGAGTGCTGCACCCCGGCATCCAAAGCCTCCACGAGGTCATATTCCAAAGAGCCAGACGGCCCTTCCTCAAAATACTGCTCTTCATAGAAAAACTCGGCCATAATTTAAGGTCCGCAGTGCCTGCTATTAGCGTAGGTCACTGAGAGGAATATCTGCCCACCGGCGTGGGAATCAGGGGGAGAGGGGCCCCAGGCAAGCCGTAGGCTATTAGCCTTAAAATTGTGTGGTGGAGGGAGGGCTTGCTAAACCTCTCTAGGCAAGGCCTATGCAGATTATACGGCCCTCTGCTTCGTATCAGCGTCGGGCGTCAGCAGGGCAAAAATACGGAGTCACCAGCACTTTTCAAATCGGGAGAATCTCCCGCTCCGTTCACCGCGTCAATTTCACTGCCGGGATTCAGAAAATGGCCGCCGCGCATGCGCGGTCAAAGCCCCTCCGTATCCATGAAAAGAGGACTTGCGCGAGCGATCGACGCGCGGTCCTCGCCCTGCACTCCCTCTCCACCTCAGATCTGCGACGGGCACGAAGCGCCCGGCAGAGGGAGGCTACCGCGCTCCCAAAGGAAAACGAAATTCCCGCACTCGCTCCTCTGAGCGCCCAGGCGCCGAGTACAATATCAAAGCGGCAAATAGAGCAACAACGGAAACATTAAGCGCAATACACAGGCATTATAATCCCAAAGCGGCAACAAGGCACTTAATAAAATCGTAAACCTCAAGGCAATTACAGCTGCGCAACCGCGCCCCCGAGGCACGACCCCCAAAAACCCATACACTATCCTTCAAATAGTAAGGGAAGAGGCACTTAACTGGCTGCGGAGCAGCAAAGAAAGAGGAGGTGACTTCCTCTGTGAGTCCTTATATAGGGTACTCTCTATGGTTATGTGGCACCTGGTGCTCATGGGATTTGTAGTTTATGAATAAAAAAGTGTTTTTTTATTGGCTGCTGTATAATAAATGCAAAGAAATGAGAAGCATAATCGGAGCCTCCGGTCCTGACATAGAATCACACTTCAGCAATCTGAAACCTTGGCAGCCGTGTTTGGGGGCCCTCTGCTGCGCAGGGACGTGTGTTACGGCCCTGGACCGTGCTTCATTTGCCTCCCTTACCACAGATGCAAACCTCTGGGAGGCAGAGACCTCTTTGCTTCTTTTTTTATTGTCTTTATTGAACTTTTAAATGCAAACAAAGAGACATTAGTTGCAAATTATTGACCGTTCACAACACTAAGCTTCATAAACTTATTATCAACACATGGTATTGGAGCCATTCCACATATTATCAGTATAGCTGGGCCAGTGGGCATGAGGCTGACCCACAGACAGATTAAATGAAGGGGGCTGTCCGTTGGTGGGTGACCCAGGGTCGGGGATTGATCAGTGGAGTCATCATCATCATCATCAAACTTTATTTGATCTTAAGAAGAAAGATCATAAAAGCTCAATACTTCATAATTAAAAAGAGTAGATCAGTGGAGTCATGTGTTGGGGTGTGGAGATATGCGCGGAAGGGCGCCCAGATATCCATGGGGTGGTATGTAAGGGACTGTAGGTTGGCATAATCTCCACCCATACTCTCCAGCCAGTCGGGAGGAGTGGGTGATCTGGCACTTCCCTAACGCAACGCTATCTCCCTCTTTCCCAACAGCAGAGCCATAGATACCAGGCGGCGAGAAGCGTGAGGTAAATTTCATGTGTAGCCCAACAGGGCCACTAGGGGTTCTGGGGTCATAGCATGTTCAGACATGGCAGATATGTCTGAATATATGGCCACCCAGTAGGAAGTTATTGCCGGGTGAGTCCAGGTAAGTGCGCAAAGTCCGCTCCAGGGGCATTACATTTTAGGCAATTATCTGTTCTGGAATGATCAAATTTGGCAATATCTACTGGGGAGAGATAATATCGGTGTAAAGTGTAAGAGCTTGGGTCTCTGATTACTAGAAAAACATTTTATTTGTGCACAACAGTAGCTCCATATCTGGTCTGTAAGTGGTATCCCAAACTCTTCCTCCCACATTCCCCGCACTCGTGCAGTAGTGTACTGTCTGAGGGTCATACATAAATGGTAAAGTCTGGATGTCATGTGACTTCCGTCTGTGCCAGTAGCCACCATTGTCAAAGGTGGGAAGTCGTTGGGTGGGAGCGTGTAGGAGGGCAAGAGGGATCGTAGAGTATTCTGTAATCTCTTAAAGATGAAAAGGTCCATGTAGGGGGTATCACATGCTGGTGCAATATCTGTAAAGTGTAAAACATGGCCGTTGGAGAACAAGTCGCTCATGGCGTACAGGGAGTATCGCCAAACTGTGCGTTTAACTAGTGCTTCTTGTGTGAGCGGGAGCCATGGGTTGTCTGGGAGGGGAAGGGTGCCCGAATATAGAGGACACCACCCAGCGATTGTCGAATCTTGCGCCATTTCCAGCATGTTGTGGAGACCGTCTCGATATCCTGGATCTCCAGTGGTATACCCATAGGTCAAATCTGGGAATGTGAAAGACCTTCTAGTTGTGCACGTTCAGGGCAGATGTACGGAATGCAGGCGTCAGGGTGGTAACACCAATAGGTATAGTGGCATTGGGTGGCTAGATAATAAAAGTCAATATCTGGTACTCCGAGGCCCCCTTGTTCGTAAGGAAGAGTAAGAGTGTCCCAGCGGACCCTCGAGCGGCCTCCCGCCAATACCAGGCATTGTAGGGTGCTACGTAGCCTGCAGAAAAAAGTCTGCAGCAGTGGAAGAGGGATATTTGTGAATAAATATAGAAACCTGGGCAGCACCACAATCTTAATTATGGCCACTCGTCCCGCCATGGAGACTGGTAGTCTGGTCAATCTATATACTTGCGTCGTGAGGAATGTCATAGCCGGGCCATAGTTACGTTGTAGGATCTGACCTCTGTTTCTATGAAGGTGAATGCCAAGGTATTTGGTGCCTTCATCAGCCCATTGGAGGGGGAAGTCTGCACGTGATGCTTAAATGGCTTGAATGGCATCTTTCAGTGGGAAGAGCTCTGATTTTGCCCAGTTAATGCGTAGCCCTGAGAGGTCTCCATATCTAGTTATTTCATGCATAATTGGGGGTAGATTATCCTGTGGATGTCTGATAAAAAGCAAAATATTGTCTGCATATAGAGAAAGCAGTAGGGGACCATGTGTTAGTTGTAGCCCGCGGTGTGGGTGGTAGTCTTGTAGGATACGGACCAGTGGGTCCATTGCGGCAATGAAAAGAAGAGGAGACAGTGGGCATCCCTGTCTGGTGCCCCGGAACACTGGGAAGGTGTCTTTAAGTGTGCCGTTCACCCTCAGACGGGCCGTGGGTCTGGTATATAGAAGCATAATCAATGCGAGGAAGTTGGGGGGTATGCCTAGTTTACATAGGACAGCGGGTAGAAATGGCCATTCAAGCGAGTCAAATTCCTTCTCAGCATCTAATAGAGCCACGGCTGCTGGTTTAGTAGCGGAGACTTTGTTGAGTACCGCAAATATAGTGCGTAGGTTTAGAGAGGTCAACCTATGCGGCACAAAACCAGATTTGGCTGGTGAGATGATCTGCTCCATCAATAGGGCCAGTCTTGTAGCGAGGATCTTTGCTAGTATTTTGTTGTCCAAAATCAGCAAGGAGAGGGGTTGATAGGACGCGGAACTACTGGGGTCCTTGCCTGGTTTTAGCAGTACCGTCAGGACCACCTCGCGCAGCCTGGATGGTAGCTTGCCCGTATCTAAGGCCTCATTGTATATAGCAAGGAGTCACGGAGCTAGCTGTTGTTTAAAAGCTTTATGTAACGCTCCAGCCAACCCATCCAGTCCTGGTGCCTTGGCCCCGTCCAGGGCCGTGATAGCTTGTGTCACTTCTTCTAGGGTCAGGGGCTCACTGAGGAATTCCCGCTGTCCATTCGATAGCTATAACATTGCAATCTCCTCAAGATACGAGGCGATCTCAGAAGGGCTGTCTGCGATGCGTGCTGTGTACAACTCCTGATAGTATCTTTTGAATTCGTTCAGGATATTTTCCTCGCCTATGACGGCCTCCCCTGTAGCGGAGCAGAGCTCCACCATGAAGTTTTTTTGCCTATCTGGGCGTAGTAGGCGATCCAACGTTTGTCCCAGTCATTATACCTCCCCGTATCGGCGGGCACTGGCATGTTTGCCCAGATATGCTATCTCCCTGTCTGCCAGGTCCCTAAACTCCGCCAATAGGCCTGTCCGCTGTTGCAGATGGGTCGTACTATTCCCAGCAGTTGTTTGTTCCAGATCTCGTAGCTAATTCTTGGCGCGTTGTAATTGGGTGCGGATGTCTCGCAAAACACTTGTGCACTTAGAGATACATATTCGGCAGATATATGCCTTAAAGGACTCCCATTGGGTAGCCTGAGAGGATAACGTGCCTGTATTGAATGTGAAGTATTCAGTGATGGCAGCCAATAGCTCACAACAAAATACGGGGTCTTGCAGGGCGTCTCCCTGAAATCGCCCTCTGTACGCAGCTGGGCATTCGTATGGGATCTCTAATTTAAGCTGGACAGGCCTATGGTCTGATAACGTCTGGGGAGGACTGTAACTCCAGAAACCCATGAAAGGGAACTCGCTGACACAAACCAGTAGTCTAATCTGGTCCAAATGGAGTGGGGGGGAGGAGTAAAATGTGTAACCAGGTGTATGTGGATGATGTGTACGCCAGGCATCTAACGGAGAGTATGTGTCTGTGATGTGTTGGAATATTCCTCTAGCCCAAGGTTTATCAGCTGGTTGTGCACTAGCTGAGTCTGTCCGTGGGCAATATGGCATATTGAGGTCTCCCCCTATCACTATATGTTCTGTCTCAAAACATGTAGGCGAGTAAGTCTTGAAAGAAGTCGGGGTCATCTACGTTGGGGGCATAGATGTTGACCAATAGTACCTTCTTATCTGCTAAGGTGCCTTGCAGTAATAGATAGCGACCGTTTGGGTGCGCGTGGTGTGCATTTTGAAGAAATGGGATGCTTTTATGAATCAGGATGCAGATGCCCCGGGAATAGGAGCTATAACATGAGAAATATCTGTGGGAACCCCATTGCTTAGCAAAAACATGATCGCTTCGAGGGGATAGGTGGATCTCTTGTAAAAAAAGCAATTTTAATAACATGTCTCTGCAGGTAGGAGAGCACCTGCTTGGCTTTTCGCGGGTTGTTGATGCGCGAATGTTCCATGACATAGCAGAGAGTTTAAGACTTTTTGCCGGTATGGGTACTATAAGTGTCCTATTGTAGGATATGGCCTGGTTGAGAGTCTTGTGCAACGGTTTGCAAGTGATATTGTGTAGTGCACCATTCTGTAGCAAAAGACAATTGACTTACTAACATATACTAACAAAACCCCACATACCCTTACCCCACCCACACTAGATTGAATATCATCCAGCGAATCCTTTTCACACTACTAAAGCAAATAAGCAAGATCATTTCCAATACAAAACAAGCGGTGATCACCATGGGGGCGTGGTGGCGTTTCGGCCTTGGCAGCCCATCTGAAATGGGTGCATACTATACATTGGGTATGCAACTGCTAGGAAGGAATGGCAACGTGGATCAGATGCAGAGGCTTGGGTAGCATTCAAATAGAGTCAGGGAACCTGACTCTGCCGTGAGTAGGTTCGTAAATCTCACGGGTCAGTGTTCTTTAATTTGTTTTGTTATGGACCGCAGGGGACGAGCTCCTGAGTTTGCAGGCGATGAATGGTGGGATGAGGGGGACTCAGCTCGGATCTCCCTGAAGAAAGCAGCCACGTCTGCAGGTGTGTCCATGATTTTGGTGCTGCCTTTGTGTTGCACCCTTTGGCATGCCAGGTAGAGCATGGTTTAGCGGACGCCCAGTTTGCGTTGGGTGTTCTTGACATCATTAAATTTCCATCTGGCCTTCTGCACCATAGGAGTGAAGTGGGGGAACAGCGAGAACACAGCGCCCTGGTGCCTGAGCGGGCCTTTTTCCTGTGCCAGCCTAAGTGTGGTATCCCTATCCCTGTAGCTGAGTAGGCGTGCTATTATGTAGCGTGGTGGAGTGCCCTCTAGTGGTCGGGGGCCTAATGAGCGGTGTGCTCTTTCCATTGCAAATGTGGTGGAGAAGCTGGAGCGCTCGAAGAGCTCTGTTAGTAATTGCTCCACATAGATCTCTGGGCATCCCATGTTGGTGGTTTCGGCGATGCCTGCAATGCGGATATTATTCCGGCGGGATCTGACCTTGAGGTCCTCGTTTTTTTTATAGCCACCTGTTTGAGCACTGGTTCCATTTTTCCCATTCGCTTCAAAGCCGTATTGGAGGTGTCTTCAAGGTCTGATATCCTTTTCTCCGCACCTCCAGGTGTACCCAGTGGCCATCCAGTCGCTCACCCAGCCTGTCAGTGCGGCCCATCATTGTGTCGAAGCGGGTGCTGCTGCTGATGAGGGGTGTTACCCAGAAACCGGTCCCAGGATGCTTGTTTCCCGTCCAGCGAAGACCTGGCTTGGCAGTTCGGGCTGGACTGTTCCCATGAGGCACATGGTCAAGACTGATTTGCATATAGCTGGGTCTGAACTGGGGTGGCAAATTGAGCTAAAGAATGATGATGGATTCAACCCAGATCTGTGACTGGGGGTGAGTGTCTGAAAAGTTTCAGCACTCCGTCCATCATCTCCTTCTGTTTGCTTTGTTTGCCCCAAGCTGGCAGGGTATGCCCAGACGTGGGTCCCTTGCTCACTTTGCCACTGGATTCAAACTACCTGGCTGATGAGGGCAGTTAGCCCGAAATCGGTCCCAGGATGCCTGTTTCCGGTCCAGGGAAGACATGGCATGGCAGTTCGGTCTGGACTGTTCCCATGAGGCACAGGGTCAAGACTAATTTGCAGGTAGCTGTGTCTGAACTGATGTGGCGAAGTGAGCTAAAGAACAATGATGGATTCAACCCAGATCTGTGACCGGGGGTGAGTGTCTGAAAAGTTTCAGCGCTCCTTTCACCATCTCCTTGTGTTTGCTTTGTTCGCCCTAAGTTAGCAGGGTATGCCCAGACGTGAGTCCTTTGTTCACTTTGCCACTGGATTCAAGCTAGCCTGGCTGATGAAGGGTGTTACCCCGAAACCGGTCCCAGGAAGCTTGTTTCTGGTTCAGGGAAGACCTGGCTTGGCAGTTCGGGCTGGACTGTTCCCATAAGGCACAGGGTCAATCAATCAATCAATCACGGCATTTATAGAGCGCGCTACTCACCCGGGAGGGTCTCAAGGCGCTGGGGGAGGGGGTAAGTTACTGCTCGAACAGCCAGGTCTTGAGCTGCTTCCTGAAGGAGAGATGGTCCTGGGTTCGCCGAAGGTGAGTGGGGAGGGAGTTCCAGGTCTTGGCTGCCAGGTAGGAGAAGGATCTTCCTCCGGCGGTGGCTCTGCGGATGCGTGGTACGGTGGCGAGGGCGTGGCTGGTTGATCGTAGCTGGCGGGTGGGCGTGTAGAAGGTCATGCGGTCGTTGAGGTACTTGGGGCCCAGGTCGTGGAGGGCCTTGTGTGCGTGGGTGAGGAGTCTGAACGTGATTCTCTTGCTGACGGGGAGCCAGTGCAGGTCTTTCAGGTGTCCGGTGATGTGGCTGTGTCGGGGGATGTCCAGGATGAGTCGTGCGGAGGCGTTCTGGATGCGCTGGAGTCTTTTTGAAGTTTGGCTGTGGTTCCGGCGTAGAGGGTGTTCCCATAGTCCAGTCGGCTGGTGACGAGTGCCTGGGTGACGGTCTTCCTGGTTTCAGTGGGGATCCATCTGAAGATCTTGCGGAGCATGCGCAGGGTGTTGAAGCACGAAGATGAGACGGCGTTGACTTGTCTGGTCATCGACAGGGAGGAGTCGAGGATGAAGCCCAGGTTGCGTGCGTGGTCCGTTGGCTTGGGCGCGGTGCCCAGGGCCGGGGGCCACCAAGAGTCGTCCCAGGCGGAGGGTGATGAGCCCAGGATGAGGACTTCCGTCTTGTCTGAGTTCAGTTTAAGGTGGCTGTTCCTCATCCAGTCGGCGACGTCTCTCATCCCGTCATGTAGGTTGGCTCTGGCGGTGGTGGGGTCGTTGGTGAGGGAGAGGATCAGCTGGGTGTCGTCGGCGTAGGAGATGATGTTGAGGTTGTGTTGGCGTGCGATGGCTGCGAGGGGGCTCATGTAGACGTTGAAGAGGGTTGGACTGAGTGAAGATCCTTGTGGAACGCCGCAGATGACTTCGGTGGCCTCGGATCTGAACGGGGGAGGCGGACTCTCTGGGTTCTTCCGGCGAGGAACGAGATGATCCATTCCAGTGCTTTCTCTCGGATTCCGATGTTGCTGAGGCGCTTCACTAGGGTGCGGTGGCAGACGGTGTCGAACGCCGCGGAGAGGTCCAAGAGGATGAGGGCTGCTGTTTCCCCGTTGTCGGTTAGGGTTCTGATGTCGTCGGTGGCTGCGATAAGGGCGGTCTCGGTGCTGTGGTTGGCCCGAAACCCGGACTGCGAGGGGTCGAGGGATCCATTCGTCTCGAGGAAGGCGGCAAGCTGTCTGTTGACGGTCTTCTCGATGACTTTGGCCGGAAACGGAAGGAGCGAGATGGGACGGTAGTTCTTGAGGTCGGTGGGGTCCGCCGTTGGTTTCTTCAGGAGGGCGGTAAGCTCGGCGTGCTTCCAGCTCTCCGGGAAGGTGGCGGTGTGGAAGGAGGAGTTGATGATGTCCCGGAGATGGGGTGCGATGGTGGCGTCGGCTTTGTTGAAGACGTGGTGTGGGCAGGGGTCGGTTGGTGATCCGGAGTGGATGGAGTTCATCGTGCGGGTGGTGTCTTCGGTGCTGATCGGGGTCCAGTTGCAGAGGGTGGTGGTGGCGGGCGTTGGTTCGGCGGTAGGGTGCGTGGTCTGTGCATCGAAGCTGTTATGTATGTCGGTGATCTTGCGGTGGAAGAACGCGGCGAGTGAGTTGCAGAGGTCTTGCGAGGGGGTGATGTCGTTGTTTCCGGCGCTGGGGTTGGAGAACTCTTTGACGATGCTGAAAAGTTCCTTGCTGTCGTGGGCGTTGTTGTCCAGTCGTTCTTTGAGTGCCGACTTCTTGGTGGCACGGATCAGCTGGTGGTGTTTGCGGGTGGCGTGCTTGAGGGCGGTCCTGTTGTTCAGGATCTGGTCGAGTCGCCAGGCTTTCTCGAGAGTGCGGCAGTTCTTCTTGGATTCCTTGAGTTCGTTGGTGAACCAAGGGGTTTTCTTGCTTCCGGGTCTGCTGGGAGGGTTTTTAGTGGTGCGAGGTCGTCGGCGCAGGCGGTCAGCCACTTGGCGAGGTTGCTGGCTGCTTCGTTTGGGTCCGTTGTGTTGGTGGGTGTGTTCTGGCTGAGGGAGGCGGTGAGCTGCTCGGCGGTGATCTTGCTCCAGCTCCGGCGGGGAGCCTGTTGCGGGTGGTGGTGGGTCGCAGTCTTTCTGAAGCTGAAGTGGACGCAGCTGTGGTCGGTCCAGTGGAGTCCGGTGGCGTGGCTGAAGGAGATGTGCTTGCTGGAAGAGAAGACGGGGTCAAGCGTGTGGCCGGCGTAGTGGGTGGGCGTGTTCACCAGTTGCTTGAGTCCGAGGTTGGCGAGGTTGTCCAGCAGGGCGGTGGTGTTTCTGTCGTTGTTGTTCTCCAGGTGGAAGTTGAGGTCCCCTAGGAGGATGTAGTCGGCGGAGGGCATGGCGTGCAGGCTGATGAAGTCTGCGATGTCTTCGCTGAATAGTGTGCGTGGTCCCGGGGGTCTGTAGATGAGGGTGCCTCGGAGGGTGGTCTTGGGGTCAGTGTGTATCTGGAAGTGTAGGTGTTCGGCGGCGGTGAAGGTCTCGTCGGAGTTAGTCGAGATGCGGATGGTGTTCTTGTGTACGATGGCGATGCCTCCTCCCGTCTGGTTGACGCGGTCCTTCCGGGTGATCTTGTATCCGTCCGGGATGGCTATGGCGATGTCGGGCGCTGAGGAGGCGTTCATCCAGGTTTCGGTGAGGAAGGCGACGTCCGGTGCTGTTGCGTCGAGCAGGTCCCAGAGTTCCACGGCGTGCCTGTGGACGGAGCGGGTGTTCAACAGGATGCATTTCAGGTGGTTGCTGCTGGTGCTCGACTTGGCGGAGGTGGTGCACGTCCGGGGGCAGGTGAATCGGCAGGCTTGGCAGGTGAAGGGTCCGTGGGTGCGTCTCGGTGAGGCTCGGTAGCAGGCAGGGTTCCGGCCGGCATTGAGTGCAGTGAGGGTGGCGGCGTCGTAGGTCCGTCGAGTAGTGTTGCATCGGTGGGATCCAGGGGTCCTGGCGCTGGGCGCGGGCCAGGCGCGGACGGGCGCAGACGGGCTTACCTTTGGCGCACCTTCGGCGCTCCGTCGGTGCTCCCGCTGCGCGCGGGCCGCTGCGCGGTCGCTCAGGGGGCGTCATAAGCAAGGAGCCTGGAGGGAGGAGCAGCTGGGTGGCGGGAGCGGGGCGGCGAATGGAATCACGGGGGGCGGGGCCGCAGGGAGGCAGTGGCGGGAAGTCCCAGGAGCAGCGGGCAGCGGGAAAGTCCCAGGAGCAGCGGGAAAGTCCCAGGAGCAGCGGGCAGCGAGCGAAGGAATCTCCAGGCAGGAGGCGGCAAGGCAGGCAGGAGCGGCAGCAGTGAGTGGGGCGACCAAGCCTGTCAAGACTGATTTGCATATAGCTGGGTCTGAACTGAGGTGACGAAGTGAGCTAAAGAACAATGATGGATTCAACCCAGATCTGTGACTGGGGGTGAGTGTATGAAAAGTTTCAGCGCTCCGTCCGTCATCTCCTTGTGTTTGCTTTTTTAATGTATTCAGCCCTCCTTGAACGAAGTCCAAGCACATAATCCACAATGTCTTGCTTTGGCTCCTGGAGGGGTTTCTTCCATCCTTCCTTGACAAGACAGAAAGGTCCTCTTACTGGGTGTCCAAACAAAAGTTAAAAGGTAGAAAACTCTACTCCCTTTTGTGGCACCTCTCTGTAAGCAAAAAGCAGCCAAGGTAATAAAACATCCCATCTCCTTCTGAGCTTTTCAGGGAGTTCACTACTCATGTCTTTTAGGATCTTGTTAAATCTTTCAACAAGCCTATTTGTCTGTGGATGGTATGTTGTAGTGAACATATGGGTCACCCCACACATGTTGTAAGTATGCAGACATAATGTTTGTTCTTCTGTCTGATACTACCTCCTTAGGAAAGCCAACCCTAGTAAAAATACAAAGGAAGACCTTAGCCACTGTTGTTGCAGTGGTGGTCCTTATGGAAATTGCCTCAGGGTACAGACATCCGCCCCTTTTATTCGCTGCTCCTACAAGGATAGGTACCTCTATAGTTTTTGCTTATTTAATTAGAATTTCCTTATAATAAGGCTTGTTTATGGTTATAATAATGTTAAAGGTATGTTTCTTTATGTACAGTCCACACACTGCCTCATTAATATCATTGATCTCTCTCTGTTCTGAATTCTCACACTGCTTTAGAGAGCGACTAGACCCACTGTGTTCTTCATAGCGCATGTACTTGCTCCGCTATAGATACTGCCTAGACCTGCTGCTCTAGGTAGCATCTACATATGTTCTGTTCAGGGTTATACCTTTTTGTGTCCTTAATATTCCTATATCCTCTCTGCTATAGATAGTGCCTATACCCACTGTGCTGTGCATAGCACCTACACTTGCTGTGCTATGGATTAGTGCCTAGACCTGCTGTTCTGTATAGAATCTGCACCTGCTCTGGGGCCTACCTATTCTTTCCTTAATATTCCTGTTCTCTCTCTGCTATAGATAGCTCCTATATCCACTTTGCTCTGCATAGGACCCTGGTCTTCTCTGCTCTGGGTCGTAACTTGCTGTGCTCTGGATATACCCATTGTCACTCTGTGACTGTGAGAGAAAGCGCCAAGACCCACTATGCTTAAGATGGCACCTATGCCCACTCTGCTCCGGTCACCCTGGTGTCATTCTGTTCTTCGTAGCTTCTCGACCCACTATGAATATAGCCCAGATTCATAAACCATTCAAACACTGACCACAATCAAGGGTCAGTTGAGATGAGTGGCTTTAGAAATATATTAAATTAACTGTACTAGTAATACTGGAGTAGTTTGCTCTGCACCATGTACTCTCTAAGGTAGTAGCTCTTATTGTAAAAACTGTAATGACAATTTAAACAACATTTTAGGCCATTCTGTGCTGCAGTAGCACACTTATAATAAAGATTTAATGACCATCTAAAGCCAAATTTAAAAAAATTCAACGCTTGTTCCCCTGGTTTTTGTTGTTTGGTGTGATTCTGCTGAAACCTTACCAAGACATTGACATACGCAACTAGGACCCCTGAGCCCCTCTAATAACTACAGGATAATGTTATTAGGGTCTGGGACACCACACATTTCCCTAATGAAGACGCATTCCTGAGAGAGATTTGTAATTTCTTGCCAGGATTTTGGGTACAGCCAAGTCTTTATTGCTTTTCTGAATTCTAGATCAGTATTGATGGTGCGTATTCTCTTTGGAAGTTTGCTCCACGGGTTGTGTCTGTTTGGAAAAAGACCTCCCACCAATACAAAATTTGTACCAGGAGAGGAGTCCTCCTTGAAATGAGGGTCTTCCTTTGAGTGCAGAGGTTGAGTTTAGATTGTGAGAAGGTTGGTTCATCCCACAGAAGGCTCAGTTTGAAATGCTCCGAATCACATACATCTTCCTACTGGATGCCAGTGTAGAGCCCCAAGTTGCGGGAATAATTCCTTCACGGAATCTGCTCAAAACTTTCCTATAAAAATTCATCCAGTTTTGATTCTGCATTGCAATTTTTTGCAGACCCTCTAACTGGGGGATACAAGTGGTCTTTACCATTTTATTTCCCACAGTAACCTTTTCTCTCTATACAGAAACAAAACTCTGAAGTATTTATGCAACTCGCGGCATGCACAAAGAACTTTACTCAACAAAACCATTGTTTCTTGGATTGTTTTAAATCAATTCAGTGGATATCAAGAAATTAGGACTTAAAAGCATTTTTGTTTGGCTTGACATGGTTAACAAATTGAATTATTTAAACTGTTAATACACTGAGATTCGCAAATCTGTGTTAGTGGACTTCTGTGGACCTGCTGTTTAAAAAATAACTCAATCCTATTTGATGAGGGAGCTATTTTCATGCTGTCCGTATCTGGTTCCGGAAATCATCTGTGAATCTCATTGACTGGTTGCACCATGAAAAAATGTTTGCGGCTGTCATTATAGGAATCAGTCACTCACTCCCCATGTCTTTAAACAGAAAAAAATAATAAATGGCATACTAACAGAAGGTGAGAAACCCTGACCCCCAGGCCTTGTTGGGAGCAAGAAAAGGTTGTACTTCAAAGAACTAACTTTTTAAAAGGTGTATATTTTGTGTGGAATTTGCAGACCCCTCTGCAGGAATAGCAGGCTTCAGCACGACTCCTGAGATATGCAGACATGCAGCAAGAGGTCATGGTCCTTTCATGGACCGCCTGCAGCTTTGCGTACCCCATTGAAGGTTGGACAATTGAACAGAACCCAGCAAGAGTTTGCAAATGCTTGACTAGAGTCCACAAACATCAGAAACATTTTTCAAAAACCTTAGAAATTCACTAAAAAGAAAATGTATTAAAGTGAAATTATGATTTGGGTTTAGTTATACGATCTTAATATATGTTTAAAAAAATCGAAGTTTATTGATAGACCAGGGAGGACGAGCTACCTTCCATCATGGTTGTGGAGAACTTAACGCCCTCCACCCTGACAGATAGTAGTCCATCCTAAATCGAGATGGCAGATGACCAGCGGTCAGCTCTGTATATTGAAAGAAATCACCATCACAGCGGTACCCTTCACTATACAAAAAGTTTCCTAGCCAGCTTTTGTTAGTTTTGAGACCATCCACCAAACAAATAATATTGTTTGTTTTACATAAGCAAACTCCAGATGTAGTTATTGAAAAAACGAATGACCCCTTCCCCCCCACCCCCAAAGACCCTGGAATTTCTGTTCCAGGATGTGGGGCTCCATTTGTGTTTTTTTTCCTTTTTATTTTCTATTGTCTCGCCCAACCAGGCTACACAAGTGGGCTTGAAGTCACGTTTTGTTGTCGCTCTAGTGAATGGCACTATAACTGTTGCAGTCCAGGCCTAAGTCCATGGTTCATTGACACTCTAGTGGATAGTGCTGTAAATGCTGGTGTCCAAGCCTGAAGCCATTTTTCTTTGCCACTCCAATGGATGGAACTGTAAATGCTGCAGCAGTTTAGGCCTGAAGCCACGTTTCGTTGCCACTCTAATGGATGAAACTGTAAATACTGCAGTCCAGGCCTGAAGCCACGTTTAGTTGTCACGCTAGTGGATGGCACTGTAAATGCTGTAGTTCAGGCCTGAAACCACGTTTCGTTGCCACTATAGCGGATGTCGCTGTAAATGCTGCTGTCCAGGCCTGAAGGCACGTTTTGTTGCCACTCTAGTGGATGGTGCTATAACTGCTGCAGTCCAGGCCTGAAGCAACGTTTTGATGCCACTCTGGTGGATGGCACTGTAAATGATACAGTCCATGCCTGAAGGAACATTTTGATGCCACTCTGGTGGATGGCACTGTAAATGCTGCAGTCCAGGGCTGAAGCCACGTTTTGTTGCCACTCTGGTGGATGGCACTGTAAATGCTGCAGTCCGAGGTAGATGTGATCATTAGTGGGGGCTATGTGAGTTTTTGTAAATATTTGTGGGGTGAAAGAGCGGCTAGAGGAGATTATGTATTGTTAGGTTGCAGAGATGTGGGCAATTTGAGTTCCACCCTACAGGCTTATGCATGAGTCAGGCACCAAGGCAAGCCCTCTCCTCACCTCTCTGGGTCCCGTACCTGGTCCCCATCATTGTGACATCACTGAACTCACCCAGCTATACAGGAAGTGACATCACTGGACTTCCTACATTCATCCACACAAGAAGTGGCATCACTGGATTTCCCATCATCCATCTGCAGGGGAAGTGACATCACTGGATTTCTCATCATCCATCTGCACAGGAAGTGACATCACTGGTTACCCACCAAATCTTTCTTTAAACGAAGTAACCGAGCAAAAGCACTCATTTCCATCTACCAGCTACACAGAACGTGTCTTCACTGAATTTCCCATCATCCATCTGCACAGGAAGTGGCGTCACTGGATTTCTCATCATCTATCTGCACAGGAAGTAACATCACTGGTTCCCCACCAACTATGTTTTTAAACGAACAAGCCAAGCAAAATAACTAATTTCCATCTGCGCAGGAAGTTACGTCACTGGATTATCCATCATTCATCTGCACAGGAAGTGACTTCACTGAATTTCCCATCATCCATCTGTGCGGGACGTGACCTCACTGGATTTCCCATCATCCATCTGCATAGGAAGGAACATACTTGGATTTCCCATTGTCTGTTGTTACAGGAAGTGAAATCTTTTCTCTCCCCTTCTGAATGGTAGACCTGTATTATGGCGGCTGCAGTTTGGATGTGCCACAGGTGCACAGAAGGGAAGCCAGTCTTCACCTGGGCAACGCCCAGCGCTAGATACCTGGTCCTCCCTGTTTCCACTGCTACCCAGGTGCGACCTTCCATGACCTCAAGCCTAGCCTCCATTCTACACACTACTGCCTTGCTGTACCACACAACATTGAGAGACCATACTCCTGTGCGTCCTGCCCATTGTCATGCACTTATCCACACCCAAAACTCACTGCAACCGCACGGACAGCACCAACACTCCACTCTCTTGCACTCATGCAGTCCTGCAACCACCCGTACACCACTCCTCACTCACATGCAGGCTTCTCAACACCCCCTCAGACCTGCTACACAACAGTGCCAGGACCTGCATTTCCTCACGGAAACCCATCACAACCCTACATCGGCATCTGAGATCTCCACAGCCATCCCCCACCCCCTGGCTACAAGTTTGCCCAGCAAGATAGACTCACAAACCTAGAGGAGGAATCGCAGTCATCCGCAAGAACACCATAAGCTGCACCACCTTAATGCACATCTCATCCTCCTACCTGAAACACCTGCCTTTCAAGCTCCATTTCACAGCCAACTTCACCCTTAGCAACACTCTGATCTACAGGCCACTCGGACCTCTCACCAACTTCACTGACACTATCAGGGACTTTGTCGCACCACTCGCCCTCGGCATTAGCAATTACATCCTCCTTGGAGACCTGAACTTCCATCTGGAGGACCACGCTGACCTAAATTCAAATGCACTCATTGAAGAGCTTGAAAGCCTGGGCCTCACCCAACAAGTAAAATGGCCCATTTGAAAATGGAATAGCATCACTGACAAGGACAGGAGCATCACTCTCAGTGGCCTCCAACTCGAACACAGTAACAGCCTCCCCAAACCTTTAAGAATTTTAACAATCTCATCACCTTCTGTGCCAACTTCCTAGCCCCCTATTCATCATTGTGAAGTATTTCACATCACTGACGGCCGCCTCCCACTCAACACTCCCTTGCAATACCTTTGCGACTATCCCTCTCAATTCTTCAACTACAAAATCACTGCCATTTATGGCAACTTCAACATGCAACTAGATGCAACAGACCTCACCGAACACCTCCAAATCTTATCCTAAGAACCATTGCTAACCACATTTCCTGTCATCAACCCAGAAGAAACCACCCCAACAATGAAGTCCATCCACTCAGGGACCCCGTCGGCCCCACCATGCTTACTTCATAGGACTGCAACCCATCAGCACCATGCTCGCACCCATTCTGTATGTGTCCATCTCTTCCGTGACCTTCCCTGACACTTGGAAATATGCAACTGTTCTCCCATTGCTCAAGAAACCCTCTGCAGACCCTCCAACTCTCACCATCTACAGACCGATTCCGCTGCTACCATTCCTAGTCCAGGTCTTACAGAAAATCATCAACAGATGTTTCCCCGAATACCACAACACAATTAGTATTGTGCTCCCAGGAAATCATTTCATGCATTTACTCCAGTTTCTTTGTGGTAGATTAAATTAAAATGAGGTGAATGTGATTGTTGGACCAACTCCTTGATACCAATCAGTCTGGTTCCAATGCATACACAACATTGGAATCCAAGGACATGCACGCAGATGGTATGGCCAGGTACTACCTACACCCCCTCCCCCCATAACTGGACCCAGATCAAAATGACATGAGAAGGGTTTTGGATGTGGGGGTCGTAAAACCCCCGGCCGTATTTATTAAACAAAATGAAAAACATTATTAATATATACAAGATTTACAAATTACGCAGAAAATTATGCATTACACTGATTACAATTTGATAAGTACATATGTCAGTTGGCTAACCTTAACATGACTCTAATACAAAGGTTTTCCTATCCGAATCTAACATATCTTTAATAATCATCACAGCATTTTACTTTTCTGCGTATCCTATTTGGGCCTACGGCAAGGTCACTAACTGATGTCAGATCCTTATCAAATTTTAACCACGCCCTCCAGCCGGAGTGCGCATGCGCAGAGGGCCCGTTTACCGTGAGGGTACTCCCCCCCCCCCGGTTACCCCTGTGCGCTCTGTATATCATCTCCATAAAGGGGCCCTTGCAGTTCTGCGCCGTTTACTGGCGACATTGTGCACGTGCGGGGTGGCCAACCAGCCTAAGGAAAGCGTGACTCCCCCTCCCCGCACCCATCCAGCCAACCGGCTGTAAACTGCCCCTGGAGTTCTAGGAGAGACCACCTGTCCCTCCCACTTGGGCGACCCCATTCAAGAATGGCGCCGCCCTCTAAGGACCTTAAATTTACTGCTCACCAATCATGACCTTACCGCCTGACCTAGGAATAGCACTAAATACGACGATTGAAGACCTGTAAACAGAATCAGTTGGTGGGAAAAAACACACGTTTGATACACCTACAACCAAATACCTATCCCAGCTTGTTGATTATACATTGCTCACAAAACCCCAATACTTTTGCTTTAGGGGACGGTGGGTGGGCAAATTGAAATTAAAGCCTCCTAGCGAGGCTGGTGTGGCGGGCTGGGGAGCGGGGAGCGAAGAGACATACTCCTGCGCTCCCCAGCCTTTTAAATGGTTCCATGCCAGGCCGGTTCTAACCGGCCTGGCGTTATCCCCTGCGTGACCCGGAAGTGATTCCAATCACTTCCGGGGCACGCCCAGGACACGGGACCAATCACGCGTGAGGCGCGCCTGTCGCGTCACCAAAGTGCGCGACAGGCTTGCCTCTGTGGTCGCCGGAGGGGCCGGCACGACCGCCATACTTTTGGCGTGGCCGATGCCGGCCCCGCCGTTCTCTATGGCCAGGTACTACCTACGCCCCCTCCTCCCATAACTGGACCCAGATCAAAATGACATGAGAAGGGTTTTGGATGTGGGGGTCGTAAAACCCCCGGCCGTATTTATTAAACAAAATGAAAAACATTATTAATATATACAAGATTTACAAATTACGCAGAAAATTATGCATTACACTGATTACAATTTGATAAGTACATATGTCAGTTGGCTAACCTTAACATGACTCTAATACAAAGGTTTTCCTATCCGAATCTAACATATCTTTAATAATCATCACAGCATTTTACTTTTCTGCGTATCCTATTTGGGCCTACGGCAAGGTCACTAACTGGTGTCAGATCCTTATCAAATTTTAACCACGCCCTCCATCCGGAGTGCGCATGCGCAGAGGGCCCGTTTACCGTGAGGGTACTCCCCCCCCCCCGGTTACCCCCGTACGCTCTGTATATCATCTCCATAAAGGGGACCTTGCAGTTCTGCGCCGTTTACTGGCGACATTGTGCACGTGCGGGGTGGCCAACCAGCCTAGGGAAAGCGTGACTCCCCCCTCCCCCGCACCCATCCAGCCAACCGGCTGTAAACTGCCCCTGGAGTTCTAGGAGAGACCACCTGTCCCTCCCACTTCAGCGACCCCATTCAAGAATGGCGCCGCCCTCTAAGGACCTTAAATTTACTGCTCACCAATCATGACCTTACCGCCACAGGCCAGCATAGTTGACCGACTATCTGGCCCCCCCCCCCCTGCGCTCACTAGGAGGTCATACCCTGCCCCTGGAGACCAAACCATGCTAGGAGATTTTCTAGGAAAACCTCATTGCCTACTCTTGACAGATGGACCCCGTCTCTTAAGAAGCACGACTCACCCCTGATACACCCGTGGGCGATTGTCTGTAGACGAGGAGCCCTGAAGTGCCTCTCTATTTTGTTATTTATTCTCCTTACTGAGTGATTCAGTGCTCTTACTGACTCCCCCTCCATTGGAATCTTGGAATCATTTGTGACCATACAATTGTACACCCCTGGCATGTCTTGGCTAACCAACTCACTTCTGTTATTATTGCTTCCACTAGCCCCCTTCTACCGAGACTTGCCAGATCATTCCCCCTAGGTGCAAGATAATAATACTGGGACGGGGACCACCCCTCTTTAATAGCTCCAATGTGAAGACCCTAAACTGGCTCAAGCATAGGCCCCCTTCCCATGAAATGATACCCTAAAACCTGCTCGCTCTACCCTAGTCTTGTAGCTCCCTGTAAGGAAAAAGTTAGACAAACGCTTCACATACGAGTGACCAATGATCCATGCGACCTGTGGTCCCTGCTTTGGTGATGACGTTCTTTGTGTTGCCTGGTGCTGTTGTTGCGGCGTTCGCAGTTTCCCCTGCGTGACAGGTTTGAGAAACTGTAAATGAAAACAGAGAAGACATACGCATCAGCACCTGGCAACTATCCTGCTCATAACATATGTAGCCGCACATAGCGCTTGTAACAATTGGAGGACCACCTCCCAATCCTTTGGACGTTGTTGCTAGGTAAACCCCTAGCCGTTGCTTCCGTGGCAGCCCCTATCCTAAAAGAATGCGTACCAAAACAACTTGGGTTTAGCCCTGCCCTCTGTATTGCCATGTCCAGGACCCTTTAAACTGAAACCGTGTAAGTGGAATACCATCAGCATGAATCAGGAGAGGCCCCCCTTTGTTATCAGGTCTCGATTGTAGGAAAGCCTCCACCTGTGAGAGGGGGCAACAAGGATTGCCATGCGCCCGATGCAGTACTACCCCGTCCCCTCGTGCTTCTTGGTCAGTCTTAGATTTCCTAATTGATATAGTTAGAGCATCCCCCTGCACCCTTACGTCGTCAAACTGCAGTCCGCCTTGCACATCTTGTTTGTTTTGGGCCACCAATTCCCCAATTCTAAATGCACCATAAAAGGCCAACGAAAAGGCGGCGGTGAACAACAGAACTTCCTCTGATGTGGTGCAAATCAGGGGGAGGGTCCTCAGTAAAGATGTTAGCAGCTCCACCCCGATTGGCCGCCTCGTATCTGGGGTAGACCCTTGGAGGCGCTGCCAACCTTTCAGTGCCTTCTTCACTATAAAGCTGTTGGTAGGATTCCCTTTCTCCCTAGTTTGGGCAAAAAAGGAGATTGCCGCCACATGCCGTTTAGCCGCTGCCGCTGAGCGCCCCTCCCCTTTCCAAAACCCTAGGTAATGAAGGAGTGCCCCCGCGTCATGCCACTTTTCAGCCCAGTCCCTTCCCAAGAAGGAACAATATGCCCAAAACGCCCCTTCATATGCTTTCCTGGTCCTGGGTGCTAGGCTAGCTGCCACGAGGTCCGGTAGTTGGGGGCACCAATCTGCCAAAGTAGTTCTGGGAAAGGGGTGGCATACTCCGCTGCCGCCGGGAGGTGGGCCCTGAAAACCTGCATCTTAAAGCAAGAAAGTGCATCAGCCGCATGATTTAATACCCCTGGCACATGTTTAGCTCTAAATTGCATATTTAGCTTCATGCATAACAGTACAATCTCCTTCAATAGCCGGAGAATCATCCGACACCGTGCCGCTTGTTGGTTGATGCATTCGACCACCGTCATGTTATCTGACCAGAACACCACTGATTGATTACGCAGTTGTTCTGGCCATACTGTTAACGCCACCCAGATGGGGAACAATTCTAGGAAACCTATGTTGCCCGTCAAACCTGTCTCGACCCACCATGCTGGCCACCGCTGCGCCACCCACTCGGTACCGAGTATGGCGCCAAATCCCTCACTACCCGCAGCGTCAGTCATTAAACCTAACTCCGCGGAAGTAGTGGGCGGACCGGGCCACACTACCCTGACATTGAAGTCCTGCAGGAATGCCATCCAAATCCGCATGTCCTGCCTGACCTCAGCTGACAACCTGGTGTGGTGGTGTCTCTCTCTGAGCCCCGCCATTGCCTGTGAGATGGATCGGGAAAATGGCCTTGCCATAGGTATGATCCTTAGAGCAAAATTCAACTGCCCTACTGTCTGTTGTAACTGGTGCAATGTGACCCTCTCCTTAACCAAGCACCCTGAACTTGGTGATCTTATCCGCGGGCAACCTGAAACACCCCTGTATGGAATCTAACTCAATCCCCAGGAACTCTATTGTTGTATTAGGTCCCACCGTTTTTCCCCGGGCCAAGGGGACCCCAAAAGCCTGCATGAGTGCGCAAAATTCCTGCAGCACCCACGCACACTCCCGTGATCCCGGTGACCCCAAGACAAGAAAATCATCCAGGTAGTGCATTACCCACTGGTGCCCTGTCACCTGCCTAAAAACCCATTCCAAAAAGGAACTGAATTTTTCAAAATATGCGCAGGAAACCGAGCAGCCCATGGGCATACACATGTCCATGTAGAATTTACCTAGAAATTGAAAGCCAAGTAGATGAAAATCAGACGGGTGGACTGGCAACAGACGAAAAGCAGACTCTATGTCTGATTTAGCCAAAAGGGCTCCGGGGCCTAAACCCCTGAGCATCTCCACTGCTTGATCAAAAGAAGCATATCTCACACTGCAGAACTCCTCATCAATTGCATCATTTAATGAACTCCCCTTGGGTGCTGACAAGTTATGTATGAGTCTGAATTCTCCACTTTCCTTCTTGGGGACCACGCCCAAAGGGGAGCAGACAAAATTCTCAACAGGGATGGAATCATATGGGCCAGCTACTCTGCCCAGTCGCAGTTCTTTTTCAATTTTCATCGCTGCTACGCTAGGTTTGGCTCGCACCGAGAGTTGATTTTTGCATTCTGATGCCCCCACATAATCAGGTGCCGGTATCCTAAAACCGTACCTGAAACCATCTAGCAGCATTTTTGCGGTGGAATGACAAGGATATTTGTTTAGCCAGGGTGTCAGTGCCGTTACATCAATGGGTGACCGTGCCTTGTGCTGTGCCTGCACCTCACTCCTGTTTCTTACCTCCCCTATCCTTTGCCTTCTTAAAACACTTGGACTCGGGGTGAGACGGGTTCGCGCAGATGGAACACGCATGCTTAAACCTGCACGTGCCTTGCGGTCTAGTGCAAGTACGTCTATTAAAATCCCAGCATGTCCCTTTGCGCCCTCCCCCGGTGTTCGTATGGCCGGAGGGACCTGTGTTTGGCTGTGACCAAAAGGACTGAAAGGCCTGAAAGGACTGGTTCCTGGCCCTATCCTGAACTCCCCCGCCAATTTGGTCTAACCATGCAATTGTGTCTATGCGGTCCCACGATAGGGATGTGTCCGACGCTTTAGTTCTCCTGAAGCTCTTATCATATTCCTTCCATCCCTCACCCCCGTACTTATCATGCGCGAGAACAATCCTGTTTTGGTAACATGCCATCTTAGCCTGTACATTGGGGAAACGCTCAGCCATGACTGCCATGAAAATGGAAAAACCTCTAATCCAATTCATCAAGTTTTCTTCCACCCTGTACTTCATAAGTTCGTTTGCCCATTCCCTCGGGAGCATCCAGTCTTTGTTCTTCCTGGCCTCTTCCCTCTCTTTTTCGCAAATAAGCAAAGAGAACATATTAAAGTAAGCCCCCGACCAAAGCCTGTCTTTAACGTCCTGTGTGACATGCCTCCCCAAATTCTCCCGCTCTGTGCGGGACTCACCCACATTCAACATTGGCAATGTCATCAGCTTACCTACTGCAGCGGACCCGGCTGACCCTGACGGTGTCTCCTTCGTCAGGCTGCTCCCCGGTACTCCCCCGCTGAGTTCAAGTGGCTTGGCCCCCCTGCTGAAATGAGAGGGGACAGCGTACCCCGGCCCTCCCCGTTTTGCCCACTGGTGTCCCATGAAACTGGGCCACTATTCGCCTCGCCTCTACAAGTGGATCACCGCCCCGTCCTTACCCCCACTGTTGAGGCCAGGATCCCAGCCTTCCCCAACCAAGGAAGTATTGCTGCTAAATGGGACACTACATCCTGTGGAATGCCCTCCCCCCGTACTGGGCAACACCGGCAAATGCGGGCTATCCCCTGACGGTCCGGGCCCTTCACCGGGCTGGGGGACTGACCCCGGAGCAATTGGGGGCTGGGGAGCTGGCACCGGGACAGGCGCCGGGACTGGCACTGGGGCAACTGGCGGAACAGGTACCTGTTCTGCGGGCGGGACCTCCTCTGTAGGCAAAACAGGGGCCGGGGACAACGGTAACCTTGGTTCCATCCGCCCCCCCTTGTTAGTCCTAACCCTTTTGGGGAGGGGAGGAAAAGCCGACCTCGGGGCACCATGCTGCGCCTGGCCCTCTCTTCTCTCTCCTCCGCCCCCCCTTGTGCGTCTACCCGCTCCCTGAGATCAGCAAGACCCTGCCCCAACTCATCCACCTTTCTGAGCATTGCCTCCATAAAGCTCTCCATGCGGGAGGGCTTGCCCCCCCTCTTTGCTTTCCCAGCCATGATAGTATATGCCCTCCTTATCAGTCACTTCTACAGTGCTGACACCGGCTGGACGCTAACGCCCAATTCACACTCCTAGGGGGAACTAGCGCTGGGACCTCTCCCTGAGTACACGCTCCCTGTCACCCCAGTACACCACAGGGCAAATCAAAAACCTCGAGATTATGCACTCACCGAGCACTGTACGTGCTTATCACCCCAACCAACCACGAGATTAAGCAAGCACCGAGCACTGTACGTGCTTATCACAACCCCCGCCCACCAAGCTTATCTCGGCAGGGCCACAGATGGCTCTAAAACCAAACAATGCCTCCCACTAAATCCCACCGGAAGGGTGCGCGCCCTCGCTAGTCGAGCGCCACCGCAACCGAGTACCTGCCGTCCTCCGCTGATTCCTCGAGACTCCCGTCGCGCCGTTGACGACCCGCTTGCCGCCGATTGCAGCCGGTTACTCAAGGCCCCCCCAAGCCTTCTTCCCGCACAACCGCGGTACTCCGCTGCCCCAAAACTGCAGATTGGGCCTCGAAACAGACCACGCCCGCCTCCGCTCGCCGCCGATTGCAGCCGTCGATTATTCCCGGGCCCAAGCTTCAAAATTCCGTGACTCGATGCCTGCAAAGGGAACAAAAACAAATTGAAATTAAAGCCTCCTAGCGAGGCTGGTGTGGCGGGCTGGGGAGCGGGGAGCGAAGAGACATACTCCTGCGCTCCCCAGCCTTTTAAATGGTTCCATGCCAGGCCGGTTCTAACCGGCCTGGCGCTATCCCCTTGCGTGACCCGGAAGTGATTCCAGGACACGGGACCAATCACGCATGAGGCGCGCCTGTCGCGTCACCAAAGTGCGCGACAGGCTTGCCTCTGTGGTCGCCGGAGGGGGCCGGCACGACCGCCATACTTTTGGCGTGGCCGATGCCGGCCCCGCCGTTCTCATCTTCTCCTTACTGACTGGTAGGAGCCAGTCAGTCAGCCTGGTACTATACATCTTGGATGCCCGTGACTTTATCTTTGGGGTCTGCATAGATCCTACCTGAGCCATACTTGCTTCAACGCATACATGATCCCTCTAGCCATCATCAGCCACTTTCACGAGATCAACATCCTTTTCTACACCATTGACATGCAACTCATTCTCTCCCTTTTGGATAAGACGCCCAGGCCCCGATCAAGTTCAATGCCTGCATGATTGATATTGCCCACTGGATGAAGACCATCTGTCTAAAGCTGAACACCAACAAGACTAAAATTGTGATGTTCAGGAAGAACACTTCACTGTGGGATTCCAAGTAGTAGTTAACAGAGCTAGGACCGACAACGCCAAGCACCCCAGGATCGTCATCAACAGCAAACTCAACATGACTGACTAAGTCAATGCGTCAACGTCTCATGCTTTCATACACTGAAGATGCTGAGGAAGATTTTCAAAGGTCTTCCAATTAGCACCCAGAAAACCATCACGCACGCCCTTGTCACAAGCAAGCTGGGCTACGGAAACACCCTCTGTGCAAGGATCCACAAAAAGCTCACTAGAAGGCTCCAGACCATTCAAACCCAAGTGGACAGAATTAGTCTCTACCTCCCACGTCACATTCACATAACACCACATCTGAAGGAGCTCTACTGGTTCTCCATACACAAACAATCACAACTTAAACTCTTCACCCGCACTTTCAAGGCACTACATAACACTGGCTCAGCATACCTCACAAACCTTGCAGACACCTCCATTTGTCTGGACTCCTACTTGCACAGATACAGAAGACCAGATCTGGCAATTGAGCCTTCTCCTACATCTCTCCTAAAGAGTGCAACGAGCCACCACTACACATAAGAGCCTCCTTCTCACTTCTAGAATTCTGCAGGTACCTGAGGACCTGGCTTTTTGAGTTGTCCCACTAGGCCTTAGATTTGACTACACTTACACCTACTCAGTGCCAGGATATCCTCCCGGGTAATAGTGCACTTGACAAATCTGCATATCATAACAGGATAAGTTAGCAGCTTACACTGTCACCAAGTATACAATCCGCCAGTTCTTGGCTTTTTATTTACAAACTACTGTATTCAGGTGTGTGCTTAAAATAAACAGGACTAGATCTTGCAGAATGCATGCAGCTGTTAAAATAAACCCTAGAGCTACAGCACTGTGTCACTGGTACATGGAGTCCCTTGGAATCCTTACCACATTTTTGGGGTTGGCCCATATTTTATTGTTAGTTGTAAGAGCTGCAGTGCGGTTATTATTGTACTTGTGAGAAGTGGCACTCATGAGCTGGGGCACTTGGGACTACAATCACTTGTGACCGGTAACATTTGTGACCAGTATCGCCTGTTAATGCAGTCTGCTGTTGTTTTACACTTTGTGAGTTGAATGTTGCATTGAATTGCAACATTTATATAGCACTTATTATCCATATGTGGGGCGCTAAAGCACTTTCCTACATGGGTAGCACGCTACACCAGGTAGGTTGTGTTCTCAAACTGTTTTGTGTTTGTTTTGATCCTATGTGGGAAGAGTTTTCATGCCTTGCTTGATGACCGCTGAGGTGTGGTTATCATTTTATAGGACGCAGCACTTAGCAGGGTGATGGATGAAGAAGTGTGAGATAAAGGTGCACAGTTCATGGTTTTCATTAAGCTGGAAGCTTTGAGCAGCTCTGCAGGTCCGGAGATTGCTGTATGGAGATGCCTCATTGAGTGAGAGCAGAGCGAGCGCTAATTAGCAGGCGAGTCGAAGCGCGGTGTTTGCGCGGCCGCCATCCCAGCCTCTGCTTCACTTGATGAGGCATCTCCGTTACCTGAATTGGGTTCGTTTTAGAATCATTATATGATGGTATCTACTTACACCAATTTGGTTATTTGTTATTGGGAATCATTTGAAATGACACATCCCAGATCCCAACCACTGCGATGATTAGGAAACATTGATCCTGATGATTTGCCAGAAGATTGTTAGTTACTTATAACGGCAAGAAACATGTCGACCCACTGAGCTATCACAGATCATTGTCTCCTTTGATAACTACTACGATTTTAATTAAACAAGTGAACACGCTCATTAAGTTCTTTTGAGGACTAATTAGTCTATTTTAATACACACTATTTACGCACACACATTACCTACACCAATGTACACCAGCAGCCCTACACTCACACGTCACATACGGCATAAAAAGAAATGATCTCAGACAAAGAGCCCCCTTCCGGGTGCCCATCAGAGATTGCTGCACTGGCCAAAGATGAAGCATGACATCCTTTGGGGTGCGTGAAGTCTCTTGCTCCTGAGGAATCAGACTCCCCTGTCTGACTCCCCTGTTCACAGCCTTCCTCATATTCTCTATCTTTTTCACTAAAAGGAACTGCATACCCTTTGTTGTGACAATCTAGTAAGGAGCACGTATGCTGGACCTATAAGCGCTCTTGGTCCCCATCTTTGGATATAGAGGGCAGGACATAGACAAAAGTAGGGGTGAGGTGGTAGTAAGAGAAGAGGAGAGACAGCAGAGAGGAGAGAAAAGGAGAGGTATAGATCAGGAGCAGAGACACAGAAACAGCAAAGATAGAAAGGGGATTAGATGAGAGGGAAATTAAATGGAGACGAGAACAAAGATAAAATGAGAAAAATACACAGAACTATTATGCAGCCTGAATGGCCTACCATCAACTACCGAACTGCTGAATGTAATGCTATTAGTATTAGTGTCAAATAGGAGGTTTATCTATTGTATTGTCATTGAATTTATATACCACTTACTACCCTTGACAAGGCTTTACAGCACTTTACGTCAGGCAGCATGCTGCTCCCGAATCCTAGGTTAGGGGATGGTTTTACATGTGGTTATTGGGATTAGTTTTGTGCACTTAAGAAAACCATTCCATATGTTTAGTCAGGTTTCTGTGGTTGATTAAAGTAATAGGAGTGGGGTGTGATCTTTAGTGAGAAGGGATATGTCAATCCATGCACATGGCTGGCGGTTTTCAGACATGGAATCCTTTTCTTAGTTCCCCCTCACACGTTTTGCTGACCCTCAAGCTTGTTTGCTGAATTCATTTTTGTTGGCCTTAGTACCCAGCACACTTTACCACTGCTAACCAGTACTAACATGCTTGTGCTCTCTCCTTTAAACCTGATACACCCAATTGCCACATTTATTTCACTTGTGAGTCCCTTGTATAGGGTACAGGAGGTATCGGGGGCCTGTATATTAAATGCTATTAGTGGGCCTGCAGCACACATTCTGCCAACAACTACAGTAGCCTTTTAAAACAGTTCTCAGTCCTGCCACTGCCATATGTGGTGAACAAAGCAAACACGAGGAGATGATGAACGGAGTGCTGAAACTTTTCAGACACTCACCCCCAGTCACAGATCTGGGTTGAATCCATCATCGTTCTTTAGCTCACTTCGCCACCCCAGTTCAGACCCAGCCATATGCAAATCAGTCTTGACCCTGTGCCTCATGGGAACAGTCCAGCCCGAACTGCCAAGCCAGGTCTTCCCTGGACCAGAAACAAGCATCCTGGGACCGGTTTTGGGGTAACACCCCTCATCAGCCAGGCTAGCTTGAATCCAGTGGCAAAGTGAGCAAGGGACCCACGTCTGGGCAAACCCTGCCAACTTAGGGCGAACAAAGCAAAGACAAGGAGATGATGGTCGGAGTGCTGAAACTTTTCAGACACTCACCCCCAGTCACAGATCTGGGTTGAATCCATCATCGTTCTTTAGCTCACTTAGCCACCCCAGTTCAGACTCAGCCATATGGAAATCAGTCTTGACACTGTGCCTCATGGGAACAGTCCAGCCCGAACTGCCCTGACGTGGGTCCCGTGCTCACTGTGCCACTGGTGCCACTGGATTCAAGCTATCCTGTCTGATGAGGGGTGAAACCTCGAAACCAGTCCTAGGATGCTTGTTTCTGGTCCAGGGAGGACTTGGCTTGGCAGTTCGGGCTGGACTTCTCCCATGAGGCATAGGGTCAAGACTGATGTTCATATGGCCAGGTCTAAACTGGGGTGGCATAGTGAGCAAAAGAACAATGGATTTAACCCAGATCTCTTGACTGGGGGTGAATGTTTTGATTTGTTCTGCATTCCGTCCATCAATTGTGTGTCTTTTGCTTCCTCGCCCTAAGGGCACTGGGTATGCCCAGATGTGGGTCCCGTGCTCACTGTTCCATTGGATTCAAGCTATCCTGGCTGATGAGCGGTGAAACCCCAAAACCAGTCCTAGGATGCTTGTTTCCGGTCCAGGGAGGACCTGGCTTGGCAGTTTGGGCTTGATTGTTCCCATGAGGCACAGGGTCAAGACTGATTTGCATATGGCCAGGTCTAAACTGGGGTGGCATGGTGAGCAAAAGAATGATGGATTTAACCCAGATCTCTTGACTGGGGGTGAATGTTTTGATTTGTTCTGCATTCCGTCCATCAATTGTGGGTCTTTTGCTTCCTCGCCCTAAGTGCGTCGGGTATGCCCAGATGTGGGTCCCGTGTTCACTGTGCCACTGGATTTAAATTGTCCTGGTTGATGAGGGGTGGCACCCCGAAAGTGGTCTTAATTTGCTTGTTTCCGGTCCAGAGAGGACCTGGCTTGGCAGTTCGAGCTGGACTGTTCCCAAGAGGCACAGGGTCAAGACTGATTTGCATATGACCAGGTCTAAACTGGGGTGGCATGGTGAGCAAAAGAATGATGGATTTAACCCAGATCTCTTGACTGGGGGTGAATGTTTAGATTTGTTCTGCATTACGTCCATCAATTGTGTGTCTTTTGATTCCTTGCCCTAAGTGCGCCGGGTATGCCCAGATGTGGGTCCTGTGCTCACTGGGCCACTGGATTCAAGCTATCCTGGCTGATGAGGGGTGAAACCCCGAAAATGGTCCTAGGATGCTTGTTTCCGGGCCAGGTAGGACCTGGCTTGGTAGTTCGGGCTGGACTGTTCCCATGAGGCACAGGGTCAAGACTGATCTGCATATGGCCAGGTCTAAACTGGGGGGGCATGGTGAGCAAAAGAATGATGGATTTAACCCAGATCTCTTGACTGGGGGTGAATGTTTTGATTTGTTCTGCATTCCGTCCATCAATTGTGTGTCTTTTACTGCAGCATGGGTGCAGTTTTAAACCGCCATTTGAACATGTCAAAATAAGCATTTTGGCAGGCCCATACCTTCCTTTTTAAAATATGTAACTCACCCCTAGGCTAGGCCCTAAGCAGCGCATGGGGCAGGGTGCCTTGTATTTTACCAAAGCCCTGGTCCGACATGCACAGAGGAAGGCAACCTCTCGGTTGAGAGCAGCACTGAGTTAAGTGGTGTGGTGTTGTGCCTGAGGCCCTGGAGCACTTCAAAAAACACACAGAGACTTGGTATATGCTGTAACTGGCTTTGCCCCTGCGCAGGACTACAGTGCACTTTTATTGGTTCAGTGTCATCACCATGGAGCATACAATCACTCCACACCCTGCGGGTGCATTCTCACTAAATACTCTTCACTCCACATATTAAAATCGTCCACCACCACTTTCGTCCACAAACTTAAATAAGACAAACTACATGGACCAACAATAACACCAAGACACAAATCAGACCAGTTACTAATTCAAAAAGACTTTGTACTTTTTGTGCGGGAGTGGATCAGTTCTCACATTGAATCAATAAGTTCCCGCTCTCGAATTCAGAGATCCCATTGCAATGGTAAGTGATGGGGTTTGGTCTTGTTCACCATCCACGGCACTGTCAGTTGGGCAACCTGCCTGAATTCCGTCCTGCCAGCGATGATCTTTCTCTGGCCGTCATGGTTCTATCCACCTCCTCCTCAAAGCTATCATCCATCAAATTAACTCTTACCTAGGTTCTTTCCGGGTCTTTAGGCTCCAGAACGTCTTGAAGAAGGCGACCTTTCGAGTGACTGTTTCTGTTCCCCTTTCAACATAGATCATATTAACTCGAGCTCTGGTGATTCTTTACAGTGTAGGCTCAAAAGGGAGCAGGAATTTGCTCTCCGGGTATCTATCTTTTACAAGAACCAAAGCTCCTACTCGTTGTTGTTTGTTACTAGCCTTCCACCATTTGCTGACTTTCACATTTTGAGCTTGGCAACGTTCTAACCACTCATCCTCAGCCGGGATTGTCCCTGCCCACTCCGGGTGGAGGAGAATCATGTCAGCCACTTTGCAGCCTAAACATCTCAAAGTTGGAGCTGTAGTTGTGGTCACATGAGGGGTTTGTCTCTAGTTCCCCAGGAAGGAGGAGAGGTCCCTTTGTACACTTCGGATTGCTTTCACCAGGGTTCTCATGAGGCATTTACTTTCTCATTTGCTTGCAGCCATCAGGTGTAATCTTGCCATGTTTGATGTGCCAGAATTGCAGGTCCTTGTTACCTCTTCCCCATTAAATGCAGACCTGTTGTCTGTGCAGAGTTTGGTAATGAGACCATGTGTTGCAATAACCTTTTCCAGCTTTGGGATTACTTTGCTAGCCACTGTTGATATCACTGCCCCTATTTCTTGGTATTTTGAATGGTCCTCAGTGACGACCAACATGTACCATCCATCAAACAGACAGCCTAAGTTAGCACTAGCTCAATGCCAGGGGTTCTGCGGGTTCTCTTCTGTTATGATTGCTGCCAGTGGTTCAGGGCTTCCAGCTGGTTGATACAATTCACATCTCCGGACTGTCTGTTCAACAAGTTCATCATGCCGTGAGAACCAGACCTTGCTCCCAATTTGGCTTTCGGTTTTGACCATCCATTGGTGTGACCGATGAGCCAGGCTAACCACCCATTGGGTCAAACTCTGGGCAATGACCAGGCTTAGGCCTCTCAAGATGCAGCCCTCTGCTGATACTGCCAGTTACTGTCCTGCATTGTGGAGTGAGGCCAGCCGTTTAGGTTAATCCAGAGAATCTTCCAATCCCCTGACTTGATAGCTTCCACTGCCACCTTCATGCAATCATCAATGTTGATGGCTTCAATTATTTCTCCGAGTGACATTGGTAGTGGTCTGGATTGTTCCACCATAAGCTCACATATTCATCAGTGTCCAAAGCAATCTCTCCTTCTTCTGCGGTAGTAGGCTGCGCATGGCGGGAAAGAAAATCCGCTGGATCTTGAGTTTCCGACTTGTACTTGAAGGTGAATTGGTACTCTTGGAGTTGCAGAATCTATTTCTATATCCAAGGTCAACAGTTGGGGGTCAAGTAGTGATCTCACTTGATGGCTAGGTTCAGAATACTCTTGTCCATGCATAACCTTATTGCACCTGGCTGCTTCGGTTTCCTGGTTACCACAGTTAGGGATTCCCAAGGGGTAGGGCCTTCCACTGTTTCAATGATGTCTGCTGCCTCCAACATTTTCAAATCTTTCTCCACTTTCGACTGGAGATGAAAAGCGTTGACTGTGGTGCCTTGCCACTGTCTGGATGGATCGGTCGATGTGGAGCCACACCATCTTCTGCTTCAAGCACCCTATTGCAGGGAATAGGGTCAGGAATTCTTCCAGCAGCTAATCCAAATTTACTGTGCATATGGTGACCAAAAACTGTATATGCTGAAGTCTTTCAGCAGTCTGACAACTGAGCAGCATGCCATTGGCTTCTCTAGTGATGTACATCTTGGAGTGAGTGACCCTTCATAACTTAAATGGGAACTTGGGCTTCTTGTCTTCAGTCTCAGAAACTCATGGGGGCATTTTATCAAGGATCTGCGATATTTATCGCAAAGCGCGCTTAGCGCTGTTTTTTTTATCGCCGGCCATCGCTGGATTTCCTCGCCGTGATAGCGCGGTATTATCAACGCGTACCGCAAAGGCGATAGGAAATCCAGCGATAGCGTGTAAAACCAGCAATAGCGTGAGAATTCCAGCGCTAAATTAACAACGCTAATGAAAAGCTTGCTAATAGGCAAATGCATACTTAACCCAACAATCCACCCCCCATTGACAAGATAGTTAAGGCAAGTTTTTTTCAGGCGTTAAATTCCAGCGATAAGCGCAGTTAGTGCGAATTTTCCTATCACTTCGCGGGCATTGATAATAGGGGGAAGTTGTGTTTGCGACTGTTTCAATGGAGTTTTAGTCAGGAACGCCTACTTTGCTTGTCATTAGCGATATATATCGCTGACATGCTTAGAGGTAAACAAACAGACGCTATCACTAATAAACTCACGCTAAGGCCCGTTAATAGTGTGATAAAAATATCGCCGCATTAGCGGCAGAAAAGTGCCGCTAACGCGGCGATAAAGGTGATAATATGCCCCATGATGTTTATAGACTCCCCAGTGTCATTGACGGCCCTCAGGGTCTGTACCTCTTCTTGCGCTGTGCAATTTGGATTGGTCCTCACCTGAGCGTAGAGTGGCTTCAACACTTGAACGACATTTAGAGCACCTTCCGTCTCGTCATCGTCCATGTCTTCATCTTCCAGCACACTCGGCTGGGGCTCTATGGTGTTCACTGCTTTCTTCTGGTTGATTTGTGGCACTGGGGTTGACTTGTGGCACTGGGGTTGACCAGCACACCTTGACGTAGTGATTCAATTTGCCACATGTTGAGCGCTTCTTGTCCATGGCCGGGGCATTCTCATGTGTGCGGTAATGGGACACCACACCATTGGCTTCCCAGGGTCTTATAAGATTTGTTCTCTCAGTTTCACCAATGTACAGCCTTGTACCAACTGGGTGCTGAATTCGTCCGGCTCATCTGGGAGAGTGCAAGTGCTGGCCAATTCTTGGAGTTGTATGTAAAAACCATCTACCGACTCATTCAGTTCTTGCTTGGCGTAATAAGAATCGTTCATAATCGGGATTGCCCATTGCAGTAAACTAGTTCCTGAGTGCAGTTTTTAGAAAGCATACATGAAGGGTGGTCCGACCTCATTGACATTGCTAGAAATTTTGTAGGTTGCTTCCCTTACCAGGTGGAGTAGCATGGGCCCCTTCCAGTCATTCTCGAGTGCCATGGCAGCAATGTACATCTCTAATCGCTCGACTCACAGCTTCCATCTTAAGGGCATTTGTGGATGGAGGCCTGGTTATGACAAAGGGCTCCGTTGCTGGAGACCTTCTCAGCTCTGGGTGTGGGGATGTGCTTAGTCACTGCCATGAAGACAGTCGGTATTGGACCGGAGTATTAGATGCCCTCCCCTATTCTGGAGCTGCACCAGCCGAGTGGAGATGAGAAAAGGAACGGACAGATGGCCGCCTGCAGTGGCAGCAAAATATGACACGGCAGAATGCAAATAGTAACAGTATCTCCCCAACGCATCAACAAAGCAGCATCGGCGAGCTGGAGCTGCCTGTCTCGTCGCTATTCTGCAGTGTCATGGTTCAGGCCCGGGAGCACTGCAAACAACACACGCAGACTTGGTATATGCTGTAACTGGCTCCACTGCTGCACAGGACAACAGTGCCCTTTTATTATTTAAGTTACTTCACTGCAGAGTGCACTATCACTCTACACTCCGCAGGGGTGTTCTCACTAAACTCCCTTCACTCCACATGTGTTGCACCTCAAGTAGCACTATTAGCCGCACTACTAAAAAGCACCGTGTGAGGCCAAACCTGGCTGGCATCCTCCTGTATCAACAGTCAATTATGTTATTTGCAAACTAATGTAATGCATGCATGTAAATCACTGGCCTCCAAAGCAAAAGCATGATCCCCTCTCAACAAGAGGCAGCAGCCCTCCAGTCCGGAAACATCATGCCTGTTTTAGGAGGTTTTGGCAAGTATGCTGCTGCAGTCTAAGTCTCATGTTTAATGATCATATTATAAAGAGAAATGGAGTCTGTGTCATCCCAGCACAGTGTCCTAAACCACAGAGTCACTGTTAGACTTGGCATCTTTTGGCATGTTTCCCCTGTCTTTTTGCTTTCTGACCTTTTGGTTTTGACTCTGTTTTTGCTAGTTTAGTGTCTCTGTGCACTTTCTCACTGCTGTTCAGTGTTAAAGTACAAGTGCTCCTGTTGTAAATTGTTATTATGGATTGGTGTTTCCATGATTGGCATATTTGATTTACTAGTCAGTCCTTAGTACCGTGCACTGTATGTGCCCACGGCCTGTAAATCAAATTCTGCTAGTGGACCTGCAGCACTGATTGTGCCACCCACATAAGCAGCCTGTAATTGTAACTCAGATCTGCCATGGCAGTATCTGTGTGCAGTCTAGTACTGCCATGTCGACTTGGCAAGTGCACCCACTTGCCAGGCCCTACCCTTCCCTTTTCTTACATATTAGTCACCCCTAAGGTACCCCTGTGGGCAGGGTCAGTGTATGTGAAAGGTAGGGCATGCCTTGGTGTGTGTGGCATGTCCTGATAGTGAAATACTGCCAATTTCGTTTTTCACTATTGCAAGGCTACGTGTTCCCATAGGATAGAATGGGGAGTTTGCTTATAACATCTTATAAACATAACTACCCCTGGGAACAAGGTAGGAAAATAAAGTTTAGTATGCCTGAACTCAGAATGTTAAAATGTATCTTTTAGTGAGGGTGATGTTTACATTCTGTGTTTAAAACTACCACTTTTAGAAAGTAGGTATTTTCTTGCTTAGCCATCCAGTGTGCCTCTGCTAGGATGTGTATTGACTGTCTGGCTTTGGGGTGACAGGGGCTGGGGATGTGCATCGGCTCCAGAGAGTCTGGATGAGTCAGTGATGGTTTGAATAGACCTGGGCTGCATTTAGAGTAGGGGAGGAGATTTCCTTTTACCTGAATGGGCATGGTCTGCCTTCCACAATGCTGTCTCCACCTCCTGCCAGGAAGCTGGGCCGAGAGGACAGAACTGGTTTGGACTAAGCACAGACACTCTATGCCTGAGACAACCAAGGAATTTTGGGTATAAATACTGGGGCCCAGACCTCAGAACTTTAGAACTCTTTTGGACCACAAAGACTGCCTAGAAGAAGAGCTGGAGAAGCTGTGAGGAGGTTCTACCACTTTGCTGAGTGCTTTGCTGTGTTGGCCTGCAGTGACTGCTTCTGTCTTGGAAAGTGAAAGGACTGGACTGAACTTTCTGCAACTTCTTTATTGAGTTTCTCCAAGAGCTTGATTTAGAGCTTGCCCCCTGTTCAAGAAGTCTCAGGAACAACAAAGACTTCAAATTCTTCTGCCATCAGCACTGGGGACTGTGTGTTATGTGCTGCACCAGAAGAAAAAGCAACCCAATGCCGTCTACGATGCCGCTGCCGACTCCGTGTCCTGAAGGCACCGCAGAGGGCACCGCCGCACAGCAACTCTGGTCTCACTGAGGACATCACCCGACACCGCCACCCGACGCCGCCACCGTGCCGCTGCTTGCACCGCAACCTGTGAGCACCTCACTTTACACCGCCTCGCTTCACGACACCGCCTTGGTATCCCCGATGACGCAGCTCCACGCCAACATCGACACTGCTGCTTGCACCGTGGTTCGAGGGCACCACTCGTAAGTTACACAACGCACTGTCCTCATCCCGCACCGTAGCCTTGGCCTACTGATGAAAGTGCCATTGACTCCAGTTCATCAGCCGACTACAGCACTTCAGCAACAACGACGCCGCTGCTTGCACCCTGACCTGCCAGCACTGTGACGAGCACCGCATCACTTTGCACCGCAGCCCTGGTCCCACTGACGCCGCTGGACGACAGTCACCGAGCTGCTGCCTGCACCGGGACCTGAGGGCACCGCATGCCGCTGCACTTCGCACCACAGCACCTGACGCCTGCCGACGCCGGCGCTCCCAACTTCAACTGCGAGGAGTTTGATCTGCAACGCATGTGACTCCAAGGGCCCGACAACTCCTGCACCAACTTCCGGAACCGACGCCTGCTGATGCCGGCTCATCAGAGCTCAACGAGAGGTCGCTGACGCCCTACATTTTTAAAGGTGCTGTTTTGCGGGTGTCCCAACACCGTAGCTGGCCCGTGACACTGCGGTCAGCCAGAACTGTTTGGATTTGTTGTTCACGACGCTGGGGTAGCCCCGGATGGAGCTACCAACTTCAAGGAACTTTATTTTTCAAGTATTCTTGCAAAGTATACCTTTTTGAAAACTGTATTGTGGATTTTTATCGTTTTGGTCTTGTTTTAAGTATAGAAAATATTGGATATTTTTCTAAAACTGGTGTGGTGTCCTTTTGTAGTGTTTTCACTGTATTACCTTTGGTTATGTGCAAATGCTTTACACACTGCCTCTGAAATAAGCCTGACTGCTTGTGCCAAGCTACCAAGGGGGTGAGCAGGGGTTATTTTAGGAGTGTAACTCCCTTATCCTGACTAGGAAGAAGGGTCCCTACTTGGACCCTTCACAACTAGCGACCCCCATTTCGAACAGTCACAGAACCCAAAGAGTCGGATTGGGAACTTAAAAAGGCCCGGGCACCCCCCAAAAAAGTGACCCACTATTGCTTGGTTAGTATTGGAGTAATCTTCTGGGAACATTGTGGTATATAAAGCCATGTTATAGTCTGGAGGGCCATTAACATTGGATAGGAATTAAAATTCCATTTTTCCAGTGCATCTCATCCACTGGTCAACTGAAGCTAATCTTTAGGTCCATGGACCTCCCTTTGCCCTTGCTAAACCTCATATTACAATAAAATGAAAACCCTCATTTTATAGGCTATGCCTTCCTACCAATCAGCCACTCGATCAGCTTCTGCAGTACCGCCAGTTGCATTCCTCCTTAAAGCATTTATTTAAAAGGTTGGAGCATTTATTTAAAAGTTTGGTTTGAAGGGGTTTACACAGCGGCTAAGGTAAGAGCATCCATTACTGGTGGAGTGGGAAGACTATTGCCTCAGGCCCCGGTGCACTGCACAGGCTGTAGCAATGCTAGCTGGGCCCCTGAACACAAGCAGAATATCCTCCATGCCCCCACCACCTCCCTTGCGAGGCCAGTGAGATCTTTTCTGCTCAGAAGCAGCATCTCCTGAGACAAAGCCTCCCTGTGATGCCTTAATACCGGGACAAGAGGATGTGCCAGCTGGGGCTGACCTATTGTCATTCTATATGTGGCAATGGGTCACAAACAGTCTGACAACGTGTCTGTGCTAGGATGGGGAAAAACATCCCACATCTGGCCTCGGGCACCGGCTGAATGCCCACCTTCCCAATCCAACCCTGAGACCCAAGAATTCAAATTGCAGAAGTTCAGCATGGCCTTTTGTTTCTGTAAACTTCAGAATTATGAACAAATGCATCATGTGTTTATCATCTGATGGTACAAGTTCCACAATTATGCGGTACAGAACCAATCAGAAGAAACTAATAGTGCGTGCCACCTGCATGGTACAGGGTGGTGGTGCTCACGTGTCCAGTGATTGGTACAGTGGGTATTTTCCAAGCATAAGAATTGCAGTAACCAATCAGAGGTAGACACTTCACCTTATCTATATATGGTATGGTAGCAATGTCTGTTGCTGGGCTAGGAGCTAATGCACGTTGAAAGTAGTGTCCTTAAACTAAAGCAACAACTGATGACATTTAGAAGCATAACACCGCCACACATGGTTCATGCTTTCTAGTCCCTGGCGAATGACCTGCATCAAAATACATTTTAGCGCACCCTGATTACAATCTAAGCCTATGCAAGAGTATTGTCAGCAATACAGTTTGTCCCTAAAGAGGAGATATTATTATGCACACACACGTATATGTATCAAAACACACAATAAATGCACCTTCAAAGAAACCAGAATTCTTCCGTCTCACTTCAAACAAACATAATTACAATCACTTGCCCCCTGTATTCTTTTTTTTCCACCATCCCCCCAACCTCTCTTTTCTCTGTATCCTTCGAAGCCCTTGTGTTCCCTTCCCAAAAGTCAACTCCCTTGCCTTTATTTTCTTCCCTTTCAACATTCAGATCTTCCTCAACTACTACAATCTGGCCATATCATAGGTGCCATGTACCGGGAACTGCAAGCCCTTGTTCCTGGCTGCCAGTGTGTGCCATTTTTAGGTCTCGCCTAGCGTTGCTGTGCACATGCGCAGCTCGCTCGGCGAGATTTATTGCAGATGAGGACTTTGAGAAAAGGGCTTCAAGCCCCGCCCCTTATTCTCATTGGCTTGCGTCACCGTTTATGTTAAACGGTGGCCTGCCATTGGAAATAAGGTTTCTGGGGTGCCTCCTTTTCGCTTTTTTGTCCGGCCCATCCGGACTGGCTCGCCTGCTTCACGGCTGTCGTGAAGCAGTTTCTTATAGCAAGGAGGCATGTTATGTAAACAAGCTGTGCGATTCAGTCCGGATGGGCCAGACAAAAAAGGAGACATGGCGCCGCGTGTTTAATTTTGCATCTCGCTTTCACTTTAAAGTGGTAGCGCGATGCAAAAATAAACATTGGCTGCCTGGCGAGCGCTTGTTTTTATTCTCATTGTTTCCTCTTACCATCTTCACCTTGGCGACACGCAAGTAAACGACTTAGTCACGTCTAAAGGACATTGTGGTCATGACAATATGTATTTGTTAAGTAAAGAGTTTTTGCTATTGTATTACTGTTGTCTGCTGACTAAAATATGAAAATCCCTGACTTCACTGTATGTATTTGTTGAAAAAAATGATAAATAAAATTTTTGAAAATCGTTGAGAAAATAATAAAGATCTTCAGTTGCTACAGGTTACCGACAGGAATGCATTGGTGAGCGAGCTTGCAGGAAACAATAGGGCTCTGAATAGATTACGGGGCTGCTTTAAACCTTAGAACTGCCCCGGTCTCCTCTCCCCTCCTTTAATGTCAACGGGAGCCCGGCTTAGCAGCTCCCATGCTGGGCGCGAGATTGATGGCTGCGACATCTGAGAGACTTTTGTGCGCCGCAGAAAGTGCAAGCCCTCATCACGTGTAATCTGGGCTCCGGAGCAGATCAGCGGTGACAGTTATACCCCATAAGTGAGAACACAAATCACCCTCTGCGGGCACTAGACAAGTTCAGAGGGGGGGCACTCCCTCCTGTTCCAAGGGAACAACAAGAATAAAACAGAAAGCCCATGGCAGGGCTGCTGAAGAAAATACGTGCTTTGAATGCAGCACAGCGGCTCAATCGGGGTTGGTGGTATGGAGTGGGGTTTGTGGGGGGGAGCAGAAACTGGTGGCAGCAGGGGCCAGCGAGGGGAGGGGGCGAACGTGCACTGTTTATTTGTCACAGAGTGATGGTATTTTCATAGACTGCTGAAGTGAGCCGCTCTCTCTGTTTCGTGGGTTGTTGGCGTTCAGCGATGCGGAATGCTGTAAGTCGGGGATGGAGTGGGACTGGAGGCACTCGGACCACTCACTGTTGAGCGGGGCCTGTCAGAGAAATGACATTTCCCGCTGAACTTTCACACGTTCTTAAGCTTTTTTGATACTCTGCGGCACAAAAAGTAGCTTTCAAGGCAAAGTGTGGAGTGACTTGAAAGGCCCTTCCACACAGAGCACGGTATACAGAGTTTTGCTTTGTACTGGGTTGCACTTATATAGCGCTTCATACACCTGACGAGACCCTGAAGGGGCCAATGACCCCTGATAGTTGCTGTATTTTACTACCACAAGAGCAGTTTTCCTTCTACTGTCGAGGCGCCGATTAGCAGAAGAGGACTGGTAACAAAATGTTTTTTGCAGTTTTGTATATCGCGAACTCGGCCGGAAGGTATAGAATCGCTTTGCACGAGCACCAGTTACATTACACAAGGACACACACATTTTTTGTAGGCACAAGGAGATTAAATAATTTGCCCAGAATCACAGGATTTTGAGCCTACGCTATTTTCGAACCCGGTCCAGTTCCAAAGTCCACAGCTCTGACCCTTACGCCACATCGTCTCTGTTGCTGCATGCTACACAGTAGGGTGGAGGTGATGAGGAAAATGTAGCGTTCCAGAGAGGGCTACTGAGGAAGTGTTCTGGTGCCTTGCATGATGAGTAGTGGAATACACTCCCTGTGTCACTACGACGTTATAGCTGCATTTTATGCTCAGAGCCGGACAGGCCTTTTATTCAAATGGGCATTTCCCCAGTGGGCTGGAGCCCTTAGAGGCCAGTTTTGAAAAACCAGGGACACTCCTGGTGCCTCTGTCACCTTCCCAAGTCCCTTGCAGCAAACACAATGCAAAGTATCACTGATCTCACATGATGCTAACCAATGCAGACAGTTGCAGCGTGCCATTGGTGTCACAAGAGACAGATGCAAACTTGTGCAGATTGACACTATTGTCACAAGAGATGTGTGCAAAGTATCACTGGTCTCACGACATACTAATCCGGAAGATTGGAGGGTGCCTCTGATATCACAAGAGTCAGATGCAAACACGTGCAGGGTCACACTAATGTCACAAGAGACTGGTGGAGGGTGGCTCTTATGTCACCATACTTAGGTGCAGAATGATGTAGCGTGAACTGAGCTCATTCACAATCCACAGGAGAGAAGCAGCACTGACGTCACACGAGGTAGACACGGCCAGGTGGAAAGTGAAACCAATACCACAAGGGACAGATGCTCATTGGAAATGATTTCACAAGAGGCAGTTGCTGGGTGCAGATGTTACAAGGCGCTGACCCAAACAGGTGCAGAACGACGCTAATGTCACAACAAACGTGTGCAAAATGGCACAGATGTCACAAGATAAAGGGGCGTGGCTGGGATGCACATTAAACGTGCCAGTGAAGTGGGAACTCGTGCACCATGGGTTTGTGCATCAGCTATGTACTTTGTCGTGTACTTTATTTTATAGAAACCTTTGGTGTCGGCCACGCTCCTCAGTCTCTTTAGGAATGGCCCCTCATCCCTTCCACCACATTTATGCGCAGTCATGTTCTTTCCACCCGCTACTTCTGCCGCCGCAACACACTAGGAGCTGTCTCCCCGTCTTCTATTACTCCTATGCTCACACTTTGATCATTCGCATTGGTAACAAACAAGTCTGGAGTTGACTTAAAGCGTGTTTGCCTTTGTCTCGAAATTCTTGATGACTGGCACGTTACAGTTAAGGCTGATGAGAAGGCCCTTTATTGCAATGCAATAGGTCTCGCATTTGCGAGAGTTTAAGCTATTAGTATTGTAAATGACAATGCCTTTAATTTATGTTTTAAAACCCAAAACATAAATAAAAGGCATTGTGATTTACAATGCCAATAGCTCAAACTCACGTGAATGCGAGACCTATTGCATTGCAAATGCTTGTTCTAATAATAGGCCCGCACTGAGGCCATGGCGTGTAGCCACTTAATAGGCGGGGGAGTCTCTAGGTGGGGCAGTTTTACTGCTATGTAGGATCTGTACTCATTGTGTTACCCATTTCATGGAAGGGGTAGCAGCAGACAACAAGAACAACATAAAACAAAACACAGATAGACATGGACAAAAATCCCACATCTACACTTCTACGTTCTGAGATCAAAGAAAAACATGGGAGGAAACAAAGCACTTCTGCACCAAACTTATTATTTAAAATATCAGTATATATTTATACATCCCTGCTTCCTGCTAAAAGGGAAGTTGAAATCCACTGACATGTCTGTAGAGTTAGTTCGCCCCTCCAAATGACACTTCGTGACACGGCGTGTTAGTGCTGAACACTTTAACTTTATTCACCATTTCCGAGAGGGAGAGCGTTCTTCTTTCACCCTTCGCGCCGCGAACATAATTCTCCGCCCCCCACGTTACTCCGCGATGTTGCGGCGGGTCACGTGGGCGGAAAGGACTAGACCGCGACTCTACACATCTTCCCCCTTAATAGCAACACAAAACTTGTTGAACTTCCTGGGTGCCTCGGGAAGGCGCCAAGCAGAGCCTACAGGCGTAGGAGGGAGAGAGAGAGAGAGAGAGAGAGAGAGACAGAGAGAGAGACAGAGAGAGAGACAGAGAGAGAGAGAGAGAGATAGAGAGAGAGAGTCACATCTGGAATTCGCTGAAACTCTTCGGTAACACCACTGTCCGACCCATACGGGTGCGCATGGGGGGTGCTTGGACGTCCTGTGTTCCCCTCGTGCTGGGTAGGGTCTCTTCCGTGCTCTCTTCCGTGCTTCTGCCAGGCGGACTGGGAGTCCCTTGCAAGATGCTGGCATTGTCTGTGTCCTGACTATGTGGGCACGGCCTGTGCTGTGGGGCCTCTTCCCTCCTCCCTTCTGTGGAGGGATTGGCTATGTTGGTCAGTGCACCACCCTCGTCATTCCTCCTTGCTTCCGTTGTGCTGGTGTGTTCATCATTGTCGCCATTGGTGTCTGGTTCTTCCCAGCTGGTGTTTGTGGTGGTTCTGTCCTTGCCCCAGTCCAGGACTTTGTTGCACTTGGCCATTCTGGCTTGTGACCATACTTTCCCATCGCTCAGGAGGGCGGAGCTTGTGTATAGTTCCATGACTTGGAGAGGCTTGCTGAATTCGCTGTCTCCTTTCTTGCCCGGATGGCTGCGATTCACTCTGACCCAATCGCCCTCAGTTAACGTGACTTCCTGCACCGTGTGCCTATTGTCGTAGTGGGCTTTGTTGAGTCGTTGGGCCTTTTCAATGTTGCTCCGGACAACCGCTGGGGACCACTTGCTTTGGAGTCGCATGTTCATCCAGACTGTATTGTCTCTGGTGAACGGCTCCCTGCCTCTAAGAATTTTGAATGGGCTGTATCCCGTGAGGGTGGGTGTGATGCGGTACGCCCATACCATGTTCTTGACTTCTGTCTCCCAGTTCTTGCCCGCACCGATGGCTGCCTGGATAGAGCCTATAATCACGCGGTTGAACCGTTCTACCAGGCCATTGCTGGCCGGGTGGTACACTGGGGTGTGTATGGCTCGGATCCCGTTCCTGGTGATGAAGGCCGTCCATTTCTCCGACGTGAACTGGGGCCCGTTGTCACTGGTAATAGTTTTCGGGATCCCTTCTCTCAGGAAGGTGTTGGTGAGGAAGGTGATGACTGCGTCTGAGTCCACTGTCTCGCATATTTCTACCTCTGGCCACTTCGAGTACCGGTCTACCAGGACAATATGGTGCTTGGGTTCACCCCACGAGTCCAGAATGGGGCCCACAATATCTATAGATAGTTCCTCCCATGGGTTGTTGGGGGTGTGGAACTCCCCCATGGGTGGTCGCAGCGTGGTGAGGGTCTTTTCCGCACCGGCGCAATGTTCACAAGCTCGGACGAATCTCTCAATGTGGGTGTCCATGGCGGGCCACCAGTAGGATAGTTTCACTCGGCTCTTCGCTTTCACTATGCCCAGGTGACCTTCATGGGCTATGGTGAGTATGCAGTCCCTTAGTGCTCTCGGGGGCACGACTCTGGCGCCACGTAACAGGAAAATGTGGTCATCACTGACGGAGAGTTCATCCCGGACTTCCCAGTACTTCCGGAGGGTGTCACTCGTGTGCCTCTTCTCCGGCCATCCTTGTGTGACGAACCCTCTAACGTGCGAGAGTTCTTGATCTTGAGTGTATGCCTCCTCCCAGTCTTGGGCGCTGATGACGGTCTCGTGGTCTGTCATGAAGGCTACTTGGTACTCGTCCCAGTCCGACTGTGTAGCCGCCCCTTCCATGGCCGCCGATCTGCTTAGAAAATCTGCTACTTTGTTCTTTGTGCCTGGTATATGTTCGACGTCATACACGAAGTCCAGTAATCAGAGTGTCATTCGTGCTATACGTGGGGTGGCTGTCACGTTACCGCTGGATGTGAGGACTTTGATCAGTGGTTTGTGGTCCGTTCGAAGTGTGAACCATGACCCCCACAGGTATTGGCGAAATTTCTCCATTGCCCATACGGACGCAAGCATCTCCTTTTCAATTACACTGAACATTTCTTCGTTGGGGGCGAGGGAGCGCGAAGCGAACCCGATGGTGGTTTCTGTGCCGTCCATCGCTCTCTGGGAGAGAACTGCCCCTAGCCCTTTTTCACTGGCGTCTGTGGTGAGGATGATGGGCGCGGAGCTGTCGAAGCCGTGTAGGGGGATGGCCTCGCAGATGTCCCGTTTGATGTCTTCAAATTCTGCGCTCGCGTCCTCGGACCATGAAAAGGCTATCTTGTCTTTCAACAATTGGCGAAGGTTGTGCGTTTTGGTGGCGAAATTGCGGACGAATTTGCTGTAGAACTCCGCCAATCCGAGAAATGAGCGGACATCGTCTTTGTTCTGCGGGGTGGGCGCGGACTTGATGGCTTCCACGTTGGCCGTCTTAGGGGAGATGCCTTTGTCGCTGATCTCATGGCCCAGATAGGTCACTTTGTGTAGGCCAAACCTGCATTTGTCCCACTCCGCCGTGAGTCCGTTAGCTGACAATGTGCGCAGCACTGTGTGCAGAGTAGCGGCATGTTCTTCTTTGGTCTTCCCCATGACGAGGATGTCGTCCTGGAAGTATAGGACTCCGTCGATATCTCTGAACAGTTTGTGCATGAGTTTCTGGAAGACGGCCGCCGCGGACGCTAGGCCGAATGGAAGACGCCGAAACCTGTAGCAGCCAAAAGGGGTGATGAACGAGGTGAGCTTCCTGCATGAAGGGTGGAGCGATACTTGATGGTATGCGGCTGTGAGGTCGATAGCTGAGAACCATTTTACTCCCTTGGTCTGGGCTAGCATTTCATTGATCTTTGGCAGCGGGAATTTGTCGACGATGATGTTTTTGTTCAGGTCACGAAGGTCAATGCAGAGACGTATCTACCCGCTCTGTTTCCGCGCCACGACCAAGGGTGCGAGCCACTCAGCACTCTCTATTGGTTCGATGATGTCGTTGTCCTCTAGCCGCTGGAGCTCTAGTTGAACTGCCTCCCTGCAGTTGAAGGGGATGTTCCTGACCTTGTGGGAGACTGGTACCGCTCCGTCCTTGAGCATGATCTTATGTGTGAACTTTGACATCTTCCCAATGTTGCCACCAAAAACGTCTGGGAAATCTGCTTTCAACGAATCCGGCATGGGCGGGTCGTCCATCATGAGGACTTGCGTTTCGCCGCCGGGTTTGAGTTGGATGCCCAGCGCCCCTTGGTCAGCCCATCCCAGGACTGAAGGCCCCTTGTGGGCAACATATAATTTTCCTGTAGTGTCTCTCCCTTTGAACTCGAAGCGGAGTATCTGGAACCCCACCATGGGGAATCTTTCTCCCGTGAAGGTGACGGGATGAACATCCGTGGGGTGGAGGTGGTCACCGACCACGGGGGTCGAAGTCCCTGTCCCATAGGTGTTTCTGGATAATCGTGTATGACGAACCGGAGTCCGCGACCATGGCTATTTGTACTCCCCCGATGGTCAATATGCAGGACGGCTTTTTGGATTTGTTGCTTTCAATGCTCATGACTTGGTCCTCGATGCACAGGATGCAATCCTGTTCCGTTTCTTCCGCTCCCTCTTGGTCATCGGACTCATACTGGACGTATTTGACTGTGGCCTCTTTGGGTTTGCATCTGCAGACTTTGCCGAAATGTCCTATGACTCCACAGAAGGAGCATCTGACATGAAACGCAGGGCACTTTTTGTCATTGGCCATGTGGGATTGGCTGCCGCATCTGTAGCAGGTCCCGCGTTTGTCCGTGCTGTTTCGGTTGGGCCCCAGGAACCGTGGCGTAAACTGTCTGGTGTTGGGAGGGTCTGCGCTTGCAGTGGGTTTAGCATTCGGGACTCTCCGGTCCGTGATCTTGCACACCGTGGGTTTTTGTTCGCCTTCTTTCTTGGAGGCGAGCGCGCACCGTTTAGACAGTTCCGCTCTTTTGACGATTGCGATGATTTCATGGAGGGGTGCGTCCCCACTGACCCACAGCTTCTCCTGGACGCTGGTGGTGGCGGTGTGCATTATGATCTGATCGCGTACAAGGTCGTCTTGCAGGGCCCCAAATTTGCAGTTTATGGCTAGCTTCTTGAGGGCTGCCACGTAGTCGTCCACCGTTTCGGAGTCGGCCTGTTTCCGATGAAAGAAATTGTACCGGTCGATGGCCGTGCAGATGATCGGCTGGTAATGGCTGTCTAAGTCTTCCAATGCATGCTGGAAGACGTCTTCGTTGTCGGCTGCTCTGGGTTTCTTCACCATGTTCCCGTAGACCCGCAGTCCTTCTGGCCCCAGGTTATGTAGCAGGATTTTCTTCCTGCGCTTGCTGGAGAACGCCTCCTCACCCTCATCTTCAAGCGCCGATAAGTAGTTCAGGAAGTACTCCTTCCAGTCGGCCCATTTCATGGCCGGCTCCCCTGGTTTGGGCAGGAATGGAACGGGGTTCATCAGCGAAAAGGTCTGCGCACACATGGTGGCTAAGGGCGCTGCTCGGAGGGAAGGTGACTGGAGGCGCGATCTAAGGGGTGCACTTGGCTGTATCCGTTGGTTGCTCAGTGATCCCCGGAGTGCCCTTGGTCACTGGAGCTCTCAGGCTGGCACGCCGTTGGGCTGGAGCTTGCGGCCACGTGCCAGCTGGGGATGGCCCTCAAATGGCCGCGGAAGCTGGCACAGGGTGGTGGGCGCGTAGAGACACGCGCGCTGAACTGCATGGTCGCCCCTTCGGGACAGAATGGGCTGCTCACCTGGGAGGGCGCCCGCGCGTCGGTATACGCGCCGAGGGTCTGGCGTGGCCCTATGAAGCAACAGCAAGCCCGGGGGCACCTGTGAGCAGTAAGGAGCCTGATGAGCAGGGCTGCGTGCGCCGACGTGCGCACCGAGGGTCTGCTGCGTAGGGCAGCTGTAGTCTGTAGGTGGCCGCATCGCAGTATGCCCGCTCTCCCTCTCCCCAATTCAGTGCTGGTGATCCGCGGCGGTTCTTACCCCTCGTCGCCACTGTAGAGTTAGTTCACCCCTCCAAATGACACTTCGTGACACGGCGTGTTAGTGCTGAACACTTTAACTTTATTCACCATTTCCGAGAGGGAGAGCGTTCTTCTTTCACCCTTCGCGCCGCAAACATAATCCTCCGCATGTTGCGGCGGGTCACGTGGGCGGAAAGGACTAGACCGCGACACTACAATGTCCTGGTATGAAAGCATTTGCAGCGGGCTTGGCAGAAGCTGCTCAGTAGATTCGTTCCTGTTCTTCTTTCACTTCTCCTTTATTCCAAATCCTTATATACTTCATCTAACAACCCATCATTTTCCTCCATCGTCTTTCTTCCTTCCTCTCTGTCTAGTTCGTCACACATTCTCCGCAACTGTTGTAAATTCAGTCCCTAACTCGTCCTATCTTATACTGAGCACTAGTGTGTGTTGAACACGCCAAGGTGGTCTGTTCACTCTCTGTTTTCCCCACCCCAGTGTACCAGGAGATATTAATTTTTGTATTTGCAGATGAAGTACTCAGCCATTAAGGTCTCTAATGAATTTCCCAAACATTTGTATTTGCAATAACCCGTTGGTGGCGAGACAGTATTCTATCCGAACCCCAAGGGGTTCATTCTTCCTGGAATCCACCGGGAGCCCGGCCGGACGCACGGCGGAGGATTCACCAAACAGGATGACCCACTGATGCGATTCTGTGCTATTCTAACACTTCAACACAACTACATGCTATCCTGACACTCCAACAAGCTGTAATATGTCTCCTTGACAGGAGCCCTGAAAACACATAGAACTATTTTCCCAAACTGCTGTTAAGATATCCTCACTGCCAATAGGATCCTGTTAAGATATCCTCACTGCCAATAGGATCCTAGGACTTAGAAAGTGTCTCTGCATTCTCTGTCATGCAAGATAGAGATTTCATTTCAGCTGCACGAAGTACAGAATCCAGGACATGTGAGGTTATCCCCTAACAGATCCACCATTATTGATATGCTTCTAAAGGTGGTCCTGAAGAAGGTGGACGGACAATCTTATTATTCCACCGAAACGTGCGTTGACTGATTTTGTGAGAAATCCTTGCCCGCTACACAACTACGGTTGAAATTGGAGATCTTTGTTACCGGTTGTTATTCGTAGTGTATGGGATGAGCGGCTTGGATGGTTATGAATGGTATATGTGAGAGAATGAATGCTTCAGTGTGAATGAAGGAGGGAGTGATAGTGGTAGTGTGATATTGGGTGTCGAAAAAGGTAGCTTTGTCGAATACAATCAAACATGTATAGTTTTCCATGCAAAAAACACTACCAGTATTTCTATGTTTGCCAAAAGTGTGTTTTTAAGAAAACTAATGTGTTGTAAAAAATCAAGCTACTGTAGATGAAGATGAACAGTATCGTATAATAAATAGTGTATGAAATGTTTATTTATAAAATGACAAAAAAAATAAAGAAAACAGTTGCTGTAATAAATGTATTTTTTGGCTTACACTGTATTGCTTTTGGTCAGCCTATTTAGCTGTTTTGAGCCATTTGTGAAGAAATACAGGACAAGTGGGATTTTCTGTTTTTGTTTTGTTTGTTGCTTCCCCCTTATCCCAGACCTAAAATTGTTTGTACAGGGTGTACCTCTATTTTTTCTGTGAAGTCAAATGAAACAAATCATAAGGCACATTATATTAATCTTGCGTATTCCGGTCTCTTATGCTATATTTTAACGCACACCCAATCTTCTAGTGCATTGCTCATAGAGGCCTTTGAAGAGGCACGCGTCCTCCTCTGCCCACTCACATCAATGCGCAGCAATTCAATCATCTTGCATCGGGGACCCACGTATGGGGGGCATTCCAGAATTGTACGTCAGTCAATTTATCCAAAAGTTCTGTACATTCATTCGCTTCTGTGGTGCTAGGTTTTACGATCTCATTCTGTTCTTCTTTATTACTTCTATCCTCTTCCAAAACTTTTAACAAATTATACTTGCATGCACGCATTCTCTTATTTTACTAGGCATCTCCACAAGGATGCCATTAGGTGCAGCGACAGTCATTGTGGGCAGGAGATAGGGATCATCGAATCTGTGAGGTCAGGGAAGGCTATGTGTCACACAGGAGGGAACTCCTACAGCTTCTTGTGCACACTGGTGAGTAATATCGTGTAAGGCTTGATGTGCATTTGTCAAGTCACAATGAGCTGTCTTAAACATGTTGTACAGTGTACCCTCAAGCATTAAAAGCTGAAAGTCACACGTCTCAAGCTCCCCATGCATTAATTGGGAAAATACATTTCCTACATTCCATTCCGGCACCCTTACACCAGGTGGATGTCTCTTTAATTCCACCAATTCATCTCCCTTCTTGTCTCTTGAATTCTGTGCACTTAAAATCAGGAGAGAAGAACAGTTTTGTTATGTTAATAAATTTGTAAAGCGCACGTATACCCTGAGGTGTCTTGGTGCTAACTCAGAATAACGGACACAGGACTGTAGTGGAAGCTGGTTGTTCAAAAGCCAGGTTTTCAGGAGCTTTCACAATGCAAATAAAGAGGGGGCGGCTCTGATGTTAGAGGGTACAAGATTACAGAGTTTAGAAGATCCTGAAGCGAAGCAGCTTCCATCCCATTTCACTCTTTTATATCTGGGGCGGATAACCTTCATTGATCCTCTCGATCGAAGGTTTCTTCTGGGTTTGTGCCAGGCTAAGGCTTGTTTATTAAATTCAGGACCAGTATTATGAAAGGCTTTGTAAGTAAGGCAGAGTGCCTTAAATTTGATTCGATTACCAACCGATAGCCAGTGGAGTCCCCTTATGGCTTGGGAAACTGAGTGGAATTTAGGAAGATCTAAAAGTAGTCTGGCCCCCGCATTCTCTAAAGTCTGCAATTTGTTCAGATGTTGTTTTTGAAGGTTAAGGCACAGATCATTACAGTAATCTAAATATGTTGGTACTAGCAAAGTGATTACTGTTTTCTTTGAGTTGGGGGGACTGAAGGGAATAATTTTCCTAATGACTCTAAGGGTATTAAAGCAAGAAGACATGACTGAGTTAATTTGTTTGCTAAGGTTAAGCTTGTCATCGAATAAAACTCCCAGATTTTCAGCTCTTGAGACTGGAGATGGGAGTAGTCCCATTTCTGAAGGCCAGCTGGTAGGAATCCAAAATTGGGGGTTTTTTCTGAAGAGGATGACCTCGGTCTTATCCGAGTTCAAGTGGCGGCTGGTGACATTTGAAAGTGGGGGGGCGTAAAAGTTCTGGATGAGTGGTTGATCGGCATTCAGTGCATTGGAAGACTGGGGTGGATGTTTAGGACAGGCACTCCAGTGGGCTAAGTCAGTCCATCCATCCATCTACTCACACCAAACAGATAGAGTCTACTGGCTGGATTGCTCTGTTCTAATCCTGGCTTCAACAATCGGGTCCAAGAAAACGTGTGATTTTTGGCAAATCATTTCAACATCCAGTCCTTCCAACTGTAGATATGTGCAACTGCACAGTCTGGTATCTAGCACCTTCAACCTTACATCCCACCCACCATCACATACTGGCTTCTGAAAAAATCGGTTTTAATCAGGCCGTATTTGAGTTTAAGATACCCATCTAGAATAATATTATAAACTTGCTTTTTCCTTGGAATCACGATCCCAGTCTAATAAATACCATAAATAAATGCTCTATCTACCGCTACAAATGAGAATCTAAAATAATATAACTAGTTTGCATATTGTCTCTTTTTTTCTCAAACATGCATATCTACACAGAGGAAGATGTTGTTTATAGCGTGTCGTGATATAATTTTCGCATATCACACTGTTGTGGGCCATAAGTACAAAACTGCTTTTAATATGGCAAATTATCTATTGTGGAATGTTTGCGTGGTCCACATATCCTGGAGAAGAAAAAATGCAATATTAACTCATAAAACCCAAGGTCACATCACATACAGAAATACATCACACCCACATTGAGTTCTGTTTTGAAATTCCCATAATGTTCAAAATGGTACCTCTCGTGTGAACCGACTGGAAGTGCGGAATCCTTTAAAAACCGCAAAGCAGAAACCCCTCCCAGGGGGCGAGTCAACCCCCTCCCTCTTTGACGCCCTGTCCTATTCAGCCTTGCGTCCTTTTCCCCAATAATCATTCTACTGACGACATAATATGGTGCATAGAAATGGCCGCAGTTTTATTAAACATGATTCATACATTTCACAACTTTTGGTTGTTCATTCATAAACATCATGTTAATTTCACAGTGTGCATTGTCCTCAAACATTTGTTGTTGCTCATTTTTTGACAGAATTGTCCTTATTCGAGGTGCCCCTTTACGCAAGATCTCTGTGCTTACGGTTCCAGGTTTCCCTTGCTACCGAATTTGTGGGCATCCATTAGGACCTGCCCGGGCTGCAAGTGCCGTTCCGCTTGCTCTGGACCCTTGCTGGCCACTCGCCTGCTCCTCAGTGCCGCTGCTGTGTGGCATCCCAAGGACACTGTGCGAGCATCTCATCTACTCTGTCTGTGCCTGTGTGCTGTCATTCGCCCACTCAGTGCTGTGCCGCGAGGCAACCCAAGTACACTGTGTGGGCAGATCATCTACCTAACGTAACTGTTTCTTTTGGATATTTCACTTGGGTTTCTACTGTCATGCTGCCTATGGTTCCCCGATCGGAGGCAGCTCCTCCCAAATCATTGACTGAATCCCCGTGTGGGTGTGACAGGTGGTGTATTAGCCTGAATTTTCCCGCTTCCTTCTTTGGTACCACGCCCAATGGTGAGACTATCATGTTAGGTAGCGGGGGGGACGGGAAAGGACCGGCCACTCTGCCCAGTTGGACCTCTTTGTCCACCTTCTCTCGCCGCCTCCAAGTTGTCTCGAACTGATTTTAGGTTGCAGCTGTCCCGCCGGGCCTTTGTAAGGGATAGGAAAACCTGCTGTGAACCCTTCCGCTAATTGTAGTTTGTCTGCCTTCTTAGGGTAGGTATCCAATAATGTTATCAGTCTCCTCGTGTTTATGGGAGTGGGCATTGCTCGTCCCCTGCCCAGCCCCTCCCCTCCTTCCCGGGGAACCCCACCTTGGTTGTTACTTCTTTGGGTTGCCTTTTTCTTTGTTTGCCCCCACCTCTTGTGGTTGTCTACATTGGGCGGCCGGGTGGTTCCCCCCGCAGGACCCACAGCTGTGTCTAAACCTACATGCATTCCCCCACTTGCATTCACCCTTGTCATATTTCCAACACAATGCCGTTCGGGATTTTCCTGCGTTCCCCCCTTTACTTCCAGATTGGCCTTTATTCCTGAACTTTTGTCCCTGTCCCTCACTGTTCCCCTTGAAACCTGAGGGACGAAAATTGAGTTTGCGCGTGTCTACCCCTTCCCTGGCCCCCACCATGTGGGTCATGAAGCCCTCCATATCCTGGCAGTCCCACTCCATAATTGGCCATGTCTGCTTTTTCTCTCTAAAACCCTCATCGTTTTTATCGCGCGCACCACACCACATACTCATCAAGCCACTCCGAAACGGCCTATAAACTGGCGACTTATTGGTACTATACTCCTGCTAGGATCTCCAAATGGCAGCCCCAATGTGATGGCCTCTGTTGGAGGGGGTGTGGTAGCCCTGGGACCTTGCTCCATCTTCTCTGGCACTGCCCCAAGCTAACTCGTTATTGGGAGCAGATCCTCGATGACGTCGACAGGGCCTTTAACACTTCTATACCCCGGCTCCCTGCATACACCATCCTGGGCCTCCCCAATGCGCTCACCTTTCCTCTGCGCTCGCTCCGGGGGCGGCAAATGGCGCTGGCGTTGAACGCGGCACACAGGGTTATACTGGCAAGGTGGAAATCGGACAGGGCTCCAGAATATATTCATTGGATACATCAACTTTGGAACCTCTTGGCAATGGAGAAACTCTCTATGGCAGCTGTGGGGAAGTTGGCATACTATGCTAAGACATGGGCGCCTTTCTAAGCGATTCTCTCCACAGAATTTTGCGAACTCACATGCCCGCAATACCTCCGCATCCTTAAGTTGGTCCCGGAGGATACCTCCGTGCTCCCTTAATCCTGCATTTCAATGGCCCCTCCCTACTACCTGACGGACTGGGGTTCCTGTACACTTAGAGTGCGTAACTCTTCACTCACTTTTCTCTTGCTTGGCTCATCGAGGGGACGGGGTGGGGGGAGGGGGCGGGGACTTTGTTTTGGGTTTCCTTTTTTCTGGTTCTCTTGGCTTAGGCCAGTGTTTAACCTCGGAATACCAAGTGGTGCAGCAGCCCCCACAGGCCATCCACCGGCTTATGGGGCCTCTTACTTGCTGGCCAGTGGGTGCGCTGCTATCTAACAGTGACTATAGCTACCGCCTGCCTTAAAACGCGGCCGGCCCTGTTGGGTTGTAGGCGGCTTGCTGTGTTTAAAGCTAATGCCTTACAGTTATGTTGCTGTCATTGATTTGCCTACATATTTGAACCTTTTGTGCCGGCCCGCTGGGTTGTAGGCGACTGAAACTGGTTACCCACTTGGTGTTCTGTCAATAAAAACAGATTTAATACTAAAACCCTCATCGTACCTCAGCCATGCCTCGCCCTGGTACTTCTGGTACGCCTCATGCACTTTCTGCTCATACAATATTAGTGCTGCTGCACTTTGGGGGAACTTCTGAATGAACACGCATGCCAGGGTCCTAAACGCTTTTAGACACTTTTCTATTGTTTTCTCCAACCTGGGTTTGCGCCTGTCCCTTCTGTCCTCCTCTTTTTTACCCTGTGCTGTAAGATCTAAACCCGCCTGGCGCACCTCTAACAAAGAGAATATGTCTATGTACTCTTTGCGCCATATCCTCTCCTTCACTGCTAGTAGGATAAGGTTTGCTAACCCCAGAAGTTTTGTGGTGGTTGGTGGATCGCTCGGGGACGGACGTATGTACTCGCTTGCTAGCTTCCCTCCCAAGTTTTGGCCCTCACCTGCCCCGGCCTTGGCTGGCTGGCTCCCTTCTGGCATGGCTGTGTCAGCTTGTTTGGTGGTCGGGGTACCATCAGCCCCTTCGCCCCCCTTATCCCCATTGCCCCGTGGGTTTCCCTGGCTGACTCCTGCTTTCTCCCTTGGTTCCTGATTTCCCCGTGGTTCCCCCTCATAAGGGTATCCTTGCCCAGGCCATTGCCACCAGGGCATCCAGGGGGCTGCGTAAGGCTGTATTGGACCCCATGCCGCCCCCTGGAATTCTGCTTGGACCTCCCTCGGGTTTCCTGGACCGGGGGGCTGAAAGGACCATGGTCCATTCGCCGTCTAATTGCCTACCCTCATTTGTGGGGCATAGTTTGATAGTAGCGAAGGGTCCCCTTCATGTGTACCATAGTGCCCCTGACTTTTTTCGCACTGCATGCCCCATGCCCTTTGCGTTTCATGCTCACCAGCTCGCTGCCTGCCACGTGTATCCTGAGGGGCCGCCCTGATGGCCTCAGACCCCTCCTCCTCACTGCTGCCCCCTTCAGTCTCCGAGTTGGTCACCATTTCCAGTGGTGTTTGCTCCCTGATCCTGCCCCTGCCTCCATCCTTTGCGTGAGGGCCTCACGCCTTCCGTCTTGGGGCAGCAGGAGATCTCTGTGGTGCTTTTTGTAGCGTCTTTCTTCCAGGTTCAGACGGGGCCGCCGTGTTGGCTGCAAGCCCCTTCTTGCCTGGCCGTTTTGGAGGCGCTGGTGCCACCGCCGGTGCTGGTTTTGACCTTTTCCTGGCTGGCCCTTCTGTTACATGCATGTCCATCCAGGCTTTCTCTTTCAGGGCCACCAATGCTCTGGCTTTCTTTAGGAGGTACTCCAGATCCCCATTGAGCTCGGGCCTGGAGTTTTCCCAGGATGTCCCCATATCCTTCTTGGGGGGCCCGCCACTCGCTGGTGCTTCCATGTAGCATGAGGGTAACCTTTTTTCCCTTGCGGCTGCCCCACGTTTCCCAGCCATGCTCCAATTCACACTCCTGGTTAGTCCTTGTACTCGCCCCCCTCCTGTTTAAAAATGCAAAAACATCGCCGAACGTGGGCCTTGACTTGCTCTTGCGCTTTGGCGCTCCTCTCGTATAATCTTTTAAAAACAAGCCCACAGTCGTTGGCATCCCCGGAGTTGAATAAATAACATTTAGCGTAGGAGTCAGAGACCTTGAAGCCTGGCAGTTCTTTCCCTTCTCCGGCCCACGGGTTCCTTGTCTCTTTAAGGCTCGTCGTCCACCTTCCAGCGGGCTTGCTCTTGCCTCGCTGGGAGAAGTCCCGCCCTACCAGAGCCTTCCTGCTCCTTCGAACGCTGGTGCCGACCCGGCCGCTGCTCCGCTGCAGTTCTCCCGACCGCTGCCCAAGGTGCATCACTCCGCTTTTTCTGGCGTTGTCCTGGAGTTGGGAAGGGCCCTGCTTCGAGTTGCCGCTACAACATGGACTTGGAGCCTCCGCGCTCTGTCGATGATAAGGGTACTGGTTCAAACTGGTCCCCGCCGGGTCCCCGCTGCTGGTCACTCCGCCCTCTCCAAGCGACCAAGGCCAGGATATTCCTCAGGGGGCCACCACGATCAGCATGTTGTCCTGGAGTTGGGAAGGGCCCCGCTTCGAGTTGCTGCTCCGATGTGGACTTGGAACCCACAATCCGTCGACGATAAGGAGACCGATTCAAACTGGTCACCGCCAGGTCCCCGCTGTTGGTCACTCCGCCCGCTCTAAGCGACCAAGCCCAGGATAATTATCTGGATGCCACCACGATCAGCTGCTCTGGTAGGGGGCCTGCAGGTTTGTCATCCTTGGACTTGTCTTGTCCCGGCGGCGCCGACCTTGCTGAATCCACGGACCTCCCACGTCGTTGCACAGGTATGATGTCTGGATTCTGGTTCTTCTGGGGGGTGGGGGGTTCAAGTGTCCAGTCAGGGTTTGCCATCCTTTTTGAACCCCCCAGCCGCTTGCCACCTCCTTCCTTGATTGGGTGGCTAGCGGTTGGCTTGTGGGCAACCAATCTGGTGCCCCCTTTTCGCAGGCTTTGCCGTGGGGGGGTTCCCGCCCCTGGGAGGCATTTGCCACGGGCCCCTACGGGGTCCAGCTTCGCCTTCCTGGCCCGTGTTCCATCACAGCGCACAGCTGTGGAATAGGAGCTGCACCTGTGACTGACCTGACTCCTATGCTCTTACAGTGTTAACGTGTAAAAATGAGAAAATAGTGAAGTGATACTACTTCAAAATGTGCCTTACTACACTGCATAATTTGCCTTTTATTTACGCATAATTTGGTCATCTCCTGCCTCATAATTCCAGCGGCCCTGAATACACACTGATGATTTCAGTCACTATTACACAAGAGGGTGGACCGGATCCCCAGAGCGTGTGAGTGATTGACAACGAACAGAGGGGAGGACACCATTATGAAGGTCATTACTGCAAGCTACCCGAACGGCAGTGGGACAGAAAAAGCGCATCCGTAGAATTACTTCTTGTTGCATCCAGAAACATGAAACAAAAGTTTCATTGATTTTAGGCCACAAGTTTGCACTGCCATCTCAGTAGCACAAATTGTTTTACCGTAATACCTGAATAAAGCAGGCTACTAAGAAAATGCACACTTATTTATCTAAGTTGGTCAGCACATGGAATGTGGTCATAGTTGACATGAATGCGTCTGGACAAAGGGCCTCGCTGCTTGGTCACTTTAACCCGAACCAGAAGGCACAAGATGACCATGTGTTCCCGCCTTCATAATGCAGTGTGCCACTTGTAAACTTCACACTTGCATGTATGCAGCACAATGCTAATGGAATTTTTATTTGAGTTTTGCTTCAACATTTTTTATGCTTATGAACTTGGACTAAAGTGCTTAAAATATTTCAGATGTAGGCGATCTTTTGGGAAAGAAGGGTTTCTAGCACACCCCGGTGCCCCTCAACTGCAATAACTGCCCCCTAGTTATGCATTAACGTACGCTCCAGATTGCACAGATGTGCTGATAAAATCTGTAGCATTATGATTTTTTAGGTCGAGCCTGAGTCAGCACGCATGCGCTGCTCTGCGAGACTTGTTGTTGTGGAGTATGAAAGAGAAGCCCCACCCACTCTCCACTGATATCTGCCATTGGCTTGTGTCATTGTCTTTCGTAAATGCTGCCTTCTGATTCTTTAATAGGCTTGTTAGTCCCTCTTGGTACCGCCTTGCCTTCAACTGTACCCTCCCATGGCGACTGGCCCCTTTACTTTATTTGTTACAGGGACCCTGTTCTTAAGTTTGTGAGCACTCTTTTCTTTAAGGAGTTTTTCTTAGTGGAGGCACGACGTGCACTGCTTCAGCTGGTTATAACTTTCTTTCTGGTATGTGGAGTAGAAGGTTCTGAGAAGCGCTTGATTTTGTGAGTGCCAGTGGCTTGTGGTAGGGGTGGGTACCCTTTAAATATGCACCCTCTGGATTGGAGGACAAAACAGCTTTATTCCTCGGGGGTCTGCCGCGGAGGGAGGGGGAGAAGCAGGCCGAGACTTCTCGTTTTGAGGGACGTCCCTGTCACTACCTTCATTCTGTAGCCCTGTAGCATACCCTCCACATGAGCCTCATTTAAAGGGTCCGCCTGCCACCCTAATCTCGTTCCTGCCTGTGACTCTCTAAATAAGCCTTCCACTCTAATGAGTTCAAACAACGTGGTGAATGCGGGCAGCGATAGCGCCTCGATGTCAGCGGCCCTTCCTTAAACCGCAGTAATAAGGAACGTGAAAACTCTGCTCCACACGTACAAACAATCGTGGGCAGAAACAGCACCACTGAGAGTGGGGATGTGCGAATTTGGGTATTTGATGAGAATTGGGTATTTTAAGAAGGGTGTTTTATGAGAGAGGAAGTAAAACTTGGTGTAGAAGCAGCAGGCATAAGAACAGCGCAATCCTCTCTGCTGAGTAAAGGCGGGTTAACTCCTGTCAGTGATGGCCCATCAAAGCACTCTTATCAGCATAATGCATCTTTTGGACAGAGACTGATGCCCCACCCTCCCCTGAGATCACTTGAGGCCCCCCCTGAGGGTGCCCGCCCCCAAGTTTGAAGACAACTGCTTCTGGGCTCACTCCCTCGCCTCCCCTGATCCCGCCACCCGCTGTGAGGTTCGCCCCTGGTGTCTGAGTGAGGCCCCTCCTCTCAGCTAATCACAAGCTGGCATCTTCCTTGGCTGAGACTTCACGCCCGACCCTCACTTTGCATACCCTGCTACTTAGCTCTGTTATTCAAATGACTTCCGCTGGCATGGAACTAGGGGCACTAGTGGAGATTCCAGTTGTCTAGTCACCGACGGTTTCAGCTGGTCTTAAATGGGTCATATAGGTTAATCAATTTAAAGGTGCACCGCTGAATAAACAGGGACAGTCCAACTATTGCATAATACAGGCCCTGCCTGATACCTAGAAAAAACATATATCGTGGTCTGTTCTGTTGTGAAGCCCTTGGGACAGGCTCATACTGCAAAAAACAGAAATAAAAAAATAGCTGTGCAAGTTACATTTACCGCATTACTAGAAACCTTAAATCTAAGCACCAGCGACTTTTAGAAACTCATGGAGTCGCTAAAGCTGTAGCTGGTGACAGCTTCGTTTCAAATTGTTGAGCAAGTTATGAAACTCGCTTCCGGTTGCAGTTTGCAAACTCTTTTAAAAACCTCCATTTTGAAAGGCGCTTAAGCTGTTCTCATCTCTTCAAATGTGACTGTCTCACCTGTACTTGGACACCCATGTGTAGGTTGGCTTAGTGCGTTATATAAAGCCCGATGATGAAATTGGAGTGTGGTACACAAGAGCTGTGTGTGCTTCACTTACTCCCACTTTACCTCCAAACGAGGGTGAGAAGGAGTATTCAAGTATTGGCCGATGGCATGCGATGCAGATGTTGGGAGGCATCCTCAAGAGAGCAAACGCCAAAGCAGACTCCAGGATTCATAAGGCAGGGCCATGGCATGTGCTCCTGTTTGTCCTGATTCATAAGGCAGGGCCATGGCATGTGCTCCGGTTTGTCCTGATTCATAAGGCAGGGCCATGGCATGTGCTCCTGTCTGTCCATGATTCATAAGGCAGGGCCATGGCATGTGCTCCTGTTTGTCCTGATTCATAAGGCAGGGCCATGGCGTGTGCTCCTGTCTGTCCATGATTCATAAGGCAGGGCCATGGCATGTGCTCCTGTTTGTCCTGATTCATAAGGCAGGGCCATGGCGTGTGCTCATATTTGTCCTGATTCATAAGGCAGGACCATGGAATGTGCTCCTGTTTGTCCTGATTCATAAGGCAGGGCCATGGCATGTGCTCCTGTTTGTCCTGATTTATAAGGCAGGGCCATGGCGTGTGCTCCTGTTTGTCCTGAATTATAAGGCAGGGCCATGGCATGTGCTCCTGTTTGTTCTGATTCATAAGGCAGGGCCAAGGCGTGTGCTCCTGTTTGTCCTGATTCATAAGGCAGGGCCATGGCATGTGCTCCTGTTTGTCCATGATTCATAAGGCAGGGCCATGGCGTGAGCTCCTGTTTGTCAAGGATTCATAAGGCCGGGCTATGGCATGTGCTCCTGTTTGTCCTGATTCATAAGGCAGGGCCAGGGCATGTGCTCCTGTTTGTCCTGATTTATAAGGCAGGGCCATGGCGTGTGCTCCTGTTTGTCCTGATTCATAAGGCAGGGCCATGGCGTGTGCTCCTGTTTGTCCTGATTCATAAGGCAGGACCATGGAATGTGCTCCTGTTTGTCCTGATTCATAAGGCAGGGCCATGGCATGTGCTCCTGTTTGTGCTGATTCATAAGGCAGGGCCATGGCATGTGCTCCTGTTTGTCCTGAATCATAAGGCAGGGCCATGGCGTGTGCTCCTGTATGTGCTGATTCATAAGGCAGGGCCATGGCATGTGCTCCTGTTTGTCCTGAATCATAAGGCAGGGCCATGGCGTGTGCTCCTGTATGTGCTGATTCATAAGGCAGGGCCATGGCATGTGCTCCTGTTTGTCCTGAATCATAAGGCAGGGCCATGGCGTGTGCGCCTGTTTGTCCTGATTCATAAGGCAGGGCCATGGCATGTGCTCCTGTTTGTCCTGATTCATAAGGCAGGGCCATGGCATGTGCTCCTGTTTGTCCTGATTCATAAGGCAGGGCCATGGCATGTGATCCTGTTTGTCCATGATTCATAAGGCAGGGCCATGGCACGTGCTCCTGTTTGTCCTGATTCATAAGGCAGGGCCATGGCATGTGCTCCGGTTTGTCCTGATTCATAAGGCAGGGCCATGGCATGTGCTCCTGTTTGTCCTGATTCATAAGGCAGGGCCATGGCATGTGATCCTGTTTGTCCTGCTGCTTCTCCCATGTCACAGCCTGAATCATTCACTGGTATAAATGAGGATGTGAGTGGACATTTTTTAGAGGTGGTTGCGGAAATAGAAACACTTCTCTTTAAACGATCCACAGTTGTAACAGCAGGTAAGTATTGTAGTCTTTTCACTTTTCATTGGGCAAAGTAAAAAAAAACATGTTCTCTGCACATACACAAGCGGACATTTTACAATGATAGGAGTTTGAGGACCATCATTCCCTTTCAGGGAAATCTAATACAATAATCCATATTAGTTCCTATATCTTTCTTTATACAAGATCCCTGCTGTAGGGCGTGTGTCCAAAAAGCTATTGCCTTGTGTTATTCACACATATTTTAGTGAGCACTTCACACCATCTACAATTTATTCATGTGATGCCAGGGAGAACAGGCATCTTGCTTAGGCCATGCTTAGGCCATGAAACCTATCCTCGTGTACATGTTGCTTAAGTTCAGTTCCATGATAGTTCTTTTCTCTGAGCTTTAACTTTAATGTATTAAAACATATGCAAAAATGGATTATTAGTTGAGAAGGGTAAGTACTCACCTCAAGTAATAATCGTATTCCTTGTCAGGGTGAACCACCAAAGTAACTAATTAAACATGGGCTCAATCCCCTCGTAGCTATGGCACAGAGCAGACAGGCTTAAGTATTTCATTATTGTTGGGCTCTAAAGGGTATCCGTGCCAGTTTTGGTACTAGAGCCTACTAGCGAATGAATACAAACTGCTCTTCCTGCCGTTGATGCATAGGCACTTACCACCAGTGTTGAACTGGTGTAACTGCTTGCACAACAAAGTGTATTAACACAATAAAACTGGTATAAAGGAAGGTGTAACTCACAGCGGGTGGCGGGATCCGTATTTACAAACCTTTTTTCTGGAAAACTTCACCAAGTTCTAGGGGAAGTTTCGCAAAAGTCAGAAAGTTGCAAAGTCTTACACTTGCCTGATTTGAGGGGAAAATCATGAATTTTGTGACAATTTATGCACTAAAAAGAAAGCTTCAGAATCTTCACACATTTGCCATTGTGCATAAATAACTCTGCCAACTGCAGTGAAAAGGTCTGCATGTGTTTTCCATCTTGGCTGGGCTTAATTCGAGTGAAAATTATCTTGCAACATGTTCAAAATGGTCTTGCAATGAACAGAAAAACTTTCTATGGTGTGGAAACAAACAACTGGGAAAACGCAACATTATATTACAATGAAATTTGGGAGACCCCACTGTCATGCCACGCTCTTCCATGGAGCACAGTGATCAATTTATTTTAAAAAATCAGTGCAGGAGATCAGAGTTTCCCTATGGAGTCTACTGCTAGTGCTCATGAATGCAGTTCTTACCGAACACAAATATTGGCTAGCTTGACTCCATCTCATGCATTTTCCTTCCACTACCCTACACTTCCTGTCACATTACCTCACTCTTGCAATTACCTTTTCCCTCTTTCCCTTCTCGGTTACTATTTTCCTGTCCTTCTCTCATTCCTTCTTTCTCCTTTTTAGGGCGAGCCTGGGCAGCGCATGCGCTGCTGCGAGGCATGCAGTATTGGTGTATGTACTTGAAGCCCCGCCCACTCCCCGCCCATATTTGTCATTGGCTTGTGTCATTGTCCTTTGTGAACGCTGGCTTCCGAGTCGGTATTAGGCTTGTTAGTCCCTCCTTGGTACCGCCTTGTCTGCATTTGTAACCTCCCATGAGGACTGGCCCTTTTACTTCGGTTGCGACACGGTATGTCTTATTTAGTCTGTAAGCACTATTTTTTTAATGAGTTTCTCCTACTGCAGGCACGACGTGCTTTCCTCACATTCAGCATTCAGCGCACCATGCGCGCTTTCACTTTTAAGCAGCCCCGAAAAAATGGCGGCCGCTTCTTTGAAGTGAAATAGGTCTTGCATTCACAAGAGTTTGAGCTATTGCCATTGTAAATGACAATAGCTTAAAATCTCGAAAATGCAAGACCTATTGCATTGCAAATGCTTGTTTTATAAGCTCAGAAATGTTTTAAAGTGTCAATGTTCTGTCCTACATTTCAACCAGATTTGAATTGTCAAAGAAAATAATGATTGCACTTTTTGTGCGAATATGTGTGTGTTTGTGTACATGTACCAGTGTGTGTGCACGCGTGAGTTTGTTATGTGTGCGCGCGTGAGAGTGCTTTTGGAGACAAAGTGTGAAAGTCTCTGCTGAGGTGGGAACTGTTTCCATGGTACCCACCACAAGTTGTGACTTCAAGCCCCAGTTAAAGTCTGTGAAAAGGTGCGCATGCGCCTTAACATCTGCATCTTACTAGAACGTTCCTTTTTCAGGGTTACTGAGCTACCTCACGAGAGCTTTGCAATCTTCTTCCCGCTTCCAAGCCTGAGGTGTGCGGCCACTCCCTTGCAAGGCAAGGAGAGGAATCTGCTCAACCAACACAGACATTCGTATGATCTTCATCGAGGCTCGAGTTAATTAATTTGCAATCTGTGACCAATTAATTGTCCATTTTTGTGATGGGCACTCTAATATATAACACCTAGCACCCGGGTTTAAGTGGGCCGGGTCTCACCGGTGCTGAGCACTGGCAGTTTTTTTAAGGGGGCAGTGGCGGCTTGTGGGATTTGAAACTGGTGAGGCGTATGCAGAACGAATCAACGTATGCGAGCGAGCCCGACGGCAATAAGGGGGTTTCGGGGGTGTTCTCCCCCCATGAAGAAATTTTATAAAAATTGGCGTCTCTTTGGTGCGATTTTCAGCACTATTTCTGTGATCAATTGACTAAAAATTCAGTTCTTATAGGCATTCATAAAAGAAAACTCATACATTATTTCAGAGAATTTCTGTGTTGCCAAGCAAGTCTGACTTCTGAAGAGGGCTAGGGTACTAAGCAAGACTGCTTTGGCTCTACCCTTTCCAATAGAAAACACTAGTTAGCGATGTGAACAAGTTCAATGGACAAACCTGGGGTCTAGGGAGAGTCCCTCTCCTGAGAAAGAAATTTAAAAAAGATTGCAAATGGTGCATTTTAAAGCAAATGAATGCAGCGATAAAGCAAGGCTTATTAAGCAGTGGGAACGTATAGTCTTGAAATATTAAAAACTGCCCCGTATCTTCTTGCATTAATTTGTTCAACACTTACTGTAATATGTAAATTGTTCTGCATGACAACTTTAGCCATTTAAAATGGCACACTTCAAGTGGATCCCCACCGAAACAAGAAAAACAGTCACCCAGGCCCTCGTCACCAGCAGGCTGGACTACGGAAACGCCCTCTACGCAGGAATGACGGCTAAGCTCCTGAGACGGCTGCAACGCATCCAGAACGCCTCTGCACGTCTTATCCTCGACATCCCCCAACGCAGCCACATCACACCCCACCTGAGAGACCTGCACTGGCTCCCTGTCAACAAGAGGATAACCTTCAAGCTCCTCACCCACGCACACAAAGCACTCCACAACTCCGGACCAGCCTACCTCAACAGACGACTCAGCTTCTACACCCCCACCCGCCAGCTCCGCTCGACCAGCCTCGCCCTCGCCACAGTCCCCCGCATCCGGAAAACGACCGCCGGCGGCAGATCCTTCTCCCACCTCGCCGCCAAGACCTGGAACACCCTCCCCACCAACCTCCGACAGACCCAAGACCTACTGGCCTTCAGAAGACTCCTCAAGACCTGGCTCTTCGATCAGTAGCAGCACCACCCCCCTCTTCCCCCAGCGCCTTGAGACCCTCGCGGGTATGTAGTGCGCTTTATAAGTGACATGATTGATTGATTGATTGATGCTTGCCCAGTGTCTTGCACTGCATGCAGCATTAACTTTGGAAAAATATGCTCTAACCAGACTTCGGGAAGCACCCACAGCTGCTGACTAACCAGTCATATAGAAATATGTGCAGACAGGTCTTTAAGTGAGATGAAAAAAGTGGGTGCTCCCTATAAAGGAACATGCCAAATACATGTCTGTGATTCCCATAGTGTGCCATCAGACCGGTATTTTGGTTTCTCTCTGAGATGTAATTTTATCCAGATAAATGGCACAGCAACTGACATACGCCTAAAGCCTGTCAGTATGATTGGCTTTGTCACTGGGTGTTAGCTGTTTAAGATAAATGAGTAACAACAATGATTTCTTATAAATAATTAACATTGAAAATGTTTAAATTCTTAAATTCTGAAATAGTGAGTCTGTGAATTAAATAGCATTGAGGCCTGTGGAAGGAGTTTTGGCCTTCAATTATGTGTGCTTTATGTTAGATAAGTATCCTCTTTTTCTCTGCATATCTTGTCCATCTGCACATCTTCAACCCCCTCTCTTTCCTCTTCAGCATCCTCTTTTCACTCTTCCCCGAATGCCCGTCCTCACATCTGTCACTTCACCGCCCCCAACATGCACTGCACTCCCTCAAATATAGGCACTTTAATTTCTCTTACTTTTGCCTTGCAAATATTTTGACATCAGTGTACCCCCTCCACACACATTTCCACAGAATTTCAGTTGCAAATGGAATACACAAACATTGTTCTGTGTGCTCTGCAGAGGCCAACCCACTGACAGGCACTTGGTTTGGCTTCAGCCTCAGCGCCTGAGAGCTCAATCAAAGCCCCTCATAAACACCTGGCATGGCTCAAGCCTCAAAGTATGCACAGAAAAAAATACAGATAAACAACAACATTATAAAATAGTGAACTCTTGGGGAATGCAAGATCAAGTAAACATGTAAAATAAGAGAGGAACTAAATCGCTGAAATGCATTCCCTCGACGTTTTTAACATTCATTGTTTGCAAGTCAATCCATGTTTTTGGCATCAGAAACAGCAATGGCAGGACGCACAACATCATCTATGCAAATAACCTTATGCCGCACGACCACACCTTGGCACGGCACAGAACTCCATATTGGTAAACATGGGGTGGCACAGAACATAATCTATGTAAATAACTCCATGCCACACGACAGCATCATGGCACATAACTCCATCTTGGTAAAACATGGCATGACACATAACATAGTCTATGTAAATAACACCATATCACACAACAACGTCACAGCATGGCACAGAACTCCGTCTAGGTAAAGCATGGCACATAGCATAATCTATGTAAATAAAACCATGTTACACGACAACATCATGGCATGGCACTTCGAGCCATCTGAGTAAATGATGGCAGGATGCACAACGCCATGGCACATCCCGGCAGGGCGCATGACATTTTAGGTAAACAATGACAAGAAGCACAACATCATTTTCAGAAATTACACAAGCTACACGACCACATCGTAGCATGCCACACAGCATCAGGTAGGTCAACCACTGCAAGGCATACACCAAGTAGGAAACAATCCTATGCCCATCGGCCGCAACATAACATTGCACACAACATCACCCATGTGAACATTGGCATGCCACACAACTTCATCAGTTTAAATAGTGGTTTGGTGCATACTCCACCAACATACATATTTACATGGCACACAACCTAAGCTAGAAAAATAACACTAAATATACAACATCACGGCATCTACAGCATTTCTTCGTTATGCCACATCATCTCGCCACGTTCATGGCAAGGCCTCAAGTCACACTAGGCCTGGTTTGCAAAGTGCACAAACTTGCTCCTTCGACGTGACTTTTTGTACTCGAGATATTTTATTCTTTCCCCAGTAAGCTGTAGAAACACGTTTTCACGATGATTAATTTAAAAACACTGTTTCCAGTCTGGTTTCAAGTGAGCTCATCCCATAATCAAGGTACAAAGCCGAATGTAGTATCATGCAAATATCTGTGAAGTGAGAGCTGCACACGTTATGTTATTGACACTTATATAGCGCAAACTGTTACCCAAGGGTGTCCTGGCGCTCAATGAAGTTATAGAGGGAAACCTGAGTCAAGAGCAGAAAATTAAAAGCCTAAGACTATGCGGTAAAGAGCCAAGTTTTCAGAGCCTTTCTAAAAGCCAACAGATTTGGCTGAGATCTCAACTGCAGCGGAAGGCCATTCCATGCCTTGGCTGCGCTAACCACAAAGCTTCTTCCACCCCAGTTGGCCTTTTTTACAAAGGGCACTGATACCAGTTTAGCTTCTGAAGAGCGTAAACATCTAGTTGGTGTGTACCATTGGAATTGCGTAATGAGATGGTTGGGCCCAGTTTTATGCAGGGCTTTATGCACTATACATAGGGCCTTAAATGTTACCCGTTTTCGCATCGGCAACCAGTGAAGTCTTTTAATCTCTGCTGAGATGGAGGCATGTTTTGGGATGCCGGACAGTAGTCTGGCCGCTGCATTTTGTAGAAGTTGCAATTTGTTCATCAGACCTTCCTGAATGTTGAGATATAAACTGTTACAATAATCTAGTCTGGACATCACTAGAGCAGTAATCACTAACTGACGGCTATCATTAGGTAAAACATGTATGATCTTCCTACAAGTTTTTAATATATAGGAGGTGGATGAAACTACTGCATTCACCTGATCCTTGAGTTTAAGTTTATTGTCTATCCAGACTCCTAAATTCTTTGCCTTTTTGGCAGGCGTGGGAAGAAGACCTAGAGAGTCAGGCCACCAAGTTGAGTTCCAAAAGTTAGCATCATTGCTAAACAAGACTACCTCTGTCTTACTGGAATTTAATTTTAGGCAGTTTTGGGCCATCCAATTGCCCACTGCTATCATGCAGTTGTGAAATTTGGCTGCCGTTCCCTGCAACTCTCCTGGCCTCAATGACACTACAATTTGGGTGTCATCTGCGTATGATGTTAAGTTGAACCCAAATGATTCAATCAGGGGAGCTAAGAGCGACACATAAATATTAAAAAGTGTTGGGCTCAGGGACAACCCCTGAGGAACCCCACAAGGCAGAGAAAGAGGTTTAGATGAGAATTCGCCAAGGGTGACTGTCTGTTGTCTGTCTGAAAGGAAGGATTTAAGTAGTTTCCATGCTAAACCCTGAACTCCAATCTCTTGTAACCGGTCCATCAACAGGGCATGGTGGACCGTATCGAAGGCCACAGAGAGATCCAGCATAATCATAGCTGCTTTTCCTCCCCGGTCGAGAGTAGTCCTAATCTCCTCTGTGGTTTTAAGTAGCGCAGTTTCCGTACTATGACCACTGCGAAAGCCATATTGAGTGGAGTCAAGTATCTGAGCTTCTTCCAGGAAGGTGCCCAGTTGTTCATTCATCATTTTCTCTGCAATTTGTGCCGGGAGAGGGAGTCTGGATATGGGTCTGAAATTATTCACATTACCGGGATCCAGACTCGTTTTTTTTAGCAGTGGTAATATTAGTGCTTCTTTCCACAACCTGGGAAAGTGTCCCTCAGTGAACATAGCATTTATAATGTGGGTCAAAGTAGGAGCCACAGATTCAGCTGCCAATTTTAAAAACGAGACTGGGCATGGATCCAGAGGTGATCCCGTTTTCATTTTCAAGAGTACATTTAAAGTGTCCATGGTGGTTTTTGCAGTGAACTGGACAAGTTGTAGCCTAGTACTTGTTTCTATTTCAGAGTCCGGATTTTTAATAGGGATCATATTCCCAAAACCAGTAAAGGATGAGAAGATAACCTCCACTTTGTCAAAAAAGAACTTTGCAATTTTGTCACATAGTTCCTGGCTGGCCTGAATAGGTTGAGGAGCTGGATGCGCTAAGGCATTTACAGTATTAAAAAGTTCTTTAGTGGAGTTTTTTGCTAAGTTAATTTTCTTCACAAAAAACTCTTGCTTTGTTTCTTGCAGCATCTTTTTATATTGGACTAATCCATTTTTATATTCATGTTTTTCTTTGTCCTTATACTCCCTCCTCCATGATCTCTCAAGATGCTTACAGACCAGTTTCAGGTCTCTGAGTTCCTGGGTGTACCATGGAGCAGAGGGACGTGCTCTATTGGAACGAATACGTTTTTCAGGGGCAAGATTGTTACCGGCTGCATTCAGCCAGTTGGTGTATTGCAACGCCGCCTCATCCAAATCTGTATGAGGATTAAAAAGTGTGGAGGTTAACACCTCCTGTAGTTCTTCTGCATTTACTTTGTTCCATGCCCTACTTGTTAGTTGTTTAGTAGCAGATTTTATCACATGTCGCTCTGGCACAGCCATTGTGAACAGCACAACTTTGTGATCTGACCAGATCACTGGGAGAAGATCTGAAACTGATATTTGCATGTTATTTGTGAATATGCCATCCAAAGTATGTCCTGCTTTATGGGTAGGACCATTAACCAGTTGTTTTAAATCAAAATTACTCATCATCTCTAGCAAATTTAAGGTGTCTGGGTCTGTTTGTGCTTCCAAATGGAAGTTAAAATCTCCTAAAATAGTATAAGAGCTGACACTTAACCAATTTTCAAACATACAGGCAGCTTTTATAATAAACGGGTTTCTCGGGCCCGGTGGTCTGTAAATGAGTGTGTCCTTAAAAGTATAGTGATTTGAGATATAGAAACAAAAATCCAGAGCTTCACATTCGTCATTTGATGAAGGCTTAAATGAGGCTGTAATTGATTTATGATAGATTACTGCCAGACCGCCCCCCTTCTTATGTGATCAATTTAAGGTAAAGGAGAGATAGTCCGGTGGTGTTGCTTTAATCAAATCCGGACCTGAAGCATCATCCGTCCAAGATTCGGTTATAAATGCAATACTAATATTTTCATCTTCAATGAGGGAGGAGCATTCCAAACTATGTTTAACTAGAGACCTTGCATTAAACAGGGCGTACTTCCCAATTTTTACTTCCTCTTGTCGTTTTTTGTTTTTACCTGTACTTTGTCTCTCTTTAATCATTTCAAATACAAGAAACGGCAATTTAATAAGGCAGCCAGGGCAGGTTAGTTGAGTATGCATGGGCCTATTGTCCATTGAAATGCATAAACAGTCAGCTTTAAGAGGAGTATTGTTAGGATTAAGATTATGCAGATCCCTGCTAGAGTAATTAAGTGATTGGGCTTTACCTGTGCCACATCCGGCATGAGGACTACCCCTCACTCACCTAGGATTAAATATTAATTTCAAATGGCCCACTATTACAAATATTGAGTGTAATCGTTTCTATTGCATATTCCATTTTTTTTGTTCAAGTCCGACTACTCAATCTTTCATCAATGTTCTTGTCTCTGAACTCCGTGGCCCTATCAGTGTTAACAGTCTGCTCAGCCCTACAAGGCTTGGAAGGGAAGGGCAAGTCTTGTAGGCCAGGGCCCCACACTCAGACCACACAGGTGGAGCAGCGTTCCCCGCTTCGCTATCAATTTAAAGTTCAGAGCGCTGAAGCCAAAGCGTGGGTGGTGCAGGGAGTCCGGCGCCCCCCCACAGGATAATCAGTGCAGCCCCTCCTAAACCTCCCCTACTTGTGCGTTGCAGTCACCTCACTCCTCACCTGCCTTAGTGGAGTTAAACTCGGGAAGCCAAAGGGAACGCGCCTATTTCCAAAGCAGGCTCAATTCAGCTTGGCGCAATCGAGGAAGGATTCGCCGCATAAACCCCCGCTACTAGGGGGGGGGGATCCTTCAGGTAGGCAGTTGGACTAGGGTGCAGCACAATAGTTATCAGTAAATTATACCTCCACAGCATGGATAAGACGCTCCGTCTTATGCCGGATGGTGGCAAAGCTCCTTATTCGCAATACTCGAGTCGCGGGGGTGTTGCGCGGGGGTGGGGGATGGCCGGGGGAGTTTTAATAAAATTTTAAAAAACTTACCTGACCGTGACAGGTCCGCGCCGCCTCTGCTTCTGCTCCACACTACCTCTGCTTCTGCTCCTGGGCCGGTCCCGCGCCTTCTGCACAACAGCCCTCAGGCTGCGCGGTGTCTCAGGCAGCCAATCCAGATGCTGCATTAGCAGCGCCAGGATTGGCTAGGGCATGGAGACGGCCCGCCGATTAGGAGACCGGGGGCTGCTGCATGAAGCAATCCTCGGCCTCTCGGGTCCCCCCTCGCTCTCCCATGGTAGTAGGTGGCTGGCCTGTAGTGCGCATATTCGGGCTGGTCATAATAATGACCAGCCCAAAAACGAGCATGCGCACACTATTGCAAGCGCTGCTGTCAGACTGCTGTCACTCAACCCTTGCTGCCGCAGCCAGCCCCGCCCCCACCCCCTTCAGCGGCCAATTGCCTGAGACTGCCAGTGCCGACTGCGAGCGGAGCGACTAGTAGTTAACAGTTAACAATTATCTGAACTACTTCTAGTTGCTTGACGCTTGCGTGAATGGGGCCATGTGGCTAGTGGGGCAACGCCCCAGCGCCCCAATGGACGCACCGCCACTGCCACGTTCATGGCAAGGCCTCAAGTCACACTAGGCCTGGTATGCAAAGTGCACAAACTTGCTCCTTCGACGTGACTTTTTGTACTCGAGATATTTTATTCTTTCCCCAGTAAACTGTAGAAACACGTTTTCACGATGATTAATTTAAAAACACTGTTTCCAGTCTGGTTTCAAGTGAGCTCATCCCATAATCAAGGTGCAAAGCCGAATGTAGTATCATGCAAATATCTGAGAAGTGAGAGCTGCACACAAGTTATATGACACACTACCCCTCACTCACCTAAGATTAAATATTAATTTCAAATGGCCCACTATTACAAATATTGAGTGTAATCGTTTCTATTGCATATTCCATTTTTTTTGTTCAAGTCCGACTACTCAATCTTTCATCAATGTTCTTGTCTCTGAACTCCGTGGCCCTATCAGTGTTAACAGTCTGCTCAACCCTACAAGGCTTGGAAGGGAAGGGCAAGTCTTGCAGGCCAGGGCCCCGCACTCAGACCACGCAGGTGGAGCAGCGTTCCCCGCTTCGCTATCAATTTAAGTTCAGAGCGCTGAAGCCAAAGCGTGGGTAGTGCAGGGAGTCCGGCGCCCCCCCACAGGATAATCAGTGCAGCCCCTCCTCAACCTCCCCTACTTGTGCGTTGAAGTCACCTCACTCCTCACCTGCCATAGTGGAGTTAAACTCGGGAAGCCAAAGGGAACGCGCCTACTTCCAAAGCAGGCTCAATTCAGCTTGGGGCATACGAGGAAGGTTTTGCCGCATAAACCCCCGCTACGAGGGGGGGGGGGGGATCCTTCAGGTAGGCAGTTGGACTAGGGTGCAGCACAAAAGTTATCAGTAAATTATACACCCACAGCATGGATAAGACGCTCCGTCTTATGCCGGATGGTGGCAAAGCTCCTTATTCGCAATACTCGAGTCGTGGGGGTGTCGCACGGGGTGGGGGCCGGCCGGGGGTGTTTTAATAAAATTTAAAAAAACTTACCTGACCGGTCCGCGCCGCCTCTGCTTCTGCTCCGCGCCGCCTCTGCTTCTGGGCCGGTCCCGCGCCTTCTGCACAACAGCGCTCAGGCTGCGCGGTGTCTCAGGCAGCCAATCCAGACGCTGCATTAGCAGCGCCAGGATTGGCTAGGGCATGGAGACGGCCCGCCCATTAGGAGACCGGGGGCTGCTGCATGAAGTAACCCTCGGCCTCTCGGGTCCCCCCTCGCTCACCCATGGTAGTAGGTGGCTGGCCTGTAGTGCGCATGTTCGGGCTGGTCATAAAAATGACCAGCCCAAAATCGAGCATGCGCACACTATTGCAAGCGCTGCTGTCAGCCTGCTCTCACTCACCCTTGCTGCCGCAGCCAGCCCCGCCCCTACCCCTTCAGCGGCCGATTGCCTGAGACTGCCAGTGCCGACTGCGAGCGGAGCGACAAGCGACTAGTAGTTAACAGTTAACAATTATCTGAACTACTTCTAGTTGCTTGCTGCTTGCGTGAATGGGGCCATGTGGCTAGTGGGGCAACGCCCCAGCGCCCCAATGGACGCACCGCCACTGGGGGGCTCGAAACGGGTCTCTAACGGGCTCTGTTTTGTGCCCTGGCACAGGCGGTCCGTTTTTTTCTGGACTGCAGTGACAGCAGACACATCGATGTGCATGTGCTCACACTGCTCATTTCTCACAAGGGGAATTTTTTTTTTAAAAACTTACCTTACTGGATCCAGTGCCACCTCCGCTCCTGGCCGGGTCCCGCGTTTTCCTGCTGCTTTCCTGCTCACCTGCCTCCGGCAGGAACAGGAAGCAGGCAGCCTCCCTCCCCTCCCCTAAGCCAATCACAACGCTGCAATGGCAGCGTTGTGATTGGTGGGGACGGCGCCCAGTCGGGCGCCTATGGGGAGGCCATTTTCTCCAGGCTACATAGAGAAAATGGAGCGTGCGCATGACTGCTTTGGTCAGCCCCAGAGGGTTGACCAAACAGTCAGGTCCCACAGCATTGGGCATGCCACTCTTCCCCTTCATGCCCACCCGCCCGCCCGCCCCCAACCAGGTATACCCTTCTGCTTTCTCGCAGTGCGAGAAGCAAAAACATAGAATGGTAGTTTTACCATTTTATGTTTCTTCTTCTCGCACTGCGAGCTGCACCTGCTTCCAGATACCAATTGCTCTCATGCAGTTATGTAGTTGGGAACTTGTGTAGTTAAAGTTGTCGGAGGCTGACAACACGATTTGTGTGTCATCTGCATAGGAAGTAGGAGAAAACCCAAAGGACCTGATGAGAGAGGCTAATTCAGTGACAAATATATTGAAAAGTTAGGGGCTGAGTGAGGACCCATGCAAGGACCCCACAAGGAAGGGAGAACGGTTTAGAAGTGAAACTATCCAGAATCACTGAGTGTTTTCTATCCTTCAAGAAGGATTCCAGAAGTGCTAGGGCTCTGCTATTTATGCCCAAAGGTTCGAGGCGATGGATCAGTATAGATTGATCCACCATGTTAAAAGACGCTGATAGGTCAAGAAGGATGAGGGCTGTCGTGCCTCCCTCATTCAGGGCGGTCCTTAACTCATCAGTGGCAACTCATCAGTGAATCTAGTTCCACACTCTCACTGCTGGGTCCTGCCTCCTGTGCCCTCCTCTGCTGCCTCCTGTACCCCTGTCTCCTCTACACTCCTCCTGTGCCCTCCTCTCCTGTGACCCTGCCTCCTGTGCCCTCCTCTGCTGCCTCCTGTACCCCTGTCTCCTCTACACTCCTCCTGTGCCCTCCTCTCCTGTGACCCTGCCTCCTGTGCCCTCCTCTGCTGCCTCCTGTATCCCTGTCTCCTGTACACTACTCCTGTGCTCTCCTCTCCTGTGCCCCTTCCTCATGTGTCACACTGGGAGATAACATGGGAGGGTTCCTTGCATCCTTTGGGTATGGGTTAATGTAGGGATCTGGCTCTTTATGTGATATATCAAAAGTCTGATATACTGTGAAAAGAGTCCAGGGGTTTCCTTATGAGTGGACAGGGGCTTGCTGTGCAATCTCAAAGTGCACTTTTAGGGGGTAGTGTGGTCGAATAGCCTTACGCTTAACACAGAGAAGTGCAAGACATCTGCAAATACACACAATGATCAATAAATTATGCACATGACTCAAGAAGGAGATCCACACCACTTTATAAAAATAGCAAGTATCTTTATATAGGTTTAAGCATCAGAGAAAAATTGTTCAGGTAAGTAGGTTTTTGAATATAAATTCTTTTCAGTTCAAAAAGTGAATACTGCAATTTTTGAGGTCTGCAATCTTATCCTATGGAAGAAAGAAACATTTTTTTTTATTTAAATATTTATTTAATGTGATTTTATATAGCGCAAACTTTACCAGAAGGTGTCAGAGCGCTTTACAAAAGGACCAGTTACATTACATAAGGACTTCAGAGTACATGAGTTACATAAAAGATACAAACAGAAAAACTCTAAATTCACATAAGAATGGTAGTAAGTGCAAAAGTCTACTACAGATAGAGTTACATATATAAAAGTTGCAAATTAACTCAAGGCAAAGATACAAACAGATAAACTCTAAATTCACATAAGAATGGTAGTAAGTACATAAGACTACTACAGATACCAGTGGTTAGAGTTACATATATACAAGTTGCAAATTCACTCAAGATTACATTTTAATGAAAGTTGCAGTGGTTAGGGTTGGACATATATAAAATACATATTTACACAGCATGATCTTCTTGCCATTGTTTGGGTTCTTGCTTACAGCCGGGCCTTCTGGGTGTTGTTACACTCACAGGGGGTGGAGGGATCCCGAGCTGGTGATGTCCACAGCGCTCCACATGTAGCAGTTGAGGTCCATAGCAGGGCTCTTTGCCATGTTGTTTACAGGGACAGGCAGTTTCCCGCCAGCAGCGAGCGCAGCTCCCCCACGCTGCGGGGCACCAAGTGCACCCCTACAGCCCCTACAAGCAGCAGGTGAGGTCTGCCGCAGGGCTCCTCCCCACCTCTACGTCCACCGGTGCAGGCAGTCTCTGGCCACAGGACGTACAGGCCATCTTCCAGAAGCCCCAGGTATAAAATGGCGGCTGGCCTCTCCTCAAGCAGGGGGTATGTGTCTTCTTGTCCCCAGGTAGATCTTCTGCAGTGATGGGGAAGGGGAAGCTACAGTAGGTGGTGCGACCTGTGTGGTCCGCTCAGTCAGAGTGTTCCCCCTGCGGCCTACCTGATGACCGACTGGCCGCTTCAGATCCCCCAGGCTTCCGCTGCATCTTGACGCCTCAAGTGCAGACTAGGGCACCCTCAAAGTCCGGCGGGTGACTCCAGAGTTGCGGTGCGAGGGGTTCCCGTTCCCTCCTTGGGAGTGTCGGCCCTCGCACTTGATGTAGAGATTGCCCCGTAGCGGCGGGGAAGAAGAGACCTCAGCTGTGGTGTGTTCAGCATGGCCCCGGGGGCCGGGGCCTCTTTGCTGCGATCCACTAAAGTGTTTTCCACAACATGATGCCACCCCAGTGGGTCGAAGAAGGCGGGTGGGGCTCAGGCGGACACCACCGGGGCTCAGCAAGCGCCTCCGGCCGCGCAGCCAGCGCCCGGCCAGGACAGTGCAGCAAACGGGTACAGTACAGCGACTTACGGGACCAATTTCCAGGAGTTAACGTGAGTGGTGGGCAAGGTCCAAGACAGCCCCAACAGTACACCACCAGCGGCAAAGGGGCAGCTAGGTGCTGGGTGCAAAACAGAGTTAGGAGTCCAATAGGTTTCTATGGAGATCGGTCACTGCGAAAAGAGGCTGCAGGCTCTGGCTGGAAAGCCAGTCGGGGTGTACCAACAGGGGGTTCAAGGCTTGCGATGCTCAGGGATGTAGGGACTCCTGAGGTCCTCTTCTCCTTGGCCTGGGGGCGACGGATGCAGAGGTGGCTTTAGGTGTTGGGTTTTCTTACCAGAATAGTCGCAGTCGAGGGGGCTTGTGTGCCGTGGCTGCAGGAGACGTTGGGGTGAAACCACAAGTGACTCGAGCTCTGGAGGGCTGGGGAACCTTGTTGGCATTGGTGGCCCACTTCAACTCGAGCCAGAGGAGACCGGTGCAGTGGTAGCTTCAGGTGTTGGGTTTTGGAGGTTCCAGAGGCTTCATAGTCCCTGATCTTGAAGTTTCTGCAGGATGCAGGGAACAGTTCTGCTGTTCTTCAGGAGGTCTTGATCTTTATCAAAGGCAGGCAGTCCTCCCAGGGATATGGAATCAATAGCTGCCGGATGAGTTGACTCTGGTGCAGGTTGACCAGTGATGCAGACAGGCCGGCTGGGTTGGCACCAGGTCAGCTGATTCTTCTCTCCTCTTCTGCTTTTGCGACTCGTCTGTGTCCTCTCTACTTAGGTCATCAGGATATGAGTTTCTGGTGCCAGGGACTGTCCTAAATACTCAATTTAGGGGTGTTAGGCGAGTGTAGGGTAGAGTCACTGGGTTACTGACCCTTGGGGTCACTATGCCCCCCAATGTGACCACATCCTGTGGGAAGTGGGCAAAACTCTGTCCCAGAATCCCTAAGTTTGCCATCACAAAAGAGGCTACTTCTGTAAAATCGTGCCCCCCCCAGTGTAACCCACCTTAGTGATGGTACTAGCTTGGGGCTGGCACGCCTACATGACTAGCTAATTTTCCCACCTGTCCAGGTGCCAAGGGAGTCCTGGACAAGGGGGGCTTCATCTCCTGTGAGTGAAGCCAGATTCACATTCCAAAGACAGCAGCTCTTTGAAGTTTGCTGCCACAGTGAGGCTAATCATGCAGGTCATCCTGTGGTAGGGGGTATTACACCCTCTTCCCAGACAGGCTTTTGTTCTTAGCCTCCTGAGAGCAAAGGCTTTCACCCCAGGAGGTCAGAACAGCATTTCGAGTGACAGGCTTACAGAAACAAGGCAGAGAGCACATCAGTGGCTGCTAGGTTTTCAGGGGGCACCTCTAATGTGCCCTCTGGGTGTATTGCAGTGTTGGATTTATTAATATATAAATCCAAAATTGGAATCAGTGTGGGTTTATCAATACAAGATGTTTGATACCAAACATCCCTATCTTCAGTGAAGCCATCATGTAGCAGGGTGACTCGTTTTCACCACTGTCCAGCAAATGTCTTAAAATGGCTTCTCTGGTCACTTGCATTGGCAGTAATAGGACTTACCAGCACAGGCGCATATCTGCTCATGCAGGTATCCCCTCACATGTAATACTAAGTAACCTGCCTTAGGGCTGTCAGGCCTGCTGCAGGGGTGACTTACAAGTAGTACATGCAGTGGTAGAGGCATGGCACACAGGGGTGTGTGTTATGTCATGTTTTCACTTTCATCTGCACCAAGACACGCAACTTGCAATTGCAGTCATGCATGTGCTTGGTGAGGGGTACCCTAGGATGGCACAATTCATGCTGCAGCTCTTGGGTGACCTTCAGTTCGTACCCTAGTCCCTAAGAATCAGGGTACCATCTGCTAGGACATTACAGTTGTAGCTAAAGGTTTTGCCAATTGGGGAAACAATTGCACAGTTTTGGGAAAGAGCTCTGGCACTGGGGACCTGGTTAGCAGGAACCCAGTGCACTTTCAGTCAAAATAACATCATTTACTTGGCTAAAAGTGAAGGTGACCATGTCAAAAAGGGGCACTTTTCAACAGTTAAGGCAAGGGACCAGCAACCAACTCACACAAGGGGTCCTTTGTTGTCAGAGCAAATCTGTCGATGAGATCTTACACTATACAAAATACTGCAGGGACACGCTGGAAGCAAAACAAAAGAAGCTTAAAGAAAAGTATATGGTAGCCCAACACACAGTTAGCATAGAACGGAGAAACTAGGGGACTTAAGGTTCCACTCTCAGCACTCAAATTAAACCCTGGGCTTGAAACGGTAATGCGGAGAGTGTCTTTGAACTATGGTGGGAATGTCCTAGGTATGGGGAGGGGTTGAGGTAATGTGGGGGGAATGCTCTAAAGAAAGTCACCCAATGTCACATTTGTAAACATGTAGGGCATTGTAAGCGGGAGTGCCATTACAATCCAGATCAGATTGTGATGGAACGCCATGTGTTGGGTGCTGTAGGCCAAATAGTCACCCCCAGTACCTAGACCCCCTATGGCCCCCTTGAGGGTCCCTAAATCTGGGTTATTGTCAACTTCCTTTAGTTCGACACAGACGCAGGAAGGTGTTCCTCATCCCCATCTAAACCCAAAGGTAACCCAGAACCCGATGATTCCTCACAGAGGTCCAGTCCCTATGATGTTCAAGACCTCCATGGATCATAATCAAGACCAATGATGGTGCCTGAGGGTGGGAGGAGGAACGTGTACTCGATGCAGTCCTGGAAGTGGATCAGAGTGGCCCATATGTGGAAAGAGAGGTTAACAGACATCCCGTATCTCTCCTTATTGACATGAGGGTCACTCGCTCACAGTCAGAACAGTTGAGGTCTCCAATCTACCCCTCTTGGGAAGGAAAGTCCAAGTTGTAGGTATTACCAATAAACAGCACATCAACCAAATCACCACTTCTATACCAGTCAAGATAGGCGACATCAAAGAGCAACATCAATTTGTGATCTGTGACTTTGTAAACTTGCTAGAAACAGACCTTCTCTGCAAACTCAATTACGTCATTTATTGTATGCAGGGTGGGGTCGGGATTGAGACCCAAGCAGCTGATGCCGAGTTTAAATTACAGTCTCCAGAACCTGTTGTCAGGTTATATCCTACCAATACATCAGAGGACCTGCCAGTACATTTAAGAGAGACAGTTAAGGAAGAAGTCTGGGATTTCACAAGGAAAGAGAGTGGGTTGATTAAAGATGCTAAGCCTTTAAAGATCACCCTTAGACCCAATGTCATCTATCTGCAGGCCAAACCATTTGGATCTCTTCCCCCCTTCAATTTTAAGTCTTGCCGCCGCTGTGATCAATCCCATTTTCAATAAACTCATAAATACTTCTCTTGAATCCACAGTAGTTCCTAAAAATTGGAAACAAGTGTTATTGCTCCCTCAGTTAAAAGAAAAGTCTGCCGACCCTAAAGTCTTAAGCAACTTCAGGCCAATATCTCTTCTCCCCACAATTGCTAACATTTTGGATCAAAGGGTCAACAGGCAGCTATCTACTTTTTTGGAGACTAACCTCTTTCTACAAGACTCACAATTGGGTTTTCGGGTGGGTTACGGCACCGAATATGCCTTACTCGAGGTTTCAGAATTCATCAAGGAAAATCTTGAACAGAGTACGCCAGTCATGGTCATGCTTTTGGATTTGTTTTCGGCTCTGGATACTGTTTCCCAAACTATCTTGTTAGACAGGCTTGAGAAGATTGGAATCAGCGATCAGGCTTTGCTCTAGCTCAACAATTCTTTGAAAGATCATTCTCAGGCAGTCTTCCTGCCTCCTTTCACCTCTTCATCTAAGCCTCTAGAGTGTGGAGTGCCCCAGGGTTTTGCACTTAGCCCCCACCCTTTTCCTCTGGCTAAACTTGCGGAGTCTTGAGGGGTCCGGGTGGTCTCCTATGCTGATGACACCCAGCCCCTCTTGCCCTTTCATTAAAACGCGCCAGAAACCTTGTGCTCTCTCAAACCCTGCTGGAAGGCTATTGTGGAATAGATTAATGGAAGCGGCCTGAAACCTAATTCTGAAAAAACTGAGATCCGCTTTTTTAGAACCAAGTCTTTCCCAGATGCTAACATTTGGTGGCCATAGGAATTAGGTGTTCCTCCCTCCCCGGCTCCAGTAGTGAGGAACCTGGGGATAAAATTTGATTCCAATCTCACTTTCGAGCATCAAGTCCAGTCATTATCCGCCACTTGCTTTGCCACCTTGAGGGCTCGCTGGAGGATGCTTCACCTGATTCCTGAGGATTTTTGGAAAAGATTGTCCATGTCTTGGTCACGTCCAGATTGAACTACACCAATAGCGTGTATTTAGGCCTGCTCACTTTCCTAATTCAACGGCTCCAAACTATCCAAAACGCCGCTGCTCGCCTTATCCTCAAAATTCCCCCGCATTTGTCAGTTTCTCATCACCTCTGGCATCTTCATTGGCTCCCTGTTAACAAGAGGATTCAATTTAAGCCTCTCACCTTTGCTTTCAGAGCCTTTACCCATAATGGTCCTCTTTATCTCAGGTCAAGATTGAAGCCCTATTCGCAAACCAGATCCTTAAGTCCCTCACATTTGCAAAGCAAGAAGAGGTACGAGTTCTTTCTCATATCTGGCTCCTAGACTATGGAATGCACTGCGGTGCCACCCTTCTGAACCCTGCTTCAGACAGAGCCTTTAAGACCCTGCTTTTTTACTTCTGCCTAGCAGGCTAATTTGTCCTGACCTCTTTTTAGGCTTTTTTTCCTTTGAGCTCTCCTCTAGAGCTGCCACGCCTCTTTGGAGGCAGCTATGTGCTCTGGAAATGTCATTTTATGAATTGGCTACTGACGACAGTGGATTCGGAACTCTTCCTTTGTGGTGAAGCCTGTAATACGGCTTGATGCACACTGAGGTCAGTGACCCGGTATCGAAGGATGATCTTTGCATGGAAACCTTCCAGAAGCTCAGAAACTTGCTTTGTAGGGCACCTGCTCTTGGAATGCCAGACTATACTAAAGATATTGTTCCCGTTTACCACGAAAGAGATGGGTGTGCTCTGTCCGTACTAACACAAGCTCATGGGGCACACAAGCTCATGAGGCGAACAAGCACTCAATCAGCTATTTTTCAGCTATTTTTGTCGAGTGGCAGCAGTGTGTCCTGGTTGTCTCAAATCGATTTGCTGTGGTTAGCCTTAGCATTCAGTAGACTGAGGAAATAGTGATGGGTTACCCCATAATTGTCATGGTACTCCACCCTATCGAAAATCTTGTGACCAGCAGGAGACCACAGCACTTGATAAATAGCCACCTTACCTGGTATGAGAGAACCATTTTTGCAGCAGAAAATGTTTGCATCTGAAGGTGTAACACACTAAGCCCTGCTTCTCTGTTGCCCACCCCTAAGGGAGATGATGAGGGGGATTTTGACAACGGCTGTATCAGTGTTACTAAATTATCCACAAAGCCAAGACCTAATATACTGGATGTCCCTCTCCCCGAGGATGACCACCCCTTTTTTGTTGATGGGTCTTTTTTGAGAGCCGCCGATGCTGTATGCACCCTGAGTGGAGTTGTTGAGGCATCCTACTGATGTCATGTAATGTCCGCACAAGTGGCTGAACTGATTGCCCTCACCAAAGCCTGCTGTACCTTGGAAGGCTCACGAGTCATGATTTACACTGACAGTCAGTATAGGTTTGGAGTTGCACATGATTTCTGCCAGTATTGGATACAGCGAGGGATTTTGAGATCAGCCAGCACTCCCATTCACAACGGGCTGTATGTTTCAATCCTATTGGATGCTTTGCAAATACCAAGGGAGATTGCTGTGGCGAAGTGTGCTGCACTCAGGAGCGGCAATGATTATGTCACCGGAGGTAATCGTTATGCAGATGAGAGTTCCTCCTATTGTGCTCTTGATTCCAGCACTTGCCATTTGGATGAACCATGTAGCACAGAAGGAGACCTGAGGGAATTGTAGCATACTGGCGCAGAACCAGAGAAGGCCAAGTGTGAAAGGATAGAATGCGTAAAGGATGCAAGTGACATCTGGGTGTCTAGTGAAGGCAGATCAGTTCTTCCTGATTCCCTGCTGCATAGGCACCGTCCAATGCATGCAGGTAGATATGGAATGAAAATCACATTCCAATCATATTGATATAATCCTCATTTCAGGACAATGGTAGAGTTTGTGTTAGCGTTGCATGTACTGCCAATGCAGAACATAGGCTAGAAAGTTGCGGTGGCCATTATTCCCATTGGAAAGTCTGGTGGTCTCTTCAATCGTCCACAAATTCACTTTGTGGAGATGACCCAATGTTATCAACTGAGGTATATCTTGGTCATTGTGTGTCTATTCTCAGGATGGGTCGAGGCATATCCCACCAGGAGCTGTGACAGCCTTGCAGTTGCCAAACTATTGTTTCAGGAGTTGATACCATGATTCAGGATGTCAGTTCATCTTGAATCAGATCAAGGAACCCATTTCAAAAGCGAAATCATGCAGTTTCTGTGCACAGTCCTAGTGATTGACCAAGTATTCCACTGTAGCTACAGGCCAGAAGCATTAGGGGTTGTAGAGCGACTAAATGGAATGATCAATCCAAGCTGGCCAAAGCCTGCACCTCCGCTTCGCTCAAATGGCCTGTCTCCCTTCCCTTGGTGCTCATGTTGCTTGAGTTAAATCCTTACAAAAAACAGAAGACAAGAGGCGTCTGGCAAAACAGGAACAGTTTGTTTCATTAAACATAGCAGCCAGGAGAACGGTTAGAGGCATGAGGTCTGAGGACTTTCTCAACTTACAATTGGTATAGATCCTTCTTTTATACAAAAATACAACTGGTAATAAAGGTTTCCACCATACCATATATGGTGAGGAATGTTGGTTGCTGCCTTTGGAGTCATATATTGATGGTCAAATGGTTACTACAGGTGGGTCTTAACGTCACATGGACACAGAGTGACCAGTGGATACTGTGTCTAGATGTCCGGCATGGGGAGCGTGTGATCACTACGTGTGCTGTGTGTGCTAGGTCCTGATTAGCTAAGTGTTCTTAACTCATGTGACATTTTACTTTTTATGGTGTTTTTAGGAGCACGCGTACCCCCTTGGGTCATGTGTGCTTTATTGGGGCAACCTCCCCTGACCATTGTAATGTCTCTGCGCCTATCTGTGGCACTGATCAAGAGTTTCCTGCCCGAAAGTTTGCTTGCCAGCAATTCACCCTCCCACCCGTGACCTATCAATCCGAAATCATGGGTCTAGGGCCTGCTTGACTATATATTTGTGAGTCGAGGTTGATGTTGATTTCAGAACGGGCGATTCTATTAATAAGGACAACATTTATTTTATATCGATGAACGAATCGATTTCCATGTTCCATAGTGGGTATTGGTGCACTCTGAGTAGGGTTCTCCCTTCACTCACCGTATTTTCACAGGTTTGGCAGTATTAATGAGACCCACATCATACATCCCTTTTGCCCACAGTTGCTGCAGTACTTTTGACAAGTCCTGCCATTAGTTCTGGGGAACTTATTTCGTAGCTCTACCATAACATCTGTAGAGTCATCGAAAATAATTTATGAAGGTCCTGGGCCTTCACCGAATAGCTGGTCATCTCTTACCTCCTGTACACAGATGCCAGGTGTTACAAAGATTATAAACGCCTACATCATGTTTGCTTGATCGGTGTCACGATTCGCTCCCTGTGCTCTCGTGCCCACCACCAGGGGGCCGAATTGTGGGGTTTTCCAGTGTTCTGATATGCTTCGAGACACTCCCCTGCATGCACATCCTGACTTCCAGGCATTAGGATTTAGGACCTCCATTCCCAATCCATGCCGGGTTTTGTGGAAGCCAGTCTGCTCATGCTGGAAACTCCATTACCTATAATCCTCTGCTCACTGCTTCGTCTCCACACCTGCAGACCAAAGATGGGTGGAGGAATTCAACTCACCTGTGGCTGGCTGCTGCTAGCCTGCTCACACCTGATGCATGTGATTATTGTGAGCTCTTTTAAGCCCCAGCTCCCTTCAGGCCAAGGTTGGTCATTGTAGCTGTGTACCGGTGAGACCGATCATTGTTTCCAGTGCTCCCTGAGCTTTTGCTATCCTTGTTTCCAGTGTTTCCTGAGCATTAGTTATTACTTGTTCCTGACCTGCTGCTGTTTTCCTTGTTCCTGAATTAGCACTGTCTGCAGTGCTACCTTGACTCCTGAGCTCTAGTATTCCTTGTTCCTGAGCTGCAGCAGTTTCCCTTGTTCCTGAATTAGCACTGCCTGCAGTGCTACCTTGACTCCCGAGCTTTATCTCAATTCTAGTTCCTGCTCCTGAGCCTTAGCATTCCTTGTTCCTGAGCTACAGCAGTTTCCCTTGTTCCTGAACTAGCACTGCCTGCAGTGCTACCTTGGCTTTTGAGCTTTTGCTAAATTCTTGTCTTGCTCCAGCACAGCCTTCAGTGCTACTTTGTTTTCTTGACTCCTGATCCAGCACTGTTCTAGTGTACCCATGTAGCCTCCCCTTCTATATGTCTTTTTCCAGTCCCTGCCTTTCTTCCCATTTCCTTGGTTCCAGTTGTGCTGTCTTTCTATTTCCTCTGTCTTGCTTCTGTTACCTTGTATGTTTGTTACCTGCTTTCTGCCAAGTGTGCCCTGTGATTTCCTTCCTTTCCTGTTAAGCACTCCTCCTTGTTAGCTCCTTGTCTATTGTGCTTGTGTTTAGTTCTACCCCTTTGCTGTTACTGCCTTGCGTGTTCCTGTTTGATCGCCAGGATCCGTGGGCACAGCTGACTACCTAGGTGGTGTTTCTTGTTCACTGTGAGTATTGTCTTTGAGTTACTGTTATAACATCACCATAGGTATAAGCTCCACAGACCCTGCCTTTGCATGCATATCCTATATGTGGGTATTTGCAGTCAGTATCTGTAACAGCAATTGTGGGTGAGAAACTTACTAAGCTTCAGTCTTACCGTGTGGAGCTCCTGAGTGCTTTACCCCACATTCCCTTTATTGTTAATGTTGTATTATATATATGTCTTGCACGTCCGTCCTCGGTGTAGTTAGTCTGAATGCTACATTACCTCATGAGTGCCCTTCCTTTCTGAGGCTTAGCCATTGTGTTTCTTCGTGCAGTCTTACCCTTTGGATGCCTTTTCTCCTCTGACTCCCTGTATGATCCTGGGCAGCGCTGTACTCCTCTTTCTGCGTACTTTTTCTACCCATTTCCCAGTCCTTGCCCAAGTCCCTGACTGTGTTCCCGACATAGTCCCGGACAGTCCCTGACAATCGGTGGCCAGCAAGACCCCATAAGCTTGCCGTATTTCAACTGACTCCAAGCCGAACAATACTTCCTCTTGGTGTTCCCAATCATAGTATCCCTCCCGGCGGAATACACATTTGTTGGGCAGTTGCATCTTCTGTCCCAATAATTCTGATGTGTTAGCAACAATCTTTAGGACTGCCTTAGTGAAGGCAGCCTGATTGGTGGGAGAAGCTCTCATTGGTTCACCTGTGCTGTGAGGATGTTTTAATGACATGATTCTTAGGGGTGAAACCTCAGGGGTGGAGCAGGTCATCTTCCCAATGTCAGAGAAGTGAAATTTTTGTTTGGGGACATTAACTCTCATCCCAGTAGAGTAGTTGGGGGCGAGGGATGATATGACAGCTGCCCCTTCATGCGACTACCTACTATGTCTAACTCTAGGGGTTTTGTGAATGGGACCCTCCTCACTGTACCCAAAAACCCCTGAGTGCCCATAGTGTCTCTGGATAGGGGGACTATCTTTTCCCTAAGGCATAACTTTGTTGTCCCCGTGTCTATCAGGAAGCTATGAGGTGTGTTGTTTACTAGCACTGCTACTGTAGGTTCTTTCTTAGATTGACGCATGGCTGATAGTATGGAACACGTGTGGTTGTGTGTGTGCTCCCCATCCACCAGATGTCAGGTCGACCATTGGTGTCTCCATGCCTTATCTACTTCTGGTAGCTGAGGAGGAAATGCGACAATGTCTTGCCACTGGGAGTTCTGTGATGTCTGGCCATTTCTGTCTGTCTACTCTCTACTACTTCCTCGGGGTGCCTCTACTACATGCTTCGTCCTTTCTAACCCTTTGCAGCGGTACCCCCATCGTCAATGCCACCTTCTGTGCCAATGTGGCTACAGCTGCTCTTCCCAGGACCACCCATTCCCAGTTATCTTGCAGTGATTCCGCAGTGGTACCTTGGTTCTGCCCCAGCCTCTTTCTGTCTTTTCTCTCTCTCTGTCCTTATCGTGCTGCCTCCTATGGGGGGCTTTTATTAAGCTCGCAATATGCAATCTTTTTAATGTGTAAGCATTTATCTATGAGCCTGAAAAGTCTTTGACTTATTTGCAATTCTTTTTAAAATTGTAGACTGACATGGGTTAAAACCCAATGTTTGCACTGAAATGAACTATTCGCAATAGGTCACGAAGAAATCATTGAACAAGCAATATCTAACTTGTTGGTGCACTTAAAAGAATAAGAGGTACGTTTAATCACTCACTTTTTCCTTCTTTCTGAGTAGCTAGTGCTAATACAACAGTGCACTTGCAATAGCTTTGTCTATCATATTTTGTTTCTCACTTAGGTCTAGTGGGCACTCGTATTTAGAGTGAGGGACCAAGTTGCCAATTGAAGAAAGTGAAAGAAAAGCAAAAAAGAAAGGAAATAAGAAAAAATAAGAAATCTTAATGAACTAAGAGTGACTATTGTTATTGTTATCGGTAAGCATCTTGGACATAAATTATTGCACTTTGAGTTCCCTGTTTGGTACGGGTGGTGCATAAGCACAATTATGTACAAATTTCTTTACATGAGTTGAATGACTATGGCCCCATTCTGTTTGAAAATGTCTTTTGGATGAGAACATTCTCAGCGGTTAAATGTCGCTCGTTCTTGGAAAAGTTCCAGCAGGTTCTAACAATGTAACAGTATGAAAAGATCCTAAAATGACGGTGGATTAATGTAAATGTTTGTATATATTGCCGCTTGTGATAAATTATGAAAATATTGATTGTTTTCAAACCACTCTTTGCGGTCCAAATTATGAGTATTGGTTTTTATTATTGTAAATATTTTGTATATATGTGTAAGTTTTAATGTATATATGGTGTACTTATTTGTAGCCCTGAAGAAGACCTTCTGGGTCGAAACGCGTTGGCTACGGTCGTTTTTTAAGAAGATTTTTTTCAATAAAGAAACAAAGAAATATGAACCTGCGGAATTGATGTGCTTCTTCTTCTTTCCACTTGATTTGTACTTGTAGAATTTAATAATTCCTTTACATGTTGGAGTGCTGAATCATTTTTTCTGTTGTAAAGCTATAGGATTTATATCCTAGGAGGTTTAAGGGGAGTGAGCCTCTGATTTCTTGCACCCTTGTAAGATATTACTATTTCCAATATTTAGATAGGTGCATTTGTAATTACCCCATACCCCTTGTTTTGTGTCTATTGTAATTGAATATCACAGATTACCTGGTCCTCAAGTACTGCAAGGGACTATCTGATGAGGTGCGTTCTATCTCTCATCAGGTTGACATCACTACTCCAGCTGCCCTAGGGTCTCCACGGCATGGCCTGAACCCTGGCAATTGGATCTACATGAAGAAACACGTCCGTAAGTCCTGTTTGGAGGAATGGTCGGGGTTCCTGGTCACAAACTTTGCTGTCAAATGTGCAGGTCTCCCGAACTGGACACACACCTCCCATACCAAGAGAGCAAGGCACGAAGGGAAAGAAGCAAGGCCAAAATCCAATAATTCCTTGGGTCGCCACAGGTTTGAGGTGTCTGAAGCCTCAGAAGAAGAGGCAGATCAGACCGATGGTCCACAGTTTACCCCGAGTGTGCATCACTCGGGACAAGAGGATGATTTGAGTTCTGTTGTCATTCCTACAACTGCTTTAATATCGACCACTGGGTTGAGAATTCGCATTCCACCGGAACACTGAGAACTCATGGATGGCGGAAACTAATCTGCCAAAGCAGACCTTGCATGAAACAGAGACAGTCACAAGGCACGGGAGCCCCACCTCAGACAATGATTCAGCCTCAACAGAGCCAAAGATATTGAGCACTTGAAAAGGGTCGAGGTCTAGCCGAAGACAGTTCATCAAAGACTAACGCCACCCGTAAAAAAACTGTTGATGACAATGAAGAGCCTAGACACAATTAGGGAGGACGGTGAGTTAGAGGAACAAGAACAGGGTGATCTGCCTGACATTGTAGATGAATGTCTGGACTTAATCAGCACTAAACGACCTAAAAGGGAGAGAAAGTTAAATCAGAAGTATTCAAATCCAGACTGAACATAACTTGCCAAGATCAGGTTTGACACTGATGATTGCCAGATAGACGTTGATGAGCCCTCTTGAGAGAAGAAGTCGATACAGCAAAGGAAGCCTGTTCACATTGACCATTGACAAACAATGAAAGCATTGCCAGAGAGTTAAGGTAATGGTCAGAAGGCGATAGTTCCTTAGGCTTTCTGCTGAGTCAGAATAAAAGCCCCAGTAGTTTTTCGAGATAGGGTAGAGACGACAGAGTAATATTTAGGGAACTCAAACCTGTTCTTTTGATTTCCTTGATCTGATTTAAATCAATATGGCGCAGCAGTGCTGCAACATTTTGTTTGTATGCCTGGCAGTTGTTTTTAGGTTTCTATGTTCGGATGGTTGATGGATGACTATTTTCTGGTAGGAGAATTCCCTCAGGTAACAGTCAATCCTACTTTAGAGCCCTTAGTTAGGCCTACCCCATCCAAAAGCAAAGTGATACATGTTCTCCGGCACGAAAGAGTGTATAGTTATAATGTGTATAAGCAAATGTTAGCTGAATATGTGATAATTATGGAGGTGGAGGGCTGCTTGGTCTTCCCTCTTCTGCAGGTGATGGAGCAGCCTATTTTCACTTGCCCCTACCTTGTTCCTTTTCCTGTTCAGTGTTCTTGAATCTTTTCTATTGTCATGACTCCATTAAACTGATGGATTCCGACTTTGATGTTCCATTAGATGTTCCAATTGCCAGTGGGGAAAACCTGAAGTTGATGGGCTACTAAACGTGTTTCTTGCTTTCGCAAGGGGTTTAAACCAAGGAATCAGCATGTCATTAAGTTCTTAGGCCCTGGGCACATACACGTCCATTTTACATGCTCATGTTTAAAGTGGACATCTTTTAAATGGAGACCTTTCACATACATTTGCCTGTGCACCAGCACATGCTTACAAAATAAAAAATGTATTTGTTTATATATCCATTTCTCGGCAGGCACTTTATCATCTCTTAGAAAATTCTGTTCAAGGGCTCGGTACCCTTCGCAAATTATTGTTGTTGGTATTTGTGTGTTAGGCGACAGCTCTGGGCGGTTCGATTCAACAAATACGCCGGACAAGAGCTTGAACAAGAGAACAGGCACAAACCATATGTGTATCTTTTATAAACTAGATGAATCCTCATCTTTAGACAGAGGAGCACTTTTTGACGGATTGTTGACATCTCACCATGCGTGGATTCTAACCCAACTGAATTCCATCCCTATTCTGAAGGGTCGTGGACCTGATCTACACCAAGACAGACTGCCAGATGCTACACCCACCCAGGTTATGGGGAGATAGACCAATCAGGGTATCTTGGCAGATGCACACACCTATGCCTACTTACGTTAGGATGTGCTAGGTAGGAGTACCATTATATGTATTCATTTAATCCACTGCTAATGTACAATGGTTGAACTGTTCATTCGTTTCATCATCCTAGTAATGCAGATGACATTATTCTGCTTCATTCTGTTAATCATTGCAGCTCACGTATTTTATACAAGAGTCCAAGTGCCTCATTAAATACATTGAAACGGCAATTCATGTACTTCTTGTGTATCACTTTGGGCAAGCTTGAGTTACTAATGAAAGGGTAAGATTTGGTTCCATGTATTCCTTGGGGTATTAGGTTTGTCATGCTCTGAGGTTGCAGACACCACCCGGTGCCCAGTCAGGTTATGGGTCCAGATGGCGCACTGTGAGCTAGTCTGGAATTAGGTCAACATACTCTGATGATATGAGAGGACTCAGTCCCCATAATTCTGAGGTATATGTTGCCCAAACACACAGACTTACTGAGAAAGTAGGAATCGTACGACAAGCTTGAGTATATGATGAAATTTATTTCTCCTGTGGCTAACCTGAATATTGCTAACCAGAGCATGCACATCTTAACCTGCAAAGCTAACCAAAATGAGACTGTGTGAATGCGAGCATAATTATTTGTTAAGGGGAAAACCTTTGTAAACCTAGATGCTAACATGAAGGGAATTTATTAAGTATGCTGTAAGTCTGCTTAATTCCAATTACCACACCAGTGGACAGGTAGTTGTTATGCAGCCCTAGTTTTTACCTATGATCTATCAAATTAATGAGTTAGACTTCCCTCTGGAGCAATATTTGAGAAAGAGTAAACGCAGCTCTACACAGATACTTAGCAATATTTTTGGAGCACTCATACCCTCCATAGAAGTGGCAGTGAATGACGTGAAGATTAGAAGACTAATCACCTTAGTTGATCGCCTCACTACTAACACTGCAGGTGCCTTGAGTGTGATAAATAACACATTGCTCGCAATGGAGGCTATGAGCATGCAAAACTGTCTTGCACTGGATTGGCTCTTGGTGAAGGAAGGTGGAGTTTGCAAGGTCATTCATGCACGGCAATGCTGTCCGTACATTCTATACATAGATAAGTAGCTTGACAGCTATATTACTAATATTTTAAATATAAAACATGAATTAATTGAGCTAGAGGAGTCAGGTGCCTAGGAAGGATCTAAATTCTGATCAATTGGGAAAGGAGTCGCTAAGATAGGGGAATGGCTCAGTAGTGTAGGTGGAGGAATTTTGAAATTGCTTCCACCCCATTTCTTCTTCTATTGCTTTGCATTCCATGCGTGCTAAATTCTTTGAAGTTTTCCAAAGAAATTTCATCACAAAAGGATTTGGATTGTGGGTATAAGAAGCTGTCAGCAACGAGAGAAAGAAAATATTTGATGTATTGTATTGTAATTGCATTTCTATAGCGCTTACTACCCCTGATGAAGCGTCAAACCGCTTTTTCGGTGAGTAGCACACTACTCTGGAACCCATAAAGGATTAGTGGTGAATTAGTGTAGTGAAAGATGAAAGTAATTTGAATGGTGGATATGCTAGTCAGTTATTTGGATTGAGACAGATACTGGAGGGATAGAAGAGGGAAAAAAGGTTTGCATTTATATAGTGCTTGTTACTCCTGATGAGGTTTTAAAACGCTTTTTCGGCAAGGAGCACGCTACTCCGGAACTCATAAGGATTAGTGAGGAATTAGTATAGTGAAATATGATAGTAATTTGATGGGTGGATATGTTAGTCAGTTATTTGGATTGAGAAGGATAGTGGAGGGATAGAAGAGGGAAAAAGGTTTGCATTTATCTATTGCTTGCTACCCCTGATGAGATGTTGAAGTTCTTTTCGGAGAGTAGCACGCTACTCCATAACCCATAAAGGATTAGATTTGAATTAGTGTAGTGAAATATGAAAGTAATTGAAGTAGTGGATATGTTTGTCAGTTATTTGGATTGAGAAGGATAATGGAGGGATAGAAGAGGGAAAAAAGGTTTGCATTTATATAGCGCTTGCTACCCCTGATGAGGTGCTGAAGCACTTTTTCGGCAACTAGCACGCTACTCTGGAACCCATAAAGGATTAGTGTAGTGAAATATGAGAGTAATTTGAGTGGTGGATGTGTTAGTCAGTTATTTGGAGAGGGAAGGGTCTAGAAATTTCTTTTTATTTTGTGGAGTTTATAGCCGTAGGAGGAGGTTTGATGTGAGTAAAGGGGAGTTAGTATAGGGAAATATGAAATTAATTTGAATGGTGAACATATTATTTCTTTTTTTGGATTAAAAAGGAATAGTGGTGGGATAGAAGAGGGAATGAGGGATAGAAGAGGAAAGGGTCTGGAATTTCTTTCTTTTTTGAGTTCATAGCAGTAGGAGGGGGTTTGGGATGAGTAAAAGGGAAGTGGAGGGGGAAGAGTCAGAGGTAAGGGTTTAGAAAGGTTTATTTGGGAGATCTGAATAATAAAAGAGGTATGAGATGATGCAAGGAGGGGTGGTGGAGGGAAGAGTTTAGAAAGGGTTATTTTGGGGATCACATTATTGTAATGCGGGTTTGGGATGAATGAGAGAGTGGAGGTAGAGGATATATTGATAGAGGTATAGTGTGAGAAATAGGGTAGTGCATTGGAAAGGGTAGTAGAATGAGGTTTGAGATGAGTCAGAGAGTTGAGGTAGAGGATATATTGAGAGAGTATAGTGTGAGAAATAGGGTAGTGCATTGGATATGCTGAAATTAGAAGAAAAGTAATAAATATGTAGATACATAGGTACATGGAAGGTTTATATATATGCATAAGGAAGGTACTATATGTAGATTAAAGATGCATTTAATAAACTCTGGCTTTCAAGGGTTGTTGTTCTTTAAATGTATTTGTTTTTAGTTTTTGTAATTCAATAGTGTAGCTAAATAGTTATGATAAAAGATTCACTTATTTATGCAGTCACTTATAACATGTTAAAAACATAGAATAATGTAACTATCAGTGATATGCACATTTGTTAAGCAGAACTAACGAATATCTATATTTTTAAAATCATAATTATTATACACATTTATACAAAGCAATATACATATATAGGTACACATCTATAGTCCAAATAAATGCTTATATACAGAGGAATATGCTGTATGTTTCTGTTTGCGTATGTGGTTATGTGGGGACGAGACAATTCTTGAGTAGTTTTCTGAAGATAAGGTGGTTATCTATGGATCTTATGTTGGGATGGTAAAGAGTTCCAAAGTTTGCCTGCTTGAACAGAGAAAGATGTGGCACCCATGTTTTTTTCCTTGTACGTTGAGATTTTGATGCGAGGTACCACTCTAGAGCGGAGGTTCCTTTGTTGAATGTGTTTGGTGATTTTATTCCTGATGAAGAGCAGTCCTGTTCCATGTATTGCTTTATGGGTGATACAAAGCAGCTTGAACGTGGATCTTCTGGCACCCGGTAACCAGTGCTTGGATTTCAAGGCAGAGGAGATGTGGACATGCGGCTTTATATGTGAGAGTAGTCTGGCAGCCGAGTTCTGAATCTATTGTAGTCTTTTCATAGTCGTTAAAGGTGATCCGTGATAGAGGCTATTGGTGTAAACGAGTTTGGACAGAACAAGAGAGATGGTAGTCTGGACCTTGTGTGGAAATCCCAGATGGGGGAAAAATTGGCTGCAGAGTTTTTATAGTGACAAAGCTTGATCTTGCTAGTTTGTCCACTTGAGCATGCATTGATAGCTTGGAGTCCATGGTCCTTCCAAGGTTTCTTATTTCTTTAGATACTTTAGGCGGTGTTCCCAGATCATCAGGCCAGGTGGCGAGCGGGTCATAATTTTTCCAGTCGCCACGCGTTCGTATTTCTGTTTTGGAAGCATTCAATTTGAGATGGCTCTACGTCATCCATCCGGCTCTGTTTCAACTGAAAATTGGCGAGTTTCCATTGTCTTTGGGGCATTTCGGTTGAAGGAGTATTTGCGTGTCATCTGCATAGTTATAGAATGTGAGGTGAAATTGATTTATCAGCACCGGTAATGACTTCATGTAGATGTTGAAAAGCATGGGCGAGATGGTAGACCCTTGAGGGACCCCTGCTTTTGTGAAGTACGGTATGGATGAGAAAGGGGGGGGTATGGATGACATTAGTTCTGTTGTGAAGGTAGGATGCAATCCAGTCTAGAGCAGTCCCCTCTATGCCGTCTTCGTAGAGCCTTTGTATGAGAGTGTCATGGTCAACTGTGTCAAAGATAGCCGAGAGGTCCAAGAGAAGTAGCGCAGCAACCTCGTTGCGGTCTACTGTGTTCTTCAGGTCATCCCACATGGCAAGGAGGGCAGATTCAGTGCCTCTTCCCGGACGGAATCCTGTTTGGAAGTCTGACAGTATGGCATTATCTTCAATGAATTGTGACATCTGGGCGAATTATGCTCTTTCTATCAGTTTGCCAAGGAAAGGTCCATTTGTAATCGGTCTGTGTTGTCAGGGTTCAGCAAGTACAAGTTTGTTTTCTTCAGTAATGGGCGTATGTATGACTTTTTGAGTACTTCTGGAAAATGTCCGGTAGTTAAGGAATTGTTGATGATTATTCTTACTGGTGCGGCAACAGAGGTTGTTAGAAGAATTGTCTTGAAGGTTTGCGGTGAACATGGGTGAGAAGGGCTGCCGGCAGGCCTGCTTGCTTTGACCAGGTCCATAAATTCGTCGTGTGAAATGTGTTGGAAGGAACGGAGAGGCTGGGTTAGAGTATTCTTGAATTGTTGTTTTAGAAAAGGGTCGATGCTGGTGCTTTGTCTTGGTTTTAAATATGAGTCCAATGTGTCTGCTTTGGCCCTGTAATATCTTGCCAGTTTGTCTGCAAAATCTTGAATAACTGGATGAGCTTCTTCTAGGCAATTTGTTTTACGAAATTCAGTGAGAATTTTATAGAATTCTTTATTTGTACATTTAGCATTTTGAATTCTGTCTGAATATTACCTTTTCTTAGCTGACTAGTATAATCTGTTAAGTTTCTGTGGGCGAAGTTTGTCTTGATTGGTGTTTGTTTTGAGCCAGGCACGTTGCAGCTTTCAAATTTGGTTTTTTATCTCTATTATCTCTGTATTTCTCCAAGGTGCCTGTTTTATTTTGTTACGTTGTGTCATTTTTAGTGGTATTAGGATATCAAAGGCTTTCTGGAGCCACTCATATTGTTTTTGAACAGACTTTATTGTGTCTAGATCTGTACTGGATGTAAGCTGCGTTTCTAATTGTTCCAAATTGAGTTTGCTCCATGGTCGATAGGTGGTTTTGGATGCGCCACTTTGTGTTGTTTTATGCTGGAAAGCAAACAAATGGTGGTACGACCATGTGACTGGAGTCATTGTTTGAAAGGTAACAAGTTCTGTATTAGCAAAAATGACATCTAGGATGTGTCCAGAGATGTGTGTTGGTTTGTGGACGATCTGATGCCGGATCAGTGTGTCTAGGCCAGTGATGATTGTTTTCGGATGGGGTATATTGGGTTTGCCAAACCAAATGTTGAGGTCACCCAGAATGCATAGGATGGAGTGTAGTGTTATCAGGTTTGAAAACTGTGTCTAGAACTGTGCCTGGGAATGTTTAATTGCTAGGTGGAGGTCTGTAAAGGAGCAGGAAGTTACAAGAGCAAGACGGTGTAGGATTGCATCTGGTGAAAAGGGCCTCACAATCTTTTATGGAGATGTCGTCAGCTTTCGTGATTTGTAATGTTTGTCTGAACACAACAGCTAGGCCACCTCCTCTTTTGCCTATACGATTTTGGGTGATAGTTTGATAGCCTAGAGGAACGGCTTCATGCAGGACTTGAGCCATATCATCTCCCAACCATGATCCAGTTATGAAGAGTATGTCAGGTTTTGCGTCAGTGAGAAGGTCGTAGATGTGATGTTTGTTTTTAGAGAGCGATCAAGCATTTATTAGTAGACAGTTTAGAGAGTATGCTTTGGTGATAGTGTGACTTTGTTTTGTAGAAGAGTGAGCAGTATTTTTTTGTCAAACCTGTTTTTATTAGTTTTTCATAGATATATTGTCACAGCTTAGTCAAATATTGCCCCCTTCATATGGTACAAACAGCTATTTCCAGATATAGGTTCTACGAGTCTCGGTGGGCATTCCTTTGTTTCACAATGTGGCAACTGTGATCTATACATCTGTATGTCTTCTAGTTTCCATCCCCCTCCCCAAAAAACATCAAACAAAACCCTAACCAGTTGGTGTGCAGGATGGGCTAGCTGCACGTATTGAGTTAATGTGGTGTGGTGTGGGGACCTAGGCTCGGCGGGGTCATGTGGTGTAAAGACTACCAGCCTCACGAGGCCTAGAGTGCCTCTATGGGAAGACTCTTAATATTGGAAGAGGTGACGCGCTCCTGTGCATGTGGGGCATGCCGCCAGAGGCAGCCCTTTGGAGAGGTAGGCCACTAATGGTACCCAAGTATATGCAAAATTCGTATAGTTATCTGTAAAAATGCTTGCCATTCTCTTTATTGTGAGTGCCTGCCTCAAACTAGCGTGCCATTGAAGTTATGATGGGGCCTCTTTCTTTTTCCAGGTTTGCGCTATTGCCATTTTTGCCGCTCCAAGACAGAGCCATAGTATAGATCGATCTCCAGTTGTTTGGTATTTAAGAGAGTCATCCCTGATTCCCAGTAATGTGAACCATATTGTGTTCGGTAACGGATAACCCAAAATGTCTTTAAACTGGGACAGCATTTCCTCCCAGAATTGGCGGATCCCTGGACAATGCCACCAGATGTGTCTGAAATCTCCCTGCAGTCCACAGCCCCGCCAGCACAAGTCTGATGTTTCTGGAAATATCGTCCGCAGCTTGGTGGGGTAAAGGTACCAGTCATATGCTATCTTGTAGTGGGCTTCCCTAATCACCATAGAGTGATTGACCCATGATATATCTTTCCAGAGGCCCCCCCCCACTGCTTATCTGTGATTGGGGATTCTATGATATTCTCCCAGAAGGCTTTGTAGCGTGAGTGTGTGAAGGTGGTAGAAGTTAGCAGGAGGGAGTACGGAAAGGAAGTACATCCCTTTGATCCTCCTCCCTTTTGGACAAATTTTTCTATGGGCAGAAAGCTTCTAGTGGTGGCCTCTCGTATTTACGGTTGAAGGGCCCAATGTGGGAGTTGGGTATAATGGTAGTGTTCCATTGCCGACAGGCAAAAGTCTCCTTGACAATTCTCAAAAGTTCTGAGATCCCAATTATGGAAGAGGTCAGAGATCGTGAGACATCCTCCCTGTCGCCATGCATCGAAAGGGCTTGTCTGTAGGTCTGGGGGGAATGCTGGGTTAAAATTTATCAGGGTGTAGGGGGGAGGGAAGGTCATCCAACCCTATTGTGTAGGGATTCCATCCGATACTCATAGCGTTGTTCTAGTGGGTGTACTGAGGTATACGTTGGGTGGTCTATCTCCCTTAGGCTTCTAGAGCATGCCCCATATGCATCTGCCTGCTATCGCTCAGTCCGTGTGGAGCCACTGTTTTTTGGACTCCCATGCGGACCATTCTGTGATGACTCTCAGTTGGGAGGCTTGGTAGTAGAGGTTAAAATGTGGGAGTGCCAGCCCCCCGTTGTTTTTTGGGAGTTGGAGTTGTCTGTAGGGAAGTCGGGCTCATTTCCCTTGCCAGATAAAGTTTGTGACTATGGATCTTAGTGCTGGGAGGATATCCCTGTCCAGTTCGAATGGGAGACTTTGGAAGAGGTACAGCAATCTGGGCAACACATTCATTTTAATTACTTGTATGCGTCCCAGCTAGGAGATATACATTGGTGCCCACCTGCGGAGGTCCTCTTTAAGATGTTGGAGAAGGGGGGAAATATAACACTAAAAAGATCTGAGGTCCGAGGCGTGATCCTGACTTCTAGGTATAGTATGTCTTTTTTGGCTTCACAAAAGGACTGTACTGCAGCTAGGGAGGTCCTGAGGGCTGTCAGTGTCAACAAGACATCGTCAGCAAACAGTGAGAGTTTGTGATCATCGGCTCGAAAGAGGATGCCCCGAAAATGAGGATCTCACAAATTTTTACTGCAAATGGCTCAATTCTAAGAGCAAATAATAAGGGTGAGAGGGAGCACTCTTGGCGTGTCCACCTCTCCAGGCGGACAAGTTCTGAACTCATGCCGTTGATCAGGACCCGAGCACGAGGTGCGTATAGTTGGCTTTAAACATAGTGATGAATTTCTGGCTAATTCCAAAGCAATTCAATGTAGAGCATAGGAATTGCCAGTCCACTCGGTCAAATGCCTTTTCTGCATCTAATGGGACTGACTTCTTGACCGCTTTTTCAATTAAGTGTATAACTCTGTGGAGATTATCATGGATTTGTCTACCGGGTATGAAACCCGATTGATCCGGGTGGCTCAATTCCGGCAAGATAGTTTCCATTCTAGTGGATTATATTTTCGTATATAGTTTGGCGTCTAGGTTAAGTAACGCTATCGGTCTATAAGAGCCACATAGTTGTGGGTCTTTACCTTGCTTATGGATTACTGATATTAATGCCTCGCTCATTGAATGGCTAACTGCCCCAGAGTCTGCCATGGCATTAAAACGGTTGACTAGGTGCGGGATGAGTTCCTATCCATAGGTTTTATAGAAATGAGCCATTAGGCTTTCAGGCCCTGGGGACTTATGAAGCTTCAGCGCTGTGATAGCCGCTCGGACTTCCTCTTCATCAATTGGTTGTTGTAACAGTTCATTTTTGGTCGCTGATACTTGTGGAAGGGAAACTCCTTCCAAGTATGCTCTCTGGTCTGTCTCCCTGCAAGGTTCTGCCATATATAGCATTTTGTAAAAGGCCCCTAAGGCTTTCGCCTTCTCCCTGTCCTCCATGACCAATCTCCCTGAATCCAGTTTTATAGATCCAATGTATTCTTTCTCCCTCTTAACACATAGCTGCCTGGCCAGGTGGGCTCCCACTTTATTGTCATGTTCGTATGTGGTGCGCTTGAGTTTTTAAAGTGTGAACTCCGCTCTATTGGCGTAGATAGCCGAGAGCTTGCCTCGAAGAGCTGTGACCTTTCTCTGCAAAGGGAGTGTCAGGTGTGCCTTATGCGCCTGCTCTGCCTGGAGAAGTTAAGTCTCTAGGGCAATTCTATCTTTAGTTTGTTCTTTGTTGAGGGCGGACATCAGTGCGATGCATTTGCCCCGTAATGTGGCTTTGATAGAGTCCCAGTTATTGGTATGATTTGTGTGTTGTGGATCATTGAACGAGAAGTACTCTCTTATAGCTATCCTGAGTTCATCTCATCTTATTATCCATTCCATTCAATTCCAAAAACTTTATTTCGGTCTGTTTGACCATAAAAGCATACTAAGGATAAACAATAAACAGTGCAGTACCGTTCAGGAGGGTGAGATCTGCACAAGCTCATAACTTAAAATAAAAAAATACATGTACAGGGTGGGTACCAAACAGGAGACAGTAACCTTGAAATGCAGCACCTGATAAAACCCATCAATATGTTGACAAGGCTAGAGTTAGTATGAATAACATTACACATTTCATCACTTAAATGAACATTGATAGTTCATCGTAATTACATTTTAGCCATCATAAGAACAAGAAATTTACAAATTTTAAAAAACTTAATAGGATTTGAAGTTAAAAGTGATAAAAAGTTAAAAAGAAGTTAAAAAACCCTAGAAAATCCGGGACACTGGGCAATTAATTACTGCACAGGCATGTTTACAAAAGACCAGCGCCTACGCCACATTGAGGTCAGGAATCGCGACACAGCAAAAACGATGGGCTTACAGGTGTCATGCTTTAGAACTCTAAATGCCTCAACACAATGTACAATCCCTAGATTCCTACACAATGGAACAAGCCAGTACTTCCTCGCAGGTTTGTAAGCAGGGCAAAAAAAAATAACATGGAGCTCTGACTCTTCCTCCCAGTTGCAGGCTGGACACTCTCGACGGGCCGCGCTTGACCATTTGCAGGAAAAAACACAGAGCGGCAGGGTGCCCAGTCTGAACTGGACGTATAGTTTCCTTGCCAAAAATGGGTAAATATCATCTAAAAAGGGCTCAAATCGATATTCATCCTTCAAAGATAAAAATTTAGTCAGATGTCCTGTGGACGGGCTCCCTTGCACCTCTGCTAGCTTACTCAATCGGTAGGCTTTTACTAGTTCGGGACGGGAGATTAAAAAACACGCTTCCTCAGGGTTGCTCCATAGACTTGGTTTTCCCATCCTACAACATTCTTCTTTTATATGGATAAACCAAGGGATTTTTGCTACTCCTGGGAGGCTCAATATCTCTTTCAATTCCTCTCTGTAAGCTGCCAGCTCCGGTGTCACCCATAATCTGCACCAGAAGGTTAGGGGTCTGAGACCTAACTCCTCCCCGATGGGTCTGATTCCTAAGTCCAGCCGTAAAGGGATGAGGGGGGTACTGGAAGGGAGACCTAAAACCTGTCTCATCAAACTGTTTTCTACTTTACTCACGTCTCCACAGTTACAGTGCCCCCATAGTTCAGCTCCATACATTGCCGCACCCCTGGCTTGCACCTTGTGAATCTCCACTATGGGTCCGGCTGGTTTGGAAGATGAGTTTCTCAATAGTTTGATAATGCCTCCAGTAGTCTGCGCTAGCTTCAGTTTGGCTTTGGCAATTTGTGGGCCCCACTCATGTTTTCTGTCAGGGTGACCCCTAGATATTCGAATGTCGTCACCCTGTCCAGCATGGTACCCTCTAAAGTAGGGTTGGGACGCAGTGTCTTAGGCGGATTGAACACCATGAACTTTGTCTTCTGAGTATTGATCTCCAACCCCCTGGTCTTACACAAAAAGGCAAAGCTATCCAAAACGCTCTGAATGCCCATAGGGGATTTCGACATTAGGAGGGTGTCATCAGCAAGCATCATTGCTGGAACCTTAGTGCCTGCCAGTTTGGGGGCATCATTGTCCCTGACCACAGTAAGTTGGGCAATCAGTGCATTGACAAAGAGGCAAAACAGGGTTGGTGCAAGCACACAGCCCTGTCTTACTCCTCTGTCAACTGGAAAACGTGAGGTAAGGTCGCCTCTTTTCCCACACCTTAACTGGGCAAAATTACCCTCATGCAGTCTTATGAGTATGCTCAACAGGTAGGGGGGATCCCCATTTCTCTGAGTACCTCCCATAGCTTTACCCTGGGCACCAGATCAAAAGCTGTCTTAAGATCCACGAAGATCAAATAGAGGCTGCCACCCTCCATTCTCACCGTTTTCCAAAATATAAGTTGGAGTCTATATATTTGGTCAACGGTGGAAGTATTTGTGAGAAGTTGGCCTGGTATATGCTGTCCACTAGTTATAGTGGGCACCTTGTACCAGTCCAAACAACCCTTATTGATGATAGGTTAAAGACAACCTTTATTGAAAGCTATCCTAGTGGTAGCTATGGAGAGCAGCCTTCAGGCTAAGTCTTGAAGGAATGTAAAGCAGCTTGTTTTACCAGTCTATAATCTCCTGAATGACCAAATGAAAGGAGAACCACACCAGGTATATATATAAAATATATGTATTTATTCTAAACACTCCCTACGAGTCTCTTTATGAGGCTAGAGGTCAAAGCACACAATTTACAAGCAATAAATCAACAGTAAATAGCACAATACACGATAGGCCCCAGGGGGGGACCGAACCATATACTAAGTAAGTGGTATAAGAACCACGACTTGACTAGACACAGTGCCTAGAGCACGTAGAATCGCTGAGACCCCAAGGAACCACCCAAGGTAGTGACACAGGGGACCCACGGGGGACGTATGCAAGTGTGAACACCGGCACGAGCCCCGTACAGTTCTATGCGAAAGTCGCGGTTGGGAAATGAAAGAATAAGGACACTTAGGAGAGGATTCTAAGCAAACCCCTTGGAACTAAGACAGTTCTAGGGGCAGCACCCTTGACAGTACCGGAGTACTCGTGTTACCTATACCAGAGGAGCCGGGTGCATAGGGGTCAAGTGGTGTCGGAAACGCTCGTCGATTTCAATGGCGTCTTGCAAAGAAGTGCTGCTGCCGTGAAGAGGAGAAGTGTCCGGTGTGATATAAGCCTGGATCGAAGATGTGAAGAACTTGAAAGCAGAAGGGACAGAGTCTGGGTCACTAGCCAGTGACCGGGGGCACGGTAGACGAATGCCCACCGATGTCGGGTTCTTCAGGTACGAAGAGGTGAAGCTTGACTCTGCAGCCACGGGGACCAGGAGACGTCGATGATGACCAGGAGCTGGATTCGGGCTGTCCCACAAAGGATGTCGAGTGCTGCGGTGTCGGCGCTCGGATTGAACACAACAAGCCTTGGCAACGGCAACCCACGTAGGAAGAGAAAAGATGCTTCGGTGTGGACCAGCAAGGTCCTGTCGACTCCCCAAACGATGGAGAGTCAGGGTACGTCTGGAGCAACCAGGGAAGCCCAATTAAAGTTAAGGATTCCTTCTTGGGGACCCACAGGTCAACGGACCAGGGATCGCGAAGGGATCTCGAGAGAAAACACAAAGGGCCAGCTCACGGAACACTCATGGAGTGTAGGCCAGCAATCTTCGGTGGAATTGCTGCTCGGGGTCAGGGCTACAAGAAACCCAAAGCTCAGCCTCAGAGGTCGCCTCAAAGCTAATGCTTCTGCAAAGTGACGGGGTGTCCAGGGGTTCGGGTTGCACGGTCTCCACGAGGGATACGGGCCTCAGACTTTTTAGTGGGCACTAATCAACCTCAGAGGCCTCGGGAACCCACCTCCTGTGTTGCAAAGTTCTTCGGAGTCCTCAGGAGCTTCGGAGATGCAAACCGGTCAGATGCGTCTTTGGTGCCTGCCAAGCAGGGGAGTAACTCCTTTACTCCAAGGGAGATTCTTCAGTCATCTAGCGCCTTGTAGATCGTCGAAGTTCCAGGATTATGTATCAGAGTTTCGTCCAGGTAAATCTAAAATCCTGTAGACAGGGGTTCCTACTTTATACCAAAGGAGGGGGTGGGACAAACTCTGGGGACCCGCCTATGGGAGGGTGCGGACAGAGGGGTGGCTATACCCATGTCCTTTGTCCAGTTTCGCGCCAGCGCAGTGGCTGAGTGCGCCTGCAACCGGTTTGAGCTTGACTATGCACAGGGACACCAAATGTGCCCCCAGTGCAGACTTCTAAGCACTCTCAGAGTGCACCCACCCAGCCCCAATACACTAAAGCCTGTCTGGGAGGTGGTCACACCTCCCTGTGACAGGAAACCTATTGTCAAGCCTTCCCCTGCCGGAGTTTCATCCAGCAGCAGGAGGGCAGACTCGTGTCTGTGGCTGGCAGCATCCATTTTGTGGTGCCCGGGTTCTGTTAAACTGGTACCGGTGTACCGATAGTGCCATGTTTCTCCCTCTAGTAGGGTGGAATCATACCTCCCCCGCCAGTTACTGGCGGGGAGGTATGATTCCAAGGTGTTTGACACCAAACATGACATGTTTCTGTGCAGCCGTTTTAAAGTTAGCATTTACGCGAGGTTATAATGCACTTAAGAGTATATGGTCTGGCTGCATCACAGACAACCCCGGAGAATAGATTCCGAAGGCTGTAGAGGGGCTCTGCTCATGCATGGGCACCCTCTCACATAAAACCCAGCACCCTGCCTTCAGGATTGATAAGGCCTGCCATAGGGGTGACTGATAGGTTTATATGTGCAGTGATAGGGTGAGATATAGTGAACCTATATCTCGGTAAGGGGTGCATGCACCACCTTACCCAGGCTGTAGTAGCAGACCTGTGGTGTCATTTTGGATGGCTTCCCAGGGGTGGCATAATACATGCGGCCGCCCCTAGTAGGCCTCTGGGGTAACTATGCCCTAGGTACATAGTGTACCATATACTATGGACTTATAAGGGTACCCCAGAATCCAATCTGGAGTGTACCTAAGGTACATGGAATCAATTTAGAGGAGAATGCAGATAGGCTGGGGTCCTGTTTAACAGGGCCCCAGCCAGACTAAGTCGAAAAACAGTGAAACATCAGCAAAAAGTGGGGGTAACTATAAGAAGCAGATCCTACTCTCCTACACAACCCCCCCAAACGCAGGGACATTAAACTAACCTTGACCAGTTGAGTCTTTATGTTCTAAGTGGAAATATCTGGAGAGTCCATCTGCATTGGCATGGTTACTCCCAGGTCTATGTTCCACTGTATAGTCCATCCCCTGTAGGGAAATGGACCACCTCAAAAGTTTGGGGTTTTCACCCTTCATCTGTTTTAGCCATAAGAGGGGCTTATGGTCTGTCTGAACAATGAAGTGAGTGCCAAACAAGTATGGCCTCAACTTCTTCAGAGCCCAAACCACAGCAAAGGCCTCCCTCTCAATGGCTGACCAACGTTTCTCTCTGGGGTCAGCCTTCTGCTAATAAAAGCTACTGGCTGATCCTGACCTTCATCATTCAATTGTGATAATACAGCCCCTACCCCCAACTCAGATGCATCTGTTTGGACAATGAATTGCTTGGAGTAGTCAGGACTTTGCAGAATGGGAGTAGTGCACATGGCCTGCTTCAGGTCATCAAATGCCTTTTGACAGCTGACTGTCCACTGAACTTTTTTTGGCATTCTCTAAGAAGTTAAGTCATTCAAGGGGGTCACTATGGATCCATACCCCTTGACAAATCTTCTGTAGTACCCAGTCAGGCCCAAGAAAGCTCTCACCTGAGTCTGGGTAGCTGGAGCAACCCAGTCCATGATGGTCTGGATTTTGCTCTGCAATGGTTGAACCTGGCCTCCACCCACAAGGTGGCCCAGGTAAAACAACCTGACTCTGCCCTATCTGGCACTTGGTGGCCTTGATAGTTAGGCCTGCTTTCTGCAGGGCCTCCAAAACATTTCTCAGGTGGACCAGGTGATCCTCCCAGGTGGAGCTAAAGACAGCAATATCATCTAGATATGCTGCACTATAGGCTTCCAGACCTGTAAGGACTTTGTTCACCAACCTTTGAAAAGTGGCAGGTGCATTTTTCAAACCAAAGGGCATCACCATAAATTGGTAATGCCCACTAGGGGTAGAAAATGCTGTCTTTGGCTTTGCATCATCAGCTAATCTGATCTGCCAGTAGCCAGCTGTCAGGTCAAATGTGCTCAGAAAGTTGGCTGAGGCCAAAGTATCTATAAGCTCATCTGCCCTGGGTATTGGATGGGCATCAGTCCTAGTGACTGCATTGAGACCCCTGTAGTCTACACAAAACCTCATCTCTCTCTTACCACCCTGGGTGTGAGGTTTGGGCACTAAGACTACCGGACTAGCCCAAGGGCTATCTGAGGGTTCAATAACTCCCAAATCCAACATCTTCTGGACTTCAGTCCTGATACAGTCCCTGACATGGTCAGGTTGCCTGTAAATCTTATTTTTAACAGGCAGACTGTCCCCAGTGTCCACTTCATGAGTGCACCAGGTAGTCTGACTTGGAGTCAGGGAAAACATATGCCTGTACTGATTGAGCACCTGTCTGCAATGAGCTTGCTGCTGGGCAGTGAGGCTGCCTGCCAAGGCTACACCATCTACTGAACCATCATCAGGGTTCTGTGAGAGCAGGTCAGGGAGTGGACCACTCTCTTCCTCCTGTCCCTCATCAGTAGCCATGAGCAAGCCCATGTCTGCCCTGTCAACATATGGTTTCAGTCTGTTGACATGGAGTACACTATGGGGGCTCCTGGGAGTTCCAAGGTCTACCAAGTAGGTAACCTCTCCCTTCTGTTCAACAATTGTATGGGGGCCACTCCACTTATCTTGGAGGGCTGCTGGGGCAGCAGGCTCCAACACCCACACTTTCTGCCCTGGCTGATAAACAGTCAGCACAGCCTTTTGGTCATGCCAGGCCTTTTGCAATTCCTGGCTAGCCTCAAGGTTTTTAGTTTCCTTTTTCATGTACTCTGCCATCCGGGAGCGGAGACCAAGTACAAAGTCCACAATATCCTGTTTGGGAGGTTTGAGAGGTAACTCCCATCCCTCCTTCACTAGACACAATGGACCCCTAACAGGAGGTCCAAACAGAAGTTCAAAAGGGCTGTAACAAACCCCCTTCTGAGGAACCTCCCTGTAGGCAAATAAAAGGCAGGGCAAAAGTATGTCCCATCTACGCCTAAGCTTTTCTGGGAGTCCTTTAATCATGCCCTTTAAGGTTTTGTTGAATCTCTCAACTAAACCATTGCATTGTGGGTGATAGGGTGTGGTGAATTTGTAATTCACTCCACACTCCTTCCACATAGCAGTCAAGTAACTAGACATGAAGTTTGCAACTCTGTCTGATACTACCTCCTTAGGGAAACCCACTCTGGAAAATACTCCCAGGAGGGCTCTTGCCACCACAGGAGCTGTGGTGGTCCTAAGTGGAGTGCCTTCTGGGTACCTAGTGGCGTGGTCCACCACCACCACGATAAATCTGTGCCCAGAGGCTGTCTGAAGATCCATGGGACCAACTATATCAATCCCAACCCTCTCAAAGGGAACCCCCACCACAGGTAGTGGTATCAGGGGGGCCTTTGTAGTACCACCTGCCTTACCCCTACTGCTCCTCTTCTTGGGAGGCACCTGGTCCATTTTTCCAGGATCCAGGGCCTGTTCCGTTTTTGACATTTTGGCCTGTGACCTGGTCACAGCAAACACATGTGCAGGGATTCCCAGCATTTCTGCATGAGTCCTGAGCTCCACTTCAGCCCAAGCTGAAGTCTCTAAATCATTGCCAAGCAAGCATTCAACAGGGAGGTCTGCACTTACCACAACCTTCTTAAGGCCAGTTACCCCTCCCCAGGAAAAATTAACAACTGCCAAGGAATGGTCTGTCCTGACATTGCTCGCATTGGTCACTTGGTACATCTCACCAAGTATGATTTGCTCAGGAGCCACAAGATCTTTTGTCACCATTGTGACACTTGCTCCTGTGTCCCTGAATGCCAAAGCCTCTTTTCCATTGATTAAAGGCTGCTGTCTGTATTTGCCCAGATTACTGGGACTCACAAAGGAGGACATATCCATGCCTCCATCACAGATCAGTACAGCCTGAGTTGGAACTCTGACTAGGCCAGAGTCCATCTCAGAACCCAGGGTTAACCCTACTACACTCTTATTCTGATTACCACCACTTGGAGCTGAACTAGGGGGAACAGTTGCCTTAGGGGCAATGGTGGCTGGAGTTGAGTCTTTGGACTTGGTACAATCACTGGTCCAATGGGTTTTCTGCTTACAGATTTTACACCATGGTTTCTTTTGGCCTTTTCCCTTGTTAGATTGGGACTCCCCACCAGATGCAGATTTTTGGGGCCCTTGAGAAGACTTCTGGTCTTTACCCTTCTCCCCACCCTTATCAGAGTTTTTGGAATCCTGCTTCTTGGAGTCACCACCTTGGTTCTGAACCTTCTGCCTCACTCTGGTTCTGACCCATTTGTCTGCCTTCTTACCCAATTCTTGAGGAGAGGTCAGATCAGAGTCCACCAGATACTGATGCAACAGCTGATTTTGACAATTATTCAGGATCTGCTCCCTCATAATTAAGTTGTACAATCCTTTAAAATCATGCCAAGTAACCAGCCCTCCAGAGCCTTGGTAGCACAATCTACAAAGTCAACCCAGTCTTGAGTCTGTGCCTTTTGGGTATCTCTGAACTTTAACCTGTATTGTTCAGTGGTTAGGCCAAACCCTTCTATCAGTGCATTCTTCAAGACCTTGTAATTGTCAGCATCCTCTTCTCTAACAGTGAGGAGCTTGTCTCTGCCTTTGTCTGCAAAGGAGAGCCACAAGATTGCTGCCCACTGCTCCTGAGGGACCCTCTGTACCTTACAGGCCCTCTCAAGTGCAGTTATCCATTTGTGGATGTCATCCCCACTCTGGTAGGGAGGGACAATCTTGTTCAGGTTCCTATGGTCAGGAGTATACTCTCTACCTCTAGGGACACTGTTGCTGCCACCATGGGTTCTAGCCCCAATCTTTTAGAAGCTTTCTGAAGCTCCAGGGATTCCCCATCTAATGCCAGCTGCTCTCTCTTGATCCTAAGCTTAGCTTCCTCAAACATGAGCAGTCTGCTTTTTCTCTCATAGGAGGACTCCCTCCTCTAAATCTAAATCCGTATTTGTAAAGCGCGAACTACTCACCCTTACGGGTCTCAAGGCGCTGGGGGCCGTCGTGGAAATTAAGTGAGCTATTGCCCAGAGTCACATGGTGCTGAGCTGAGCTGCCGCCGGAGCCAGGGATCGAACCGTGAACCCTGTGCTCCGAAGTCAGCTGCCCTGGCCGCTGCACCACACCTCTCCACCCTGGGAGGTAGAGCTCCTCTGAGAGATAGAGGTCCCTACAGAGGTACCAGAATGATTAGACTCCTGAGAAGGAGATCTGGATCTTCTTGGCCCACTGTCAACTCTTCCAGGTGGGGTAAAGAGAGGGCCACTGAGGCCTTCTCCCTCACCTTCAGGAACAGTTGTACTATCCAGGTTGGAATCATTTTGATCCTCCTGGCCAGCATCAAAGTAAGGGTCATAGTAGTGTTCACTACCTGGCCTTTCCTCTTCTGCTGTCCCACCCAACTTGCCTGCCTCATCAGACCCTGGGGGCTTTCTGAGGTCATCTAAAAGCAAAGCCTCTATGAGGCGTTGAGTGTCTGGGTGTCTCCTTGTCTTCAATTTCCTAGCTGTACACATTGCTCTCAACTCTGTGAATGAGAAATGGTCATACTTAGTTGGCAGAGGCCTACTGGCTTCTGGCCTTGAAGACATAACTAGTGTGGTGTGGTGTATGCACCTACCTACTCTAGTTGGAGCTACTAAACTCTCTTGAGTTGTAGAAAGGGTGTGCTAAGCCCTTGACACACAACTCTAAGTTCAGTAGAACTTACTGTAATTTAAGCTTGATTTATATGTACCTATGTACCTTTAGTGGTTTTCAGTTAGTCACTCAATTGAGATTATCTGGTAAAACAATAGCAAGCTTGAATCCCAACCGCTGCACACCAATGTGAGAGGTTGGCCTGGTATATGCTGTCCACTAGTTATAGTGGGCACCTTGTACCAGTCCAAACAACCCTTATTGATGATAGGTTAAAGACAACCTTTATTGAAAGCTATCCTAGTGGTAGCTATGGAGAGCAGCCTTCAGGCTAAGTCTTGAAGGAATGTAAAGCAGCTTGTTTTACCAGTCTATAATCTCCTGAATGACCAAATGAAAGGAGAACCACACCAGGTATATATATAAAATATATGTATTTATTCTAAACACTCCCTACTAGTCTCTTTATGAGGCTAGAGGTCAAAGCACACAATTTAAAAGCAATAAATCAACAGTAAATAGCACAATACACGATAGGCCCCAGGGGGGGACCGAACCATATACTAAGTAAGTGGTATAAGAACCACGACTTGACTAGACACAGCGCCTAGAGCATGTAGAATCGCTGGGACCCCATGGAACCACCCAAGGTAGTGACACAGGGGACCCACGGGGGACGTATGCAGTGTGTGAACACCGGCGCGAGCCCCGTACAGTTCTATGCGAAAGTCGCGGTTGGGAAATTAAAGAATAAGGACACTAAGAGAGGATTCTAAGCAAACCCCTTGGAACTAAGACAGTTCTAGGGCCAGCACCCTTGACAGTACCGGAGTACTCGTGTTACCTATCCCAGAGGACCCGGGTGCATAGGGGTCAAGTGGTGTCGGAAACGCTCGTCGATTTCAATGGCGTCTTGCAAAGAAGTGCAGCTGCCGTGAAGAGGAGAAGTGTCCGGTGTGATCCAAGCCTGGATCGAAGATGTGAAGAACCTGAAAGCAGAGGGGACAGAGTCTGGGTCACTAGCCAGTGACCAGGGGCACGGTAGACGAATGCCCACCGATGTTGGGTGCTTCAGGTGCGAAGAGGTGAAGCTTGACTCTGCAGCCACGGGGACCAGGAGATGTCGACGACAACCAGGAGCCGGATTCGGGCTGTCCCACAAAGGATGTCGAGTGCTGCGGTGTCGGTGCTCGGATTGAACACAACAAGCCTTGGCAACGGCAACCCACGCAGGAAGAGAAAAGATGCTTCGGTGCGGACCAGCAAGGTCCTGGCGACTCCCCAAGCGATGGAGAGTCAGGGCACATCTGGAGCAACCAGGGAAGCCCAATTAAAGTTAAGGATTCCTTCTTGGGGACCCACAGGTCAACGGACCAGGGATCGCAAAGGGACCTCGAGAGAAAACACAAAGGGCTGGCTCACGGAACACTCGTGGAGTGTAGGCCAGCAGTCTTCCGTGGAATTGCTGCTCGGGGTCAGGGCTACAAGTAACCCAAAGCTCAGCCTCAGAGGTCGCCTCAAAGCTGATGCTTCTGCAAAGTGACGCGGTGTCCAGGGGTTCAGGTTGCACGGTCTCCACGAGGGATACAGGCCTCAGACTTGCAGTGGGCACTGATCAACCTCAGAGACCTCTGGAACCCACCTCCTGTGTTGCAAAGTTCTTCGGAGTCCTCAGGAGCTTTGGAGATGCAAACCGGTCAGATGCGTCTTTGGTGCCTGCCAAGCAGGGGAGTAACTCCTTTACTCCAAGGGAGATTCTTCAGTCATCTAGCGCCTTGTAGATCATCAAAGTTCCAGGATTATGTATCAGAGTTTCGTCCAGGTAAATCTAAAGTCCTGTAGACAGGGGTTCCTACTTTATACCCAAGTAGTGGGTGGGACAAACTCTGGGGACCCACCAATGGGAGGGTGCGGACAGAGGGGTGGCTACACCCATGTCCTTTGTCCAGTTTCGTGCCAGAGCAGGGGCTGAGTACCCCTGCAACCGGTTTGAGCTGGACTATGCACAGGGGCACCAAATGTGCCCCCAGTGCAGACTTCAAAGCCCTCTCAGAGTGCACCCACCTATCCCCAATACACTAAAGCCTGTCTGGGAGGTGGTCACACCTCCCTGTGACAGGAAACCTTCCCCTGCCGGAGTTTCATCCAGCAGCAGGAGGGCAGACTCGTGTCTGTGGCTGGCAGCATCCATTTTGTGGTGCCCGGGTTCTGTTAAGCTGGTACCGGTGTACCGGTGGTGCCATGTTTCTCCCTCTAGTAGGGTGGAATCATACCTCCCCCGCCAGTTACTGGCGGGGAGGTATGATTCCAAGGTGTTTGACACCAAACACGACCTGTTTCTGTGCAGCCGTTTTAAAGTTAGCATTTACCGCGAGGTTATAATGCACTTAAGAGTATATGGTCTGGCTGCTTCACAGACAACCCCAGAGAATAGATTCCGAAGGCTGTAGAGGGGCTCTGCTCATGCATGGACACCCTCTCATATAAAACCCAGCACCCTGCCTTCAGGATTGATAAGGCCTGCCATAGGGGTGACTGATAGGTTTATATGTGCAGTGATAGGGTGAGATATAGTGAACCTATATCTCGGTAAGGGGTGCATGCACCACCTTACCCAGGCTGCAGTAGCAGACATGTGGTGTCATTTTGGATGGCTTCCCAGGGGTGGCATAATACATGCGGCTGCCCCTGGTAGGCCTCTGGGGTACCTATGCCCTAGGTACATAGTGTACCATATACTAGGGACTTATAAGGGTACCCCAGAATCCAATCTGGAGTGTACCTAAGGTACATGGAATCAATTTAGAGGAGAAAGCAGATATGCTGGGGTCCTGTTTAGCAGGGCCCCAGCCAGACTAAGTCGAAAAACAGTGAAACATCAGCAAAAAGTGGGGGTAACTATAAGAAGCAGATCCTACTCTCCTACAGTATTCTTCCTGAATCCGGCCTGATATCGACTTAATATCTCATGCTCCTCCATCCACCCTTGGAGGCGATCAAGGATTATCCGTGCAAAAAGCTTTTGTGTGACATCAATCAGGCTGATCGGCCTGTGGTTAGCTGGTAGGAGGGGGGAACCTTTTTTTAAAATTGGAACTATTTCCGCCCCTGCCCAGGTTTCGGGAATCGGCATACCCTTCAGGATGGCATTAAATAGAACCTGAAGATAAGGTCCCCAGATATTCGGTTCGTGCCGGAAGAGATCCCCCGGAATCTTATCCAGACCCGGTGCTTTACCCGGCGGGAGCCTATTTATTGCATTCGCCACCTCAGACAGGGTAAACTCTATGGCATCTACCTGATTATCCCTATGCAGAAATACCGGTAAATCAACGTGGCCTGAAATATCCTTTGTAGTGTACAAGGCCTGGAAGTGCCTTTCCCATACTTCTGCTGCTATATTGGGTTCTACTACTGGCTTGCCCTCTCTACTGCCCGTGCTAACTACGGACCAGAACTCTTTTACATCTTTAGAGGCTAGGGTGGTTTTTAGGGCATCCCATCTATTGATTTCCCACGTCTCTTTTGCTAAGCGTGTGGTCTCTTTATACAGCGCCCTCATTTGTTTTACGAGCGGTTTATCAGTAGCTTTAATGGCTTCTAGTAGAGCCCGTTTTGCCTTACGGCAGCTATCGTTAAACCATGTTTGTATAGCTATTTTTTTTCCCTTGGCGCACACCTCTGGGTAAAATACTTCAGCCAGCTTGGATACCAATCCTACGTGCAAATCTGCAATTTTATTAATGGGAACTGCTGGCCCCGCTGATACAGCCGCTTCTCTTAGTTCTATCAGAACCGGGACTACTGCTGCATATAGTGTGGACAGCTTTCCTGGAGACTGCTGTATTGCCCCCCATTTTATTCGCTTCCTATTATTGTAGAGCGTTAATCTGTTATCTACAGGAGTACTAGTGGTCGGGGCACTTCCTAGGTCTGGCAATTCAAATACCAGAGATAAAGCATTATGATCGCTGTCATGGCATGTGAGGACAAGAAGGTCATGAACTCTATGCCAAAGCCTCGTCTCCACTAGAATGTAATCAAGGAGGGAGGCTTGGCCCGCTCTATTGAATGTTAGGTTGCCGGGAGTGACCGAGACTGTGCGACCATTACATGCTCTCAGGCAGTGGGTCAGTGTAAATGCATTAATCTGAGTTGCCAGCGGGGTCCAAGCCTTAATTGGGGGAGTCTGTGGTTCAGGGATTGACCAATGTGCATCCTCCTCAATAGGGATTGTGTCATTCATATCTGGTAGAGGCTCATATTGGCAATTAAAATCTCCCCCCAATATCACCCAGCTGTTAGGGGGGACACTGGAGATAAAAGAGCTAAGTTGGTCAAAGGTTGGGGATTCCTTGCACACACTGACAGGGCGGGAGTAGATGTTGATAAGAGGAGCCAATTCCAGCTTAGTGTGAAAGCTAAGTAATACACATTGGATGTCATTGTACAAAGAGTCCAGCTGAGCAGCCAAGGTGTGTGCCTACCCAGCTACATAAACCCCCTGACGGTCTACCCCTTCCTCCCGAGGTAGCCGGGATGGTAAATGACACAAACCCAACCCTGAAAGAGTCTTGCCACATCCATGTTTCCTGGAACAGGCAGATATCAAACTGATCCACAAAAACTCCCCAGTCAGTACAAGACAATTTACTTTTCAGGCCGGCAACATTCCAGGATAGGACCTTTAACTTTCTACCTAGATTCTGGTTAACAATGGGGGCACCATGGACCTGCGTGTCCCTTGTTGCAGCTGCGGGGAAGTTATCCAATATCCTGGCTGGTTGTTTTGTGGCCGCATCGCTGGGGTTTGGTGGATCAGGGGTTGGTGAGACTGTTGGCCCTAGGGACTCCACCCTTAACCTTGTCATGTTTTCATCTACCTGCTGAGCTGTCATGGCCACATCTCATATAACTGTCCCTGCCCCCGGGCTACTAAACTAAAACTAAAAAAGCAAGGGTCTGAAGGAGGGATACTTACAATTGTTGGTCTGATAGTACTGTGGTCGTCTGGCAGGATCTAGGGAGGTATTAACCCTGTCTGATATGTGGCGGCGTGAATAAAAGTGGTCTAATGGTAGTGCTTGGATCTCAGTGTGTGACTCTCGGGGGCTAATTTTCTGGCTTAAAAGCCAGTGAACGGTCTGGGGATTCCTAAAGTTTATAACTATACAGTCTCCCTGCTTCGTCTTGGGGCTATTTCCCACCCAACCAACTCTGCGGACCAGTAAAATTTCTCCTGCCCTGTCATAAGGGAATTGTCTATGCCTTGCCAGCCAAAACAAGCTTTTGTTCCTAAGATCCAAGTATGACTCTCGCTGGCCATTTTTTAGCACTGGTACCCCTGTCAGCACGATGACGTAAGGAGATGCGGCTGGGGGCAAATTTATAGTGGGTTGTATTATTACTTCTATATTACCCGCATAACTCTCTCCTCCTACATACCCCTCTCTATACTCGCTGGGCCCTGGTAGGGAAGTAGCATTTTTATTTTCATTCTGCCTAGTATTAACTAAGCTTTCGCTCCTGGCCTCGGGGTTGGGATTCCTGCTTGTTGTGTGGGTCATATAAACTTGCGCCTGCTGTTGTCCTGATCTTAATAAAGGCGACTTAGCAGTTTTGTAACTCCTGCTAGTTTGATTATTGGGCAAGCTGGGGATGCGTAAGTTGGTGGAGTCCTGGCTCCTTTGAGTCCCTAAAGTGTCTGGGGGTGACAGACCGGGAGTGTCTACCTGGCGACTAAAGTCAGTCCCCCTCAAGATGGGTTGGGTTTGGTTGTTCCCCGTATTTACTAACCTAATCTCCCCCAATGTTTCCAATTTGTGTAGTCGATCTACTAGAGGAGCAAACTCTTGCTTTACAATAATTTTGAACTGAGCCAGTAGATCTCTGACCATATTCTGTACCCAGAATGGATAGACCAATTCGGTTTGGGTATTGACAGTACAGCCACTCATTACGTTGGAGGTAACCACGCTAGTCGTTGGCCCTCCTTTAGCTTTCTTACTCTTGGGTGCCCCCCATTTGTTTGCTTGCGCTTCCCAGTCTTGCATGAAGTAAGAGTAGCACCCCCCTAATGAGATACTGTTTTGGGGGCCGCTTCTTGTCGTGGAGATGCCCGGGGCACTTCTCTTGGAGGTAATGGAGATGGGGTGTGGGTTCTTGAAGTGGATTGGTCTGTCAATGGAAGGCACAGATCTGGGGTGAGGGACAGGTGCCTCTCAGTGAGTTCAATTTCTGAGGTTACCACCCCTATTGCCCTCTGTAGCATTCTGTCGATAGAGGTCGGGGGTAACAAGGAGGAGGTGGTTGTTTGCTGGAGGGACTGTTTGGCAGCGCAAGTGCGTTTCCCCATTGCAAAGTTCGGGACAGGCCTAGAATGTCCCTCTTGCTAGGACCCACAACACTTACACTTAAGCCTAGTCTACCGTGGACACACAGGGAGACAGTTGCTCATTAGAGAACTATAAACTTAGGCATTTGGAGTACAATAAAAGACGTTTATCGGAGGGAGAGCAGAGCATCAACCCTGGCTATTATATTGCAGAGGGTAGTATACAGGACTCTCTCCAAATGCAAATTTTAAAGCAGTCTAGAAGTCCAAACGAGATGTGCTCGCCCCAGCTTGCTTCCATAAAAATCCACTAGAGCAGATCGCAGACGGGCACTGGATCGAAATAGGAGGCCAATAATGTCTTACCTGATGCGGTCCTGAGAAACAAAGCCAAGGGGGGTGGCCCTGCCCTGCCTCTTCCTGGCTATGACGGGCAAGGACGGGCCCGCCCTTGGCCCGGGCTTCGCCCGCGCGCGTCCCGTGCCGCGGGGGGTGAGGCAGCGCTTTTGAACACAATGGAGAGCACCTCCCCCTCAGCTGCGGTGGCAGGAAGGCACGCGTTGCACCTGGGACTTGGAGTCCCACCAGGGTGTGTGACAGCCAGGCGAGGTAGGGGGTGAAGCAGTATGTTGCACCCTGGGATCAAGGTCCCACCAGGGTAATTTGCAGCAGAGCAAGATGCCCCCAGAGAAGTCCCGGCGAAGCCCCACACAAAGACAGCGTCCCGCACCGCGGGGGTGAGGCAGCGCTTTTGAGCGCAATGGAGAGCGCCTCCCCCCTCAGCTGCAGTGGCGGGAAGGCACGCGTTGCACCCTGGGACTTGGAGTCCCACCAGGGTGTGTGACAGCCAGGCGAGGTAGGGGGTGAAGCAGTATGTTGCACCCTGGGATCAAGGTCCCACCAGGGTGATTTGCAGCAGAGCAAGATGCCCCCAGAGAAGTCCCTGCAAAGCCCCGCACAAAGACAGTGTCCCGTGGCGCGGGGGTGAGACATCGCTATTGAGCGCGATGGAGAGCGCCTCCCCCTCAGCTGCGGTGGCGGGAAAGCACATGTTGCACCCTGGGACTTGGAGTCCCACCAGGGTGTGTGACAGCCAGGCGAGGTAGGGGGTGAAGCAGTATGTTGCACCCTGGGATCAAGGTCCCACCAGGGTGATTTGCAGCAGAGCAAGATGCCCCCAGAGAAGTCCCGGCGAAGCCCCGCACAAAGACAGCATCTCATCTCATATCAATGAATGGGGAAAAAACCAGCGTCTGCTCTTCAGAGGTCCCTGTTCCCATCTAAGGGTCATCGAGACTGGTGCGTGATCAGAGATGGTAATCGAGTGGGTCGTGGGTCGTGGCAGTCTGTAGAGGGGGTGCTAGGGTCTGGCTAAGAAATACGTAGTCAATTCTAGAATAAGAGCATTGGGAGTGCGAAAAGAAAGTGTAGTTGCGGTCGTTGGGGTGAAGCGCCCGCCATGCGTCAAAGAGCTCTAGTGTGCCAAATTCTTTTTTCAAGGCTTTAGTGAAGGAACCCGTGGTCGCTCTGTATATGGATGAGCCGTCCAGGCCCGCCTCCCAGGTGAGATTAAAATCTCCTATCAAGAAGATGTCTCCCTCAGCAAACCCTCCCAGCGTCCCTAGTATGGAGAAGAGAAATGGACCCTGGTTCATGTTGGGAGCGTATATGGACACAAAGGTGAACTGATGCCCCTGAAGTTTCCCCTTAACCATAATGAACCACCCCTCTCTGTCCGTTTTGCTACCCTCTGGCTGGAACCCCAGGAAGGAGTGAAAGAGAAGTGCCACCCCATTGTGCTTGCCAGGGGGTGAAGACTTGTATATGACTGGGTATGCTCTGTGTCAGAGCCTATGTTCTTCCTCCTTTTCAAGTGGGTCTCTTGAAGTGCCACCACATCATGTCTGGCATCTAAGAGATATTTCCATAACTTTTGGCGCTTTGCTGGAGAGTTAAGCCCCTTAATGTTCCATGTGAGTGTTGTGATTACCATTGTGGGGTACTTAGCTGGGTTCTCGTTCTCTCGATTGTCTGCCCATATCCTTTGGCCGGTTTCCCCACCTCCCTGTATGCCTCCCTAGATGTCTCCTTTGGGCACCCCACCTCCCCCATGGCCCCCCACTTCCTGAGCATAAATCCCATCCCGCGCACCAAAACCCCCTAAAACACATATCCCAGCACAAATTCCCAAAATTAAACAAATGGGGAGAGATTCCCCTGAACAACTTGTTATCTCTTGAAAATGTTTCATAGGGGACGTCTAGGTCAATGTCCGCTAGTGCAAGGTGGATATATTTACCTAGTTTAAGAAAAGACGGTCTAACTATAACCTGAACTGTCCATTGTTCTTATTATCCTTCGGTGGAACCCTCAATGTAAGAGATCTGCTTCCCCCTACTTCAGAAACCCTGGGGATGGTCAGGGTCTCTCCAGGGCATGCATTGGTAGCATGCAGATGTCCCTGGCCTCTGGTCTGCTTGTTCTGTGGTGTGGGCCCGGAACATAGATCTCTGGTTGTCGGGGGTACAGCGCTGAAGAGTCATCTCTTCTGTTAGTCTATTCACTTTGCTTGCGGCGTTGGCGATTTCTAGCTTGTGTTTTCCATTGCTCTCCCTCCTCTCTGCTCCGTCGCAGGTCCCCGTTGCTTCGCTCATCTTCCTCCACTGGTCGCGGGCTGGAGATTTCCAGGCCTACCGCGAGCGCCACCTCGCTGAGTTCAGATACATGGTGGCTTTTGTTTTGGAGGGCGAATGCCAAGCCAAAAGGATATGTCCATCTATATTTGACGTTGTCTCTTTGAAGGTTCTCGGTGGTAGGTTATAGGCATGCCAGGGTAGCGGGAGCAATGTCCTGGCAGAGGTTGCATGTAAATCCTTGAAAAGTGACCTCCCCTGTCTTGCGGACCGCCTGCATGCAGTATTGACTCCTTAACTTTAAAGGAGTGGAGTTTGGCCAGGACATCTCTTGGTCGCCCTTTGGCGTTCTGTCCAGGAGGCCCCACTCTGTGGACTCTGTCTATCTTGACTTTTGTTCCCGTTGGACCTAGTAATTCCACAAAGAGACCTATCACAAATGCCTCTAGGTCAGACCCCTCAGGTCCCTCAGCCTTATGTTCTCTCTTCGAGATCTGTTTTCTAGGTCCTCGCATTTTAGTAGGGAGTTCTGAAGTTGAGCCTTGACGGCGGCCATCAATTCCTCTGTCCAGTTTGCGTGGTGTTCAATTTCCTGCATTTTTGTATCTAGGTCCAGTGCACGGGTGCCCACGGAATCTACATTCTTTTGGAGGGAGGTGAGTTTAACTTGTATGTCGGTGCGGAGTGCTTCTAGTGATGTCTGGAGATTGGCTTTAAGTTCTGCCATTAGTTCTTGTTTGAAGTCTTGCAGAGAAGTCAGGAGGTCTTCTTTAGTTAACGCCATGGAGCGCTCTGCCTCTCCTGGAGGGCTCTGGTTTTGTACCGTTGTTGAGGTAAAATAACTGGAAACCTGGTTGGGTTTTCTTAGGCTGCATAAAGCCGGTAGCCGGCCGATGTAGATGCTGTAAGTAGTCCCCTCAGGCTGCCAGCTAGGTGCCCTCCACCGTCTCCCCCGCTGTCCCGCCGCTTTAGGTGTCGTTATGTGTTCGATATCTAGAGGCTTCCCACTCCGTGTGGTAGTTTGGCTGGTGCTCCTGGTGGATTCGCTCCCCCTTTGACACTGAGGCCTTCTACCCCCAGTGGTGGCTGTGATCAATAGTGTTTTTTAAGGCCTCCTTCAGGTGTTCTGGCCGGTGGTGGTCATTAATCCACCTAGATGGTAATGTCCTTTTTTCCCCGTGCAGGCAGCAAGGGCGGTGGACCCAACCCACTCCGCTGAATGTTCACTTCTGTTGGGAGTGGGGCAGCCACCACTCTCCCTCTAAGAATTCTCTAAGTGCACTCGGGGATATGGGCGCCACGTGCTGCAGGTCTTATGATGCGGTAGATCTCAGGGGACGTGGGTAAGGAGGAGCTCCCATACACCACCTTCACTCCTCTTAGTTACAGTTTTCCTGGTGGGCCTCACAGGGTAGTAGCAGCAAAGCCAGGCTTTTGCACAAGAGGCCCTCACTCCGGGGCTTGGCACTCGGTCGATTCACTTAAGCCTGCCTCAGGCGCCTCACCATTCAGTGTATGCAGCTGAGCATGGATTGCCTCTCCTCCTCCTCGGACCTCATGACATGTGGCCTACTCTTCCCTTACACTGCACTATGGAGGCCAGGCATTGTCCAAGGTGGTTGCCATTTTAAGGCCTGGCACTCCGGTTAGCTCCTCCGGGCCTACCCTGTGGTACGTGTAGCTTCTCAATTCCAGCCTCCTTACTACACCGGGCGTCCTGCTGTGACTGTCCTCGAGTGCCGGAGCTGAGGGCTTGCGTTTGGGGCCGTCTTACGGTCTCCTCTCGGCCACTACTCTGCTCCCATTCTCCGGTCTCATCCAAGGTGGCAGCCTATGCGGAGGGCCACGCCCGTTTCTCCCTGTGTCTGCCGGATTTCACCAGTGCTCTGCTGCATAGGGGCACCCTCCTTGTCTTGAGGCTTACCAACAGGGTTCACAGTAGGTAGGTGTTATCTCCAAGCCCCGCCGTCTTTGTCAGCCTCAGTGTGCCTTGATTGCATGATACCAGATCAGAGGTAATTTCGGCCGCAGATTTCAGCTTCAGGGTGTGGATTCCACTTCTTTATTATTTTTCAGCCTTCGGGGAGTCAGTTGCAGTGTATTGGTGGGCAGATTCCGGCATGATGCATGGGGATATCTCGTCTTTCTGTTTTCCTTGCTCCGGGGCCTACACGGATCACGTCCATTTGGCCAACTTCTTCGGCCACGCCCCCCATGAGCAGTATTTTGTGGGCTTGTTGCAGGTGTGACCTCAGTGTTGGTATTAGCTGTATGAGGATAGCAATCGTGTATCTGTTCTGTATCGTGTTCCTCGTCCAGCAGGCTAAGAAGGCATTTCAATGGGTCTGTGTGTGTAGGTGGTGGAGACTGTGGTTGAGAGTGAGTTGTTGCACTGTGTTGCTTTTGTAGTGTAACCTTGTTGTGCAGTAGACATGGAGAAGCGAAGATGTGAGGTATGGCATGTTGCTTATTTTGTTTGTATCTGTTCAGGGCGGAAGGTGTATGGGTTAGGGGTGGTGGTGCAGCATGTGAGTCATGTAGTAAAGTTCTGAATTGTCCAATGGATGAGAGGCGGTTAAAAGAGAGTTGCTGTGTTGCTATATGTGTGTTAGGTGTGGGGGAAGAGAGAAAGCTTGGCATTGGAGTATGTTCATTTGTTCAGTCTGAAAGGTGGGTGTATGTTTGTGATGGAAAGTATTATGAGGTATTGCGTGTGAGAGATTTTGTTGGCCTGGTGTGCATGTTATATTTTGTTTTTGAGGAGTAGTGAAAAGAGGTGTTGATGTATTTGTTTTATGAGGTGGAGTTGTCTGTATAGTATTGTTTGTGAGTGGCTGTTGTAAGGTAAGGTGAAGGGGTGGTGATGTGTTTGTGAGTAGAGTGTAAGTTGTGTGTAAGAGGGTATGAAGTTGAGTTAAGAGTGTTTGTTTTTGTTGATTGCTGCAAGAGGTAATATGTGTGGTGCAGTGGAGTGTAAGTGTTGTGAGGTTGTGTTATTGTGGTAGAAAGAAGAGGAGAGTGTTGGTGAGGGTAATGATGGAAACTTGAGTATAGGTTTGTTAGGGGTCTGTTAGGAGTAATTAGAGCAGGGAGTGTGGGTCTGGATGGGATATAGTTAAGTAGGGTGTGGAATTAGGTTGTGTTAGTGATGAGTGGATTGGTTAGTGGTGTTGGATAGAGGGATTTCTTTTCGATCAGTCAATCAATCAATTAATCAATTAAGGTATTGTAAAGCGCACTACTCACCCGTGAGGTCTCAAGGCGCTGGGGGGAGGGGTCAGCAGTTCTGTTTAGCCAAAGAGCCAGGTCTTGAGTGCCTTCCTGAAGGTGTTCAGGGAGGGGTCGTGTCTGATGTCGATCGGGAGTTCGTTCCAGGTCTTGGAGGCGATGTGGGAGAAGGCTCTACCCCCTGATTTGGCTTTGTGGATGCGTCGGGTTTCGGCGAGGATGAGGTTGGCGGATTGGAGGTTCCTTTTGGGTACGTGGAAGGTGATTCTGTTGTTGAGGTATTGGGGTCCAGTGTTGTGTAGGAATTTGTAGGTGTGGGTGAGTACCTTGAACAAGATTCTCTTCTTGAGGGGGAGCCAGTGGAGGTTCCATAGGTGTTGGCTGATGTGCTCGTGTCGAGGGATCCCCAGGACGAGTCTGGCGGCGGTGTTCTGTATCGTCTGGAGCTTGCGGATTAGGGACTTGTTTATGCCGGCGTAGAAGGCGTTTCTGTAGTCTAATGTGCTGGTGATGAGTGCGTGGGTAACTGTCTTCCTTGACTCAGTGGGGATCCATTTGAAGGTCTTACGGAGGATGCGGAGGGTGTTGAAGCAGCTGGAGGCAACGGCGTTGACCTGTCGGTTCATGGAGAGGGAGGAGTCGAGAATGATGCAGAGGTTTCTGGCGTGGTCCGTGGGGGTCAGGGGGCTGCCGAGGGCAGTGGGCCACCAGGTGTTGTTCCATGCCGATGGGGTGGTTCCGAGGATATCTGTCTTCTCTGAGTTGAGCTTCAGGCAGCTGTTGCTCATCCAGGCTGCGATGTTCTGCATTCCTTCCTGGAAGTTGAGTCTGATGGTGGTGGGGTCCTTGGTTAGGGAGAAGATGAGCTGGGTGTCGTCGGCGTAGGATACTATGCTGAGGCCGTGCTGTCGGACGATGGTGGCGAGGGGGGCCATGTAGATGTTGAAGAGGGTTGGGCTGAGCGATGATCCCTGGGGCACTCCACAGTTGATTGCCGTGGGTTCAGAGAGGAAGGGTGGCAGTCTCATCCTTTGGCTTCTGCCTGTGAGGAACGATCAAATCCAGTCGAGGGCAGTTCGTTGTATGCCTGCGTCGTGAAGTCTGGCGGCGAGTGTGCGGTGGGAGACGGTGTCGAAAGCTGCTGATAGGTCGAGTAGGATCAGGGCTGCGGTGAGGCCTTGGTCAAGAGGGTGCGGATGTCATCTGTGGTGGCGAGTAGGGTAGGCTCAGTGCTGTGGTTGCTGCGGAATCCTGATTTCGAGGGGTCAAGGGTGGCGTTGTCCTCGATGAATCTTGTCAGTTCTGTGTTGACGGTTTTCTCCGCGACTTTCGTGGCAAAGGGGAGGAGCGAGATGGGGCGGTAGTTCTTGAGGTCCGTTGGATCTGCTGAAGGTTTTTTGAGCAGGGGCCTGACTTCTTCGCGTTTCCAGTCATCGGGGAAGATGCCGGTCTAGAAGGTAGTGTTGATGGTGTGTTGTAATTCTGGTGCTATGGTGGTAGCGGCTCTGTGGTAGATGTGCGGTGAGCAGGGGTCTGTGGGGACACCCGAGTGGATGCCTTTCATGGTCGAGGTGGTTTCTTCGGTGGTGACCGGTGACCAGTGACCAGGAAGAGAGGGTGGGCTGGCTGGCATTGCCAGATGGCAGGCTGGTTGTGGAGTCAGGTGTGTGGTCGTTGAAGTAGTCATAGAGGGCATTCTGGGAGCCTGTGCCGCCTAGAGAAGAAGAGAAGAGCTTGACGTAGCCGGCTGCAGATACGTTTTTTGTTTTTTTCCCCACCCATGACACCTATGCCCACACCACCTCTTCTCACCAGCCCCGCCCACCCAACCTCTCGTCCAGTACACCGGCCATGCTTGGGTGTGCATGGACTGGTGGTGTGGCTTATGTAGATCCCTTAGAGTTTTATCTACCCAGAATCCCCTGCAAACCTATGAAAATGATGCCTCACTTCTGTGTGTGCTCAAAGCAGAGTCAGCCTAAAAACATATAAAGAAACTGCCCTTTTGGACCCACTGTGGTTCCCCCTCAATCTCTACAGGTTTTTGGCCCTTCCCTGTCGCAGGCACTTGGCCCACCCACCCAAATGAGGTATTATTTTTATCGAGAGACCAAGGAAAATGCTGAGTGGTAGGAAATTTGTACCGTTGCTGTGATCCCACAACTTTCTCACACAAAAATGAGAGGAAAATGTAACTTTTTAGATAAATTTAAGGTTTGCAGGGGATTCTGGGTAGGAAAATGTTGGGAGATCCATGCAAGCCACACCTCCCTGGACTCATTAGGTGTCTAGTTTTCAGCAATATTTGGGTTTGGTATCTTCCCCCAGATGCCCGCCACACCTGTGACCAAAAACGTAGATGTCTCCCTCGCAAAGCCATGTCTTTTTGCGATTGATAATCTTGAAGTCTACACAGTACGTTTTGGGGTGTTTTCTGTCGCGGGCACTAGGCCTACCCACACAAATGAGGTACCATTTTTATCAGGAGACTTGGGGGAATGCTAGGATAGGCGACGTTTCTGGCTCCACACAGATTCCAGAACTTTCCATCACAGAAATGTGAGGAAAATGTGTTTTTTTGGCAATGGATTCTGGGTAACAAAACCTGGTGAGAGCCACACAAGTCACCTCATCGTGGATTCTCCTGGGTGTCTAGTTTTCAAAAATGTACAGGTTTGCTAGGTTTCCCTAGGTGCTGGCTGAGCAAGCACATTGTGAAAAAAGGCTCAGTTTTCACTGCAAAAATGTGATGTGCCCACGTTGCTTTAATGGCCATTTCCTGTCGTGGGCACTAGTCCTACTGACACAAGTGAGCTACCATTTTTATCGGCAGACTTGGGGAAAAGCTGGGTGGGTGGAAGTTTGTGGCTTCCCACGGATTCCAGATTTTTCCGTCACAAAAATGTGAGGAAAATGTGTTTTTTTCTATAATTTTGAGGTTTGCATGGGATTCTGGGTAGTAAAATGTTGACATATCCTTCAAGCCACACCTCCCTGGACTCCCCTGGTGTCTAGTTTTCAGAAATGTCTGGGTTTGATAGGTTTCCCTAGATGGTTGCCGAGTCCGGGACCAAAAACGCAGGTGACTCCCTCGCAAAACCAGATAGTTTTGCTATCGATAATTTTGAAGTCTCCACAGTATGTTTTGGGCACTTTTCTGTCGTGGGTGCTAGGCCTACTCACGCAAGTGAGTTACTATTTTTATTGGGAGACCTGGAAGAATGCTGGATGGTAGGAAATTTGCAGCGGCCCAATGATCCCACAACTTTCCCAAACAGAAAACTAGGGAAAATGTGATTTGTTTTAGCTAAATGTGAGGTTTAGAGGGGATTCTGGGTAAGGAAATTTTTGGGAGATCCATGCAAGCCACACCTCCCTGGACTCCTGCAGGTGTCTAGTTTTCAGCAATATCTGGGTTTGGTACGTTCCCCCAGATGTCCGCCAAGCCAGGGACCAAAACGCAGGTGTCCCCACCTCAAAACCCAGTCTTTTGCTGATTGATAATTTTAAAGTCTCCACAGTGCAATTTGGGGCGTTTCCTGTCATGGGCACTAGGCCTACCAACACAAGTGAGTTACCATTTGTATCAAGAGACCTGGGGAAACGCTAGGTGGTAGGTCATTTGTGGCGGTCCAGTGATCCCACAACTTTCCCACACAGAAAACGGAGGAAAATGTGGGTTTTTTTAGGTACATTTTAGGTTTGCAGGGAATTCTGGGTAGGAAAATTTTGGGAGATCCATGCAAGCCACACCTTCCTGGACTCCTCCAGGTGTCTAGTTTTCAGAAATATCTGGTTTTGGTACGTTCCCCCAGATGCCCGCCAAGCCAGGGACCAAACACGCAGGTGACTCCCTCTAGCTTTGCGATCGATAATTTTAAAGTCTCCACAGTACGTTTTAGGCCATTTCCCGTTGCGGGCACTAGGCCTACCAACACAAGTGACTTACCATTTTTATCAGGAGACTTGGGGGAACGCTAGGTGGTCGGAAATTTGTGGCGGCCCATTAATCCCACAACTTTTCTACACAGAAAGATGAGGAAAATTTGATTTTCTTTAGGTAAATTTGAGGTTTGCAGGGGATCCTGGTTAGGGAAATGTTGGGAGATCCATGCAAGCCACACCTCCCTGGACTCCTATAGGTGTCTAGTTTTCAGCAATATCTTGCTTTGGTACACTACCCCAGATGCCCGCCAAGCCAGGGACCAAAAACGCAGGTGTCCCCATAGATAATTTTGGCGTCTCCACAGTACGTTTGGGGGCGATTCCTGTCACGGGCACTAGGCCTACCCACACAAGTATGGTACCATTTTTATCGGGAGACTTGAGGAAATGCTGGGTTGGTGGAAGTTTGTAGCTTTCCATAGACTCCAGAACTTTCCATCACAGAAAAGTGATTAAAGTTCGGTTTTTTGACAAAATTTGTGGTTTGCAAGGGATTCTAGGTAACAGAACCTAGTGAGAGCCACACAAGTCACCCCATTCTGGACTCCACAGGGTGTCTAGTTTTCAAAAATGTACAGGTTTGCTAGGTTTTCCTAGGTGCCGGCTGAGCTAGGGTCCAAAATCCACAGCTAGGCACATTGCAAAAAAAGGGTCAGTTTTCATTGTAAACATATGATTTGTCCACGTTGCGTTTTGAGCCGCTTCCTGTCGCAAGCACTAGGCCTACCCACACAAGTTAGATAACCTTTTTAACTGGAAACTTGGGGGAACACACAACAGTAGAACAAGTGTTATTACCAATTGACCTTTTATGCATTTCTGCCTTCCAAATGTAAGACAATGTGTGAAAAAGAAGTCATTTTGAAAAATGTCCACAAATTCACATGCTAGTATGGGCACCCACAATTTCAGACCTATGCAAATAACCACTGCTTCTAAACTCTGTTTTGTTCCCATTTAGGAAATACATTGGTTTCCTTGATACCACGAAAAGAATTATATCAGAAAAGTGGTACACACCAGAACTTAAGGCACAAAAAAAGAAGTGCAAAACTTTGGAACATAATTGGAGAATGTCCAGATCAGACATTGATAAGCTATCTTACAAAACCGATCTTAAGAATTATAATTATGCTATCAAAAAAGCTAAAAGGACATATTTTGCGCAAAGAATAAACGAAAACAGCAATTCAGTAAGAGAGCTATATAAAATCATACGAGAGTTATGCAAACCGACCTGCATGTCCCAAACTCTGCATCCCTCAGCCAAAAGCTGTGAAACGATCAGTAACTTTTTCACAGACAAAATAAGTACAATATACTCGACATTCAATATTAATGCCCCAGCAGACCCCACTAATTGGGAAAGGAAGGATCATGACTCCGAAGCTCATGCACAACTGGGCAGCTTCGCCCCATTCACTGAAGAAGAAGTCGCCAAGACTATGGGAGAAGTCAAATCGGGATCGCCCCTTGATCCTTGTCCACACTTTATTTTCAGGCAGATCATACCCACCCTTACCCCATTCATTACGCAGCTATTTAACAAATCTCTAGAAACGGCAGACTTCCCTGAGATCTGGAAACGGGCCATAGTAACCCCTCTACTGAAGAAGGCGGGCTCAGATGTGACCAATCCAGTCAATTATCGACCAATTTCCCAACTCCCATACCTCTCCAAGGTAATGGAGAAGCTGGTCAATAGACAGCTGTCTAACTATTTAGAAGACAATGACCTGCTTGACCCCTCCCGAATGGGCTTCAGGGCCGTCAACAGCACAGAAGCAACTCTTCTGGCTGTTTTGGATAACGTAAGAGCATTACTGGACCAGGGAAAGGCTGTGGCCCTGATCCTACTAGACCTGTCGGCAGCGTTCGATACGGTCTCCCACCACCTCCTACTAGAAAACCTGCACGGAAAAGGGATACACGCAAAGGCCCTTCAATGGCTCTGTTCGTTTCTGAGCAACAGAACTCAAACCGTGCAACTGGGTGCCTTCTCATCAAGTCCAAAAACATTAAGTTGTGGTGTCCCACAGGGAGCATCCCTAAGCCCCACTCTATTTAATGCCTATGTTTCACCCTTGGTACAAATTGGGACAAAGTGGGGTTTCGGTGTGTGCTCTTATGTGGATGACACGCAACTAACAATAGCCAATGGAGATGGGCACGAGGACACCAAAAGAAAACTTAATAGCTGTCTCACTGAAATGGCAAACTGGATGTCGGACCATTGTTTAAAGCTCAACGCAGATTAATCCGAAATCCTGCTCCTCAGTGGAGCTAACCACATCTAGGACGCATCCTGGTGGCTCCACTCACTTGGAGAAGCCCCAGCACCCAAGCAATGTACAAAAAACCTGGGTGTGATAATCAACAACAAATTATCAATGCAAGACCATGTACGAACACTATGTGGAAAAAGCTTCGCCACACTGAAGCTTCTAAAAAGGCTCTTTCCCTGGATCCCCCTAGAATGCAGAAGGACAGTCACACAGGCCCTGCTGGTTAGCAGACTGGACTACGGAAATGCTCTCTTTATGGGCATGCCAGACTACCACTTCAAACGCCTACAGGTGGTGCAAAACGCTGCAGCCAAATTGGTGTGTAAAAGGGCAAATATAGCTCAGCGACGGACTGCCTAAAACAACTTCACTGGCTGCCCATGCGCCAAAGAGCATGATTCAAGCTCTTAGGGCATACCCACAAGGCACTTCACCACACGAGCCCTAAGATTCTTCAGAATAAAATAGGATTCTACATCCCTCCCAGATGCCTAAAGTCACATCATCAAGCGCTTGCCGAAACACAAAGGATTAAAAAGTCCAGGGCAGGAGGTCGCACCTTTTCGTATCTCGCAGCACTGCACTGGAATGAGCTTCCAGTTGAACTTAGGCTGATTAAAGAATACACCACTTTCAGGAAGAAACTCAAAACACACTTATTCCCTAAAGACTGATGTCACATCCAATAGCTACACCGACCCTACGCACCACTATTCCGCTACTCCAGCGCCGTGATATCTCAAAGGGATGAATGTCGCGCTATATAAATAAATAAATAAATAAATACCTATTTTTCACTCTTTGTATTTCACCAAATGAATTGCTATATACCAGGTACATAATGAAAAACTATTGCTAGGTGCAGCTCAGTTATTGGCTCTGGGTTACTCGGGTTCTTGGTGAACCTACAAGCCTGATATATCCCCGCAACTAGAAGGGTCTGGCAGAGGTAACGGTATAGTGCTTCCAAAACTCTGTCATACTTATAAGAAGTTACATGTGAAAACGTTGCCACAATTGGCTGTTTTTTTAACTCAATTTCAATATTTCTTTATTTCAACTGTTAGTTTCTATAAGAAAACCTTGAAAGATCTACGCAAATGACCCCTTGCTGAATTGAGACTTTTGTCTACTTTTCAGACATAGATAGCTTTCTGAGATCCATTATTGATTTCACAACCGTTTCTACCACTAACTGGAAGGAGGTTGAAAACACAAAAAATAGGAAAAATAGGTTATATCCCAGTAAAATGCCAAAATTGGGTAGAAAATGTTGGCTTTCTGACAAAAGTCTGCCTGTTCCTGAAAGCTGGTCAGATGGTGATTCCAGCACTACAAACCGTTTGTTGATACCTTTTGCAGGGAAAAAAACCAGATACTTTCTTCTTCAGCACTTCTGTTCCCATTTTTTCCCAAAAAAACAAAATGTAGCTGTATGTTGGCTAATTTCTGGGTCCCCTTCAGTGGAACCCACAACCCTGGCTACCTTTAAAATCCTAAGGATGTTGGAAGACAAGGATGCACATTTGGCGTGAATACCTTATGTGGACAAAAAATGTATTCAGGCCTAGGCGCGAACTACCTCAAATAGCCAAAAAAAAGGCTTAGTACAGGGGGGGAAAGGCCTAGCAGCGAAGGGGTTAAGTAACCACAGTAAATAATATTGTTTGTTTGTACTACTAATTGAACTGCAACAATGCTATGTTTCACTGATGCTTGTTTGCTTTTAGGTGCACAAGAGAAGAGACATCACCCACAGTACTACCAGACAGAAGGCTTGTGCACGATGTGACGTGGGACTCACTACACAACACGGACATCTCTTCAGCTTGTGATGGTAAGTGCCACTGTCAACTGACAGTTTCGAGATTTCCCCAAAGAAAGGTGCTGCCAAGAAAGTAGCCAGTGGGAAGGAGAAGAAGAAGATTTCCACTACTGGCATACCGACCAGAACTTTTTTCAGCAAATTTACTCCGGGGAGCAAGGTGAGACCAGCACTCCTGCATCAACAGCACCACCCCAACCTAAGCCCAGGACCATGTCTGTCAGTGAGGCAGCTACTGCAATCATGTTGATGCCGAGAAGTAGTGATGTTGAATTGGATTTGTCCCTTTTGCTAAATAATACACAACCATTTCAGGATATAGAGCAAAGTGGACTGCAGCCACAGCCAGCAATACTACATTTGCCTGATGTTGGAGCAGAACAGGAGGTTGAGCTTCCTTTCGAGCAAGAACCCCCTCTTTTAGAATCATTGACTACCAGATATCCAGCAAGAAAAAGGAAGGGTACTACTCCACCACCTTCTCCAAGCACCACTTCTGATGATGATGATATGGACATGGAGTGGACCCCGGCAGAGTCAAGGAGACCACAGGAGAGGCAAGGGAAAAGAAAAGTTCCTGAAAGACTTAAACTTATGGAAGGGGATGATAATGAGGAGGATGACGACAAAAGGCAGACATGGTGGCAGGTGACACAGAGGAGTCTGACATTGCTATTCAACCTGCTCTGAGGGATATCGCACTGGTAGTACTGCCACCAGCTCCCATATTTGCAAAGCCCCAGCTGCGACCTGCACCAACCCCTACCTCACGAGAAGCAGCAAGGCAATCAGAAACATGCCCACCTACATTCCATTCTTCTTCAGACATTGGCACAGGAGAAAAGTACTCCCCCCCCCAGTTTGGGACTTTTTTACGGTTAGCAAAGAGGGGGAGCACATTGCAGCATGAAGCCTTTGCAGCGCGAGTGTTCGTCAATGTAAGCCTGGTACACATTATGGTCCTGGAGGCCAAACGACCCATATGAAAAAACACCACACAATCAAGTGGGAGGAGCACCTTAAAAAAATGCTGAACCTGGTGGTGAGGAGAACCAGGGAACATTAGCTACAAGTTCAATCATGGTGGAAGGTGATGATGAGAAATAAGAGGGTGACATCCTCACTCAAAGCCGCCCTGTCCCCAGCAGTGCAGCAGCAGAATCACCCACCTCTGTGACTTCACAATGCCACAAGAAGACTCTGAGTGAGATGAAGACATCATTACATACAGTAACTGCCCCACCACAACGCACATTGAGTCTGCCACCACCATCTAGCTCTTGAAAGATGACTGTGTCAATGTCCCCAGAAAAGAAGAAAATCCAGGCTACTATTCTGGGCATATTTAGGCAGGAGTGGCCCTACGAGCAGAACCACCAAACAGCACATTTGTACAATGGAAAGCTGGCAAAAAAAATTGCGTTGCACCTCCTCCCTTTTTCTTTTGTGGAAGGAGTGGGATTCTTAGAATTTGTTGCAGCCATCTGCCTGAAATGGAGGTTCCAAGTAGGACCTATTTTGCCAGAGTGGCTGTTTCAGCGTTGCATCACAATGTGCTGCAGTTGATTGGACAAGCTTTGCAGCAAAGTTTTGTGCACACCATCCACCTGATGACTGACATGTGATCTAGTTGTCAGGCAACTGATTACATGTGCATCACTGCACACTGGATCTCTTTTGCAGGGGTAAAGTAAAAGATATCTGCAGGTCATGGCCCTGAAGAAAGTTTTATGAGCTTTCGGCTGCATGCAACAGTGGCCATGTTCACCATGGAGAAATTACATACAGCTGTAAACATCTACGAGGAATTAACATCAAGGTGTGTGAATAGCTGCGACCCAGAGGTCTCAGAATTGGATTTGTTGCCACGAACAATGGCAGCAACATAGTCAAAGCCATGTCAGACGGAGGCTGTTTCAAGGTCCTGCATTTGGCCCATTGCATCAACCTGGTGAAGACGTGTGGTGCAGCAGCCAGGGCGGCTGACTCCAGAACACGGGGCTCACGGTTCGATCCCCGGCGGCGGAAGGTTAGCCCAGCACTTTGTGACTCTGGGCAATAGCTCGCTTAATCTTACCGGCAGCCCCCAGTGCCGGGACACCTCTCTGGAGGTAGCTGTGCTGTTGTATTCCTCTTAGGGTGTCCATAAACGGGCTTTCCAGTATCATGTCCTTATATAGGCACAATTCGCCCTGCCCTTATATAGGCATAAAATCCCAGCCCTTATTTAGGCATTAAACCGTGCACTCCAAATACAGGCATGGTCTCTGACATCCGTCCACCCTAACGTCACAACGAGTTCATGAAGAACAGACCCTTAGGCTGCGGGAGTTTCCCTAGCCCAGGACTATTGATTTCTTCAAGGACTCATATATTATGCATGAACCATTATTCCTTAGGGGTTCATTCATGACGTCTTTCGCTGTCCGACTCACGTCAATACTAACATTCTTAGGTACTCTCAGGTATAAATATACCTTCCCTAGCCCCTGTAAATCAGAGGAGACCTCGACTTCAGAGGAGCCCGTTTCCCGGCCTGACGCACTGAGAAGACGCTGTCATCCCTGCACGCAGAGAGTCCAGCTTCCAGTGATCTGACTTCCCTTGCGGGGTGTTGGAGTTCGAGTCTGGCAAAGAGATTCCTACCTCTCTCATTCTTCAGGTATGGAGCTGATAAGAACCTAGAGGGACTCTTGGCATACTAGGCATATTAGACTTAACATACTCTTAGTATACCATAGTAAGGAATACTTCACCTACTTCATACCTCTCCCTACACCTAGGTTAGGTTAGGTACACTGGGGTAGAACTAGATTAGAAACGCATCGTATGAGTACTCGCATTTTTAGTCTGTGTTATTTATGTAAAGGCATATGTACTAAAAGATAATGCTATCGCAGTATTATTTATTTCTACTGCTCACACTGTACATTATTTATCTCGCATACTGTCTTGTGATCATAACAGCACATTTTACTTACACCAGAAACAAGACTGTTCAATAAATCTTTTATTGAAACGCCCGTCTGTTCTTTCTGTGTAACTTGGAGAAAACTAAGCATGCACGATTGAGCTGAGTGAAATAGTTATCTATTGTTTCCACGACTCTGGGACACGTTCTGATTCTAAAGGGAAACAAAGTGGTCATGTTTTGCGGCTGCCAGAAACTACTCCCTTCTTGTTTGTCAAGGAGTTTCTAGTGGCCTCTGAGCTAGCTGGCACAAGTAATTAAGTTTAATATACTCGATAGGGACATACCGACCTCAGTCCTATGTCAAACCTATAGAGTTTATTATTCCAATGCGCAGAGCCTATTAGGGAAATAGGAGCTACACTACATGGTGCCCAACGTTTGGTAAGGCGGTAATTCAACGTTAGATACTGAGTAACTCAGCCGTGCTTTTTCTCTCAGAGACCCCTACCCATATACTCCAAAAGACGTCTGGAGTGGGCAGGGTTAACCCTTTCGCTGCGTGCGTCGGCCAACGGCCGTCGCGAGCACTACCTCGGTAGTGCTGCGCACGTCCGTTGGCCGACGCGGCCCCGCCCGCTTAATAGAACGTTCCGCACTGGCGTGGAACGTTCGAAGCAGCTAAGCGGTTAAGTATCCACCACGGCTACATAGGGCAGTTCCCTATATATTAGCTGTTTGGTTAGCTCAACGTTGAAGGATACAGTGTTCCAAAATATTGTGCACCTTATATTTGTTTCCTTGAAACTTGTTCTACATTTTTCAAACAACAAAATGCCTGGCTCCGACAATGACGCCGGAAACGGTGGAGCTGCGGCTGATCCAGCCCTAGCAGCAGTCTTTAACATTACAGGTTTAAATGAAACCGAGGAGGGTGTTATAGACATCCATCCAAACTTAAGAAGAGCCATCACTCTAAAAATCATAAAACATGGCCTCCCACCAAGAGGAGGTAGAGCAGTTTTCGTGATAGAGGCACATGAATCCTTTCAGACAGAGGTATTCTATTCATGGGTGTTAGACTTGGCATCTTTTGGCGTGTTTCCCCTGACTTTTTGCTTTCTGACCTCCCGGTTTTGACTCTGTTTTTGCTGGTGTAATGATTCTGCGCACTTTCCTCACTGCTGTCCAGTGGGAAAGTGCAAGTGCTCCTGTATAAAATGTGTTATGGATTGGTGTTTCCATGATTGGCCTATTTGGTTTATGTGTCAGTCCCTTGTAAAGCGCACTACGAGTGCCAGGGCCTATAGACCAAATGCTGTTGGTGGGCTGCAGCACTGGATTGTGCCACCCACGCAAACAGCCCGTAAAGTGTAACTCGGGCCTGCCATCGCAGAGCCTGTGCGCAGCCTGGGGCTGCCATGTCGACTTGGCAAGTGCACACACTTGCAAGTCCCTAAACCTTCCCTTTGCTACATGTTAGTCACCCCTAAGGTAGGCCCAGGGTACCCCTGTGGGCAGGGTGCGGTGTATGCGAAAGGTAGGACATGCCCGGGTGTGTGCGGCATGTCCTGATAGTGAATTACAGCCTAGTTCGTTTTTCACTATTGCAAGGCTACCTGTTCCCCTAGGCCAGAACGGGCAGTTTTGATTATTACAGCTTATAATCCTAACTGACCCCGGGAACATGGTAGAAATTCGAGTTTAGTATGCCTGGACTCAGAATGATAAAATGCATCTTTTAGTGAAGTTGGTTTTAACATTCTGTGTTTGAAAATACCACTTTTAGAAAGTGGGTATTTTCTTGTCTAACCATCCAAGCCTGCCTCTGCGAGGTTGTGTATTCCTTGTCTGGAGTGTGAGTGACAGGGGCTGGGGGATGCCAGGAGACAGGGTGAGTCAGCACAGGGCTGAATAGCAAGATCTACATGTAGATGGGTGGGAGGGGTCGCACCTGGGCCCTGAATAGGACAGTGCCTTCCCTCCACAATGCTGGCTCCACCTCCTGTGGTGCGTCTGATGTCCCTGGCCTGCTCACTGAAAGAAGGGACGGAGACTTGTCAACAAAGTGCTCCAGAACTGGTTTGGACTAGGCAAAGGCCTCTCTGCCTTCAGAGAACAAAGGAATTTGGGATATAAATATTGGGGCCCTGACCCCATGCATTTAGATCTCACTGGAATCAAGGAACCTGCCAAGACGAAGAGCTGGAAGAGCTGCCAGGAGGAGTACTGCCCCGTTGCTGTGTTGTTGCTTTGTTGGGTTGGCCTGCAGTTGCTGCTTCTGTCTTGGGCAGTGAAAGGACTGGACTGAACTTTCTACAAACTTGTGCTGAGTATTTCCAAGGGCCTGGAACCGAGCTGGCCTCCTGTTAAGAAGTCTCAGGGACTACAAAGACTTCACAAGCCTCTGGGTACCGCTTCTGGAACGCTGTTTCAGTTGCCACAGAGGAAGAGAACTGCAACCGACTCCGTCAACCGAATCCATCCCTGGCCGGTGACCTGTTTGCACCGCGAGACCGCATCGCCCCGCTTCGCATCGCAACCCTGGTCTCACCGTGGGCGACGTCCGACGCCGCCAACATCGAGCCGCTGCTTGCACCGTGACCTGTGGGCACCGCAGTTCGCATCGCATCGCTTCACTGGGCCAGCCGGACCAGACCGACGCTGTCGCTGCAACTGGCTCAAGAGTCGTGACCGCATCGCAGTTGGGGCACCGCTCGCACGTCTGCGACGCACCGCTCCGACTCGCACCGCTGTCCGACGCCAGCTCCCGCACTCCGGCTAGGTCGCCTGCATCGCAACCTGTCAGCACCGCATCGAGCATCGTCTCACCCTGCCTCGCACGCCTTGGACTCACCGACTCCGTCTGCACGACGCTCATCGAGCCGCTGCCTGCACCACATCGAGGGACACCGCACCTTGCATCGCTCGTCTTGCACCGCAACCGCGACGAACGCCGACCGGCTCGTACACTCCGTACCAGCCACCACGAGAAAGGTACTGTAACCGAGTCTGTTCATGACTCTGCTGGCCCGTATCGACGCGGTCGGCTGGAACTGTTAGACTCTGTGGTTTTCAGCATCACGGTAGGCTCGGACGGAGCTACCGACTCGTACGAACTTTGCTTTTGTGCTATTCCTGCAAAGAAGAAGTTACCGTATCAAGCATTCATTTTTAAAGTATAGTATTGTGGATTTTGTCGTAATTGGTCTTGTCTTGAGTATATAAAATATTGGTTATTTTTCTAAACTGGTGTGGTGTCCGTTTGTAGTGCTTACACTGTATTACTGTTGGTTATGTGCAAATGCTTTACACACTGCCTCTGAATTAAGCCTGACTGCTCGTGCCAAGCTACCACGAGGGTGAGCAGGGGTTACTTCACGAGTGTAACAACCCTTACCCTGACTAGGAAGAAGGGTCCCTACTTGGACAAAGGTGCAAGCCCTTGCCAACTAGAGATCCCATTTCTAACATTGGTTGTCAGCGGTGAGGATAGGACTTGTGTTTGCACTTGACTTACAGTGATTGGTGTGCACTACTACCATATCGCAGACCATTACGTACCACATACTGGTTCTTTTTCTTTTGGCCTATTTTTGATCTTGCCAGTTTTCAACTCACGACTTTTGTCATGCCTGAATCAATTGCATCATCCGTTGCATCTCTGGAAGTTATCTTTGAGGAGGACAGGTTGGAATCCTACGCCGTAAAGGAGTTACGAGCGATTTGTAAAAACTTGAAAGTCCAAATTAAAGGCCTCACAAGGAAGGAGGAGCTACAGAAGGCGCTGAGGGCCTGGGTAGCAGCCAGACATGCCAATGGGCAGCCTGGTGATCTCAGTGAGTAGGTGGAGGAGCCTATTTCCAGGGTGGATGTGCTTTTGGGGAGGGGGGAACCCGCCAGGTCAGGCAGCAGCAGTCTGTCCCCAGAGGAGCAGGAGGACAGGCGGGAGGCAAGGCAGTTTGAGCTGCAGAAGCTCAGGCTGGAGAGTGAGCGGGAGGAGAAGAGATTGGCCATAGAGGAGAGGAAGATGCTCTTAGAGCATGAGAGAGAACTGAAGGAGCTAGAACTTAGGAGTAAGTCAGGCTCAGATGGTGGCAGCAATTCGTCCAGAAAGGCAGACAGGATTGTGCACATTCCCAAGAACGTAGGCAAGGAGTTCAAGAAGGGGGATGACATACAACGGTGGTTTCAGGGTTATGAGGCAGCCATACACATGAATGGGGTCCCTGAGGAGAATTGGGGAGCAGGATTGTGGCCACTTTTCCCTGAAGAAGCAAGGGATGCTCTGATAGCTTTGGGTAAGGGTATCACCTCACCTATGCTGACATGAAGGATGCCCTTCTCACGAAGTATGGTCTTACTCCGGAAAAGTACAGGGATCAGTTCAGGTCCAGTAAGAAGTCTGATGCCAACACTTGGTTGGAATGTGTGGATGTGTTCTGCAGGTCTCTGGATGGTTGGGTGAAGGGCAGTAGCGTAACAGATTTTCAGGGGCTCTACAACTTGATTGCATGGGAGCACTTGTCTAGTCTATGTTTTGCAGATCTGCGCCAGCACCTAGTTGATAGTAAGCTAACTGACCCCAGGGTGAGTACCAGGGTCCACAAGAAAGCGTTTGGGGGAGACTCAGCCAAAGGTGGGCAGGGTCCCCAGCAGAAAGGTGGGGGGACAAGGGTAAAGCACAGGAGTTCTCTAAAGGGCCCCAAACTAGTACCCAGGGTAAAGGTTCCCAGCCCCCGGTGATAAGAAGAAAGGGGTCTCTACAGGGAAGCCTGTTGAGACCGGCCCCGCAAGTGTTATGCATGTGACCAGGTAGGTCACTTTAAGGGGACCCCAAGTGCCCGAAGGGGACACAGCCGCCCACCGGTGGACAGTCCAAAGTGTTGGCTAGTGTAGCGCTTGGGGAGGAGGGGTGCCCACAGGAGGGTGGGGATCCCGCAGAAATGACCCTTGTCTCACTCGGGGACAGTGAGATGGTCCCAGGAAACCAGGTGCCCCCTAACACAAAGAAATATAGCACCTGGGTGACCATTAATGGGAACAGGGTAGAGGCTCTCAGAGATACTGGAGCCAGTGTGACCTCAGTCCGGTGTCACCTGGTGTCTGAGAAGCAAGTAGTCCCAGGAGCATTCCACCAAGTAGTTGCTGTCGACAACTCTGAGCGCCAGTGTATGGTGGCGCAGGTTCCCTTTGAATGGGGGGGTCTCAGGTCCCTTGAGGGTGGTTGTGAGCCCTACCATGCCTGTAGATTGTCTGCTAGGAAACGACCTGGAGCAGTCCTCATGGAAGGAGGTTGAGCTCAGGTCGCACTTGGAGATGCTTGGGTTGCCAGAGTGGGCATGCGTGTCTACTCGGTCAATGACAGCCAGAAAGGGTGATCAAAAGGACTTGGAGCCTGAAACAGTGGCCCAAGTCCCTGCCAAGAGAAAGGGCAGGGGCGCGGGAAACCGGCCCCGAAGTTCCCACGGACCGGGAGGAGGCGGACCTCGAGGGGACGCCCGGTGCCTACAGGGGAGCAGGTAGCCGAACTGGGAGACATCTCTGAGCTGACCCATTGGCAGCAAGAAGGGGGTCCCACCAGGGAGGAGTTCTGCAGGGAGCAGAGCGAGTGCCCTACTCTGGAGGGTCTGCGGCGGCAGGCTGCAGACCAGGCAGCTGGTAATCAGTCCGGGTCACATCTGATCTACTGGGAGAGTGGTCTCCTATACAGTGAGCCTAAGGTTGCTGAGCCTGGGTCAGCCCGTGTGCTGGTGGTACCCCAGCGCTTCAGGACCTTCCTACTGGGTCTGGCTCATGACGTGCCTTTGGCAGGACATTTGGGGCAGGACAAGACCTTTGACAGGCTTGTCACCCACTTCTTTTGGCCCCAAATGCGAAGGCAGTCAGATGCACACTGTAGGTCTTGCCAAACTTGCCAGGCAAGTGGTAAGAGTGGGAGGAAGGTCAAAGCTCCTCTCCAACCTTTTCCGGTTGTTGGAACACCCTTTGAAAGGGTAGGGATGGATATAGTGGGGCCACTGGACCCCAAGACAGCCATGGGCAACAGGTACATCCTGGTCTTGTTGGACCATGCCACCCGGTACCCGGAGGCAATCCCTCTCAGGACAACGACGGCGCCAGTGGTGGGCCGGGCGTTGATGGGGATCTTTTCCCATGTGGGATTCCCCAGAGAGGTGGTTTTTGATAGGGGGACCAATTTCATATCGAAGTATATGACATCCCTGTGGAAGGAGTGTGGTGTAACCTACAAGTTCACCACTCCTTACCACCCACAAGGAAACGGTCTGGTGGAGAGATTCAACCAGACCTTGAAAGGCATGATCAAGGGTCTAACGGAACCCATGAGGCGTAAGTGGGACGTCCTCTTGCCATGCCTGCTCTTTGCATACAGGGAGGTGCCTCAGAAGTCTCTTGGGTACAGCCCCTTTGAGCTCCTGTATGGCCACCCTGTCAGAGGACCTCTGAGTTTGGTAAAGGAAGGCTGGGAGGCGGCTCCCAGGAAAACTCCCCAGGATGTATTTAGCTACATGCTGGCCTTTAGAAACCAAACTGCCCGCTTCAGGAAACTCGCTCAGGCGAACCTAGAAGCCAGCCAGGAAGAAATGAAGAGATGGTATGACCAGAACGCCACTCTGGTCGAATTTCAACCTGGGCAGAAAGTGTGGGTCATGGCCCCAGTAGCACCTTGTGCCTTGCAGGACAAGTGGACTGGGCCATATGAGGTAAAGGAGCGCAACAGTGACGTCACCTACCTGGTGGATTTGCAGGCTCCAAGGAACCCTTTGAGGGTCCTTCACGTGAACCGCCTCAAGCCCCACTTCGAGAGGTCCGAAGTGAGTATGCTCTTGGCGACAGATGATGGGGTGGAAGAGGAGAGCGAGCCTCTCCCTGACCTCCTGTCTACCAAGGAGCATGATGGGTCAGTAGAGGGTGTGATCCTCTCCCTACTCTGACTCAGGAGCAGCAGGGGGACTGTCGCCAGTTGTTGGGACAGTTCGCCCCGCTGTTCTCTCTGACCCCGGTGTGACTCACTGGTGTACCCATGACGTGGACACCGGTGACAGCCATCCTGTGAAGCACAAAATTTACAGGTTGACTGACCGGGTCAGAGCCAGCATCAAGGAGGAGGTCTCTAAGATGTTGGCGTTAGGGGTGATTGAGCCCTCCCACAGTCCTTGGGCCAGCCCAGTGGTCTTGGTCCCAAAGGCTGCGGCGCCCGGTGCCACTCCAGAACTCCGGTTTTGTGTGGACTACCGTGGGCTCAATGCCGTCACCAGGACTGACGCGCACCCCATCCCCAGAGCTGATGAGCTCATTGATCGGTTGGGAGCTGCCCGGTTCCTCAGCACGTTTGATTTAACGTCTGGGTACTGGCAGATTGCCTTAACCGATGGGGCCAAGGAGAGATCAGCATTCTCAACCCCAGAAGGTCATTACCAATTCCGGGTGATGCCCTTTGGGTTGAAGAATGCCCCTGCCACCTTTCAGAGGTTGGTCAATCAGGTGTTGGCTGGGCTGGAGGATTTCAGTGCCGCCTACCTGGATGACATTGCTGTGTTCAGTTCCAGCTGGGAAGAACATTTACAGCACCTTGAGAAAGTGTTGAGGGCTCTGTAAGGTGCAGGCCTCACGATCAAGGCCAGTAAGTGCCAGATCGGGCAGGGTTCTGTGGTGTACTTGGGACACCAGGTAGGAAGCGGCCAGGTGGCGCCCCTACAACCCAAGATTGACACCATTCTGGCTTGGGAGCCCCCAAGACCCAGACAGAGGTGAGAGCCTTCTTAGGTCTCACCGGCTACTATAGGAGATTTGTTAAGGGCTATGGCACCATCGATGCCCCCTTAACAGAGCTGACCTCTAAGAGGCAGCCCAGGAAAGTGATCTGGACTGAGTCCTGCCAGAAAGCTTTGATGCCCTGAAGGCAGCCATGTGCACGGCACCCGTGCTCAAGGCACCTGACTTCTCCAAAGAATTTGTCGTGCAGACTGACGCTTCAGAGCATGGTGTGGGAGCGGTGCTCTCACAACTGAACGAAGAGGGCCTGGATCAGCCTGTAGTCTTCCTTAGCAGGAGACTACTTCCCAGGGAACAGAGGTGGAGTGCCATAGAAAGGGAAGCTTTTGCTGTGGTCTGGGCACTGAAGAAGTTGAGACCATACCTGTTTGGGACTCACTTCCGGGTTCAGACAGACCACGGGCCCCTCAGATGGTTGATGCAAATGAGGGGTGAGAATCCAAAACTGCTGAGGTGGTCCATCTCCCTACAGGGAATGGACTTTACGGTGGAACACCGTCCTGGTACAGAACACGCCAACGCAGATGGTCTGTCCAGGTTCTTCGCCTGTAGTGAAGAGAACTCCAATGGGGTTGGGTAGTTCTCCCTACTTTCAGCTGGAGGGGACATGTGTTAGACTTGGCATCTTTTGGCGTGTTTCCCCTGACTTTTTGCTTTTGACCTCCCGGTTTTGACTCTGTTTTTGCTGGTGTAATGATTCTGCGCACTTTCCTCACTGCTGTCCAGTGGGAAAGTGCAAGTGCTCCTGTATAAAATGTGTTATGGATTGGTGTTTCCATGATTGGCCTATTTGGTTTATGTGTCAGTCCCTTGTAAAGCGCACTACGAGTGCCAGGGCCTATAGACCAAATGCTGTTGGTGGGCTGCAGCACTGGATTGTGCCACCCACGCAAACAGCCCGTAAAGTGTAACTCGGGCCTGCCATCGCAGAGCCTGTGCGCAGCCTGGGGCTGCCATGTCGACTTGGCAAGTGCACACACTTGCAAGTCCTAAACCTTCCCTTTGCTACATGTTAGTCACCCCTAAGGTAGGCCCAAGGTACCCCTGTGGGCAGGGTGCGGTGTATGCGAAAGGTAGGACATGCCCGGGTGTGTGCGGCATGTCCTGATAGTGAATTACAGCCTAGTTCGTTTTTCACTATTGCAAGGCTACCTGTTCCCCTAGGCCAGAATGGGCAGTTTTGATTATTACAGCTTATAATCCTAACTGACCCGGGAACATGGTAGAAATTCGAGTTTAGTATGCCTGGACTCAGAATGATAAAATGCATCTTTTAGTGAAGTTGGTTTTAACATTCTGTGTTTGAAAATACCACTTTTAGAAAGTGGGTATTTTCTTGTCTAACCATCCAAGCCTGCCTCTGCGGTGTTGTGTATTCCTTGTCTGGAGTGTGAGTGACAGGGGCTGGGGGATGCCAGGAGACAGGGTGAGTCAGCACAGGGCTGAATAGCAAGATCTACATGTAGATGGGTGGGAGGGGTCGCACCTGGGCCCTGAATAGGACAGTGCCTTCCCTCCACAATGCTGGCTCCACCTCCTGTGGTGCGTCTGATGTCCCTGGCCTGCTCACTGAAAGAAGGGACGGAGACTTGTCAACAAAGTGCTCCAGAACTGGTTTGGACTAGGCAAAGACCTCTCTGCCTTCAGAGAACAAAGGAATTTGGGATATAAATATTGGGGCCCTGACCCCATGCATTTAGATCTCACTGGAATCAAGGAACCTGCCAAGACGAAGAGCTGGAAGAGCTGCCAGGAGGAGTACTGCCCCGTTGCTGTGTTGTTGCTTTGTTGGGTTGGCCTGCAGTTGCTGCTTCTGTCTTGGGCAGTGAAAGGACTGGACTGAACTTTCTACAAACTTGTGCTGAGTATCTCCAAGGGCCTGGAACCGAGCTGGCCTCCTGTTAAGAAGTCTCAGGGACTACAAAGACTTCACAAGCCTCTGGGTACCGCTTCTGGAACGCTGTTTCAGTTGCCACAGAGGAAGGGAACTGCAACCGACTCCGTCAACCGAATCCATCCCTGGCCGGTGACCTGTTTGCACCGCAGACCGCATCGCCCCGCTTCGCATCGCAACCCTGGTCTCACCGTGGGCGACGTCCGACGCCGCCAACATCGAGCCGCTGCTTGCACCATGACCTGTGGGCACCGCAGTTCGCATCGCATCGCTTCACTGGGCCAGCCGGACCAGACCGACGCTGTCGCTGCAACTGGCTCAAGAGTCGTGACCGCATCGCAGTTGGGGCACCGCTCGCACGTCTGCGACGCACCGCTCCGACTCGCACCGCTGTCCGATGCCAGCTCCCGCACTCCGGCTAGGTCGCCTGCATCGCAACCTGTCAGCACCGCATCGAGCATCGTCTCACCCTGCCTCGCACGCCTTGGACTCACCGACTCCGTCTGCACGACGCTCATCGAGCCGCTGCCTGCACCGCATCGAGGGACACCGCACCTTGCATCGCTCCGTCTTGCACCGCAACCGCGACGAACGCCGACCGGCTCGTACACTCCGTACCAGCCACCACGAGAAAGGTACTGTAACCGAGTCTGTTCATGACTCTGCTGGCCCGTATCGACGCGGTCGGCTGGAACTGTTAGACTCTGTGGTTTTCAGCATCACAGTAGGCTCGGACGGAGCTACCGACTCGTACGAACTTTGCTTTTGTGCTATTCCTGCAAAGAAGAAGTTACCGTATCAAGCATTCATTTTTAAAGTATAGTATTGTGGATTTTTGTCGTAATTGGTCTTGTCTTGAGTATATAAAATATTGGTTATTTTTCTAAACTGGTGTGGTGTCCGTTTGTAGTGCTTACACTGTATTACTGTTGGTTATGTGCAAATGCTTTACACACTGCCTCTGAATTAAGCCTGACTGCTCGTGCCAAGCTACCACGAGGGTGAGCAGGGGTTACTTCACGAGTGTAACAACCCTTACCCTGACTAGGAAGAAGGGTCCCTACTTGGACAAAGGTGCAAGCCCTTGCCAACTAGAGATCCCATTTCTAACAATGGGTAATATTTCCTGAATCCAATTCAGTAGCACACATGTTTCACTTCTACAAAGAAGATGATCCACCAGAGGAATACATTCCTTTCGAGGATATTGAAATTCCATTAACATACCAGGAGCATCAGCTCTGGTTTAAAGGCGCCCTAAAACATCACAAAAACATTACTAGGCTCGGTCCACTAGGTAGACCAGGAGCAACATGGCCGATTCTAGCCGGCTACACACCTCATCCTGACATTGAAGAAATGTCAAACAAGGAACTAATTACTCAAATCACAGAGTTAATAACAATTTACAGACAATTGGTCCAATATGTCATGCGGACTTTCACAGTCCAGCAACCATTAACAATTCCAAATCAAACTCCTCACCAGGGGAATACACTAAAAATTACACCACAGACTCTATACGCAGTCATGGGTAAAATGCCCACAAAACGTGAGCAAATTCCATTCTGGATAGCTCAAAAAATTACTCAAATCGAAGCAGTATTTCCAAATACTAGCCCGTATGAGAAACACAGAATACTGACAATCAGTTTACCAATGGGGGTCACACCACAACTGGAAGACTGCACCACTTGGGGCTCAATCTTTGCTGCCATCTATACCAAAACACATGGCATTCCGTCAATTGCGGTAATACCTGATGTCCTGAAACAAATTCAAAACGAATACGGGGCAGAGCCTGCTCTAAATTTAGGTATGAAGTTACTGAAAAATTTCGACCAGGTCTCAACAATAATATCTAATATTAAAGGGGAGGCAGCAGCAGTGGCGATCCGCCAAAAATTAAGGGAATTTGATGTTACAGAACATCAAACTGAGCTACCAGAATAATTGAACAATCTTATGCAGAATTAGGCAGAGATAGTTTGGGTGGAAGACCAGTGAAGCCGAAGCTATCTGAAAGTCCTGAGAAGGACTCAATTAAACAAACTCCTACATCTTCTAAAAAGAAGTGGGAAACTACTAAACAAAATTCAAATGAGAAACGTTCTCAATCCCGAGGTAAGTCTCCTCAAAAGGAGCCCTCTGAAAGGAGGTATAACCTCAGGAATAGGGATAATTTGAGAAAACCTGACAGGTATCAAGATACTGATACACGTTCCTCTCGTCCCTTTCAGATCTCATCACAGACTTCGGAAAGAAGAGGACGATCGGAACATAGAGAAGAACGCGTGAAATCGAAAGACGACAAACACGCTCCAAAAACTAAAGCAAAACCTCAATTCTCCAAAAAGAAAGTAGCATGTCTAAAGATCAGACATGCCGAGAATACTGAGAATACAACTCAAGAATGGAGAATGGGCTCAGACAATGCTGGACAGTGCAGCAGAAGTCACAATAGTTCGCCAGAACCTGAAGGAACTTCTGGAGATAGTGGACTTGAATGAGTACATCAAAGTAGAGACTGTAGACACCAGGGTTAGTACTCCACAAAAGTTATATGAAATAACTCTCCGGATGGAAGGAGACAAACCTAGACAGGTGAAAGCACTTTTTGGGAAAGACTATCAAAGGGCTATGACATACTTCTAGCAGAAAAGGACTGGCCACCACAATTTGTCAGGGAGTGCCCACATGGCGAGGACATTATTATGCCTGCCTTCTCCAACCATATTCCAATTCACCTAAAATATACATATGCCAGGAAATGGGCAGTGGCCCAGGCCCCAGCATTATATAAAAATCATGTAGGATGGGATGAGGACTCACCTCACCATAAAATACATCTGAAACATGAACCAACTGCACAACGGCAGTACCCAATAAAGCAAGAAGCTAAAAAACAGGTCAGGGAGATCTTAGATCAACTTGAATATCAAGGGGTGATTGAAACATGCACCTCCTCAATGAACAATCCTTTGTTTCCTGTCTCCAAACCAGACAATACATATCGTCTAGTTTTGGACTACAGACACCTAAACACTTGTTCTAAAACTTTTGCAGTACAAAATGCACATAGCACAGCATTAATGAATAACATTGTGCGTAAAAAATACAAAACAACATTAGACATCTCAAATGGTTTCTTTTGTCAAAATATAGCACCTGAAAGCAGGTACTTAACAGCATTCTCCATAATGGGGACCCAGCGTCACTTTTGTCGACTCCCACAAGGGTTCAAGAACAGCCCAGGTTTATTCTCAGCGAGGGTAACGGAGTTACTACAAATATATGACAATGAGGCATTGTCCTATGTCGATGACATTTATCTGACAGACGATGACCTGGAAAAACACTTGAACAGGGTGAGCACCATTATACTGGGATTCGCCTCTGAGGGCTACAAGTTCAACTTTAAAAAGTCCCGAATTGCCCATCTCAATGTCCTATTTCTAGGATATGAGCTTTCAAGTGAAGGCAAGAGCTTGGCAGCTAACTTTCTAGAAAAGTGTGCGCTGCTCCAACCTCCAAAAACGCTAAAAAACTTACAATCCATCCTGGGTTTCCTAAACTTTGGAAGAACATACATTCTAAATTACGCAGAAAGGGTTAAACCTCTCTACGCATTAATCAAACCTGATTTTTCGATCAGAAACTGTACACAGGAGCACACAGAAATCTTGCGTTCACTCCAGGCTAACATGTTAGCAACAAATCACTTACAAACACGCGTAAGTCAACGCAACTTGGTGATCCGATTAATTTCGGGTCAATGCGGATTCACCTACTTAACCTTCAATGAGGGTGAGAAAATACCAATCGCGTACAAATCTCATTTGTACACACAAGCGGAAATGCGCTTCAGTTCAACTGAAAAAATTCTAACAGCAGTTCAAACCGCTGTAGCAAAAGAAAGAGCCTTAGCCCAAGGGAAACGCATTATTGTCGTAAGCCCGGTACCAGCTTTAGAAGCGGTCACTAAAGCAAGCATTCCAAATGCTAAAGCATTACATCCAAGATGGATACAATGGGTTAATTCTCTTGCTGCAACAGATGTTGAATATGTTTTTGATCCAGATTTAAAAACACAAGCATTCCTGCAATATGAACAAGAATGTCCTCTGCCTACTGAAATTCTGCCTCTCGATCAGTACGAATTCATAATTTACACTGACGGATCCGCACAACCCGCAATAGGGAGTAAGCAAGCTTACAGTGCAGCGTGTGCAATCGTTAAAGGTCGCATGCGAAATGGCATCTTCAGACCTATGGTCACAAAAACTCAGTCTCTAGGAGATTGTACAGCTCAGCGAGCTGAACTACAAGCATTCAAACTGGCACTTGAAAGTACAGATCGAGAATTCCCCACACTGATAGTGTGCGATTCCTTTTACTGTGTTCAGTCGTATATTGAATATATACAAAACTGGCTTGAAAATGGTTTCAAAGATGCGAAAGGTAGCACAATAAAGCACAAAATGCTTTGGGAACAAGTAGTTCAGTTGAAAAACGAACTACCAAAGGATCACGTGATCCACACACTGAGTCATCAACGTGATGGCGTTCACGTTGCAGGGAATTCATTGGCTGATGAAGCCGCAAAGGGGGCTGTGCATACGGCTTCCGTAGCTGCGATCACTCGTTCAAAAACAAAAATAGACGGTGAGATAATGTTGGCTGTCAATGCTTCAAGCAAAGGCAGCAGTGTAGCGTTACCAAAAAAGTTTCCACTCAAGTACTCTTATGTAATTGATGCGAACAACGTTCCTTTTGCTCGAATCCCTGGAGCGGGGGATAGGGTAATTCCAAACAAGGAACACAGATTAGGACTAATCCTAGCAGCACACGAAGGGATAGCTTCTGCCCATGCAGGTGTTTCAGCGACAGTATCTTTACTCAAGCAAAGATATTGGTGGCCTGGCATTCGGAAACAAACTAAAAACTATGTTTTAGAATGTGATATTTGCCAACAGATGAAAGTCTCAACAGTGAAACGTCCTGCGCAGACACCCCTGTTAATTTCAGACAAACCATTAGCTTGTGTTTACCTGGACCACTGCGGTCCCTTGCAAAGGGACGGTAACTATAAATATTGCATGGTTGCAGTGGATTCATGCTCTAGGTTCCTATGGTTATGGCCTCAGCGCTCGGCTGACGCTCGAACTGTTATAAAAGATTTGCGAGTCTTTATCGGCACATACGCAATAGGCACGCTACATTCTGACCAGGGTCCTGCGTTTAGCTCTCGGGCTTACAAAGAAGCCATGGCCAGTCTGGGCGTTGCATTGCGGTACTCCTCTCCATTCCATCCTGAGGGAAATTCGGTTGTGGAAAGGAAAAACCGGGACATAAAGCAGTCTATAACAGCTAGGGTATTAGGTTCGGGTGATGGGTGGGTCAAACACCTTAATGGGGTCCAACGCTCATTGAATAATCTGCCAAGAAGTTCTCTAGGGGGGGTCACTCCATATAAGGTCCTATTTGGGACAAGAATGTGGGTACCAGACCTTGAACACGTAGGCACAGTGGTGGAAAATAAACCGTTTGATATCAAAGATCGTTGGGCTGTTTTACAGGAACTCAATGAGTTAAGAACGAAACAAAGCAACGTATTCCTACAGCCAACCACCACTGGGAAAAATCGGCGGTCCCAGCAAGGCCTGTCTGGATTCCAAAAGTTGGGGATCTAGTCAGAGAAAAGATTGCGGACAAGAAGGAATTTGGACCTTCTTACAGACAACCAGTACCTGTCCTAGCAGTTCAAGGAACAAGAACAGTACTTCTGCCGCCCCTTGCTGGAAGAAAGGAGAAAAGATTTGTGTCCATCGACCTGATCAAACCACAGTATGTGGCCAATACTAAATAGTAGGCCTTGTGGACTCCGACCTAGTAGCAGACGCACTCCTCTCGCTACTATCCAAGAGGTTCAGACTGAAAGACTGATAACAATCGAGAATTCAGCTGTAACAGATGGAGGACTACGCAACAACGCTATGGAACTCATCCCTCTTGAACACCAAGTAACAGTTCGTCCAAATACACCTGTCTACACCAATGTAGCAAGTGATGAACTGGTTCCAGTGATTTCTACAAATCCTGATGCAATTCCAACAATTGATAGAACTGCTTCTGGCTATTTCATTAACTTTGATACGTTCTCAGAAGATCCGAGTGAACCTGAAACGACGCCAGCATCTTTCAAATTCAAGCAGCAAGTACAAGACTTTCTTCACTTTCTGAAAAAGACTTATTTGGTTTCTCCATGGATTGAACTCTGGATTATATCTGGACTTTTTGTTTTCCTGCTCTGGCTAGCTTTGGTTACAACTGTGAGCGTGCTTATAAGTGGCAGATACATCCATGTGAACACTGAAGGAAAAGGCGTGAACGTACTTTTGAAACCTCATAAATCCTCCCATTGTGAAGCAAGAGACTTGTCATCAGTGAACATCACAGCTGTTCCTATACAGGATGGTATAGTATGGGACAAAACAGATTTTGACATCTTCGGCCGACGGAACAATTGAACATTTCACATTTGTTTAAAATTTCACTAAGTGATCTAATTTCGTCCAGTACCTATTCTGATGATTGGGACTTTGAGACTGTTAACGACTTAGGGGCCGATTCCGATCTCGGCCGGTAGGGCTCCGAATCGGATTCGGCTTAACCGGATCCGATTCGGAGCCCTATTTCCCGACCGATTCGTACGCGCGTCCGGGTGAGCGAGTACGATGCGAAATCGCCGACCGACTCGTCCGGGCGTCCCGACCGCTCCGACCGACTCGTTCCCGGGTCTAACCGCACCGACCGACTCGCTCGGACTCGACTCGCACCACGCAATGGAGACGTTCCCCGGCCGGGTAAGTACGATGCGTGCCGCGAGCAGTCCGACCGAGCCGCGCACTCCGGCTCCAAAGAGCAGTCGGAGCCGTACTTTGGGGGTCCGTGTCGGACCCCCCTGTACGCGTAGCCGCACGAGTCGCACACAGGGGGGACTCATGGGTCCCCCCTACCTGTGCGTGTACGGCGCGAGTCACTTCTCCGCGTACATGCTGTAGGGGGCGCCCTTGTCCGCCTCGCACCCATTGAGTCAATGGGAGCCCGCGTACGCGTTGTACTACAGGCGCCCATTGACTTCAATGAGAGTCCGACCGAATCGAGTCCGATGGCATACGTGCGCATCGTACTCGTTCGGTCGGGCTGCACGGGTCCGATTCGGTCGGAAATCTCTCCGGGTCCGGCTCGGTCGGAGAGATTTCCGGCCCGAATCGGAATCGGCCCCATAATGTTTGACCTAGAAAAATCTGCTGCATTTTCTAAAAATGAATATTTAGAGGGTTCATCAGACTATGAACAACTGTATTGTTATAACCACTATAGTCATCATTATTTGCATAAATCTGCATATCCAAGAAATGTGTTTATGTTTAACCAATGGGAACATTGTCCTACACCACCGAAAGGTAGTTCAAAAACATTTGCTAGTAAGTTTCCATATTTTTCAGGATACAATACATCTAATCCAGAAATGTTTTACTATAAAAATGTAAACAAGACAGGACTGAAAATTATGTTAACAAATACAAAACAGATTTATTCTGCATTATTTAATGCCCAACTGTCTAGACAGGGTTTCGACTTTTGGAAAGACACAATAGACACAAAAACTGTCTGGGGTACTAAAGATTGGCAAGTGCAGGGGATAGAAGCTTTATTTAGAGCCTGTATCATCCCTGAACAAATAATGTTTTTGAATGAAACCATCCAACAAACATCTTGTCTTGGATTAGCCAAGATCAAAGAGATGAACACACCTTCTGTACCAACACCTGCAAGTGATAACAATACACAGGCAGTGGTGACAGTTGACAATATACTACAACTCAACAGATCTAATCCTGATTGGAAAAAATGGTTGATCTGGCCCACAGACACGAATAACTGTCAGGAAAGATTCCTGAATAAAACTCAGGGCCAGACCCAAGATATGTCCAAAGACAACATCCAGGGGTAGTAACAACATACAGTGTAGGGAAACTATGCCTCGATTGGCTTCAGAAGTCTACACTACAGGATGTGAAACAACACTTAACCTTACTTAAAAAGGACGCAGGCCTTAGGGAATTCTTACTTGGACCAAGAAAACCACGTCAAAAATGTTTCATATATGCCGGCATTTATGCTGCCTATAATGAAGCATGGAAACTATCACAAATGGAGGCCGCAGAACGAATACGTGAACTTGATCGTATTAATTTAGAGAAAACACTCTCTGTGGTCGACAATGGGTTAACAACTTTGTCCTCCAGAATATATTCATTGGATGGCATTGTATCCTCTGCTATCGACATACTAGAACAAGATTTGGCGATGTTACAACAAGGCCAGTCTCAATTACGTTCTATTGTGTTATTAAGCTGGACGCTGCAATCTTTGCGAGCGGGCTATGTGCCTTGGCGTTTTATCAACACAACGGTCTGTTTGCAGAATACAATATAACTGATAAACAGATCGAACTGGCACAAAGAGGAGCAAAGTATACAGTGCTGAGCATTGAAAAACTGGAAAAGTTACCACACAGTGGCAGAAAAACCAGCTACAGAATGGCTCATTCATGGCAAAATAACATTACCTGTGACTACTTTTCAGTTTCAGTATTGCCTCAGACAAATGCAAGCAGGCAAATATGAAAGGTTGGGTAAGGAATACATTAAGACATCTTGGGATTTACCGTATACATATAGATGTTGGAGTGGGGATCGTGAAGTGTTTTTGAGCGGTACACACTGTAAACGTGCACTGAGCGGTTCGCTTATATGTCAGGACATTTCTTTACATGGGGCTTGTAATGGTTCTGTGGCAAATTTGTCTTGCCATCAGCAGGGTACACCAGCTGCTGTGATTAATCCAACGTTTGGACAACTTTCGAATGGAGAGTTACCTCATGTTGAATGATCAGAGTTGCTGCGGTATGCTGCCAGGCATCCCATATCTAGTAACGGTCAACTCCAGGGTCACTTGCTGTATGCAAGTATTGTTTGCCCCAATAGACACAGTCAGGGAGTCGCCTCTATGGCCTTCACTGAACGTCTCTTTTATAAGATTTGATACTTTGAGCAGAATGAAAGCCATGCTTTTACAGCAAACAGTGCCTTTGACCTCGGCCAAAGAAACCTATGATCTACAAGTAGCAAGGACTTCGGCTGAGATACAGACTTTAATACGTACAAACTGCCCTATACATTTCGTAGAAATTATAGGACGTATCTTCAATATGTCTGATACAACCGGAATTGTACATGTATTTAAGAGCATCTGCTCCGGTCTGTTAGCACCTTTCCAGGCAATACTCGGAATCATCCCGAACTTTGCACATTCGGTGTTTGGTGGCATACCATTAATTCTAGCACTTGTTGCCGAATTCTATTTCTCTTCCTGCTATTGCGCTATGGCCAGCCTATTCGCAGACATCACTCCGAGCGAAATGGAGAAAGCTCTCCTTGAACGAAAGTGCCGTGAGCGAATAGTACAGCTTTTGGGCATGACTCGTCTACGGGACTTGAATACAACTTGGTTCCTGTCATTCAGACCAATCTGGCAAGATTGCATCTTACCTGTTCTACGATGCCTGCTATGGGGTGAAGAATGCGTGTTAGACACTTGTCTCACATTTCCATCAGCTACGCCAACGGATGTCGATACTCTGCTGGTCCCGATAATGGTCCATGCTCTGTGTTGTCCCCAGAGGCTACCAATCCTGATGTCAGCATTCATTGAGATCTCACAGACGCTTCCGGCTGCTGCTGAGGTACGAGAAAGATCTACAAGCACACAGGTAACAACGGACGCGAACATTGCTGCGGCAACCTATGCTGGAAGCGATGCTTCTCATCTCTGTGCAATTAATCTACTATACGAGGTGTTCCATTTGACACCAACTACAGTGGATGATGTTTTGTCTATAGAAATAGATGATCTCATGTTTACACCAGACCCGTAAACTAACTCTGATTCAGCATACAATGTTCCAGAGATGCAGTAACAATTTGGCCTTCATTTTTCAGAAAAACTTGGAACTCTACCAATATTGAATTTTTTTTCTCCCATTTTTCGAACGAAAATGGCACTTCAATCTGCTTAAAGTAGAACTGGCTTTATAATACAGACTTCAAGGTACTTCCACGGACACTTAGTCATCTTGTGTGTCTAAAACAGTTCATTAATTTTCATGACATGAAATGACTTTGATTTTTGAACAACTTATCGATCATTTTCTGTCACATGTAAATATTACTGCTTATTTCATTCCAATTGCATTTATTTTCAAACTTTATGCCTGAAATGAAAAGCATTTGCTTCAAATGTACAGTACCTTTTGCATTTTTAAAGAAATATTTTTAAATATGCGGTACTCCATTTTATGTTTAGCATTTTAAATGTTTAGCATTTTAGTATTATCGTACACACGAAAGTGGATTGGGTGTTGTATTCCTCTTAGGGTGTCCATAAACGGGCTTTCCAGTATCATGCCCTTATATAGGCACAATTCGCCCTGCCCTTATATAGGCATAAAATCCCAGCCCTTATTTAGGCATTGACCGTGCACTCCAAATACAGGCATGGTCTCTGACATCCGTCCACCCTAACGTCACAACGAGTTCATGAAGAACAGACCCTTAGGCTGCGGGAGTTTCCCTAGCCCAGGACTATTGATTTCTTCAAGGACTCATATATTATGCATGAACCATTATTCCTTAGGGGTTCATTCATGACGTCTTTCGCTGTCCGACTCACGTCAATACTAACATTCTTAGGTACTCTCAGGTATAAATATACCTTCCCTAGCCCCTGTAAATCAGAGGAGACCTCGACTTCAGAGGAGCCCGTTTCCTGGCCTGACGCACTGAGAAGACGCTGTCATCCCTGCATGCAGAGAGTCCAGCTTCCAGTGATCTAACTTCCCTTGTGGGGTATTGGAGTTCGAGTCTGGAAAAGAGATTCCTACCTCTCTCATTCTCTCTCTCATTCTTCAGGTATGGAGCTGATAAGAACCTAGAGGGACTCTTGGCATACTAGGCATACTAGACTTAACATACTCTTAGTATACCATAGTAAGGAATACTTCACCTACTTCATACCTCTCCCTACACCTAGGTTAGGTTAGGTACACTGGGGTAGAACTAGATTAGAAATGCATCGTATGAGTACTCGCATTTTTAGTCTGTGTTATTTATGTAAAGGCATATGTACTAAAAGATAATGCTATCGCAGTATTATTTATTTCTACTGCTCACACTGTACATTATTTATCTCGCATACTGTCTTGTGATCGTAACAGCACATTTTACTTACACCAGAAACAAGACTGTTCAATAAATCTTTTATTGAAACGCCCGTCTGTTCTTTCTGTGTAACTTGGAGAAAACTAAGCATGCACGATTGAGCTGAGTGAAATAGTTATCTATTGTTTCCACGACTCTGGGACACGTTCTGATTCTAAAGGGAAACAAAGTGGTCATGTTTTGCGGCTGCCAGAAACTACTCCCTTCTTGTTTGTCAAGGAGTTTCTAGTGGCCTCTGAGCTAGCTGGCACAAGTAATTAAGTTTAATATACTCGATAGGGACATACTGACCTTAGACCTATGTCAAACCTATAGGATATATTATTCCAATGCGCAGAGCCTATTAGGGAAATAGGAGCTACACTACAGTGCACTTTACAAATGCTGGTATTTCTGGTGGTGCAAGACTTCCTCAAAAAAAAGACATAGTCTGTGACACACTGACCACCTGCAGAAGAATCTGCACTCATTTCAGCCAGTCTTTAAAAGCCCAAAAGCAGGTGCGGTTTATTCAGCTATCCCGTTGTTGTACCTCCTACAGGACCAGGTAAAGAAGGTGCCTGAAAGGTTCGCCCACACAGGTGTGAATGAAAACAATGAAGTACATGCCTTGGTTCAGAGCTTAATCCTTCGCTTGGCTTGTAATACAAGGCTGCAACATGACATCATCATATTTAAAAGAGTACATATATGACATAATACTTGATATATGGCACAAAACAATTCTGCCCACTTCCATTCCTTTTTTCGAAGGGGATGTTTTAAAATACAAGAGGTGGATTGTAGAGCAAGCTGGAGACTTGGAAGAAGAAAGTCTGAAACTACGAGTCCTACCACGCAGTTCTAGGGTGCTGTATTCAGCTTCCAGAGAGGGCAGTCTTGTCTCACAGCAGCCAACAACACCATCAACACCATCAACCAGAACATCGGCAACAAAAACAACAGAAGGACCAGACCCAACCTCTGCATTGTATTGGTTTCAATCGGCAGGGCTCAAGTCCAGTGCAGAGGCAATGGCAAAAAATGTTGAGCAAGTGGCAGCACCAATGACCATCCACAGGATGTTCCAAGAGTATCTGTATGATCCAAAAGAGGTCTATGTGGAACAAAATCCATTGATGTATTGGTATAGGAAGATGCGCCAATGGCCAGAGCTCAGCAGGCTATCAATAAAGTATCTAGCTTGTCATATAGCCAGTGTGTCTGCTGAGCATGTGTTCAATGCAGATGGTGTGGTTGTTACAGTGAGAAGGACCAGTTTCTCACCTCAAAATGTGGAGAGGTTGACTATGATCAAAATGAGCCAACATTTTATACCACACAATTACACCATTCCTACAACAGCACAGGAGGAGAAGGGTGATTGGTCAGAAATTAAATCAAGTGTGTTAACTGATCAACTTCTGGGTGAACAACATGAGTTTGAGGACGAACTCTACTTCCCGGGCTTTCAAACAATGCTCATTACCGTGCACTCTGCTTAGATCGACTACAGAACATTCGCAATCAGATACAAACTGTCACCAATCAGGCCAGACTTTCAGACATCATATCCAAAAAGTAGGATGCCTTTCTGAATAATCCTAGTCCACGGACCACAATGATTTATGTTTTACCTAAAATACATAAAAACATTACTGACCCCCCAGGCTGACCAATTGTTTCAGGGTGCAGTTCCATTCTTGAACCTATTAGCAAATACATGGATGCCATCATAAAGGAATTCGTACCCTTAACTGAAACTTACATATGAGACAGCACCGATCTCATTAATCTAATTGAGGATAGGCCCTTTGATCCAATACCAACTTGATGGTGGGCTTAGATATCGAGCCATTATATACACATATTCCCCACACAGAGGGCTTAAAAATCATTCAAGATCTACTCAACACTCGCCCAGACCTACACGTATACCCACTGAATTTGCAATTGACTTAGTACAAATTGCCTTGAACAACAACTACTTCCTATAAAAAGACACTTTCCACCTCCAAGTTAAGGGAGGTTCCATGGGCGCTTGCTTTGCCCCTAATTTTGCTATCCTATGTGTACAAAATTTGGAAACCACCCAAATTCTCACCCATACCAATCCTTTCTTTGAACAAATAGGTTTTTGGCATCAATATATCGAGGCTATCGTCCTATTTTGGCAAGGATCAGATGCTACTCTGTCTGCTTTCCTAGTTTGGCTTAACAACAGCCAACCATATCTCAGATTTACCTTTGAATCAAGGAAAAATCACCTACCTTTCATGGACCTCACCCTCTATCCAGAGAATGGCGCAATTGGCACAATGTTATATCGAAAACCTACTGAACGCAACACACTCTTGTTATACTCTAGTTATCACCCTCACGTTCTCCGCGATGGCCCCCCATATGGAGAGTTTCTCCGGATCCGAAGAAACTGCAAATGGAGGAAGGACTATTTCCGTGAAGCTGCAATATTGTCAGAAAAACTGACCATTCAGGGCTGCCCACTTTGCCTGATTTCTCGTGCATGCAAACAGGCATTGTACTGCCACAGGGATATCTCACCTAGTGAAAAACAGGTCATTACATGCATCCCATTTGTCTCCACCTTTAGCCCTTTACGTAATAAGATCAATAAAATCATTAAAAAGAACTGGACGGTTCTACGTACAAATACCATTTTCAAAGAACCTCCCCTATTCTCATTCAAAAGGGAAGACAGCTTAGCAGACCATCTTCTAAATGCTGTGACATGTCGAAAAAAAATCAATAACACCACTGCCATAACCTCAGCATCAGGCTGTAGGAGAGTAGGATCTTCTCCTTATAGTTACCCCCACTTTTTGCTGATGTATCACTGTTATCGACTTAGACTGACTGGGATACTGCTATTCAGGACCCCAGTCTATCTGCTTTCTCCTCTAAATTTATTGCATGTACTTTAGGTACACTCCAGATTGGATTCTGGGGTACCCTTATCAGTCCCTAGTATATGGTACACCATGTACCCAGGGCATAGGTACCCCAGAGGCCTCCCAGGGGCTGTAACATGTATTGTGCCACCCCTGAGAGGCCATTCAAAATGACACCACAGGCCTGCTACTCCAGCCTGTGTAAGGTGGTGCATGCACCCCTTACTTAGATATAGGTTCCCTATATCTATTCTAAATCACTGCACATAGAAATCTATCAGTCACCACTATGGCAGGCCTTATCAATCCTGAAGGCAGGGTGCTGGGTTTTATGTGAGAAGGTGCCCCTGCATGAGCAGAGCCCCTCTGCAGCCTTTGGAACCTATTTTCCGGGGTTGTCTGTGATGCAGCCAACCATATATATTTAAGTGCATTATAACCTCACGGTAAATGCTAACTTTAAAATGGCTCCTTAGAAACATGTCGTGTTGGGTGTCAAACACCTTGGAATCATACCTCCCCCTCCAGTTGATTCCACCCTTCTAGAGGGACTTATGTGAAACACCGGTGTACCCGGTACCAGCTTTCTTGACCTGGGCATCACAAAATGGATGCTGCCAGCCACAGACACGAGTCTGCCCTCCTGCTGCTGAGCCAAGCTCGAGCGGAGGAAGGCCTGACAATAGGTTTCCTGTCACAGGGAGGTGTGACCACCTCCTAGACAGGCTTTAGAGTATTGGGGCTGGTTGGGTGCACTCTTACAGTGCCAGAAAGTCTGCACTGGGGGCACATTTGGTGTCCCCATGCATAGTCCAGCTCAAACCGGTTGCAGGAGCCATTTGCTCCTGCTCTGGCGCGAAACTGAACAAAGGATGTGGGTGTAGCCACCCCTCTGTCCTGGCCCTCCCCTACGTGGGTCCCCAGAGTTAGTCCAACCCCTTCCCTGGGTATAAAGTGGGAAACCTGACTACAGGACTAAGGATTTTACCTGGACTAAACTCTGGAAGCAGAAACCAAGTACTTTGACAGTCTACACTTCGCTGGACGACAGAAGAATCTCCCTTGGAGTAAAGGAGTTACTCCCCTGCAGCAGCAGGCACCAAAATGCATCTGACCGGTTTGCATCTCCCAAGCTCCTGAGGACTCCAAAGATTTCTGCAACACAAGAGGTAGGTTCCTGGGCATCTCTGAGGTTGATCTGCTCTCTCAGCAATCCTGAGACCAGTATCCCTCGTGGGGACCGTGCAACTTGAACCCCTGTGCACCGTGTACTTTTGCAGCAGCATATGCTTTTTGGCAATCCCTGAGGCTGTGCTTTGGACTATGTGTAGTCCCAACCCCGAGCAGTATTTCCACCAAAGATCTCCGGCCTCCTCTCCACGAGTGCTCCGTGGGCTGATGCTTTGTGATTCTGCTTGAGGTACCTTCATGATCCCTGGTCCGTTGGCCTGTGGGTCCTGGTGAGGGTCACTTTGATTTTCCTTGGGCTTCTCTGGTTGCTCCAGACGTGCCCTGACTCCCCATAGCTTGGAGAGGCTCCTGGACCTTGCTGGTCCTCACCCTAACCTGTTTCCTCAGCCCACATTGGTTGCCTTTGCCAAGGCTTGTTGGTGTTCAATCCGGACACTGACCCCTCAGCACTCGACATCCTTTGTGGGACAGCTCACCTCCGGACTTTGGTCATCGTCGACATCTCCTGGTCCCCGTGGCTGCAGAGTCAAGCATCCTATCTTCACACCTGAAGCACCCGACATCGGTGGGCATTCGTCTATCGAGCCCCTGGTCACCCTGAAGTGACCCAGACTCTGTCCCCTCTGCTTTCAGGTTCTTCTCACCTCGGATCCAGGCTTGGATTCCACCAGACACTTTTCATCTTCCTTGCAGCAGCACTTCTTCGCATCATGCCATTGAAAACGACGAGGGTTTCTGACACCCCTTGACCCCTATGCACCCGGCTCCTCTGGGATAGGTAACACAGGTACCTCGGTACTCACAAGGGTGCTGGCCTTAGAACCTTCTATGTTCCAAAGGGTTTGCTTGAAGTCCTCTCCGAAGTGTCCTTAAACTGTAATTTTCCAACCGTGACTTTCCCATAGAGTTGTACGGAGCTCGCATCTGTGTTTCCACACTGCACCAGTCCTCCGTGGGCTCCCTGTGTCACTCCTTTGGGTGGTTCCTTGGGGTCCCAGCGAATCTACGTGCTCTAGGTACTGTGTCTAGTGAAGTCATTGTTGTTATACCATTTTTTTTGTATATGGTTCGGTCTCCCCCTGGAGCCCGCTGTGTATTGTGCTATTTACTGTTGTTCTATTGATTAAATATTGTGTGCTTTGTGCTCTAAACACGTATAGAGATTAGTAGAGAGTGTTTAGTAATAAATACATATATTTTATATAACACTTGTGTGGTTCTCCTTTCATTTGATTACTCAGGAGGTTGTGATCTGGTAAAACAGGCTGCTTTACATTCCTTCGAGACTTAGCCTGAAGGCTGCTCTCCATAGCTACCACTAGGATAGCTTTCACTAAAGGTTGTCTTTAAACCTATCATCAATAAGGGTCGTTTGGACTGGTGCAAGGTGCCCACTTTAACTAGTGGACAGCATATACCAGGCCAACTTCTCACAGAGGCCTCCCGTCCATAATCGGACATTTCAGATGCCAAAACTGCATGGTCTGCCCCCTCACATCTAATACCAAAGAATTCAAGGTCAAGGACCAAACTTACCAAATTTTCCAATTGCCGTGCAACAAATGTAATTTATGCTATACATTGCCCATGTGATCTAGTATACATAGGTCATACTACACAAATGGTGAAACAACGAATTATACAACATAAGAGCCACATCAGATGTGAAGTTGTGAATGCTCCTCTGGTTTCACACTATCTTGGAAAAAATACTAAGAAACTGACATGTTCTGGCAAGTTATTGACCAACCTACCCTGCCGTTACGTGGTGGTGACGTACAACAACTTCTAAATAAGTATGAATGTAGATGGATCACCCGATGTAAGTCAGTAAATCAGGGGCTCAACACTCTGGACGAATGGAATAATACTATCCATGTCTTAATATTTCCTCATTACAATGAAGCATGCCTTTTATCCCTCGTGCAATAACGACCTATCAAATGTATGACCAGCCCCCTTGACACAAGCTGTTGCACCATAATACCCCTAAAGCTGCGGATACAATGGATGACAGTGAGACACTCCATGGGGCTTAAGTAGTTGTTAATAATCACCTACCTACTGTGACAAGCTTATTTAATGGTTTCTCTTCTTCGACGTATTAATAATTTTAAATTGTTTTTTCTCTTAACCTATGCAAAACTATCAAATTTGTATATATCCAATCCTAATGCCTTTGAACCTCTGTTTGCATTTTAAATGGGCCAGGCCAGTTCTTCATTACATCATGTTGGTGTGACGAAAACTGTTTTGACAAAACTCATGATTGCCCAGTTGTTCAAATTATATAGGTATCACTACAAAAATGTAACCTTTTAAACTTGGTTTTCTCCCCTTTCCTTTTCTTCTCCTTTACCTTAGCCCTCCCTCCTTTCTTCCCGCCGGGGTACGAGTGATTGATATCACTTTTCTGAATCGCTCCAGTCTAGTGTTTCACGATCACGTGATTGCGACCCAACTATCAATCAATCAATCAATCAATCAGGTGTTTGTTAAGCGCGTATACTCACCCGTAAGGGTTTCAAGGCGCTGGGGGGTGGGGGGTCGCAGGTTCCAGTCCATCAAGGAGGGGGTCTGTCGAAGAGCCAGGTTTTGAGGTTTCTTGCAAAGATGGGGAGCGATGTTGTCTGTCTGAGGTGGAGCGGAAGGTCGTTCCAGGCTCTGGCCGCGCGGAAGGAGAAGGAGTGGCCTCCAGATCTGGTCTTTCTGGTGCGGGGGACCACGGCGCAGGAGAGCTGGGCTGATCGTAGGGTCCTTTGGGGTGCGTGGAATTTGAGTCGGCTGTTCAGGTATGCTGGTCCGGTGTCGTGGAGGGCCTTGTGAGCGTGGGTTAGCATCTTCAAGGTGACTCTAGCTTCGATGGGGAGCCAGTGGAGTGTGCTACTACCGGTCTCTCTAATGTAGTCTCCAGAATCATTCAGAGAATGATGCAAACCTAATGCACCCACTCCTCTGGGTCCCAGACTCATGCTGGATGCACCCGTCGAGGCTCCTTTCCTGACTCTCTGTTTCCCTCAGGTCCCAGACTACCACTGGAAACACCCGCGCTCGCTCGATTCCCGAACTAGACGTGGCAACTTTTTCCCCACATACTTTCGATCACCAGGTATAATTTTTTTACTTTGACCTTCTTTCACAAATCTAGGGTCCTGTATACCGGCCAGTAACTATTCACCCACCGCTCCGTATTAACAGCCAATTAAACTGAAATCACCACACTTCAACTGGCTGGGCAGTGCGTCTCTGATGCTGAACTTAGTCACTGACCTCCTGTTACTCATCCTAACAGTATCGTACTCGCTCTTCCTACAACGCGATCACACCTTAAGAATTGCTATGGTAAGCTCACATTACTCTTCCCTGGAGGCTACAACAATTCCGTGACCTTGCCAGGCTTGTTTCATGTAATGTCTTTAGTTTAATTCATACGTCCCCTAGGGATTTCCTTGCCTAGAACAACATGAGATCCCACAACTAGAAGGGGTCTCCACCTCATGGCAGCTCCTTTTAATCCCCAGTTTCCTTATATCCCCCCACGGACGTGCTGGTACGCCTCCACTTCTTGACAATCTCAGCCTGTTCAGAGGAATCCATCCCTACCTTGCAGAATCCTTTTTGTAGCTACAGGTATCTTTGCTACATCTTATTGACCGTGTCCGGACTGCCTATGTCATTACCGTGGTCCCCCCTTTTTTCTTATTCTATCCTTTTCATTTCCTTTAGACAGCACTCCCTGAATTGCCTGTAACCCGGTCCTCATGATGACCTGATGTCATTACAGGTTGAAACGCCATCGACCATTCAGCTCATCTCTTGGCGCCTTTCTGGTTCCATAATACAGTGGATTAATTTGTGTATGGCATAAAGTACTGTTTTGTAACCATTTTCTCAAACTCTTTGCATAATTTTTCACAATATTTCACATCACTTGCACGTTTGTGCCCATGTCTTTTTGGGTTACAACCACATAGGTTGGCAATAGTGCTGATATAACTATCAATCTTTAATTTTTTAAATACAGATCGCTGTTTATACATCACAAAAGTCTTGAGTGTCTCCCCTTTTCCCATGCAATTCAAATCTATGTTTATTTTCTAAATGTGCCTTTCCTGAATATTACCTGTTGAGACATTGTTGATTGTTATAATGGCCAGAGCTCAGCAGGCTGTCAATAAAGTATCTGGCTTGTTATAGTGCCAGTGTGTCTGCTGAGCATGTGTTCAGTGCAGCTGGTGTGGTTGTTACAGTGAGAAGGACCAGTCTCTCACCTCAAAACGTGGAGAGATTGACTACGATCAAAAAGAACTAACATTTTATACCACACAATTACACCATTCCTGAAACAGCGGAGGAGGAGGAGGGTGATTGGTCAGAAACTGAATCAAGTGTGTTAACTGATCAACTTGTGGGTGAACAACCTGAGTTGGAGGATGAACTCTACTTCCTGGGCTAAGTATGCCAGTGCCCCTTTTGAACTTTTTTATTATTTTTCTTTGAACTTCTATCTTTGCAACAAAAAAGTAGCTACCGAAACATTATTTTTTTGTGATAGATTTATGCTGCCCCACCATTTTTTAGTCACATATATTGCTGGATTGCAGTTGAACCAGGGTGCATTGAAGAAGCCTCCACAATTCCTTCATGACATTGGAGACAATGCCTGGCCCCCTCACATGCCTATTGCTTATAACTTTTTGCATCACTTAGCACTAGCAAGTCGGCCCCAGAAGATCGTTGATTTACAAGAGTACCTGCCAATACCAAATTCCAATGTGTTGCCTACATCAAAGATGAATACCTAACACCTAAACTACCCGTGCTTGGATTGGAAGAGGTAAAACTACAACTATTGCAACGGTGAGCGAGTGATTGTGTGAGTGATGATGATGATTGATGATTCATTTGGTGGCAGACAATGAGGGAGGGTAATGTGTTGAACTGTAATGTAGGAACTTGCATGAGATGATTGCTTTGCAATGTTTGTTTGGGGCCTGAGTGATGGGCGATAATTTTTTCCCTGGAGGTGATTGGCCTTTAAAAACGTACTTAGCAAGAATGAATTAACCTCTATGGTCCACGCCTATGATCCTGCTGTTTTTTTTATCATCTAGGATGGCTGCCCCAAACATTCGTTTGATTTACAAGACTGCCAAATTCCAATCTGTTACTTATCAAAGAAGAGAAGGTGTACCTACCACCGTGCTTGGATTGGAACAGGTACCCATTGCAACAATGAGTGATCTGATTGTCAAGACACTGTGAATGATGATTGATGTGGAGGCTGACAGTGAGGGAGGGTGTGTTGAACTATAATGCGGGAACTTTCTTGAGGTGATTATTGATTTGCAATGTTTGGGGCCTGAGTGATGGGTGATAATTTTTTTCCTGGAGTTGATTGGCCAGAACAGTCACTTTAGTTCACAAACAAAAATATATATACAAAATTCTGCAACACTGTTTCTCTACTTGTTCTTCAACAGCAGTGCACTACACGTCTATCTTGCTCGGTTGGATCATAATGACTGGTCCGGGACAGAGTTACTCAGATTTGGGAGCAGGACGGATGAGCTCAGGGTGTGAGCTGCGAGACTACCTCATCAACAGTTAGAAGCACAAAATTATCGGCTTCAGTTCAAAGGTAAACTAAGAGTCTTAGGCTTAGTACTCAGCTGTGTAGAATGGAGAGAGTTGTGTTTATTTGTGAAATGCTGCTGTGTGTGTGTGTTGGACTTGTGGCACAAATGAAACTCTGAGTCTCCCTCTTGTTTTTTTTGCTCTTCCTCTGGGTCATTTTGCTAAGCTCCTCATGAAGCTTACCTTCCTTATGTACTTCTCCTTGACTCTAAAATACAGTTTCTCTTTTATAATCCACAAGCATTTTTCTAGTCTCCTGCATGAACGAAAAGCGAAAGCTGAGCTAAACACTCCTGCTTATCTATTGGACCAGTCCAGACAGACACCAAAGAGTGGAAATTCCTGAGGAGAATGCAGATGCACCACCTAACTTTGCAATACACTATCATTTTTCTTTTAACAATCATATTTGAAGAACTGGGTGGGTGGGTTCCTCCCCAACCTAGAAGACAGAACATTTAGATATCTGATAACTTGGGTCTCGGGGGCAGAAAGACTGTTTGCAATGCTTTCATCTGTACTCTGTCATACTCATTCCTTTGTTTCCTTCCACAACAGATTGATGATGAATGATGTGCTACTCATGGCACAGATGAATGTTGGCCTTGTGTAGTGTTTGTCTTTGTCAATCCTTTCTCCAAATCCCCCTTCCCATCCATCCATCAAACCCCTAACCCTCTTCCCCCAGGCTGTGTGATTTATTGAGGAGTGGCTTCATTTACACCATCACTGGATCACGCACTTGATGGGGCGGATGTGGTGAAAGCAACACCAACTTATTGCAGGATCTTCTAAGCAATAGCCCACACTGGCCCCATTTACCCACCCATGCATGAAAAGTGATCCATATTTTAGATATAGAATGAAGAACATCAGTCATCAGCATCATCATTCAGGCCTTGTGTTGCGTAACAGTAAACGCCTAACCTAAGCTTGTCCATTTTTTATAACTCGAGGTCTTCGTAAATACTTCTAGCTTCCCGTTATCCAAAAATTGCTAGTATTGCTGGTTTTTTGTATTTAAGCACTATCAGGAATTATTGTTGCGTCATCATGTAGTACTCTGGTGTCAATTCTTTGTAAAGCTTTGATAAAATATAAACCACTAACTCAGTCTTTATATTTCCATTTAGTTGCCTATGATGGATAATCAATCATTCAGATTCATCTTACCCTCGCGGGTAAGTAGTGCGCTCTACAAATTCTGTGATTGATTGATTGATTGATCTTACAGTTGGAGCTCACCTGGGTGGAACTGGAAGTGGGACCTCTCTTGTGAAGTTGTGATGCCTTCCCTGTTATTGCTTCATCTATATTCAGGTAAGACAACTAGTATGGAGTGAACTGAACTGTTAAATTAGTAAGTAAGTAACTAACTGCTACTATTGTTTATCTAGGTTGAACTTGCTGTAGACAATATAGATTATGGCAGCATTCCCCCTAATGGTCAAGATAGTTAGAAAAGTATAACTCTATAACTAAGTGCTACACTCTCTCTTACAAGCACATAAACAAGCTGCGTAAAAGCTGGAGGCTGCAGTGCAAAGTAAATGTAAAACCAACTACTTCAGGCATAAATTTAGATGAAATAAAATAGTTTCCCTCTTTATTTCCCCTTTTATTTTTTGCAAAGAATCCCACCCTCGGGGGGCGTGGCTAGCCAACACCCAAGATGGCCTCAGGGGAGTGAGGCTTTGAGCTGTAATTAATTAATTTCCCCAAAATCCGCTAAATTTATCCGTATTGCCCACCGTAAACAGCTGCCTAGGTGCCCACTGTGCTGCGGAGTCACCCGATCGGCCAACAAAGAATTTCTGCCAGCCCTGTCCAGAGAAATCCAGTCCGTAACCTCGGACCGGAACCGGGAGGAAGCTCGGGCCGCGAAGACGTCCGGACCTGCCCTACGTGACATCCGATGCTGCCGCAGAGGCCTGCAAGCGCAGAAAAGTGTTTCTCTATCGGCGCCCCTGCCTGCATGCAAACCGGGACATGCCCTGGTCCCCGGAGAGTCATTGATCGCTCGCCGCTTGGAGCGGCTGGGCCGGGTGGGCTCCGGTGCACAACAAAGACTGCAACGGTGGATCTCGCGGTGGCCGCGGGGTCCTATAAAAGCAGGGCTGCACCCTTCTTTCGGCGCCGCTGCCCAAAAATAACTGGGACGTGCTTTGTTCTCCGGAGAGTCCCCGGCCACTCATAGCCGATTTCAATGAGCGATGGATGCTGCGGTGCACCTGGTGGGCTCCGGTGCACGCGAAGATAGCTGAAAGCTGCAGACAACACCGGCCTGCTACCAGAACAGAGGCGGGGGTCGGGAACGGTGACGCTGTATTCCCTCCCCCCCCCCGCGGATATTACTGAGGATTATGGTACCAGTTGGGATATTTGCCTATTTTTGACGCCGGGGCCTACCATCATATATCCGCGTGGCGCTCCTCCCCCATCCTGATTGAAAAACCCTTTGACAAAACATTGGCTGGGACGCATGAAGAGGGATTGTGGATGTCCACTTGCCATTGGGATTTGTACTCTTGGATACAGCTGGTTTCGCATCGTTGGTGGGGCACTCCACTGTATAGCCGGCCTTGACATTTCAATTGCCCCAGAAACACAGCGAGACTGCACCGGTGCGGTGAAGTTGTGCCCCTGACTCTTTGTGACCCAAGGCGAGGGGCTGTTCCATTGAGGGCATTGCAGATAACGCAGAGCAAAGGTTGCACTTGGAATTTAACCTGATGCAATGGCTACTAATAAAGGCTCTAGACAATCCAGTCTGGTAAAGCTCTCTAAATTCGCTCACACTAAAGCCGACGCATCGGAGGAGAAGAACGCCAATGTCGATGCGGAGCAACGGGCTGCCGCAGAGGGCCCGTCTCTCACAGACGTTATGGAGGCCATTCAAGGGATCCGCTCGGCGCTGGAACAAAAGATTGATATGGTGACATCTGAAGTCACCCTCATACGTGCCGATCTCTTTAACATGGGCAACAGAGTCAAGGAGACCGAAGACTCAGTGAAAACACTTCAGACCTCAGCAAAGTCCCTTGAACAGACAGTCAAACGGTTGCAGGTCCAAGCATCGGACTTTGAGGCGAAGCTGGAGAACTATGAAGGGTGCGCACGTAGAAACAATGTACGAATTTTGGGGGTTCCCGAAAGGTCAGAGGGACAGGCCGCTGATCTGTTTGTCGGGGACTTAATACAGAAGCACCTGCAGCCCCGGTCCCTCTCATAATGCTTCTCTGTGGAACGGGCACACCGTGTGCCCAGGGGCCCCCCTAAACCAGGCGCTCCTCCGTGACCTCTGCTGGCGAGGATGTTTAAATTTCGTGACAGAGATCTCATCCTCCAAACGGCAAGAGCTGCCCCACCACTTAAATTCGAAAACTCTACCATCACATTTTTCCGGGACCTTACTTACAAAGTGCAACAGAAACGGAGATCCTTTCTCGAAGTTAAACGGGCACTGCGTGACCATGACCTGAAGTATGCTATGCTCTTCCCGGCCAAGCTGAGGGTGCTCGCTGAAGGGAAATCATGGTTCTTCCAGACTCCGGAGGAGACCTGGGACTGGCTTGAGGGTTGGCGCACTTCCAGTAATCATAGGCAGTCTTCTCCGAGTCAAACGCACCTGCAGAGATCTGATCAAGAGGGGGGTGTTTGATTCGTCGTCGACCACCGCCCATGGTGGTGGCTCACTCTACCCCTCGTGAGCAGATACGACCCTGGCTACAGCATAGGACCTGTTTGCAACCATCGGCCCACTGGGGCAAAGGTAACTAGGTTTGGTGAACGATTGTCGAAATGTATACCCTTCCTTTATATTTTTGATATTCGAGGGTTGCAACCATTGATTATCTTGGTTTTGGATCCGCTACTGTGGGTCGCTACAAGGGGCGGGATCAACCATTGTGGGTGAGTGGGTATCACCCCACCTACATTACATGAGGCTTAACGTTCAATATTTTGGGCACACATAACTACCTTTTTCGGGGGATTTAGGCCACACTCTTGGGTAGTTTTGGCAGTGTTACGTTCCTCTTTACACAGGTTTTCTGTTTTGGGTATACAGGCGCTCTGCAAAATGGGGGGGGCAGTTTTAAGTCCACGTTGCAGGGAGGGGAGGGTTCCAGGGAGTTTCATTGGGTTTTATTGTAGTTTTTGGATTTGTTTTTTGTGCAGTCTGATTGATGATGTCGCCTTTAATGTCACTTGAGTTGCCAATAGCAGGCTCAATATTTTTTCAGTGGTCAAAAAGTGCAATATATCCACCTTGGGATCTCGCAGTACAGGGTTATATTGGTTTCATTGTTGCTCCATTGCCCCCGGGGGAAGCGGGGCCTCTAGTCATACATATAGATGAGTGTCGATCATAATACCACCCCACTACTGGGTCGCCTCAAATTACTCTCATGGATTGTGAACGGACTGGGAGATCGAATTAAGAGGGGAATAGTACTACAATATTTAAAACGTCATGCTCCTGACCTAGTACTACTCCAAGAAACACATATCCAAGGTACCTCTTACTGCGCACTCAACAGATGGGGATATAAATTGATAGCTCATGCAGGTTATGCTCGGGGATCCAGGGGGGTGGGCATTCTGGCACGAAGTTCCCTCCCCTTCCAGGCACATAAAGTCACTCGCGACCCTCTTGGTCATTTTGTTACGGTCTCTGGACAATGGGAGGGTAGGTCCCTCAATGTGACCTCCTTATATTTACCCCCTAAACTCCATTCCTCTGCCTTGATCGACCTAGGCCAACATATGCTGGGCCTACCCGAGGGAGATATATTAATGGGGGGAGACTGTAATGCTGCCTTGAACGGAGATCTTGACCGCTTACCACCCAGGCGAGGGGAACCATCGGGGAAGTTATTGGCAGATTTCCTGGGGGCCATGGGATTGTTAGATGTATGGCGTGTCTGCTACCCGACAACTAGACTATACACTTTCCACTCCGGGGTTCATGGGAGTCTGTCATGTATCGATTATCTTTTCTGTAAAGCCACCCAACTTTCAATGTTCGGCGAGATCTCCTTCCTCCCCAGCGGTGTCTCCGACCACTCTCCTATTATGACTCAATACGGTGGCGTATTACCCCCCACTAACTGCGAAATGGTCCTCAACCCTTGGTACCTTAACGTGCCAGCGATACGGGACACATTGACGAAGACCACCCAAAGTTACTTTGCTGAGAATGATGGCTCTTTCGAGTCAGATGTAACATTATGGGAGGCCTATAAGACAGTGATCCGGGGTTGCAGGGTGGCGGCAGTGGCGGGCCACAGGAAAGAAAAGTGTAAACAGCTGGAGGAAATAGAGAAGGAAGTGGCCCTTATTGAAAGCGAACTGGTGACATCTGCATCATTACAAACCTCACATAAACTAGCTGTAAAACAAAAAGAATATAGAGACATCACAGATGACGCAGCCAGGACCCAGTACCGGGCCACTCAAAACCGTGTGTATGATATCGGAGACAAAGCTAGTAAGCTGTTGGCATGGCTTGATAGACGAGAATTAGCTAATAGATGGGTGGCTGCAGTTGTAGATCCGAAAGGCGTGAGGCAGCAGGACAGAGCCGGTATTGCGGAGACATCCGCCAACCACTTTGAGCAGGTTTATGTCCCTTCTTCCGCACCCACCCAGGACGCAGCAGCCGAATTACTTTCTACTCTACCCCTGCCAGTGTTGGATCCCCAGGATATGGCGGAGCTTGATGCCGCCTTGGCTCCTGATGAGGTATCTAGGGCGATCGGAGCATTGCAACCCGGAAAAGCCATGGGCCCGAGCGGCCTTCCAATTGGACTTTAGAAAACTGTCTCCTCGACGATGGCCCCGTTTCTCGTACGAATGTATGACAAGAGTGTCACTCGAGGTATCTTACCTGAAACGCAGAGATTAGAAAATATTGCCATCATACACAAAAAGGGAAAACCCCCGAGCAATGTTGTTCATACAGGCCCATTTCTCTCCTAGACCCGTAAGTCAAAATATTAGCTAAAATTCTGGCCCTCCGCCTCTCGCCCTATCTCCACAAACTGATACACCCGGACCAGTCCGGCTTCATGCCAAATAGGAACACCGCGCTTAATCTCCGTCGCCTCTTTGGGGTACTGGGCAGGGCCTCTACCATACAAGAAGACTCAGTGATTTTGTCTTTAGACGCCAAGATGGCTTTTGATATGATAGAATGGCCCTTCCTGTTTGCCGCACTCGAGAGATATGGATTTGGTGGTCGGTTTTTATCCTGGGTGCATCTTCTTTACTCAAAACCCCTGGCCCGGATCACAGTTAATGGTAGCAGGTCGTCAATCTTTGAGTTGGGAAAGGGTACGAGGCAGGGCTGTCCCCACTGTTATTTGCTCTGGCACTTGAACCTCTGGCTTTATGGATTAGAGGTGACCCCCTTATTCAGGGGCTTAATAGGTCACTGGAGTGGTCGGATAAAATCTCCCTCTATGCCGATGACATCCTGCTCTATTTAGCCAGACCCCGATTTTCGATTCACAGGATACTACATATCTTTGTCCTCTTCCAAAAATACTCCTGTTATGTCATCAACTGGGATAAGTCGCTGGTCTATGTTTTGAGTGGGGAACCTCCGCTCCTTCCCACGGGTTGCGACGCTAAAATAGTTGCAGACGGTTTCCGATATCTAGGTATATATATTACGAGAGACGCCGGGGTCTTCCACCAACGCAATCTCTTACCTCCCTTACACCGCCTCCAAGCCGACGTGCAGCATTGGAAAACACTACCTCTTACACTACTAGGTAGAGCTGCCCTTTATAAAATGATGGCACTTCCTCGCTTTCTTTACGCCTTACAGAATACACCATATTTAGTCCCACCTCAATATTTTTAGTCAGTTGACTCTGAGGTGCGAGCTCTACTTTGGAACAACGGCTCGCCCAGAATTGCTCTCACCAAGCTTACAAAAAGCTGGTATGATGGGGGTATTGCTCTGCCAGCCATTAAAACATACTACTGGGCCTCTCAGTTAGTGGTTCTTAATCACTGGACACACCGACCTATTACAGACCCGGCATATAGAATGGACAGGCACAATATGTTTGCAGGTAATTACCTGAGGGCACTTTATGGAGGGACAAGATATACACCTAAATACACCCCGACTTCCACCACGGTCTCCATCTGGCATGCCGCAACCGCTGCTTTGGGCTGGAAAGGTAAAATTACACGGGTTACTCCGTTGCTAGAGTCCTGTCAATTAGGTATGCTCTCAAGGCAGCCGGGGTTTGACAAGTGGGATCTGATTGGCCTCTCTACGGTTGGGGATCTGTGAGCGGGAGCGGGGTTGTCCCGTTCGGCGAGCTGCAGACACAGTACCAACTGCACAGGAGGGAAACCTTTAGATACCTTCAGGCAAGAAGCCCATTATACACAGCAATTCCCAAGGGTTCTGACTTACCTGTCTCCTCACCTTTGGAGGATAGGCTATGGATGATTACCTCCCTGAAAAGGCCATCTCATTGACCTATTGTAAAATTGTCAATAACTTACCTGAGACACATGACAAAATACGTACAAGATGGGCTGACGATGTCGAGGACATGACTGATGAGGATTGGAATGAGGCCCTAGCCTCACCCCGGGAGGTGGCTATCCATTCCCGCTTCAAAATTATACAGCTAAAAATACTCCATAGAGCCTACTATACTAGTTCGGCACTTGCTAAGATGGGCCTCCTCGACTCCCCGGCCCGTGGCTGCGGTTCCACTGGCACCTTCTTACATCAAAGGTGGGGATGTCCTGTCCTTCAGAAATACTGGGGTAGGGTTGTGCCCACCATGTCCCAGATATGCCTTAAACCTATTGAGGCTTCCCCCTGGCTTTGTCTTTTGAACATCTGGGAACCCACCGACTTGTCAAGAACTGAACAACTTTCTGTCTCGTTGGGCTGCATGGTGGCAAAACGCAATATCGCCAGAACATGGAAGGGCAGAGTTAAGCCTCGATACATTGATTGTGAGTCCGACATGGACTGGTGCATGCTAGCAGAGCGGGTGATATATGAGAGCAGGGGCTGCACGGGCAAATGGATGAAAATATGGGGCCCCTGGAATGAAAGTAGAGGTTTACTATGTGCCCCCTTTAGTGAGGCTTCCCCATTTGTTGTTGACAATGAGACGCTGTAAGATTCTAATAGATAACCGAGATCATGAAACACCTGATGATGCTATCGACCCACCGTGCTGAGCTGTATCTCAATGTAATTTTATATTACGAGTTCTGTATAACTTGCCGACTGCCTTTTATTGCATTTGATTTATTTGTATTGCTTTCTGTTGATTTTTTTTCTTTTCTCAATAACAAAGATTTGTCAAAAAAAGGAATCCCACCCTCTCTACCCACACAACATGCCCACCCCTCTCCCCAAACAGACCCAAGCGCCAATGTACCTAAATTCAAAATGCCCAAAGAAAGTCAAACCCAGTCCCAACTCCCTTCCCACCCTCTCCACCTAGCACCGACAACAACAATTACCTCCCACCAAAACAATTTTTTTAAAGGGCTAAAAAGGGCATTTGGATGTCGGTCTGGAGCCTGTCCAAGCTTTACTCCATTGTGGTGAGCCGGCTCTCGATGTGGTGCAGCAATTGCCTGGGGTGGTGTTGTCAGTGTGGGAGGGTGTGGCAGCAGTTAATGGGAGCTGGTAGCGGTGCCGGTGATGGGATGGCTTGGAGGCTGGAGGCTGAGGGGGACTGGCTGCACAGGGGCCCAGCTGACAGGCATTTGTTTCCTCCTCCTCTTCTTCCAGGACCACCAGCCAACTGTACTCTTGCTGGATACGCTCCTGCCTCTGCTGCCGCAGATGGGCTGCTATCTCTTGCCTGTTGCGTGGCCTGGCTGGACCAGCAGGAACAGCTATATTGAGAAAAACACAAAAAAACAAATTGTAAATAATGCTTTGTGCAAACAATTGTTTTAAATTAATGGGTACAGTAGCAGTACATTGCTGGTCCCTTAGGGCCATTGACATTTGATGTGAGTAACGTTAGAAGAGTCACAAGGCCAAGTTTATGTTTTACCCACTCATCCCTTGCATAGAAAGCACTGACTGTGTGGCAGAAATGTATTAAAAAGCAGGATAACACTGAATTAAAAAACACAGTAATTTGATTGTTTTTTTCTTTAAATGCTTTTCAAGTAGCTAACTATAAACAGACACTTTGAGTTGAAAAATAAATTACCTCTCATTAATGAGTACAACGTCATGCACTGTGGAGTACAAGTTGTTTGTTGTGCTAAAATAATGAAGCCATGCTCATTGTTAGTCAGCACATTGGGTAGTTTGCTACTGTCTGCAACTGGGGCAGCTGTAGTTGACAATAATCTCTTTTGAAATCCAATGACCCTGCTCTTCCCCAGATGCATTTCTCTTTCTACCCTGCCTCCAAAGAGGCAGATGAAAAATAAGCAAGATACTACGTTATACACCTCATGTATGAAATGCGGATATTATCCTGTCTGCTGTAAGTAGATGTTGGGGAAAATGACTAACTGCACTTTAGGGAAAGAAACAGGCTATATATTTTGTAGTTGGCACATTTGTCACTGTGCATCCCATACACCAAACGTGACATCAAATCATGCACTTACTCCCATTTTACTCTGTGGCCTCACCCACCACCACTTATTTTTATTTCCCAAAAATTAATGAGCTGGGCAGTAAGCAAGGAAAGGAAGCTTGACTTACTCTACTGAAGGGTACTGTAGAGGGATTAGACAGGTCTGGTAGAGCTTTTTTGATATAGAATAGAGGGGCCACTTCACTGATTATCGATTCGTCATCTTTGGCTGAGTCAGTTACTGTACAAGTCGAAGGGGGAAATCCTGAACAGGTGTAAAATAAATCTGTTATGGGAAACTATTAAATATATTCTGGAATAGTTTCACTTCACATGGTTATTAAATGAAATGTGGCACATGCTAAGAATGGATTTTCCAATTGGGTAGGCTGGGACAGAAGAACTTAGGAAAAATTAAAGAAGTGAAGTACTAAGAGGTGGGTGAAGGGAAACACCACACCTTCTGTGTTCGGTTTGCAATGCATTGAAAACATTGTAAATACTGCATTAACTGAAGCAGAAGCACGTTGCCCAGCCAACAACACTGCAGTCACGAATTGACCCATACTGCACTTGGGTCATAGGTGGCAAAAAAAAAATGCCAAAGTCGGGGACAGTGGGTGATGAATGATGGGTGGGATACATCTGTTTCATTTAACAAATACAGCGATTCAAGGGAGTAAAACGAGAAATAGAAAATGCCCCCCACTTTGAACCATAGCTTTGATAACCCTACATAAACAAAGTAAGCAAGGTAGATGAGCAGCATGCTCCTCATGAGAAGGTATGCCTTGCTTATTTATCCAAACAATTCAAATATTCATTCAGCTTTTTATTTTCATTTACCCATAGCCACCATATTCAAGCTTTACTTTCTCTCATCCAGCCTTTCACCAAAATGTCCAATCCGTTATTCATCCATTCACTTATCCACCCTTTCTTCAAACCATCCTTTTGCCCATCCATCCCTTTACCCACCCGCACACCATTTCACCCACCCTTTCACTCCCATACCATTTCCTTTCTTTTAACCTTCCGTTCTTTCATGTCTCCCTCAAGCCATCAACGCTCATTATGTGAGCTTTTGGTGAGTTGCAGATAGAAGAGGCCATAATAACTCAACCACTGCTGCAGCTGGTAAAGCTGGAGGGGGGTTCAAGGTCACCTGTTGTTGACAACGCCCTGGTACTAGCTAGTGATTATAGTAATTGCAAGAAATTATGTGACTTACCAGTGCCCATCCCTGTTGCCACTTCTCCCCCTCCAACTGACCCATCTCCTCCTGCAGCGGCACTGGAGCCAGCATCACTGGTGGTCTATGTGGCTAGAATAATACATTATACATATTTTAGATGCCATATACGCCACCCCAAATACATATGCGATACATCACTACAGTTCAGATAGCACTGCAGTATCTACTAACAAAAATATAACTCTGGTTATTTGATTGGTTCACAAAAGTAGACAAGCCAGGGGTGAAATAATGGTCAATGAAAGACATATGGTGTTGGTGGGCAATGGGAGTGGTACCTCACACTTTTTTTCCAGCCATGCTGCACTGTCATGGGAAACTGCTGGTATATTGTAAATATAAATGAATGAGACAGAGCACACATTGGAGGGTGTGGGGGTCCATAATGACCATGGCCACTCTCTTGTGAACTCAACTGTTTGAGCATGAGGAGCAAAAGAAAGCCTTCTCAACAAACATACATGGTGAATATTATTTATAATACTAGCTTCCTTGGGCCCGCAATGTTCATGGTAGACAATAGAGTACCAAAATGTGTTATTCTTAGTCTTACAGTACCACAAGATATACAGGAGAGAGGGAAAGATTACCAATAAAGCAGAAAATAAGTGGACTAGAGACTAGAGTAGAGACCAGAAAAAGTCAGCTACTAAAAAAGAACCATGTAATATAAGTAAAAAAAGATAATGCAGGGATAATAGGAATAAAACAAAAATTGAATGCATTGTGCTTTGCACAAGTGGGTTCCTATCCTGTTCTCATCACCACGTGGAAGGAAGACGGCAGGTAAGGGTGTCAGAGAAACTTTATTACTCACAAGCAATACCAGCCTCCAGGCAGCAACTCCCATCCTGGAACCCAGCACCAACATTCCAATCCCCCGAGATTCTACCTTAAGCCCACAACAATCATAAAACCCAACATAAGGGAAATAATTTAATAAATAATAGGACTTACTGGGGTCAGCAGAGCCCTCGGCAGCAACACTGGTGGTCAACGACGGCTGACCAGCTACTCACGGACCTGTCTCCTCCTGAAAGTCCCTCTTCTTGCCCTTAGGTGCTGATGTACGAAATGACAAAGAAATAAAAAAAAGATTAGTGATTCAGTTAATCTCCACAAAATTTTTATGACAAGTAAATGCAGTCACGTTGTACTTCTCTAAAACAGATCGCCTATAGTACTAATTTTGAGTCTATCGATTATCATTGAGTTTCCCATACTAATCCTGAAATCCCTATTCCAAATCTTCTTAACAAAAACTACATTTGGAACTAATGCATTGCAGTGAATGATCTTTGATTCGATTCTCATTTCTCAACTCCCTTAATGGACGAACTCAGTGTCACATTTTTGAAATGCATAGTTGCAAACTACACAGCGCTGTAAAATAGCTTGGGACTGTATGAGCTACACAAACAAACTCGCATAGAGAATGCACTACTCACTAATATCACAGATTCACTATAGTGAGAGGAGGACAGTCTGCAATGGCTTCTCAATTAATCAAAGCAAATACAAGGAGATGATGGACGGAGCGCTGAAACTTTTCAGACACTCACCCCCAGTCACAGCTCTGGGTTGAATCCATCATCGTTCTTTAGCTCACTTTGCTACCCCACTTCAGACCCAGCCATATGCAAATTAGTCTTGACCCTGTTCCTCATCTGAACAGTCCAGCCCGAACTGCCAAGCCAGGTCTTTCCTCGACCGGAAAAAGTATCCTGGGACTGGTTTCGGGGTAACACCCCTCATCAGCCAGGCTACCTTGAATCCAGTGGCAAAGTGAGCAAGGGACCCACACCTGGGCATACCTTGCCAACTTAGGGCAAACAAAGCAAACACAAGGAGATGATGGACTTAGCGCTGAAACTCTTCAAACACTCACCCCTAGTCACAGATCTGGGCTGAATCCATGATCGTTCTTTAGCTCACTTCACCACCCCAGTTCAGACATAGCTATATGCAAATCAGTCTTGACCATGTGCCTCATGGTAACAGTCCAGCCTGAACTGCCAAGCCATGTCTTCCCTGGACCGGACACAAGCATCCTGGGACCGGTTTTGGGGTAACACCCCTCATCAGTCAGGCTACATAGAATCCAGTGGCAAAGTGAGTAAGGGACCCACGTCTGGCATACTCTGTCAACTTAGGGCGAACAAAGCAAACACAAGGAGATGATGGACGGAGCGCTGAAACTTTTCAGACACTCACCCCCAGTCACAGATCTGTGTTGAATCCATCATCATTCTTCAGCTTACTTCGTCACCCCATTTCAGACCCAGCCATAGATATGTATGTCCATCAGAGCCATATGGAAACCATTGTAGGTGTCTAATGTAGACATATAAATATATCAGAAACCTATGGACAACACTGCAGGTGTCTGACATAGCTATGTAGATATATCAGAATCCTATGTAAAGCATTGTAGGTGTCTGACGTAGATATGTAAGTATATCAGAACCCTACGGAAAACACTGTAGGTGTCTGGTGTAGATATGTAAGTGTATCAGAACCCTATGGAAAGCACTTTAGGTGTCAGACGAGGACATGTAGGTTTATCAGAACTCAATGGAAAGCACTGCGAGTGTGTGATGTAGATATGTATGTATATCAGAACCCTATGGACAGCACTGCAGGTGTTGGACGTAGATATGTAAGTATATCATAACGCTACGGTAAGCACTGTAGGTGTCTGATGAGGATGTGTAAGTATATCAGAACCATATGGAAAGCACTGTAGGTGTCTGACGTAGAAATGTAAACTTATCAGAACCCTATGGAAATCACTGTAGGGTTCTCACATAGCTATTTAATTATATCAGAACCCTATGGAAAGCACTGCATTTGTCTGTTGTAGATATGTAAGTATATCAGAACCCTGTAGAAAGCACTGTGGGTGTCTGGCGTAGATATCTAAGTGTATCAGTACCCTATTGAAAGCACTTTAGGTGTCTGATGAGGATATGTAAGTATATAAGAAACCAATGGAAAGCTTTGTAGGTGTCTGACTAGATATGTAAGTATACCAGAACCCTATGGAAAGCACTGTAGTTGTATGACTAGGATGAGTAAGTATATAGGAACACTTTGGAACGCACTGTAGGTGTCTGACAAGGATGTGTTAGTATATCAGAACCATATGGAAAGCTTTGTAGGTGTCTGACTAGATATGTAAGTATACCAGAACCCTATGGAAAGCACTGTAGTTGTATGACTAGGATGAGTAAGTATATAGGAACACTTTGGAAAGCATTGTAGGTGTCTGACAAGGATGTGTTAGTATATCAGAACCATATGGAAAGCACTGTAGGTGTCTGACATAGATATGTAAGTATATAAGAACCCTATAGACAGCACTGCAGGTGTCTGACGTAGATATGTAAGTATATCAGAACCCATTAGACATATAGACAGCACTGTAGGTGTCTTATGTAGATATGTAAGTAAATTAGATTCCTATGGAAAACACTGCAGGTGTCTATCATAGATATGTAAGTTTATCAGAACCCTATTGAAAGCACTACAGGTGTCTGACGGAAAATATCAGGCACAGTTGGATAAGAGGATACTAGATAAATGGAAAGTTAGTAAGCTCCAGCACTTCGCATATGGGGAAAGGTGTAGTTCATTGCTAGCCTGGAAGGCCAGAACGGATAGGGCCAGGAACACAATACAGAATCTGATTGGTAGAGAGTCAGGGGAATTATTGCACTCCAATGTGGAAATGATCAAGGAAGCCCGAAGCTATATGAGTAGCTTTTACAGTGAGGATATGCAACCTATGGGGTATTGTATAGAGGCATGGTTAAAAAAGACTAAGCTTCCAAAACTTTCCATCGAACAAAGGAACGGGTTAGAGCGTGAGATCTCTGAAGAAGAGATTAAGGTGCAGTGCAGGAGTATGGCCAGGGGTAAGGCAGCTGGGCCAGATGGGCTTCCGATTGAGCTGTATACGTGTATTATAGACAAAATAGCCCCGACATTAAAAGACGTATTCAATGAGATATACATTAATGGGGAGATGGTCCCTAGCTCTTGGCTGGAGGCCACGATAACCTTGATAGTTAAACCGAACAAAGATCCGCAAAAAGTGGAGTCGTATCGACCAATATCTCTTTTAAACGCGGACTATAAGATCTTCTCAGGGATTATTGCATCTAGAGTGGCAAAGGTTATAAAGGGAGTCATTCGTCCTGATCAAAAAGGATTTATTCCGGGGAGGCAGTTAAATGATCTCACGTTCTTGATGATGGGGGCCATAGATCTGGCTGAGGTCCAAACCCTACCCTTGACCATAGTAGCTGTGGATGCAGCCAAAGCTTTTGATCAAGTTTGCTGGGCGCATCTTTGGAAAGCACTAAGTAGTTTTGGCTTTCTGCAGAATATTGTGAAAACTATACAAAACCTTTACTATCTTCCTAGAGCTAAAGTGCTACTTAATGGAGAGTTGTCAGACTGGTTTTCTATTTCGAGGGGCACCAGACAAGGCTGCCCCTTGTCCCCTCTCCTTTTCAACTTATATATAGAGCCCTTTGCTAATTTGATTAGGCAAGATCATACCATCATACCTTTTCAATCTGGTGGGTTTAAGGCTAAATTGGCCTTATATGCGGATGATTTGATTTTATACACTATTAACCCACATGAGGCTATTCCTAATTTGATGGAAAAGGCAGGGAGGTTTGGTTTAATTTCCAGATATAAGATAAACGCAGAAAAAACTGAAATAATGAAGTGGAACCAGAGTATGAGGAGCTCGGGGGCTAGATCTCAAATACGGTATTTAGGAATACAGATTACGCAGAAACTAGAGGAGGTTCCTAAAACAAACTGGAAGAAAATCAGCCGGGAGATTGGATATTTGTTGTTAAAGTGGGCTAACTTACCATTAAACATTTATGGTCGGGTGAACCTTATAAAAATGATTATCCTACCTTAAGTCACTTTTCTTTTCAATTCGATTCCATTAACCTTTCAAAAAGAGGACATAGCGAAGCTTCAGGGAAAAATTGGGAGTTTTATTTGGGCTTCAAAGGGTCCGAGGATCGCATGGAAGAAGTTGAGGAGGAGGCTGGAGGCAGGGGGGTTGGCTTTACCTGATTTATGGACTTATTGTCATGCCTTCCAGTTTAAGAATTTTCGTATGTTGGCGAATAAGCCGGACGGATCATCAATGGGCATGCTTTTTGAGGCAATGTTGGCCGATGTTACTCAAGGTCAACATCATTTTCTCTTTAAGTATGGAGACCCGAAATTCTTTAAAAAAGTGAGGTTGAAGATTCTGAGGTCTGTCCTAGGAACGTGGGTTTATCTGCGGAAAAGGCTGGGAGTCCCTTACTATTCAGCATGGGCACCAATCTGGGAGTCCACGGGAACCCCAGAATGCCTGAAAGATCAACTGAGTCAGCCCTTAACATCTGTAGGGCTACACTATTGGGCAGATCTTAGATCAGGATCAAGTCTAGTGAGTTGGGAAGTTCTAAGCAACCTCACAAGGGGACAGATGACAATATTTAAATATTACCAAATACGTTCTTGGTGGGCAACCCAGGACTGGGCAGATGAAGAAGACGACTTGAGACTCAACCAGGTTATGAGAACTGATCGATGGGCAAAGGAAGTCTCATATTGGTATTGGGTTTTACTGGAGGCGGATGATAGCATGGAAAGTGAAATCCCAAACTTATGGGCAGATGAGTTTGGGGATAATGACGTGAAGCAACTTTGGCTTGATTCCTTTTCCATTTTACGATCAGTTGTAAAACCTGCCTCGCTTAAACGTAACCATCTTTTTACTACCTGTAGGGTGTATTGGTCTCCAGCAAAACTATCAAAAATAACAGGTAACATTTACTATTGCCCAAGATGTAGGCTTCCTTTAGCAGATGATCTACATGTTTTCCTGTGGTGCCCGAAGATCGCCTCTTATTGGACCTCGATATGTGACTTTCTTGGTGAGGTGATTGGTGAACAGATTAAGGTAAGCCTAAGCCTCGTATTTTTTGGAATATGTCAAGAGGTTGCTGTTCGGACAAACTCACTTACAGCAAAGTTTATTTTCTATGTGTCTCTACTGGCAAGGCGAGAGATTTGTAGGCTCTGGAAAGCAGAAGATCCTCCATCCTTTGCAGAGTGTCTCAGAAGTATTATTTATACGAGTCTGTCGGATATGGCGTGTGACCCTAGGAGTCAGGATAAGATCTGGACAAAATTGATGGATTGGAGAGAGAAAGAGAGCGGGTCCAATGAGTAAGCCAAATATGCTGTGGGCAGGGCCGGACTGGCTACCGGGCGTTTTGGCATGCTGCCGAGCTGGGGGCTGATGTCACTGCGGTGGGGGCTAATTTCGTTGATGGAGACCTGCGTGTGCTACGAAATAAACACAGCAAAACGAATTTCGTTCAGCACACGCAGGTCCCCATCAACGAAATCAGCCCCCAGCTCGGCAGCATGCCAAAACACCCGGTAGCCAGTCCGGCCCTGGCTGTGGGTCCCGGCCTCTCCTTGATTGATGGTCCCCTGTCGTTACAACAAAGGAGTTGGAGTGGAAACAGCAGTTTCCTTGTGTGGATGGGCTCTGATTTTTCCTTGGTTTCTATGGGATAAGAGCAATCCTAGCAAGAGAGTTGGCAGAATGAGGACACAAAAAAATAAAAAATGAAGAAGAATTCTATGGAAAGCAACGTAGGGTTCTTATGTAGATATTTAAGTATATCAGAACCCTATGGAAAGCACTGCAGGTATCTGATGTAGATATGTTAGTACAGCAGAACCCTATGGAAGCACAGTAGGTGTCTGACGTAGATATGTAAGTATATGAGAACCCCATGGAAACTACTGTAGGTGTCTGGCATAGATACGTAACTGTATCAGGACCCTATTGAAAGCACTTTAGATGTCTGACGAGTTTATGTAAGTATATCAGAAACCAATGGAAAGCACTGCTGGTGTCTGATGTAGATATATAAATCTATCAGAACCCTATGGAAAGCACTGTAGGTTTCTGACGAAGATATGTAAGTTTATCAGAACCCAATGGAAAGCACTGCTGGTGTCTGACGGAGATATATAAGCCTATCAGAACCCTATGGAAAGCACTGTAGGTGTCTGACGAAGATATGTAAGTTTATCAGAACCCCAATGGAAAGCACTGCAGGTGTGTGATGTAGATATGTATGTATATCAGAACCGTATGGAAAGCACTCTGGGTGTCGGACATTGATATGTACATATATCAGAACCCTATCGAAAGAACTGCGGGTGTCTGACGTAGATATGTATGTATATGAGAACCTTATTGAAAGCACTGTAGGTGTTTGACATAGATATGTAAGTATATCAGAGTTCTATGGAAAGCACTGCAGGTGTCTGACATAGCTGTTTCAGAATATCAGAACTCTATGGACAGTACTGCGGGTGTCTGACATAGATATGTACATATATCAGAACCCTATGGAAAGCACTGCAGGTGTCTGGTGCAGATATGTAAGTGTATCAGAATCCTATGGAAAGCACTGCAGGTGTCTGACATAGCTATTTCAGTATATCAGAACCCAATAGAAAGCACTGCAGGTGTCTGATGTACACATATATGTACATCAGAACCCTATAGAAAGCACTGCGGGTGTCTGATGTAGATATGTAAGTATATCAGAATCCTATGGAAAGCACTGCAGGTGTCTGACGTAGATATGTAAGTATATCAGAACTCTATGGAAAGAATTGTAGGTGTTTGATGAGGATGAGTAACTATATCAGAACCCTTTGGAAAGCACTGTAGGTGTCTGACAAGGAAGTGTAAGTATATCAGAACCGTATGGAAAGCACTGTAGATGTCTGACATAGATATGTAAGTATATCAGAGTTCTACGGAAAGATCTGCAGCTGTCTGACATAGATATGTCAGTACATCAGAATACTTTGGAAAGCACTGTAGGTGTCTGATGAGGATGTGTAAGTATATCGAAACTTTATGGAAAGCACTGTAGGTGTCTGACATAGATATGTAGGTATATCAGAAATCCATGGACAGTACTGCTGGTGTCTGACATAGATATGTGCGTATATGAGAACCCTAAGGACATCACTGCGGATGTCTGACGTAAATATGTAAGTATATCAGAACCCTATGGAAACCATGGTATGTGTCTGATGTAGACATATAAGTATATCACAACCCTCAAGACAGCACTGCAGGTGTCTGACGTAGTTATGTAAGTATATCAAAACCCTAGAGAAAGCACTGTAGGTGTCTGATGTAAATATGTAAGTAAATCAGATTCCTATGGAAAACATTGCAGGTGTCTGACGTAGATATGTAAGTATATCAGAACCCTATTGAAAGCACTACAGGTGTCTGACGTAGATATGTAAGCTTATCAGAAACATATGGAAAGCACTGTAGGGTTCTGACGTAGATATTTAATTATATCGGATTCCTATGGAAAGCACTGCAGGTGTCTGATGTAGATATATAAATATATCAGAACCCTAGAGAAACACAGTAGGTGTCTGACGTAGATATGTAAATATATTAGAACTCTATTGAAAACACTGCAGGTGTCTGACGTAGATATGCAAGTATATCATAACATTATAGCAAGCACAGTGGGTGTCTGATATAGAAATGTCAGTATATTAGAACCCTATGGAAAGCACCGTAGGTGTCTGACGTAGATATGTAAGTATATCAGAACCCTATGGAGAGCACTGCAGGTGTCTGACGTAGATATGTACGTGCCCCTGAAGGTGTCTGACGTATATGTCAGATGCTGGAAGACACAGAACCTCTAACTTGTTCAGACTCTGCATTAATTGTGGGTGACCCACCCCCTGAGGTCACCAGGTGCAGTTTATATTTGTGCAGGTTTTTAATGCGGAAGTTCCATATTTCCAGATTGTAACTGGAAGTAACTTGATTCTTTCGGTCTCCCTTGGAGTGCCAGGCAGTAATCTCTGTAACTGAGCTCCCTGTGTGTTGTAATTCAGCAGGAGATCCGGGGAATAAACAACTGAGATCTAATCAGACTCGTTGTCTCGGCTCTGAATTACCAGCACAGTCCCCAGTGCTCGAGCCCTGTCTTTACAGTGTCTGTAATCACAGCGCCAATGCTTGTTTGTATCTCTTCTCACAGCCAGGAGTATTGTACTGTCCGTGGCAGAGCTGCAGCTGTGAGAGGGTAAAATATCCGCCATCGGGAAGCGTTCTCTGGGGTCTGTTTTCAGCTTTTCTTGTTTCTGTTCCCCCCCCGAGCAGCCGCCGAACATATCTCTGTTTCTCTTTTAGAAATGATCAGGACTCACTCACTCCTGTCAATCAGTGTGTGTGAGGGAGTCTGGGACGGCGTGTTAAAGATCTGCCTTAATGTATCCATAATGACATCTAAACGCTTATTCCTGAATTGTTTAATAAAAACAAGCTTGTTTGTAGGCCCCGCCCCTTAGCCCTCAGTCCTGCAACCTCTCATCCTCCCTCGTATAGGGGTGACTGGAGGGGGTTCTGAGCCTCCCCCGGCTGACCACCCCCACCTCTGACGTCACTGGCAATGGCGGGGCGATCACTCAAGCCCCCTGGAAGGCAGATACAGTTCACTTATTTTCATCCCGAAGTGCTGTGAAGTGAGGGCGCCGTGAGATGCGCTGCAGGTGAGTTATCGATGTGGAAGGGCTGGAGCCGGGGATGTTACCGAGTGAGGGGGGTTTGTTCTCTCCTTCTGTTTGAGTGTAATGTTGGTGTAAAGGCCTGAGCTGCTGCCTCGGGATATGGATGACCAGGTTCGAGTCTCGGCGTCTGCTCCACATTCTGTGATTGTGGGCAAATCGCCTGAATGTATCTTTGTGTAATGGGACTGGTGATCATGAAAAGCGCTCCTATTCATGCGGACCGAGTTTGCGCTAAATAAAGCTACAAAAAAATTAAAAACGGAGTTTTATCTTTTCCAACGACCCCTCCCCCGCTCCCAGAGGACCTCAGGCGGGTGACCTGTGAAACTGGGCTATATTGGTATAAATGCGTGGGCTGTTCAGCCGCCTCTCCCCTCAGCCCCCTGCCCCCCTCTTCCCCATCCATCCCCTCAGCCCCCTGCCCCCTCTTCCCCATCCATCCCCTCTGACTGTCTCCCTCTCTCCCCTCTGTCCCGCCCCTCCCCTCTGCCTGCTTCTCTCCCCTCTGCCTCCCTCCCTCCCACAGCTTCCTCTCTCTCCCCGTTCCCTCCACCTCCCATCCTTTATGTATGTTCCATCTTTATCTTTGCCATAACTATTGCATCTAAAAGGGGCCACTCATGATCAGGCCCTCAGCCTTAGACCCCCAGCAGGGCTGTCTCAGCCTTTCATCCTTGTGAAGTGGTTATTAGTAGCTGTCATGAAGAGGTATTGGGTGTGATGTCATCTTACAGCGGATTTGATGTAAAGTGATGTTTGTTTAACACATTTTTAACAGTTATGTGTTGTCTTCGTCCTCCGGTATTCGCTTGTCTGTGGTTGTGGGTTCGCCCCCATGGCAGGGTGTTGGGAATCGGGTCTCTTGTTTACAGAGGTATGCACTCTGTCCAAGTAGAGACCACAATCCTAGTTAGGGTAAGTCACAACACAATCCCAAATTATCCTGTGCTCACCCCCCCTCGGCCCCCTGTAGCTTGGCACAGAGCGCGCAGTCTTAACTTCGAAGGGAATGTGTAAAGTGTTTCTGCAATAGCTCATACAACAACACAGTGAATAAACCACAAAAAGACTCCGCAACAGCTTAGAAAAATAGAGAATATTTATCTGGGAAAAACAAGACCAAAACGATCAAAGTCAAGATATTTAATGTTGAAGAAATAAATGCAATAACGTGCTTAGAAGAAGGTAGCACTAAAAAGGTTACTGCAGGCCCCAAGCGACCGGTGCAAATCCAGAGTTCAGGCCGACCGCGATTTAGCGTGGCCCTGCTATAGGGACCCCCTCGGGCCTGTTGAATACAGTACTTTGGATCCTGAGGCACAGTCTGCCGGGTGAGGCTTCGCGTCATCGGTTCCGAGAGGCTGTGCAATGAGGCTTTGCGAGGCTCCGTGTCGTCCGGCGTCGGTCCAGAGGGCTGTCAGCTGGGGTGAGCGGCTTTGCGGGACGTTGCGTCAGATTTTGCAGAAGCTCCGCTGCAGAGCCCACTCCTGAGGCCCAGAACTTGGAGGGGGCACCTCAGGCAAGGGTAGGACTCGCAGAAGGCAGAGTCCTGCAGGAAGTCTTTTGTGTCCCTGAGACTTCAGAAACAGGAGGCAAGATAACAAGCCCTTTAGATCACTTTGGAGGGAAGGCAGAGTCCAGCACTCCTTCCAGGAGAGTCGGAAAGCAGCAAGCAGCAGAGTAACAAGCAGGAAAGCAGACCCAGAACCTATACTCAAATGTACCTTTGATGCAGCAAAACCTTCAAGGAGGAGTTTTGGAGTGCACGAGCACCGCTTTCAAGCCAGTCCTGTCTGCCAGGTTACATATGGGGATCACCAGCCATTCGGGTGGGTTCGGGTCATTACACCTTGATGTCCCGGTGGGAGCCGCCTTTGCTCCCATCTGCCCAGGACGGCCATCGGAATGCAGATTTATTCAGAGGGGTGTTCAGCCATCCCTGGGATTCCTGGGTTTCTGGCTGTCAGGGTAGAATACAAAAATTGGAACTGTCACCCATCCAGATGTGTCTGGAGGTCACATAGAGCAAAGTTAGGAGCAGAAAATGCCCACTATCTGAAAGTGTCATTTCTGCCCTAGTAGTGTTAAATCCAACCTTACTAGCAAAGTGCATTTATCACTACTATGTCACCCATACCAGACATGATAAAGCTACTCCCTTGAGATCAGAAATTACCACTTAGAAGCAAGTAAGGGAAATCCCAATGCTAGTCTATGAAGAGAGTAGGCCTCACTGTTGTGATAAAACGAAATAGGCTGTTTTTCAATTCCCTTACAAAACATGTAAAGCAGACAAGCACATGTCCTTCCCTTTGCTTGCATAGCACCCTGCCTTTCTGGGTTGCCAAGGGCCGTCCTCAGGGGTGACTTATATGTAATAGAAGGGGGGGGGGTTCAGGGCTTGGCAAGTAGTTTTACCTGCCAAGTCACAGTGACCACATGCAGGCCTGCCATGGCAGGCCTGAGACATGGTTAGGGGGCTACTTACGTGGGTGAGACAATCAGTGCTGCGGGCCCACTAATAACATTTAATGTACAGGCCCTGGGCACCTCTAGTGCACGTTACTAAGGACGTATAAGCAAATTAAATATGCCAATTGGGTATGATCCAATGGTACAGTGTTTTAGGGGAGAGAGTACAAGCACTTTAGCACTGATTACCAGTGCTGAAGTGCACAGAGTCCTAGAGACAGCAAAAATGGGTACAGAAAAATTTGAGGGAGGCAGGCAAAATGTTGAGGGAAGACCACCCTAAGGCTGTCAGGTTGAACGCAGGGGTATTGTGGGTTAGGGTTCATGCATGTGCTCTCGTACTCTTCTACCTAATGGCAAAGTTCCTGTGATGTGTGGACTCTGGCTATCCCGGAGTGCCACATTCTTGCCCCTTTCAAGATGGCATGACCCTTCCTCAGTCGTTAGGAGCTGGGTAGTCCACCCTAGAAGTGTGGCTACTAGATGGCAACATGCCCATGGTAGAACTGGTTTGGGTGTGAGTTTTCAATCCTTAACCCTGACTCCACTTTGTCTGTAGGAACAAAAGGCATCCTGCTCTGGGATGTTGGCGCTACTTCCCTCACAAAGGCGACTTTACATTAGAAGCTCGCCTTTAGGCTAACACCTTGAGTGTCCATCATGGGAGAGGAGGTGACACCTCACTCTGTAGCTACTGCCTTTTGCTCCTTTGCTGGGGAGTCATTCACACGTCTCCCCAGGCAGTCAGAAAGCTGTCTGGGTGCCAGTGGCATAACAAAAGCCCCTGCTGCCCCCGCAGGGGGGTGAGATCCATGGGGCTCCCTCAGCAAAAGTGGTAGATGGTGGGCTGGGGTGGGCCCCCTCCATGTAATTTGCAGGGGGGCCCCCTCAAGTTTTGAAACGCCACTGTTGTGCCAGGGCCCTTGTGAGGCCACTGGGCTTGCTGGAGTTCAGGGTGGCAACTTTAAAAAAGTTGCTTAAATATAATAGTGGTAATAAATTTGAGCAGGGCATCATGTTGGGTTAATGGGATAATTAATTTGATATCTTACTAGACCCAGTTAGTAAGGTTCAGGAGTTAGCCGTTTTGGGGTGCCAACTCCTAACCCTGTGTCAGCCAATGGGGCAACTAACTTAATCCACTGCCGAAAGACAATTTGGAAGAGTTGCTGTTAAAAAATATTAAAAATATGTCTTACTTAACAAAATACAGCTCCCTATAGCCTTCCTTAGGGGAGCCTTCTATATAGTGTTAAGGGAAAGGGTGGCTTTGCCATTGGTGTGAATGGCAAAGTCGAACTGGCAGTGAAAACACTGTCCTTCCAGTCTGTAGTGGCGGGCTGGGAGCCATTTTGTAACTTGTCACACACTGTGTGGCACAATCAGTGCTGCAGCCCCGAGTGGACACTGTGCCTTACATGCCCTGGGTACCATATACTAGAGACTTATCGGTAAGCCAGTCCTTGCCAATTGGAGGTATCCAATTCAACGTGCAGTTTGTATAGAGTCAGAACACTGGCACGGGGTCCAGTTAGCAGGCCTTAGTGCACACTCAGAAGCGAAAAACCAGCAGCATCAGTCCAAAAATGTGGGGGTGAACGTGCAAAAGAGGCATGTCCTCACATGGCCCACCTCCACACAAAAGGTGATGAGCAATCAACCATTATCCTGTTAATTCTCATCAGCTAAGTGGAAGAACCTGGAAAGGCTATCTGCATTTGCATGGTTGGTCCCAGGTCTGTGTTCCATTGTAAATTCCATACCCTGTAGGGAAATGGGGTTCTTTCCTCTCAACTGCCTCAACCATCTGAGAGGCCTGTGGTCAGTCTGAACTGTGAAGTGAGTCCCAACAAGTAGGGCCTTAGCTTCTTCAGGGACCAAACCACAGCAAAGGTTTCCCTCTCATTGGCACTCCAGCGCTGCTCTCTGGGGAGGAGTCACCTGCGGATAAAGTCAACTGGTTGATCTTGACCCTGGTCATTTAGCTGTGATAGAACTGCCCCAATCCCATGTTCTGAAGCATCCGTTTGGACAACAAACTCTTTACTGAAGTCAGGTGCCTTTAGGACGCGTGCTGAACACAGAGCTTCCTTAAGGGTTTCAAAGGCCTTTTGACAGGAGTCAGTCCATCTGACTTTTCTTGGCTGCTTTTTGGAGGCTAACTCTGTTAAAGGTGCTACTACGGTACCATATCCTTTTGCAAACCTCCTATAGTACCCAGTCAGGCCTAAGAAAGCTCTGACCTGGGCCTGAGTCTTTGGAGCTTCCCAGGCCATAATTGTCTGGATCTTGGGCTGGAGAGGTTGTACATGGCATCCACCTACTTGGTGTCCCAAGTACACTACGGACCCTTGCCCTATCTGGCACTTACTTGCCTTGCTAGTCAGCCCTACCTGTTGAAGAGCTTGAAGCACTCTCTTGAGGTGGACCAGGTGATCCTCCCAGGTGAAACTAAAGACAGCAATATCATCCTGATATGCTGCACTGAAGCTTTCCAGAACTCAAACTACTGTATTCACCAGCCTCTAGAAGGTGGCGGGTGCAATGTTCAACCCAAAGGGCATCACCTTAAACTGAAAGTGGCCTACTGGGGTTGAAAAGGCAGACTTCTCCTTGGCTCCTGGTGTGAGGGATATCTGCCAATAACCTGAAGTTAGGTCGAAGGTACTCTGATATTTTGTAGCCCCCAGCTTGTCTATGAGCTCATCAGCTCTGGGTATGGGGTGAGCATCAGTCTTGGTGACTGCATTTAGACCTCTGTAGTTCACACAAAATCTTATCTCTGTTTTCCCCCTTTGGGATTGGGTTTGGATATCAGAACCACTGAGCTGGCCCATGGAATACTAAAGGGCTCAATCTACCTAATTGTAACATTTTAGCAACCACAGCGTTAATGCTAGCCTTGACTTGATCTGACAGTCTGTAAATCTTACTTTAAACAGGTAAACTGTCACCTGTGTCCACATCTTTGGTACACCTTGTTGTCAGAGCTGGATTCAAAGAGAACAGTCCGGCAAACTGCAAGCAAGTTAAAACAGTCTTTCTGCCGCTGACTTGTCAGAATGGAAGAGAGAACTACTCAATCCACTGAACCTTCTGTGTTACTGGTTGACATCAGGTCTGGGAGAGGTTCACTTTCTTCCTCTTCTGCACCCTCTGCCACCATGAACATTGGGATATCTGCTCTGTAATGATGTAACTTGAGCCTATTCATATGTATCACCGTATGAGGGCTCCTTGGAGTATCTAAGTCCACCAAGTATGTGACTTTACCCTTCTCCAAGATGGGATAAGGCCCAGACCATCTGTCTTGGACGGCTCTGCACCCTCCAACACCCACACCAATTGTCCAGTTTGGTACTCAACCATAGCTGACATTTGGTCATACCAGTGCTTGACAAGCTCCTGGCTGGCCTCCAAGTGTCACTTTGCCATCTTCATGTATTCTGCCATCCTGGAACGGAGGAGTAATGCATAATCTAGGATTTCCTGTTTGGGCTCCTTGAGAGATCTCTCCCAACCTTTGCTGATCAATCTTAAGGGACCCCTGACAGGGTTTCCAAAGAATATCTCAAAAGGACTGAAACCTACTCCCTTCTGAGGACCCTCCCTGTAGGCAAACAATAGGCATGGAGAAGAACATCCCCTTTTCTCTGAGTTATTCTGGAAATCCCATAATCATGCCCTTTATGGTCTTGTTACATCTTTCAACAAGGCAATTTTCTTGTGGATGGTAAGATGTGGTGAACTTATAAGTCACACAACACTCATCCCACATTGCTTTCAACTAGGCAGACATGAAGTTTGTGCCTCTATCTGAAAAGACCTCCTTAGGAAAACCCACTCTGGTAAAAATACCAAGTAGTGCTGTCCTACGGAGAATTGTTTCAGGATTTCTGGTGGCATGGTCCACAACCACAAGAATAAACCTACGCCCAGAGGCAGTAGGTGGGTCTAGGGGACCAACAATGTTGATCCCCACCCTCTCAAAGGGAGTCCCGACCACAGGAAGTGGTATCAGGGGGAACCTTTGGCTTGCCACTGGCTTGGCAGGTGACACAGGAGTGACAAAACTCCATTGCCTTCTCAGACATTTCTGGCCAATAAAAATGGTTGACCAACCTGTCCCAGGTTTTGTTCTATCCCATATGTCCAGCTAAGGGGATGTCATTGGCCAGGAGGAACTTGCTGTACAGTTAGGGGACCACCTCTCTCCTAGTTGGCCCTGGTTTGGGGTTCCTTGCTTCATTGTACAGGATCCCCTCTCAGTATACCTTATGGGTACCAGTGACATCTCCTTCCTCCTGTTTGACAGCCAACTGTCTTAGCCCTTCAAGAGTGAGACAAGTCTTCTGGCCCAAGTCCTCTGAGGAGGGACCACCTGCTCCTTGGAGTTCTGCCAAGTCAGACAAGTCTCTCAATGCAGCACCCTCCTCTTCAGAGACCAGGTCCTCCCCCTGAGCGTTAGGCTCCTTCTGGCTCGGTGGACTTTTGGAAGAAGCCTTCCCAGGCTCCCTCATCTTCCTCTTGGTACCAGGAATAGTTTCCACTGTTTCAGGATCCACAATTCCTTGCCTTTTCCTTAAGGCCTTCTGTGCTCTACTGGAGATACAAATCCACTCAGGGAGACCCAGCATTGCTGCATGAGTCCTTCTCTCCACCTCAGCCCAGGCAGATGTTTCCAGTCGTTGCCCAATAGGCACTCCACTGGGATAGCAGGGGACACAGCTACTTTCTTTGGACCAGTGACCCCTCCCCACTCAGTCTACCACAGCTATGTAATTGGACTTTGTCACATTGTCAGAGTTGACTATCTCATGCACCTCATCTGGTAAGATCTGGCTTGGGGAAACCAGCTTGGCCATAACCATGGTTATGCTTTCACCTGTATCCCTCAAGGCCTGAACTTCCACCCTGTTGATTTCTTGCCACTGCCTGTGGTCGAGCGGCGTACCAACAACAGATACTCCACTACCATATACTCACCTGGGCCCATTAAACACACACACAATCGAGTAAATCGCTGGAGTCAAAGTTTATATGATTTCACAATATCCAAGATTATTTATTACTCATTCCTAACTAACCTTTCACTGATCAAAAAGTTATTTCCCCTGGTCCCATTAGTTGAACTAGTTGATGGTGGCAAGGAACATAACTCTAACTCTTACCTTTAATTCTGAAGCAAATAATCACAAACTCAGCAAGTTTTCAAAACCTTTATCTAAAATTTAAGTGCATGTGAACCACTTCAAAAACACAATACCGACACCATCATTCGTAGAAGAGGAAAGTCAATTAATCAAACACATACTTCGAACTCATGCAATGACTTATGCTCAGAAAGGGAGGATAGAGAGAAAAGAACATCGGCATATATGCGAAATTTATAATTACCAAGAATGGTGTGAAGACCAACCCCCTGGCCAAGGAGCTCGTAAGGGTCCCCTGGGATAGGTCAGGCAACAAAGGCTTCAGGACAGGAATCAGGACAGGATAGTTGACCTCTATAGAACCGACGATTGCGCCACACCCCTCTCTGATACTCTCTTCCTCCTCGAGATTCCTCCGCGATCTTCTTACCTAACCCAATTAATTAGGATAGAAAGTTCTGCATTCGATTCTTCATCGGCATCCCACAGCATCTCTCCCAGCATCAGCATCTCTCGCTACTCCGACAGCACCCCGAGCTTTGCAGCATTCAGCAAATCCTCATCTCTTCATCTGCATCTCACTAACTAACTGAGGCTACCTCAATTATACCTTTCGTTCTTCATGTACCACCCACTAAAGTTGCAATATCTTAAAATTACAAATTCTAATTGGTCAGGCAAGGGGAGGATGATCATCACACCATGCTTACATGTCACTTAACTCAATTTGACCATTGTTCACAAACCCATCCCCTTCATTTTTATTCAAACTTTATTTTCCCACCCGCATTCACATTACACTTGCAAAATTTGTTCTTATTCTCAATATTTAGGTCCATCCAGCTGAACTTTTCACCGTCCGTTCTCATGCTAGGATACATTTGTGTCCTTGGACTCCATTCAAACTCTTCATCATCCTTCCGGGTTCACTTTCAATAGTCATGCACAGCTGTCACATGGCTCAGCTCACTTTGGTCATACACGAGAGGCCCAAATGCGCACTAATAATAAAGACAATTGTTACTTTAAAAAATAAATGGTTTCACTGTATACCACCCATCTCTACTCTATTCCCCTTTATTTATTAATACTTTTCCCACATTAGCATTAGTAAAATAGCTTGTTTTCTATTCAGCTACACAGGTGCCATGCATGTGGGTCTTAAAGACGCCATTTTAGTGCTTTCTGCTCATGCGCAAGAATTTCCCTCCAAGCTTTATTCCGTCATACTGCATAGATGCAGTTGACGCATGCGCAGTAAAGATTTCCCTGTTAAAGCAGTCTTAGTCCTTTATTCATGTTGTTAGTGTTCGCAAACATATAAGCAAGCTTCTCTAACCCGCGTGTTTGTGTGGTGCGCATTAGTTTTACACAATACGTAATTAATATCATGGGGACGCGCATTTGCTTATTGCTCCAGCCGTGAGGGGAACGGCCAACGACAGCTTCTCTTGTTTTCACCGCCGTGAGGGGAACGGCCACCGCGAGACCACAACCCCCAGCAGCATAAGCAGCGGCGCCAGCCGTGATGCCGCTTTTCGCGCCAGGAGGCGCCGGGAGGCGTTAAAGGCCCAGCGGGCCGCCCGCAGCGCGGGACGCGCATTTGCTTATTGCTCCAGCCGTGAGGGGAACGGCCAACGACAGCTTCTCTTGTTTTCACCGCCGTGAGGGGAACGGCCACCGCGAGACCACAACCCCCAGCAGCATAAGCGGCGGCGCCAGCCGTGACGCCGCTTTTCGCGCCAGGAGGCGCCGGGAGGCGTTAAAGGCCCAGCGGGCCGCCCGCAGCGCGGGACGCGCATTTGCTTATTGCTCCAGCCGTGAGGGGAACGGCCAACGACAGCTTCTCTTGTTTTCACCGCCGTGAGGGGAACGGCCACCGCGAGACCACAACCCCCAGCAGCATAAGCGGCGGCGCCAGCCGTGACGCCGCTTTTCGCGCCAGGAGGCGCCGGGAGGCGTTAAAGGCCCAGCGGGCCGCCCGCAGCGCGGGACGCGCGCGAGCGAAGCCCGGGCCAAGGGCGGGCCCGTCCGCGCCCGTCAGAGACCGGAGGAGGCCGGGCTGGGCCACCCCCCTAGACACTACACCCCTGGGATACTGTTTTTGGAGGTACTGTTGATATCCAGGGGGTATGGCTAAGCGTATGCCGAAAAAAAGGGGGGCTTAACGGGGACTCTGGACGCCTTTTTAACACGGGCAGAATCATTACTGACTCATGAAATACAGCTCACCGAGAGGAGACGTTCTTTGGGCTCGGTGACTGCCTGCAAACGATCCTCGCTAGGGGGATTAGTGTTGCGATTTCCCCGGCACCTGCCCCGCAATCACCTGCAAATGTGTGTAATACTTCAGAGGGGGAGGCGGAGAGAGGAGCTTATTGTGTGTTGACGGGGGTGTGTTAGATAGGGGGAGCAAAGGTTTGGGTGCTCGGATTGGAGTTCCCGACCTAGGGACTTTGGGTGATGGGGATCTGTATTTTGCCCAGGTCCCGGTCCCGGTACCGTTGATTGTGGCCGATATCCAAAGTGTAGTAGATGGAAGTGATGATGAGGGCGGCACCAGAATTACCAGATCTAAGGGGGTCAAAGGGCAGGGCCAATAGATATTCCAATAACTAGCCCAGAACCCGCGATGAAACATCACAGGGGTGGTGCCCTATCAAAACAAAAATCTAAACAGAAGCCTAGGCCCAAGAAGACACAATCCAAGTCAAGCTCACATGATATTAATAATGCTTCACAGGGCCCCTCTGTATGTCAGGGAGTAGCTCCAACCCAATTGAACTGCCTGATATCATCCTTGGGGGACTGTGATAATGATCCCTGGAAAAGAATTGAGTCCCTGTTCTCTGTTCTACTTGAGCCCATACTTAGCAAGTTAATTAGCCTAGAGGAGAAACTGTTAGGGCTGGAGAAAGTGTGTAGCAGTCACATTAAACTAACACAGGAAAAAGGGTGCATGTGTGGCCAAGAAATCCCAACACAGATATCCCGGCCATTACAAGCGGAACATCAACGAGGTATGCAGGCAGAAGGGGGAAGGGGTAATCCGGTACCAGGGATCATCACGCCGATAGAGGCAGAGGCAGAGGCACGTGTTGTGCTCCTAGGAGAACCTGTAAGTGATCACTATGCTCAAGGCGGGGGAGTCAGATACCCAATAGTCATGGTAACATAGTAGTTTCTAATACGTGGGATGGAAGCAGCAGGGACATGACTGGAAAGGGTAGTAGGGCACTCGAGGGTGGTGTGGATAGGGAAGCGGCCTGTTCGAGGGATACTAGTGATAACAGATTGTTGTCAAGTCAACATACCTCGAATAGAGGTGCCCAGAATCAGAGTGATGACCTGCCAACAATAAATCTCCCACCAGACTGTTGTCCATACGTAGTTGTTCTTGCAGGTGTACCCGCCCAAATAAACACGAATGAGGAGTCTACCCCACAATTAATTAATAAGGTAGCCCATTGGTTATCCAAATTTGTGAAATTTAACACACGTGATCTTCAGTATATTTTAATGGCAAGAAGGGTGAACTGGATAGGTAGTATGAGGAAATGTTTTTCTGGAGACTGTGTGATTGTCACCTTTAGATATCCGTGGTTGGTTCAGTCAATCCTTTCTCAGGCAGTTAATTTTTTTAATATGGAGACTAGTATAAAACCCTTGACTCTGGGCTTTTTTATAGACCAGGCAGACCAGGTACAAGAGGTATGGTCAATCAGGTTGGGGAGAACCAGGATCAATTTAACATCAGGAGGATTAGGGACAGACCGGTTCATCTAAATAATGTTTTTGCCCCCTGGGTGATCTGAATGAAATTGATTGACTACCTGAATGTAGGGGTGGGGGGACCTTTGTCTCGTCGGGGTCAGTGGTCGTCCAGAAAGGGAAGTCTGTGTGGGCTGGTGAGGTGGAGGCAGTCCCGTCATTGGAGTGTAGGGAATCAACCTCCAGTGAGGAGAGTAGGGAGATTGGAGAGGGCAGCATAGCTCACCCTGGGGTAGATAGTGGGGTGCATTACTCTGATGGGAGTAAGATTGATGGCTCTTTAAAAATCATATCCTGGAATATAGCTGGTATAGCAAATAAACTTGAGGATATGCATTGGCTTGCCTTGGTAAGGGACTTTAACATAATTTGTCTCCAAGAAACCTGGGCGACGGAGAATACGTGTTTTATAGAGGGATACAAAACCTTCTTTTGTCCAGCAATTAAACCCCGAGTCGGAAGAGCAAAGGGGGATTGACTGTGTTTGTGGATTTGAACATTCAGGGAAGGTGGAAGGATTTGGCCTGTGATTCACATAATGTACAAGGGGTTAGACTCATAGCTAAGGGATGTAGGGTAACTATTTTGAATTTTTATAATGCCATACAATGCACACCACAGGGCCTAAATAGTATACATGAATTAGATGGTTGGCTGGACCGTCTCACCAGGAGTGGGCATGGCGCAACGCACATGATAGTAGCAGGCGATTTTAATTGTCATCCATGCCCGGATTTAAGGGTGGCTCATGGTGTGTGGTCGTCATGTGCATTAAGTAAGGGTATGCACATGGAACACACCCGGTTGGGGAGGGAGCTGACGTGCCTTTTACACACACACGGGTTATCACACACGTTGGATATGGCCGATATTGTGGAAGGCTCCCTGTTGGACCCCACTTTTAAGGGAAGAGGGTGTCATTCAGTTATTGATTATATTTTGATTTCACAGGCAATGAAAAGATCTGTTAGGAAATTTAATATTTTACACAGTGTATTTAGCGATCATAACCCAGTAATTTTAATAGTTGATGTATACAGTCAGAGTGTGGTCAGACAGACAGAGGATCAATTATTATCCACGATCGATCAAGGCAGGCGATTAAGATGGGTCCAGATAAATGAGGCAGGGTTCAATGCGGCTCTATTTGGTCAAGGAGCTAAAGACATCATGAATTGCTTGGACCCAGAGGTGGAAGGGGCCGACTTGATCAAGGCTTTCACAAATATCGCTGTCCTTGTCACTAAATTGCTGAAGACACACCCACGTAGGCATAGGGGGATTCCCCAAGATGGTTTAGCCACCATTGTTCTCTTACCCTTAGGAACTTGAAGGATGCTCTCAAGCAGTCCCCTAGGGATAGAGAGAGGGTGTTGGCGTGTCGCGCAAGTTATAAGTCAGCGTTAAAACAACGTAGAGGTCAATTGCAGCGGATAGCGTGGGAGGAACTCCTTGAAGCCGCAGAGCAGAAAGACTCAGAACGGTTTTGGAGGGTTATAAATAGTCCCTGTTTTGCGGACCCAAATAAACCAGGGCTAAGTGGTAATATACTCCCGGAACAATGGCAGGAATATTTTCAGGGCCTATATAACCACTCGTCTGGCCAGGCAGAAGCATGGTTGTCAACTATACCCACAAGGGCTACCTCTGTCATTTTTTCGTTGGAGGAAGTCACTGTTGGTATCGAAGGGCTGATGCGAAATAAGGCCCCAGGCCCAGATGGGATTCCACCCGACCTTTTCAGATCGAATGTACAGGTCTGGGCACCTTTATTAACAAGGGTCTTAAATGCGGCAATAAGTGTTTCAATGCCCACATCTTGGTCTTCGGCAATTATAGTACCGATCTTTAAGAAGGGTAATCGGGATAGCCCGCACTGTTACCGACCAATATCTTTGATAGATGTATCAGCCAAGGTCTTGGGGCGGGTAATTTTAAATAGACTAATGGAGTGGGCGGAGTCTGCTAATATAATCACTGATGTTCAATACGGATTCCGCCCAGGGAAATCAACTGTGGACCAGTGTCTTAATCTTTATCTTATTTCTGCTAAATATACGCTGTTAAAAGGGGAGGTTTTTTATTTGGCTTTTATGGATTTATCGGCGGCTTTTGACCGCGTGAACCGGAACAAGTTGTGGCTAGTAATGGCTAACCAGGGGTGGATTTAGAACTAATAAATATACTCCAATCACTGCATAATCACACCACGGCTGCAGTAAGGTATACCCAGGAGGGAAAAGTAACGGATCGGTTTGGATGTTCAAGCGGTGTCAGACAGGGATGCATTCTGGCTCCCTTCTTATTTACTTTATACATTAATGGCCTGGATGCGGCACTGCGGGATATTAGGGCAGATGTACCACGAATAGGAGAAAGAACTGTGCCGGTTTTATTATATGCAGACGACGCTGTGTTATTGGCACGCACCCCTCATGGTCTACAACTTTTAATTAATGGTTTTGTAGAGTTTATGGAAAAACTCGAGATGGCCCCCAATCTCACCAAATCATATGTAATGGAGATGGGGAAAAAGCCAGCCAAATCATTTAAATACACCATTGGCTCGCATGTCTTAGGTAAAGTCCCAGTTTTTGCTTATTTAGGCATATTATTTGATGGGAAGCTTAACTTTAAACAGTTACTAGAAGAGAAATCTCTGTCTTTAATTAGATCCACAGGTTCAATTGCGAACTTTGCAAGCAGGCTTGGGCTGTGGACCCCGGACATGATTTTGAAATTGTACAACTCAATCTGCTGTGCCAAGGTGTTGTATGGTAGTGAGGTTTGGGGCTTTGTGAAAATCAATAGCCTACAAACGGAAGAAAACAAATATATGAGGCGCCTATTAAGGGTTCCCCATAGCACCCCAGCATTTATTGCACATGAAGAACTGGGAGCTAGTTACATCTCAGATTTAGTGGCTGTTAGACCCATAATTCACTGGTTAAAGGTCTGGTTAAATGAAGAGATAGGCCTGACAAGGCTTGTTGTCCAGGATTGCCTGTCCCTGGCTAACGTAATGAAGATCCCATGGTTAAAATATGTGCGGGATTGCCTACAAAAAATGGGACGGCAGGCACTGTTCGATGACCCAGATATAATAAGACAGAAGGACAAGGCAGCTGTCAAAGAGTTGTTTTTCAAGTTTAGTATGGCGCAACGTGAGAGTAACGAGTTGGTTAAACCCACAGTAAGAGAACACGTTTTAATTAAAACCTCCTTGAAAATAGAACCATATTTAACTATTATGACAAATGCCCACGATAGATTTTTAATCACACGTTTTAGATTTAATTTTATTCACCATATTTTAGCGGTTCCAGCAGGCTTTATAGTAAAGCCTGGGGAGAGAGGGACCCTGCGGCTGCGACAATGTGTCTCCGCAGGATACCCTCCACTTCCTTTTTAATTGTTCATTTTATGACCTCCCTAGAAAAAGGTTCTTGAAGTCTTTATTACAGATTACTGGTATTAGACAGGCACGCGTGGCATTGCTCTTTTTAAAACTTTCCGCAGATGTTTTAACCTTGTCCTGTGTGGTAAACTTTTTAAGAATGGCCCTTAAATCTAGATCTACAAGAGTGGCTAATGATATTGAGACATGATTTGTTAGTATGTTTTTAGATATCATGAAATATTGGGTTGTTTTAAAAAATTTTTTGGTTGTATCTATATGTAAATGCTTATAGGATCCCCCACCCCTGTAAAGTAAATTGAGCATACACTCTTATTCCCTAGCTCTTTTAGTTATTTACTCTTTGGAAACACCCTATATTTGTTTTACATTAGCAAACGTTTTATATTCCGCTTTTCGGACTAGGAGAAGATCCTCAAATAGGGGTGTTGTTTTATGTGATTATTTTTACCAATCATCATCAATTGTTAGTACTGTTTTTAATTAAATTGCTGCTAGTTAGCTAACATGTTAAATTGAATCTGTAAAAGAAAAATGAATTGTTTACGTGATGGTGATATAATCACACTTTGATTAGTGTAAATATTCCTCTTATGATATATAGCAGCTAGTCTTAGAAATGCGGATGCACTTAAACTATGCTATTTCTAATAGGCAAATATACAAAATGAAAGTTTTTAAATGTTTTAAAATATCTCCAGATCAATTTGTATTATGATAATTATTTGTACTTTTATGCATTTTCCAAATGCGAATAAAGTTATTAAAAAAAAAAAAAAAAAAAAAATATCATGTTAGTAAGTTAAACGAGCGGTTTGCTTACGAGCAAGTTTATTTTCTACGAGTCCTTGCTCCATCAATCCCCTCTCTGATGGCATTTTGTGCCATCACAAAATTACCCATCCCTAACCAGATGCCAACTTTCAATATTCCTCATTTTCATTCTCCTCTTTTGCCTTCTCATCTTCACCTTTGTTCTCAAAGTCTCTTATCTTTTTATAAATTCTCCCTTTCATTTCCTCCATTTCGATCTCCTCGTGTTCCCTCTTTCTTTTCTTTCCTTTCTCATTCGCCTCATATTTTCTTCCTTTTCCCTTGTTTCTGCAACATTTACACCAAATCATTATTGCTAAGACTATTATTACTATACCAGCTACTGGAAGAATTATTTGACCTAAAAGACTTTTCCCTAAATTAGCAAACCACGTCCCTATTGAAGTTATACTCTTTGTTAGTCTTTCCCATACACTGTCAACCTCCAGTGGTTTCAATTTTTCATGAAGTTTTGTAATATTCTTTATATACCCTCTGATTTCCTTACTTTTATCAGGAATGTAAGTGCAACAATGTTGAACTTTCAGCATTCCACAGACTCCGCCCTCTTTTGCTAATAAGATATCAAGCGCAAGTCGATTTTGCAAAACCATAGACTTAATCGCAACCATTTCCGTGTTTATCATCAAGAAACCCCCATCAGTATCAGTCAATAGACGATCAACTACTGTTGACAATTGACAAATTCTGTGTGAATTCAGAATGACTCCCACTGAAGGTATCAATGCACCAAATATATCACATACTATTTCTGAAAAACTAGCTCTCTTTCTCCGTGTTAGTTTATTAGTGTTTTCATTGCTTCCAGTGATTCTTTTTACATGATACATTTTTGGGAATACTATCCCAAAGTAGCAGCTTCCGTACCACCGTGCAGGCAATTTATAGTAAGCATTATTCCCACACACGTAGTAAACCCCAGGAAATACTGGATCTGTTCCCCCTTTTAGTCCCCAACCTCCAAAAATTAAGAAGTTATGTTCACATTCACTGGAACCAATAAATACGTTATTATAATCTGTCTTTAATCTATGGAGGCAGGTTTTCCCTTTCTTCACAAAGTCCAGGGGCATCGCAGCATGAGCCTTGCCAGTTGCATACATTCCCTCTTTCTCAGCCCATGGTGGCACATGGGTTTTCTGTTCAGCAGCTTTCTTTTGGAAATCCTGTCCCCTTCCCTCAACTAAATTCAAAAATACTTTCTCCTCTTCACGTGATATACATGTTAGATTATTCTTGTGTGCCTTAACTATATCTATTGATTCCATTGTTAAGAAAAATTCACCCATAAACTGTGCATCTTGACTACTAAGTACTGGATTCATATTCCTTCGAATAGGAAGCTCTGGAAATACTACATCTAAGTTTGAATAATAATACTGAAGTTTTCCCGTTGCATAAAACAGACTTGCTAATACACTACATGATATACCATATGTTAAAGGTAAGTGGTGATTTGTGACTGCCTCTGATACTGACGCTGGTAATTTCATACAGATGTAACAATCACTAATCTCCATTGTATCTACATACTGAAATAACTTTGTGAAGACATTTAAAGATGTGTCATTATCTGATACTATGTGATGAAAATCTGTCTCATCTGCTGCTTCTAATTTTACCCTATCTCCTTTAATTGTAGCTGTTTTCTCATTAGTAACTGTATCATTCTTCTTATTGGTTATCATAAGTAAAGGCACTGCTACTGTTAGAAATAGCCATACTGAAATCACTAATAAAATACTACATATGCAAGCTTTACAACATCTTCGTATTAAACTTCGTTTCGGTTGCTCAGTGACTCCATTTCTCGCCATTTTAATCTGAGAAGATAATTTCTCCTCTTACTTTCAGCACCTGGAAATTCAGATTTTTGTTTAAGGTGGTCTCACTTTTCTTTCATCAATTTGTGCAGCATTTACTTTTTCAGATTCCTCTCTTAAGTCCAGATTCTCAAATTCTTCCAAAATAACATAGGTCCACTCAGGGGCCTTGTATTTATTGTTCAATATTCTCAATCTTGGACTTCTTCGTATGTTTTTCACAGTTAATTGTTTAGACTGAGTGTTGGACCTGGCCCTTTTTGGCAGGTTCCCCCCTGAACTTTTTGCCTTATATGGAACTTGGTGTTAGTCGTTTTAGACCTCTGGGCACTTGGACACTGTGGTCCAGTGCCAAGTGCGTGCGCGCACTGTGCCCATTTAGTGAGATTGACCTGCCTCCCATAGGAATGCCTTGAGGATGAGTGTGTCAGTGGTAATTCCTGTTATGAGAGGTGCAGCATGGTCAAGTCTAGTATGCCTGAATTCGTGAGAATAAATGCTGCGCAATGGTGTGCGCAGATTGATGGTGACTGGTAGAGAAATGCCACTTCTAGAAGTTGGCATTTATGTGTGCTCTGTGTCTGCCTGCCTGATGTGGATTACATGTCTGGCTCTGTGAGTGACAGGAGCTGGGAGGTGTGTGTGGCTGCAGGAGGGGCAGGGTGAGTCAGCGCTGAGCTGAATGGGACACCTGAGCTGAGAGTGGTGGGAGGAGTTGCACCTGGGACCTGAATAGGGCTGTGCCTTCCCTCCACAATGCTGGCTCCACCCCCTGTGGTGCGTCTGATGTCCCTAGCCTGTCCTGTGAAAGGAGAGAGGAGCTGAGCAAAACAAAGTGCTCCAAAGCTCCCCCAAACCAGTTGCATCTGGTTTTCCCTAAACCCTACACCTTTAGACAAAGGGAAAGGGTGTATAAAAGAAGGGGCTGTGACCCCATGAAGAGGTTCACTTCTTGTTCCAGAATCCTGCCGGGGCATGCTGCTGCTGGGGCCCAGGGGAGGCTGCCATGAGGGCTTGCCTTCCTGGGCCCTGCATGGCCCCATCTTGCGCTCTGGGAGTGCTTTGCTTTTTACAGGACCTGCAGGACTCTGTCTGCCTCCAGCGCCCTGTGAGCGCTTTATTTTAATTTCCCCAGGGAACGGGAGAGCGTGGGCTTCGCAGCGCGGAGCTGCAGCCCTTTGAGGGGGAATCCCCATCGTAGGGATTCCCCCGTGATGCCGGTGTAATTGCAGGTGCCCACCCCGCATGGGGATTCCTTTATGGCCTTTATGGGTGGAGAGCGGGTGCCCACCCCACTCTCATGATTATTTAAAGTTACGGGTGCCCACCCCGCTGATGCTGTTTAAAACGGGAGCCTACCCCGTATTGCCCTAGAAATCACCGCCGCAGCCGCTGCAGCGCGACCAGGAAGTCAGGCACGTCTGCCTGGGACATGGGCGGAGCAAGGAGAGGAAGTCCCGCCCCGCCGCGAGAGATCCTGCCGGAGCCTCGCAGGCTCGGTGATGAAGTCCCGGGTCCCAGGAGGGGGCCCGGGTGAAGAGGAGAGGTGCCGGTATGGCGGAGGGGGCACGAGGCACATTGTCGGTGCCTGCCCCCGCCGCGATTGAAGGAAAGGAGGACGGGAGCCTACCCCGCCTCCCAGAAGTGCTGAGGATGAGTCCCGGGTCCCAGGAGGGGGCCCGGGTGAAGAGGAGTGCGGCCGGAGCAAACAGCGACCCCGCCGGCCGCCGCAAGAGAAGTCCCGGTCCCGAGAGAGAGAGGGGACCGGGCGAAGCCAGGGAGATGCCACCGGATCCCCCAGCGAGGCTCTCATGAGTGAGAGAGCCCCGCCCGTCGCCTGTGAGGAGACCCGGCCCCCAGGAGCGGGACCGGGTGAAGAGGAGTCCCCAGAGAGCAGCCCGGTGAGTTAGAAAGGGCTGGGGGCTCCATGGGGGCTATGGTGGGTGCCTGATCGAGGCACAGATCCTGAGCGGCCCCGTTTTGGCAGCGGGCCGCTCCCACGTGGCGCATAGTTGCCTCAGAGCCCCGATGGCTCCAACAAGGGGCATAGTTGTTTTAGAGCCTGCGTGGCTCCTACGAGGGGCGTAATTGTTTTAGAGCCTCGGTGGCTCCAACGTTTGGGGGCATTCTTATTGTAAAAGGGCCCCAGAGGGGGTCCCCAGGCACAGTGGTGCCAGCTCTTCATTTGCTTCACAGCGGCGCCGCAGTTGCGGGCCGCTGCAACGAGGGGGCTAGATTATTTTAGCCGTCCCTGAGAGGGACCGAAGCGGCACAGTGGTGCCAGGCTTCATTTGGAGACTCACAGCTGCGCAGCACTTAGTGCCAGCTGCACCGTTTAGGCGTGATTCTTTGGGGGCATTATTGTTGATTTGGACCGGAGTAAGATGCACTCCTTGGCCCCTGACTTTCCCAGCTGCCCAGCAAGTAGTGGGCAGCTGCTACGTTTAGGCCTGCGCAGATGGCGCACCCTTGACTTTCGCTGCCCTTGCAGCGCGCCCTGACTTTGGGACCTAGGGCATTTGAGCCCCTTTAGAGATGGCCAGTTGGCCAGGGGACAGTTCGGTTTTTATAGGGCGCCAGGCCCTGATCTGAGTTAGGTGCTAATGTGATTTTGGGTGCTAGGAACTGTGATTCCTATATTGTGGTTTACGCACCCTGTGTTATACCTCTAAGTGTGGTTCATGAGGTTGTGCATAGTATATTATGCTTGTGATTTTATTATTACCTAATGCGTAGGTTGTGAGCTATTTCCCCGGAGAGTATTTCCTAAATGTGATTTATAGGGTGCTAGGAAATGTAATGTATGTAGCATGATTTACGCACCCTGTTTGATACCTCTAAATGTGTTTTATGATTATGAGGTTGTGTTGCATATTATGGTTTAGGCTGGTGAGGTTGGCGCATAAAGCTTTGCGCCTAATGTGATGCTGTACATAATATGGTTTATGTTACAGGCTGATGCTGAGTACAGTGGTGGCCAGTGATTACTGGTTGTACGTGCTATGTCCTACATTTGTAATATGTTCACTCAGTGATGGTTCTGACAGCGGCCCACGTGGCCCTGTCATGTGTACATAATCCCCTGTAAATATTGTCCCGTGCCAGTTGGCACCGTGTATTGTATGTGAGTACTATTCTAATGTGTTATGATAATACAAAGGCTATTTTTTATATATACCCTTGTGTGGAGTTCCTTTTGTAGTGTGCCTTGGGTGTTGCGCTGGGTGTGTGTTGCGCAAACGCTTTACACATTGCCTCCGAGATAAGCCTGACTGCTCGTGCCAAGCTACCAAGGGGGTGAGCAGGGGTTATCTTGGGTGTGTAACTCTCTTGCCCTGACTAGAGTGGTGGTTTCTGCTTGGCTTTGGCGCAAGCCTTAGCCAACCAGAAATCCCATTTCTAACATTGGTGGATCAGCGGTGGGATAGGACTTGCGTTTGCGCAGTACCGCAGCGACAACTGGCTGCACTACAAAACTCTGCATTTTAGATGGTCACATGTTGGGGATTATTGGTCTAAGATTTTTTTTTTAAGTGTTATTTCATTTTTGAAACATGTGTTCTTGTTGCAGTGTAAGTTTTCTGGAATCCCCAGATGGGTGGGATCCAGTGGTGGCAGCAGTATGTAGTCCAGTGTAGGAAGTCCCATTCCCGGTTCCCATAGTATGGTACCTAGTTCCCGGTTGAGAGGGGTACAGGTTGTGTTTCAGGGGCAGTAAGATGCTGTCTCACCAGTCTTATGGGGGGAGTGTGGATGAATGTTGTGATGCACTGGACGTTTGAGTAAATGGTGTTAGTGTGTGAGTTCTTTGATTGTAAGGAACTAGCATTGGGGAGTGACCCTAGAAGAATGGTGCAGGTGTCTCGATAACCCTCGCGGTTTAAGATGGTTCAGAGTAGCCCAGCTGGGTACCCTTATTGTGAGGCGGTTGTAGGGACTCACATCCTGTCTCTCAGGAGGAGGAGTGAGATTGGGCTGTGTCCCAAAGTGCCCGCACCTCAGTCTCCAGTACTGGTTGGTTCCATGAGGGAACACCAGGTAGGGAGCCTAGTCTGTCCTGTTGGACCGTTCTTCGAGGTGGTTTTTCCCGTTTTAAGTGAGCTGGGAGTGCCTGTAATCAGACCTCCAGCAGTTCTAGTGTCTGGCAGTACCGCTCCAGTTGGGAGGGTGCAGAGGTCCAGTTTTGAGGGGTGAGAGGGGGAAAGAGTCCCCAGTGGGAACCAGTGGGTCAGGGACCAGCCAGAAGGGCTGAGTCGCCAATGATTGACCATGGTGTGCGCCACTTCTGTCCTGGCACATCTTCACGCCCTGTCAGAGGGACAGGAGGTCGTGAGCTCTGCGCCAGGCAGACTGTCACACGACACGCTAGGGATGTGTCACCCTTGTGAAGTCCTGGTTTTCCAGGCGTCTGACCCAAGAGGTACGTCCCCGGGTTGGGGAGCCAGTAGCCGGTGTTTCCGGATCTGGACTTGCATTTATGATCGCACACAGTAATTATAGTGTACACTACTAGTGAGTGCAGACCATAATGTACCGCATACATTTTTTGAGAATTTTTTTTGCTCCTATATTGTGATTGATATTGCCGGTGATTTTTCATCCGCGCACATTTTCTGAGAGTTTTTGGGATCCTATATTGTGATTGATATTGCCGGTGATTTTTCACCCGCGCCCATTTATTGAAAGTTTTTGATCCCCTATTGTGATTGATATTGCTGGTGATTTTTCACCCACGCACATTCTGAGAGTTTTTAGGATCCTATATTGTGATTGATATAGCCGGTCATTTTTCACCCGCTTCCATTTTTGAGAAGTTTTCTTCTGTCCTTTATTGATACTGCCCATGATTGTTACAATGGGCAAGCCTATTGCTTATTGATATTGCCGGTGATTGTTACTACCCGCATATATTTTTGAGAGTTCTTTGGATTCTATTGTTGATTGATATGGCCGGTGATTGTTACTACCCGCCTATATTTTTGAGAGTTCTTTTGATTCTATTGTTGATTGATATGGCCGGTGATTGTTACTACCCGCATATATTTTTGAGAGTTCTTTTGATTCTATTGTTGATTGATATGGCCAGTGATTGTTACTACCCGCCTATATTTTTGAGAGTTCTTTTGATTCTATTGTTGATTGATATGGCCGGTGATTGTTACTACCCGCATATATTTTTGAGAGTTCTTTTGATTCTATTGTTGATTGATATGGCCGGTGATTGTTACTACCCGCATATATTTTTGAGAGTTCTTTTGATTCTATTGTTGATTGATATGGCCGGTGATTGTTACTACCCGTCATATATTTTTGAGAGTTCTTTTGATTCTATTGTTGATTGATATGGCCGGTGATTGTTACTACCCGCATATATTTTTGAGAGTTCTTTGATTCTATTATTGATTGATATTTCCCATGATTGTTACAACGGGCAAGCCTATTTATTTTTTTAAATATATTTTTTGATATTGCCGGTGATTGTTACCCGCATACATTTTGTTGAGAAGTTTTCTCCTATTTTTAGTGAGATTGCCCGTCATCTCTGGTCAGCCTGAGGGTGCGGACCCTAGGCTGGAGGATCCGTGGTAGTTTGGAACTACACTGAGGGAGAGTGGAGAATGGCTATTGTATGCCAGGGGTTACTGCCCCCCACTCTGTGGATTGGCAAGGACCAGTGGCATCTGGGTGGCCTAGGGCCTGGTCCTGGCCGTGGACAACTAAAGAGTACCCGTAGGATAGCATAGTGGATCCTGAAATTTTTTTTTCTCTCTTTCTTTTCTCTTTGTTTTTTTTTCTCCCGAGTTTCAGGGTGGCGTAGAACCGGAGGGTGTCCCTGCCGTGCGGGCCCGTGTCCGTGTTCTATCGCCCCAAGCAGGGAAGCCCATCACGGTGGTCATTGGTCTCCCCTGCGTTTTGGCTGGAAGGGGGTTGTGTTGGACCTGGCCCTTTTTGGCAGGTTCCCCCTGAACTTTTTGCCTTATATGGAACTTGGTGTTAGTCGTTTTAGACCTCTGGGCACTTGGACACTGTGGTCCAGTGCCAAGTGCGTGCGCGCACTGTGCCCATTTAGTGAGATTGACCTGCCTCCCATAGGAATGCCTTGAGGATGAGTGTGTCAGTGGTAATTCCTGTTATGAGAGGTGCAGCATGGTCAAGTCTAGTATGCCTGAATTCGTGAGAATAAATGCTGCGCAATGGTGTGCGCAGATTGATGGTGACTGGTAGAGAAATGCCACTTCTAGAAGTTGGCATTTATGTGTGCTCTGTGTCTGCCTGCCTGATGTGGATTACATGTCTGGCTCTGTGAGTGACAGGAGCTGGGAGGTGTGTGTGGCTGCAGGAGGGGCAGGGTGAGTCAGCGCTGAGCTGAATGGGACACCTGAGCTGAGAGTGGTGGGAGGAGTTGCACCTGGGACCTGAATAGGGCTGTGCCTTCCCTCCACAATGCTGGCTCCACCCCTGTGGTGCGTCTGATGTCCCTAGCCTGTCCTGTGAAAGGAGAGAGGAGCTGAGCAAAACAAAGTGCTCCAAAGCTCCCCCAAACCAGTTGCATCTGGTTTTCCCTAAACCCTACACCTTTAGACAAAGGGAAAGGGTGTATAAAAGAAGGGGCTGTGACCCCATGTAAGAGGTTCACTTCTTGTTCCAGAATCCTGCCGGGGCATGCTGCTGCTGGGGCCCAGGGGAGGCTGCCATGAGGGCTTGCCTTCCTGGGCCCTGCATGGCCCCATCTTGCGCTCTGGAAGTGCTTTGCTTTTTACAGGACCTGCAGGACTCTGTCTGCCTCCAGCGCCCTGTGAGCGCTTTATTTTAATTTCCCCAGGGAACGGGAGAGCGTGGGCTTCGCAGCGCGGAGCTGCAGCCCTTTGAGGGGGAATCCCCATCGTAGGGATTCCCCGTGATGCCGGTGTAATTGCAGGTGCCCACCCCGCATGTGGATTCCTTTATGGCCTTTATGGGTGGAGAGCGGGTGCCCACCCCACTCTCATGATTATTTAAAGTTACGGGTGCCCACCCCGCTGATGCTGTTTAAAACGGGAGCCTACCCCGTATTGCCCTAGAAATCACCGCCGCAGCCGCTGCAGCGCGACCAGGAAGTCAGGCACGTCTGCCTGGGACATGGGCGGAGCAAGGAGAGGAAGTCCCGCCCCGCCGCGAGAGATCCTGCCGGAGCCTCGCAGGCTCGGTGATGAAGTCCCGGGTCCCAGGAGGGGGCCCGGGTGAAGAGGAGAGGTGCCGGTATGGCGGAGGGGGCACGAGGCACATTGTCGGTGCCTGCCCCCGCCGCGATTGAAGGAAAGGAGGACGGGAGCCTACCCCGCCTCCCAGAAGTGCTGAGGATGAGTCCCGGGTCCCAGGAGGGGGCCCGGGTGAAGAGGAGTGCGGCCGGAGCAAACAGCGACCCCGCCGGCCGCCGCAAGAGAAGTCCCGGTCCCGAGAGAGAGAGGGGACCGGGCGAAGCCAGGGAGATGCCACCGGATCCCCAGCGAGGCTCTCATGAGTGAGAGAGCCCCGCCCGTCGCCTGTGAGGAGACCCGGCCCCAGGAGCGGGACCGGGTGAAGAGGAGTCCCCAGAGAGCAGCCCGGTGAGTTAGAAAGGGCTGGGGGCTCCATGGGGGCTATGGTGGGTGCCTGATCGAGGCACAGATCCTGAGCGGCCCCGTTTTGGCAGCGGGCCGCTCCCACGTGGCGCATAGTTGCCTCAGAGCCCCGATGGCTCCAACAAGGGGCATAGTTGTTTTAGAGCCTGCGTGGCTCCTACGAGGGGCGTAATTGTTTTAGAGCCTCGGTGGCTCCAACGTTTGGGGGCATTCTTATTGTAAAAGGGCCCCAGAGGGGGTCCCCAGGCACAGTGGTGCCAGCTCTTCATTTGCTTCACAGCGGCGCCGCAGTTGCGGGCCGCTGCAACGAGGGGGCTAGATTATTTTAGCCGTCCCTGAGAGGGACCGAAGCGGCACAGTGGTGCCAGGCTTCATTTGGAGACTCACAGCTGCGCAGCACTTAGTGCCAGCTGCACCGTTTAGGCGTGATTCTTTGGGGGCATTATTGTTGATTTGGACCGGAGTAAGATGCACTCCTTGGCCCCTGACTTTCCCAGCTGCCCAGCAAGTAGTGGGCAGCTGCTACGTTTAGGCCTGCGCAGATGGCGCACCCTTGACTTTCGCTGCCCTTGCAGCGCGCCCTGACTTTGGGACCTAGGGCATTTGAGCCCCTTTAGAGATGGCCAGTTGGCCAGGGGGACAGTTCGGTTTTTATAGGGCGCCAGGCCCTGATCTGAGTTAGGTGCTAATGTGATTTTGGGTGCTAGGAACTGTGATTCCTATATTGTGGTTTACGCACCCTGTGTTATACCTCTAAGTGTGGTTCATGAGGTTGTGCATAGTATATTATGCTTGTGATTTTATTATTACCTAATGCGTAGGTTGTGAGCTATTTCCCCGGAGAGTATTTCCTAAATGTGATTTATAGGGTGCTAGGAAATGTAATGTATGTAGCATGATTTACGCACCCTGTTTGATACCTCTAAATGTGTTTTATGATTATGAGGTTGTGTTGCATATTATGGTTTAGGCTGGTGAGGTTGGCGCATAAAGCTTTGCGCCTAATGTGATGCTGTACATAATATGGTTTATGTTACAGGCTGATGCTGAGTACAGTGGTGGCCAGTGATTACTGGTTGTACGTGCTATGTCCTACATTTGTAATATGTTCACTCAGTGATGGTTCTGACAGCGGCCCACGTGGCCCTGTCATGTGTACATAATCCCCTGTAAATATTGTCCCGTGCCAGTTGGCACCGTGTATTGTATGTGAGTACTATTCTAATGTGTTATGATAATACAAAGGCTATTTTTTATATATACCCTTGTGTGGAGTTCCTTTTGTAGTGTGCCTTGGGTGTTGCGCTGGGTGTGTGTTGCGCAAACGCTTTACACATTGCCTCCGAGATAAGCCTGACTGCTCGTGCCAAGCTACCAAGGGGGTGAGCAGGGGTTATCTTGGGTGTGTAACTCTCTTGCCCTGACTAGAGTGGTGGTTTCTGCTTGGCTTTGGCGCAAGCCTTAGCCAACCAGAAATCCCATTTCTAACACTGAGTTTGACTAGTAACCTCATTCACTTGCTCTGGTCTTTCTTTTGTTTTTCTCAGATAATATCTCAATCTTTTCACTCCACCTGGCCAGTTATCACCTTTTCTGACCCTTTTGACTTGAACTGCACTTTCACCCTCTTCGTCTCTTTCCAAAGTTCTTTTATTTTCAGAGGGTCTAGGCACAATCTGTCCTTCTTCTTCTGAATCACTCTCTATCTGTTCCTGTTCAGGTCTTATTGTTGTTATTTCATCCGCCTGAACCTGTTCTTCTTCTATCTGGTCCTGTTTGGGTCTTATTTCAAATTGATCTTCTTCTTCCGTCCAAACTTGTTCTTCTTCCCCTAACTGGTCCTGTTCAGGTCTTACTACAATTTGTTCTTCTGCTGCCTGAACGGGTTCTTCTTCTCCTATCTGTCCCTCCTCAGGTCTTTGAATGGATCTGTTCACCTCTGCCTGAGTATCTTTTTCTCTCCCTGACTGATCCTGCTCAAGGTTTCTGGTAGCTTTGTTCTCTTCTACCTGAGCGTGTTCTTCTACACCTGTCTGATCCTCACTACTGTCCTGTCTTTCTAATCTTGTTCTTCTTGTCTGGATAACAACTTCAGGTATGTCAATCACTGGCGTCCAACCCTCCTGACTTGTGCTCGGTTGTTCCTCATCTATCACTTCAGAATCTATCACTCTAGATTCTTCGACTTCACAACCTTCAGCTGTCTCAACTGATTCAATCAGTTGCTGTTCTTATTCAGTAGGGCCTGGAACTCTTTTGGTATGGCTCGCATGAATCCAATTGGGTAAACCTGCACACTTCACTGCTGTTGTAGTGACCAGTATGACTTGGCGTGGTTTATCCCACCTGGGTGCTAGGCACGTCTTTCTGGCGTGTTTCTTCACTACCACCCAGTCTCCAGGATTCAAATCATGCGCTTGCGTTGGCTGCCTGGCAACTGCGGCTTCTCCAACCCTGTGAGAGACAGAACGCACTAGGTCAGCCAATCCTTTGCAATAGTCCAATACCAGATCATCAGTTATACTCATTAATTTATGTCCAGGAATAAATGCTTGTCTCATTGCCCTTCCCATGATAATTTCATGGGGACTTAATCCTGTTTTTCTGTCAGGAATACTTCGGAGTCCCATCAACACAAGAGGCAATGCATCTGGCCATTTCAGTGATGTGGATGCACACACTTTTCCTAATCTTGACTTGATTGTGCCATTCAATTGCTCAACCACTCCAGAAGCCTCTGGGCGGTATGCACAGTGCAGTTTCTGTTCAATTTTGAATGCTTCACAGATTAATCAAATTATTTCATTATTAAAATGAGGTCCTCTATCTGATTCCAAAGTGACTGGGAAACTGAAACGAGGAATCAATTCCCTCAACAGTAATTTAGCAACTGTGATGCTGTCATTTCTCCTAGTGGGATATGCTTCCGCCCATCGTGAAAACAAACACACTATAACAAGGACGTACTTCATACCATTGCTTGGAGGTAACTCTATGAAGTCAAGCTGCAGTCTCATGAATGGTCCTTCTGCCTTTCCAATTTTTCCCCAACTGACTACTGTTTTCCTGCCTGGATTCTGCTGCTGACAAATTAAGCATCTTTGGCAAAGGCTCTCTGCGTCTACCCTGAACCTTGGATTGTACCAATTCTGTCTGAATAGTGTAATCATGGCATCCCTACCAATATGCGTGTCTCCATGATACATTCTGGCCATTTGAGAGAGTAGGCAATCTGGCATAACTGGTCTGCCATCAGTGTATACCCATATGTCATCTCCTGTCCTTCTTTCACAACCTGACCTCATCCAAATTTCTTTTTCACTTGTCTCAACTTTATCCTGTAATTGTCTCACCTCATCCCATGTTTCTAGAGCTGAGAAAAACATAAGTTGACAGCTGATTTCACTTGTTTCAATTTTTCGATTAAGTGCCATGTTATTTCTTGCACAATATTGAGCAATTTGGTCAGCATATCGGTTACCTGCCGCCACATAGTCATTTCTTGACTGGTGAGCAGCACACTTGACCACTGCTATTTCTTTTGGCAACTGTATTGCTTCCAATAATTCCTTCACAATTTTCCCATTTCTTATGGGAGATCCTGAAGAGGTCAGAAATCCCCTCTGCATCCAGAGCTGGCCATAGTCGTGCACAACCCCGAAACCATATTGACTGTCAGTAAATATGGTTACTTTCCAATTTTTCCCAATTTTGCATGCCTTTATTAAGGCCACCAATTCGGCCACTTGTGCAGACTTGACTCCTGGTAAATAGGATGCTTCAATGACCCCCGATACTTTACAAACAGCGTAAGCTGTACTAAGTCCTCCTCCCTCTGTTCTTAGGCATGAGCCATCTACAAATAGTTCATGATCTGGCTCTTTCAGGGGCTCTTCTCTTATGTTGGGACGGGGCTTGGTACACATCTCAGTCACATCCAATCATGATCCACTTCATCTTTCACTTCTTCACAATAGGGGTCTGGCAATAGTGTGGCATTGTTCATTATTGTACATCTTATTACTGTCACATTTTCTGCTTCCAGAATCAATCTTTCATACTTAGTCATCCGACTAGGAGTAAGGTGCTGAGTTCGAGTTCTTGTTAAAGAATCTCAACTGAATGTGGGACGAAAACTTTGACTGGATGTCCCATCACAATCGATTCACTTTGCTCTAGAATCATACAAGTAGCAGCAACTGCCTTTAGGCAGCCAGGTAAAGCTGAAGCCACAGGATCCAAAGTAGCAGAGAAATAAGCTACTGGACGTCGGCTTAATCCATGCCTTTGAGTCAAAACTGAAAGTGCACAACTTTCTCACAACAGAACAATGCAAATTCTTTCGTATAATCAGGCATGCCTAAAGCAGGGGCCTCACACAGACAATTTCGTAATCTCACGAATGCTTCCACACATTCATCAGTCCAGACAATCTGGTCCTTTGCACTTTTCTGAGTTAATTGAATTAATGGTTTGGCTAGCAGGGAGAACCCAATAATCCACTGCCTATAGTACCCAACTACTCCGAGAAACATTCTCACCTCCCTTTGTGTCTGGGGTAGTTGCATTTGCTTGATTATTTTTATTCTTTCTGGGGTCACTTTTCTCACTTCTCTTTCTATTTTATGGCCTAAATATCTAACTTCTTGTTGACAAAACTGCAATTTTTCTGGAGACACTTTGGGGCCGATTCCGATCTCGTTCGGAAGCTCACCGAACGGGATTCGGCCGGGAAAAATATGAGCCGGGCGCGTTTTTTCCGACCGACTCGTACAGCTGTCCGAACGAGCAAGTACGATGCGCGCTTTGGACAGCCCGACCGACTCATACCGTCCGGCTCCAAAGAGCTGTCGGAGCCGGACTTCGGGGGTCCGTGTCGGACCCCCCTTCACCTGTAGCCGTACGAGTCGCACATACACATGCATGTACGGTGCGGGTTGCACCGACGCGCACCCACTGTAGGGGGCGCTCTTGTCCAAGACGTACCCATTCAGTCAATGGGAGCCCATGTACGCGTCGTACGACCGGCTCCCATTGACTTCTATGGGAATCCGACCGAATCGAGTCCGGCAGCACACGGACGCATCGTACTGCCCCGGTCGGACTGCAGGAGTCCGGCTCGGTCGGAAATCTCTCCAGGTCCGGCTCGGTCGGAGAGATTTCCGTCCCAGATCGGAATCGGCCCCTTTGTGTCCTCCTTCTGCCAAATGGTTCAGTAATGCAATTGTGTCAGTGACACAATCTTCTCGTGATTTTGATGCCACCAGTAGGTCATCAATGTACTGAACCAGGACTGAATTTCGGGGCATGACTAATGTTTCTAGACACTTTTTCAGGATTTGATTAAAGATCGAGGGGCTCTCTGTATACCCTTGAGGAACTCGGCACCATGCCAAGACACGGTCTTCGAACCGAAATGCGAACAAATACTGACTGTCTGGGTGCAAAGGAATAGAGAAAAAGGCTTGGCATAAATCAATTACTATAAACCAGCCTGCTTTCCAGGGTATCTGATAAAGAATCACTGCTGGATTTGGCACTACTGGGCAACAAGGCACTACAATTTTGTTGATCTTTCTTAAATCCTCTACTATTCTGTACTTTCGGCTAGGCTTTTTAAGTCCTATTATGGGCGAATTACAAGGACTACTCATTATTTCTTTTTAAATGCCTTGTTTAATCATTCGGTCAAATTCTGGAGCAACTCCTGCTTTCACTTCTGGACTCATTTTGTATTGTCGTGTGTTTGGATAAACTGCACCTTCTTTCACCGTCACTTTCACTGGATCTACATTTGCCATCAACCCAATATCTTTTCCTGTAAAATCCCACACTTCTGGGTTCACTGTGGTTCTCACCTCTTCTGGTAATTCATTTCCAGTCATCAATGAATACATTTCATCTACTTCAGTACCTTGCTTAGCAAGCATTATTTTATATACAATATCTTCATCAGGGGTTTGGAAAGCAACACCATCTGGTGTGCAATAGATTGTGCAATTCATTTTGCACAGTAGATCCCTTCCCAATAGATTTACTGGACTGGAATCACAAACTACGAATCTATGCATGCCTTTTAAATTTCTAATATGCACTTCCATTGGCTTTGTGATTGGGGTTCTAATCTGTTGATTCGAAACTCCTACAACTTGGATGGAATCTCCCGAGTGGGATAGGTTTGGGATGTCTGCTGTTCTCACAGTAGAACGGGTAGCACCAGTATCCAATAGAAAAGTGATATCACTACCTTCCACTTTCCCATCAATAAATGGACCTGACTGACCTACCGGCAAGGATGCGCCAAGTACGCACTCCTCTTCCTCCCCCCTCAGGCACCGTCATTGCAAATAATTTTCGTCATCATTATTCTGTAAAAGATATTGTGAAACCACAGAGGTTTTCTTACCACTTCCTCCTTGAAATCCGGCGTCCGTACTGTGTTTTTATTGGTTCACAAAGTTTGGCATAGGAGCTGGTGGCACCTGATATTGTGGATTAACTACCTGCTGCGGCTGATTCATAATCACTTCATTCTGCGTCTGTGGATTTAAATTTTGGTTTGGCCCATTATTATTCTGAATACTCTTACACTCGTTCTTCCAATGTCCAAGCTTTCCGCACGCATGACAAGGAAACTTCTTCTTTGCTTCCTCTCTATTCATTCGTCCTCTTACTTTACCACCATTCACCACTTGATCATTCTGATTCTGCTCTTTCACCTGACTATCAGTCTGGGTATTTAATTTTATTTCCTGCTGTTCTGCCAATTTCACTTGTGCCCACATCATTTTCTCTTTCAACTTTCTATGCCTTGCCTCAATGTCATCCCCGCAATATTTGGCATACTTCAAAATATCATCAATAGACTTGCTCTGCCAGCACAACATGTGCTGTTGAATCATATGACTAATCTCCGGTTTCAAACCATACACAAACCGATACACAAAATGTCCCATATCCTTATCACCAATATTCTCAAAACCACTGTACTGCTTAAACACCTGCAGTAACCGCTCGTAGTATGCATGTACAGACTCATTTGGCTCTTGAGTTGTTCTATCTATCTTCACCCAATCTGTTTCTTTAGGAGGAATTTTCCCTTTCAAAAAAGTAATTACTTGATGATATTTCTTCATCACCTCCTCTGAAGGTGCTCCTGTTTTCGAGTCTCTTGGATACTCCTCACTTGGCCAATCAACTGTGATCTTACACTCTGTCCATAAGTCAGCAGGTACTACAATATCAAACAAACCATCCAGATCTTTCAACAAAACCTTCGAGACCTTCACAAATCTTTAAACCTGTTTGTACCATTCAACGGGCTTCTCTCTCAACCTAGGGAAATCGTTTGTAAATGACAAAATATCCTGTCTGCTCCACGGAACATGAACATATCCACCACCAGGAACCTCTCTCATGGGACACAACCTTTCTGCCTTTTCTGATTCTTTTAGTAAGAATGCAGATGATGCTTCCTTTGCTTGTGCTTCCTCCTTCTTTCTTGTCCACCTAGTTCTCCACTTGTCAATGTCTCCCCACTTCTGTAAAATATTCATTAACTCCTTTACCTGTTGTTTCCTACCAGATACATTCATATTCTCCAAATCCTTGTCAGTAAACTCCACTCGATATGGTTTCTGTAATAATTTTGATCTCCCTATTTCCACTCCAATCTCTGAAGCCATCTGTCAATTTCTCATGATACACCTTTGCATTTCTTGTTATACTCCTACATATAAACAACAACTCTTCCTCACTGTAAAGGTTCAATCTTTCTATTCCCACATTTCCAGCTATCATCTCTTCCAGTTCCACTTTTAATTTGTAAATATCTAAAATCTTTGGTACTGAGCTTCGTCTTTCTATTCCCTTTGCACATCTTTCTAAATCTTCTGGAGTGACCACTGTTGTACTTCTAGTTCCTGAAGGTGCCATGGACCCTTTTTCTTTCAAATTTCCAGGTAGGACTCTTTTCAGAGTTTCAATTACAGGCTCCCTTATGGGAAGGTCCATTAATGAAATGACTGAATCGCACTCACTAGCTTGATCATCTGTTTTTACTACCTCTTTTCTGGGGTTATTCAAAGGAATGGTTACAGCTTGAGGTTTTGGGCAACTTATTTTATCTCCATATAATGGAATAACAGGACCTATAGTCACTGGAACTGTCAAGGCTTCAGCATTCAAATTCAACTGATTTATTTTCTGTATCAATTCTTCCCTATTTTTATTTAATGCTTCTCTTTCTTTATCATGAAGTACCCTATTGACTGATGTATTGTGTAAAATATTAGGAACTAAGGGTGTTCCCATTACCGGTGCACTTGGGGTGACTACTCTACTGGGTCCTTCTTGATACGGTGGAGGATTTTTAGTTAAAATTTCCTCCAAAAATTTGTCATCTGATTCACCATATCATGTCACATTCAGGTGTTTCGTTTTCTCCCTACACTTGCTGCCAGACTGTTCCTCAGCCATTAACACTGGATATAAACATTCTGATACCATAGCTCTTCTCCATTGTTTCATCTGACCTTCACGTGACTCAAGCAAATATCGGGGAAAAATCCTTTATATCTCCCACCTCTGCATTTCTCTCATTCATATGACTCAGTCTCCCATTCTTCTAAAGCCTCATACTGAGTTAACCTAGGCCTTGGTTCTAAATCATTCATTCTCATCCTCAAATTCTGAAGAATTCTCCCATTAAACGTACCATTTTCAGGAAAAGCTAGCACTCCATCACCTTTCGTATATTCCATCCAATTCTCCAACCATACACAAGTATGATATCTTCTTTCCATCATCATAAAGGAAGCAGGTGTTTTTGGTGGCGGAATATGAATTCCCTCTCCAGTCAACACAGGCTTATCTTTCTTAAAGAAATTCTTAATTTTCTTTATTAACGACATTTTTCTCTTTTCTCCATACATTCTGGATGAACGATATATAAAGTTATATTCCGCAAACCCTTGAAATCTTCTATCTGCACGACTCACTCAAATCAGTCAAATCAGAATCCAACATATAATTTCTCTTTCGACCAATCCTAGCGTGGCTTCTATCTTTTCAACCAATCAGACTCAGGCTAACGCTCGTCGTCTGACCAATCCCAGCGCGGCCTTTTGTGACGTCAGTATCACTCCTTACTACTGACCCCTCCTTTACAATCTGCTTCTGTCTCACGCCCGCTGTTTCAACCAATCCCAGCACGGCTCTATGTGACGTCAGTATAACTCCGGCGACTGACCCTCCCTTCACAAGGTAATTCAAAAACTTATTTCTTAATACTTTTCATTAAATTCTTCGTTAATAACAACATAAAAACATTCGCTACTCTGCCTGTTCCACTAAAAACAAAGGATAAATTTCAACTTATTCTTGGAGTCTCAGAATTGCTCCTCTTCTACTGCGAGTAAAAACCTCTGTTTTACCTTTCATTCAAGCTCGGAAGAACCTGTTACTCCTTCAGTGTTACTCTTACTAGGAAATAAGACCAAAGTATCACCAGCGAACTCTCTGCTATCACTCACTCTCAACTTTTATACGAAATAGTCCCTAATTTAACACTGCCAGCCCTGCGTAGCTTCTCAGTGCTATTCCAACAGACGAGTAACCTCACTGCAGTGTGGCTTCTGTCACCACCCGCTATTCATTCCCCGGGAATTTCCAGCCAACATAAAACAAGACGCTAACTCTTTTGTTAAACATAAATCAATAGTCAATACCTATCACCAAACTAGTCAATAATAACCATAACTCTGCTACCAGAAAACGGATCCAGCGGCATACTAACAACAGATACTCCACTACCATATACTCACCTGGGCCCATTAAACACACACACAATCGAGTAAACCGCTGGAGTCAAAGTTTATATGATTTCACAATATCCAAGATAAGTTATTCCTCATTCCTAACTAACCTTTCACTGATCAAAAAGTTATTTCCTCTGGTCGATGGACCATTAGTTGAACTAGTTGATGGTGACAAGAAACATAACTCTAACTCTTACCTTTAATTCTGAAGCAAATAATCACAAACTCAGGAAGTTTTCAAAACCTTTATCTAAAATTTAAGTGCATGTGAACCACTTCAAAAACACAATACCGACACCATCATTCGTAGAAGAGGAAAGTCAATTAATCAAACACATACTTCGAACTCATGCAATGACCTATGCTCAGAAAGGAGAGGATAGAGAGAAAAGAACATCGACAAATATGCGAAATTTATAATTGCCAAGAATGGTGTGAAGACCAACCCCCTGGCCAAGGAGCTGGTAAGGGTCCCCTGGGATAGGTCAGGCGACAGAGGCTTCAGGACAGGAATCAGGATAGTTGACCTCTCTAGAACCGACGATTGCGCTGCACCCCTCTCTGACACTCTTTTCCTCCTCGAGATTCTTCTGCGATCTTCTTATCTAACCCAATTAATTAGGATAGAAAGTTCTGCATTCAATTCTTCATCTTCATCTCACAGCATCTCTCCCAGCATCAGCATCTCTCGCTACTCCAACAGTACTCCGAGCTCTGCAGCATTCAGAAAATCCTCATCTCTTCATCTGCATCTCACTAACTGAGGCTACCTCAATTATACCTTTCGTTCTTCATGTACCACCCACTAAAGTTGCAATATCTTAAAATTACAAATTCTAATTGGTCAGGCAAGGGGAGGATGATCATCACACCATGCTTACATGTCACTTAACTCAATTTGACCATTGTTCACAAACCCATCCCCTTCATTTTTATTCAAACTTTATTTTCCCACCCGCATTCACATTACACTTGCAACATTTGTTCTTATTCTTAATATTTAGGTCCATCCAGCTGAACTTTTCACCGTCCGTTCTCATGCTAGGATACTTTTGTGTCCTTGGACTCCTTTCAAACTCTTCGTCATCCTTCCGGGTTCACTTTCAATAGTCATGCGCAGCTGTCACATGGCTCAGCTCACTTTGGTCATACACGAGAGGCCCAAATGCGCACTAATAATAAAGACAAATGTTACTTTAAAAAATAAATGGTTTCACTGTATACCACCCATCTCTACTCTATTCCCCTTTATTTATTAATACTTTTCCTGCATTAGCATTAGTAAAATAGCTTGTTTTCTATTCAGCTACACAGGTGCCATGCATGTGGGTCTTAAAGACGCCATTTTAGTGCTTTCTGCTCATGCGCAAGAATTTCCCTCCAAGCATTATTCCGTCATACTGCGTAGATGCAGTTGACGCATGCGCAGTAAAGATTTCCCCGTTAAAGCAGTCTTAGTCCTTTATTCATGTTGTTAGTTTTAGCAAACACATAAGCAAGCTTCTCTAACCCGCGTTTGTGTGGTGCGCATTAGTTTTACACAATACGTAATTAATATCATGTTAGTAAGTTAAACGAGGGGATTGCTTACAAGCAAGTCTCTTTCCTACGAGTCCTTGCTCCATCACCTGTGCTTTACAATACTGACAGGCCAGTAGGCCAAAGGTTCAACTTCCTCACCACCCTGGGAAACTAATGTGGCTTCAGTGTACCCCTTGCAATCCCCAGGGACAACTTCCACTCCTATCCCTACACTGGCTATCCCCTTGGGAATGTCCCCAGTGAGTGATTTTTTGTTTTGGTGCATGCAGAATCATCCTGCTTGTGCACTGGGAACCCACAGTCAAAGCACACCCCAGCCTTTGGAGGGTCGTAATTCTTCCCCTGATGCCCCCTCCCCTTTGATTGAGATGTAGCTTTGGGCTTCTTTTGGGGACTCTTTGGGTTTCTTTGACTTTTTAAACTTGCCCCCGTCTTTCCCCTAAAGGGGGGGCGTGTCCTCCTTTTTGTGTTAACCACTTGAGGACTTTTTGGGTACTCTAGTGCAAGGAATACGCTGACATTAAGCGGTTAAGAGTGCATTCAGAATGGCTTTGTGATTGGGCGATATTGATGTACTGCTTATGATATCAAGAGCCCTCATTAATTGAGAGATTGTTGCTTTTAAGTGAGTCAACCCCCATATCTTCACTTACTTCATCGAGGTGGTCGTGCCTGTTTTCAAATTTGAATGTTCTCCTCATACCTGCTGCCAAATAGTTCATGTTCACACAGTCAGGTTTTTTGATGGGGAGAATTTGATGAGTGGAAGCTCATCATAACGTTATGACGGGAATGCGTGTAGTCATGTCAGATGTTGAGAGCTTTGCTCATGGGAGTTGTAGCCTTCCCAGTCGTTCGGCCGCGCTTCTTGTAGTCCACTTATCGAATCTCACAATTAGCCTATACTTGGAGACATGTGTCATATGTTGTATCTGCATTTCTAAAATAGTATTGCGCCTTGGAATTTGGTTCATTATGGACTCATTGTTCAAACAGGCACCTAATGATATTCATTATTTGTCCCCACATCCACGTGGGGCTAATTCAACTTTTTTGGGGCGGTTTGTGGGAAATTGAGTTTTATTGTTAGACGGGTCCAACTTATTTTTCCTGTGTAATTTTGAGAGGTGTCCCATAATATGTTTGATAATGTGTAAGGATCCACTCAGTTAGTATACTATACACGTGCAGTTCATGGTTATTAGTGCTGTCGTGCACAGGTGGTTTGTATGCGTGTAAGAAAGTGCCCTTTTTGGCATGGTTGACAGTCCACAGGCACACTGGTCCAAATTCTAAATGTGTTTACATCAAATATTCAGGGACCAGTCGTGTTTTTAATATTGTAATACAGCAGCGTCTCATTAAAATTACTGCAATATTGTCAGCGACACCCTTCCATTTCACATATGTGAGGTCCTGCTGTGATCTAAAGGAACTTTTTTATGGATGTTGCATGAATCAAAAACAAAACCTTTATCTGCAAAATTTCTGTAATAGACTCTCACACTTCACCCACATTAACAAAAAAATAGGGGAAAACGGTATTTAAAACAATATGTTTTAGAATTATTTAAGGTCATCCGGGTAAGACTCTCTGCAGAACAGAGCTTGCTCTATCAGGGGACCCCCTGAAAGCATGGGGCCCTGGGCCATATCCCACTTTGCCCATGCCTTAAAACGTCTCTGGCCTCCCACCTGCACCCGATACTACTCCTTTGAACTTCATAAAGCTGGCATGTGTGCTGTGTGTACCCTACAGGGCAATCAGCGTCTTGTAGTTTGTACGAAATAATGCTCTGCAGAATTGATGTGCACAGACCGGAAGCGCGTTCAGGCAGAAATTAAAGCAGCAAGATAAAGGCACGCAAGCAGCACATGTGTCGGTGCTCGTTCCCGCAGCACTAGTCCATGGGAGTTAACTTCTGAGAAAAGGTGGGACATGCACCAACCATTAGCCATTTGCAGGCTAGCATTTTTGAATGGCACAGACAAAAGCCAGTCCAAACTTGTGGGAGGAGTCAGACCCAACAAAGTACATAGAACACCTGACAGCGCACAGCTATCTAGGCTTGACCTAAAAATGAACATTTAGCAGCAATGTGGGCCAGTAGGGAATGGGGGATGGCGGGAGAGAGGTTGAAAAATATTTTTAGAAAACCTTACCATTTCCACCACCTCTCCTCCGTCTCCGCTCCTGCATTGGGATTGGTCTGAGCGCCATGGATCGGCGCTCAGATGGGGACGGGGAGCCTGTGCATATTCCCCACCAGGCTGTGCATTACAATACAAAGTGGGCATTACTGTTTGGCCGGGCCAAGACAGACAGCCAAGCAGTCATAGGCACTTAAGTTTGCACAAACCACTCTTCCTCCTTTCCTTGAGCCACCAGCCCGCCCCGCCCTAACCCAGCCCCACAGCAATGAAAAATAAAATGATGATAATGTTACCATTTTATTTTTCCCTTTTTCATTGCTTTAAGAGCAGTGGGGCGATACTCCTCGCCATTAGCAGAGTAGCCCCCAATGGTTAGCTGTCATTGTGAGTCAAGATCTTTCAGGTCCTCAAAAGAAGTTAATAGCTTCAATAATTTCAGACGATTTAATAAGTTGTGAGAACCTTCAGATTTCTTTTTTAAGTTCAGAATTTTTTTATTAATTGAAACAAAGGTGTCAATACACAAATCAGAATGCTAAAGTCATGTCATTACATTAGAATCTGTTGCATTGAAAAAATAATAAGAATCAGACTCATAAATAAAAATAGAGGAGTGAAACGACAGAAAAGGAATCATGAATAACATTAAAGTATCAAATATTTTAGGAACATTCCGGGGATTCAAGGGGGTTTCAGTACTTCCTGCCGGGATGGATTTAGCTGGGAGCATCGCCTGGCATTTACATCTAGGTATGCTGTGACAGGTGACCATAAATCCAGACGTTTCATTGCCATATGAATGGGATACACAAACGCGGTGTCTAACCTGTGGTTATGACATACAGCATACCACCATGCCTTATGGGAGATTTTTGTGAAGTCTTTCCAATTTGCAGTAATTTGCTGAAATGCGACCGCCAATAACAAATCAACAATTTTAACATTAAGCATAACATTCTTCCAACAAGGTGAAAGGCTACCTAAGAAAACAGCAGTATAAGAAAAAGAAAACTTAGTTCCAAAAATCAGATTAACCTGGGACCACACTTGTTTCCAGAAATTATGTACAATTGGACAGGAGAAAATCATATGAAATAAATCCGCATTTGAGGAGAAGCACGTCCAACACACATCAGATACAGTCGTGAATCTTTTACTTAAAGTGTTCGGTGTTAATAAAAGTCTATTATAAACAAAGAACAATGTTTGAGTCGTGTTAGCTGCTCTAGACGATTTACGGATCTTGGTCCATAGGCTGTTCCATAAAGACACTGGCCAGGATGACTGAAAATCACGTTCCCAAGTCTCTTCTATTTTGGATTTTTGTCTAATACAATCTTTACCTTGTAGATGACTGTATATTGTGGAAGCTTTGGGTGTAGTTTTTAACAAAGCGTGTAATTGTGAGGGAGGACTCGAAATGGTAGAACCAGCAGGGATAGCAGATAAATGATTATATGCATCCATCACAGCTTGTTTAAGTAAATTGTATTTATGAATAGATGAGGCAGGTAAATTGAATGATTGCCTAAGTGAGGCAAAAGGTAGAAAATCCAATTGTGAGAGTAACTGATGGACCCATATTAATCCTCTATGACGCCAAGTCTTCCAATAGAATGGTTTATTTCGGATGAGCAGGTTTTTGTTATGCCAAATTGTGGAATTAAGGAAGGAATCTATAGTAGTATGAGTGGGGGAGGATATTGATTCCAAAAGTCTAGAGGTTAGTTTGAGTATAGGAGTGGATAAGGTCTGCGGTTTACGTGTGAAGGAAAGGTATTCAGAAAAAGAAAAGGGAGATAAAAAAATGGCGCTCAATTGTAGTCCACAGAGGACATTCTTTTGTGGGATCCATCAGCCAAAAAGAGGCCTGACGTAAGAGGAATGCTTTCTGATACATCTGAAAATCGGGAAAATTAACTCCACCCTCTATTTTAGGACGAACTAACTTGACTAGAGACATTCTAGGCTTCTTATGATTCCATATGAAGGAAGAAAGGACGGTATTAATCTTCTTAAAGAATTTAGCGGGAATAGGGACTGGGATATTGGAGATGGTGTATAGAATTATAGGTGACAGCAACATTTTAATAGTGTCCAAACGACCCCACCAGGATAAATAGAGGGGGTGCCATTTGGTGGATAGATCTGAGATCTTTTGAGTACATTTATTCATGCATAATGCTACTGTGTCCGAAATTGAAGGTGTAACATGCAGTCCTAGATACTTAATATAATTAGGTTTCCATGAAAAGTTGGAAGCACTAAAATCTGTCTTAAAAGTATACTTGGTAAGGGGTAAAATCTCGCATTTATCATTATTTAGTTTGTAGCCAGAGATATTGGAATATGCTTGCACTTCTGCCAAAAAGGCTGGGATTGAATTATTTGGTGTTGACATAAAAAGCAAGATATCATCCGTGTATGCCGCAAGTTTAATGTGGGAGTTAAGTGTCTGAAAACCGCGTAATTTGGGGTTTTGCCGTAATTTAGAAAGAAAGGGTTCCAAAGCCAAATTAAAAAGGAAAGGTGATAAGGGACAACCCTGACGCACTCCTCTCCTCAAATCAAAAAATGGAGAAATCAAACCATTAGCATAGACTGCCGCTCGGGGATTAGAATAGAGAAGAGAGATTAAGGATGTAAATTTAGGGCCAAAACCAAACCATTTGAGGGCATAAAACAAATAAGTCCACTCGACTCTATCAAATGCCTTTTCGGCATCTAGTGCTATCGCCGCAAGTGATTGCTTTAAGTGGGAGGATTTAGATAAAACGTTGAAAAGGAGTCACGTATTATCAGTTATGAATCGGCCCTTTACAAATCCAGATTGTTCTTTCCCCAACAAATCTGGCAAATATGAATCTAAACGTAAGGCTAAAGCCTTGGAAAAGATTTTGTAATCAATATTAACCAGGGATATGGGCCTATAATTTTTACAAAATTTAGAATCTTTGCCGTCTTTGGGAATGAGGCAAATATGCGCTTCTGAAAAAGAACCCGAGGAACTCCCTAATGTGCTAAAGGAATTTATCAAGGAGTAAATTTTAGGCATTACTATTTTAGAGAAATGGAGATAAAATTCGACAGTGAAACCATCCGGTCCCGGTGCTTTGTCTTTTTTAAGATGTTGGAGTGCTGTTAATAGTTCTTGCTGCGTTAAATCTAACTCCAGAGAGGATAAGTCTGGACGAGTTTGTTGAGCCCTTTGGATATTAGAGAAAAAGTGTGACAAAGCATGATCGGTAGGCTGTTCTTCAGAATCGTATAGTGATTTATAAAAGAGGGAGAAAACATTCAAAATTTCAGCATCCTTAAATTTCAACTCTAATTGTTCATCATAAATAGATTCAATATTTAATTTGTTGTGCCTAACCTTTAAATAATTAGCCAGTATTTTCCCCGCTTTATTTTTACCCCCGTAAAATTTTGCACTAGATTTTAACATATATAATGAGGCATCTTCCGTTGACATCTTATTAAATTGCATTTTGGCATTCACGAGAGCTGTTAAACAAGTCCGTGTGCGTGAGGTATAATAAGAGTGCTCCAGTCTCTTAATGTCTTGAATGAGATCCATAGTAAATTTACGGGCACTTTTTCGTTTTTTGGCAACAAAGTTGATTATAAAAGCCCTCGCTGAGGCCTTGAAAGCATCCCATAAAGTTGAGAAAGGCATGGAATGTGTTTGATTTGTCTAAAAAAACTCATCAAAAAAGGTGCTAAAGGATGCAGTAAATTTTGGATCTAGGAGAAGAGCATTATTAAAACGCCATCTTCGAGGACCTGTAGCTTTAGGTAAAATGTCTAAGCCAATTGAAACAGGGGCATGGTCAGATAATAGGATGGGACCAATCTCTGCATGTGTAAGAGTTTGTGAAATATTATGGGAAACAAATATATAGTCAATTTGTGATTGAGTTTGATGGGAGGGAGAGTAAAAAGTGTACTCTCTAGTAGTCGGATTGCATAAACGCCAGGCATCCAGGAGTTTATGTTGAGTGATAGTATGAACAAAAGACTTGTGGGGTTTGTTAGGAACAAAAGAGACTCTGGAGTTTCTATCGATAAAGGGATCAAAAGTCTGATTACAGTCGCCTGCTAAAATGAAATTGTCCTCCATGCAATGGGTAATTTGTTGAGCTAATGCGGACCAAAAAAGTGGGTCACCGCATGTAGGGGCGTAGACATTCAGAAGAGAGACTGGAACACCCTTTAATGACAATCTGACGTTTAACCATCTTCCATCCCCGTCCGATTCTTGAGTCATGAGCGAGTAAGGAAGAGATTTACGGCAGAGGATCATTACTCCATTACGTTTACCATCGCCCGCAGAGGAAAATACTTCACCCACCCAACCCTTTTTTAATTTTAATGATTCGACCTCCGATAGGTGTGTTTCTTGCAAGAATACAATATCAGCTTCTAATTTGGCTAAGTGGGTCAGAATTCTCTGCCTCTTAATAGGAGAGTTTAACCCCCTGACGTTCCATGTAATCTATTTTAATGACATAAGATATTAAAGACAGAATGATTTAGAGAAATGAAACAAGAGTCTAATTCATTGCAACAACAATGTAAAGTGCAAAAAGAAACAAAAAAAAAGGAAAAATAATAATCCAATCCATCATAATACCAACAAAAGACAAAGAAAGAAAAGATCAACTGTATGGCCATATAGACTATGTATCGAGAGAATGGAAGTGGACAAGAGAGAGAAAATGAGCACTGAAATTTAGGCAACTGAGGAACGTGATATAATTGAATCAAATAAGAGAAAATATATAGCGAAAATAAAACAAGGAGAAATATAGGAGATATCCAGTAAATGACAGCAAGAATCTTCAAGAACATGAATCGAGAACAAGAAACAGTTGATGTAAGATGGAAAACAAACCTGTGTAAGACAAAATGAGAAGAACAAGAGAACAAGATATCAATGACACCTGAGTAGAGATCAAAAAAAGAAAAAACAAGAGTAGACAGAAAAAGGGATAGGAAAAGCAATACGAGGGAGATGTAAAAACATGACATACCTACAAACAGGAGAATCGGGAGAATACAGGGGAGGGAGGTGGAGCCACATGGAGCAAACAGGACATCCAGGATCAACCACACGAAGGACTAGGGGAACACACGCCAAACCACTATTATATCTGTGGAAGCGAAGAAGAACAAGCGGTACGTTAAATAGTGAAACCAACATTAAAGGAAACAGTAAAACATTATATTCCAAATTCAAGACCTAAAAATTTGTTCATATCCGAACACCCAATACTTATTATAAACCAATACAAAAAATTAACCCGCGTTTGAAGAAGAAGGACCTGAAGAGTCCATAGCACTTGGCTGGCAAGAATTAATGAAACTTTGCAATTGCAATGGGTCTTCATATGACGTTGTTCTGTTGTTGTAAGTAACCTTGAAGAGACAAGGGTGAAAGAGACCATAACGGGCACCCATTGATCGTAGAGCAGATCTCATGTTAAGGAAAGCTTTACGTCTGTTTGCAGTGACCCTTGCGTAATCCTGTGCGAAGAACAAAGTTGAGCCTGACCAGGTAATTCGTTGAGAGGATTTAACTGCTGACAAGACCTTTAACAAATCCGTATACTCCAAGAAGTATAAGATAACACCTCTCAGCCGTTGTGAAGTTGAGGAACTCGAGGCAGGCCGACCCAATCTGTGTGCTCGTTGAATATTGAGTACTGTACCTTCTGTCATATGGAGTATCTTGGGAAGGAATGATTTAAAGAAGGTGAAAGGGTCTGACCCCTCTGTTCCCTCTGCCAAACCGTAAATACGTAGATTATTCCTTCTATTGCGGTTTTCGAGGTCCTCAATCTGCCGTTGGAGCACATTTACTTGAGATTGGAGATGAGAGACGTTTGTATTTGTGTCTCTAAAGGAGGACATGCTCTGTTCAACCGCAGTGACTGTCGAGCTGAGACCAATTGTCAGTGAGAATTTGTAACTTGGTATTGGTTTCCCCCATAAAGGGTCGGAGAGCTCTAATCTCCTCTAGCAACATCTCCATGGAAACAGGTGAGGTTGATTTAGGAGGAGAAGGAGGGTTTTGTTTTTGGCGTTTGGTAACAGTCTTCCCTGAAGGTACAAGCGAGGAATCCATAGTTGTGCCAAGTTCCTGAGGTACAGGCAATAAAGAGTCTTCCAACTTGGAATAAGCAGAAAAAAGCTTAGAGTTTTTTACAAAGATACGTTTAGGTTTTGATTGCATAGAGAGCGTGCTCTTTAATCTTCCCATATATTAAAAAGGTTCACAAAATGAGAGCATATGCCAGGCAAAACTACTTCCACATACCCCACCGCAAGATAAGTAATGTTCTCAGCTCCACACGTAAGTCGAGAACAAGCGTGTGGGAAAGCCTCAAATAATTGCTCTCACTCCGAATAGAAGACAGGCCAGTAAATTCAACAATATATATTCAGGAACTGAAAATAGAAGTTTTTTGCCATAGAACTCCTGGCGATGAATCCAGCAAGCATACCAGTCGTAAAAAACAGCAGTTATTTCCAATGCGATGAAAACTCACAAAATGGCTGCCATAATTATAGCCTTCACTTCAAATCAAAAGACGCAATGCCAATAGCCAAAAAGTAGAAAAACTGCCCTCCCTCCTGGGAGAGTGAGCACCTGACAGTGTAATTCCATCTCTTGAGTTTAAGCAGTAAACAAGGGGAATAGAAAGCCTTCTAATCTTAGCAGATCCGCAGCTTCACCCTTGTAAAAAGCGCCGTCAGATGTGAAGCACAAATGGCGGCCGCAATATCGCGCTCCGCTAGAAGGGACTCACGCTTTCTATAAAAGCTGCCTTCCCCCTGTGCATGGGCTCTGCGAAGGTCACATCCCCATTAGTGAACCTTCCAACATCTTTTGCCCGTCTTCGCCTCGATGAGGACAACCGGACAGCGCGGAACCGCCGAGCCGCCTCGGGGAGCTTCACGCGGACGCCGCCATGCTCCGTGGGCGCCAAGCCACGCCCCAACCTTCAGATTTTTATAAAGGTGTAAAGTCAGTTATATGTTTCTCTTGACTGATCAGCAGTTCGTTGTGAAATGTTGTCTTGATGTACTGACTTGGACCGGTATGCAGACAGAATATCGAGTTGGAAATGTCGTCTTACACAAATATTGAGTTGGAAATATCGTGACACAGAAATATGGACGAGTAATAAGGAGAACAAGGGTACCCCAATATGTGAACCTGGGGTGGTAAGCTGTTTTGGGAAACAATGGTTCTGGTGTGGCCTAAAGGTCCATTCAGAAGTGTTTTAAACAAATGGAGGTGCACTGAACATAAACCATAAAGTCCAAAATGTTTTCTTTCTTTTTCGTCTTTTATTTCATAAACGACAATAGTGCACAACGACAGCCAACGCGTTTCGTTCCTCAAAAAACAAGAGTTTTTGGAACTTCATCAGAGCTTAACTGACAGCAAAAATACATTCGGATATCTCATGGCCAGATGGTCACCTGGGCATGATGTCACAATCAGTGATTCCCAATATACAAAAGGCGTCTCCCGACACTGTATATTAACATGCCTAATGAGTCCTGCCGTTCGTCAATGTTGGTCAAGAAACTGATAGTTGGCGACAACCGGTACTTGCAGCCACAAATAACCCGGACTACGGAAACCTCAATATCTTTAATCGTGAAGTATCACGTGTCCTGCTGCTGCTGTAGCTTGCGCTGAGTGCGAGCTCAGCGCAGGCTACAGCAGCAGCAGGACACGTTCCGCCTTTCATCTCCAGGTTCTCATTAAGTGCCCTGGATTCTCTTAAAATAAATATTCGGCACTGAACGATGCCTTACAGAGGCCAGCTGCTCTTCTTGAATTGATTCTGCACAACAGTCTCCCACGCTCAAATACAGAGGAGCACAGCGTTTCACTGGCGCTTGCCACCCCGGATGTTAAATTAACAGCATTCGAGCCCAATTCAGCTTGCTCACCTGTGTATGTCCTGAAGATGAACTCAAATAATTGAGTTCGAAACGCCTACAACATGAGCTCCTTTTACTCTGTAAAAATCTTCTAAAGGAGTTCATCACCCTCACTTTTCACGTCATGCTTATTGTCACTTATTGTGTGAGCACCTGAATACTATTGTTTTGGAATAAACATCTGTCATATACTGACCTACATGTCCCTCTTTATATTACTTACCGCTCCCTTTAAGAATTAACTTCCTACTCTCAATCATAGTGCCCCCCACAGGGTCACTTCTGAATGGACACAGAAATATGGACAGCAAGAATATCGTGGTCAAGAATATCGAATTTAAGGTTAGAAATATCATTTTAAAAAATATAGAAGTCATTAATATCGTTTGCAAAAATAAAGTTGTTTAAAATATTGATTTTTAAATTCGTGTTATGTATTTTATTTTATATTTTAAATGTATGTGACGTATGCTTTTTTGAACAAGTATTGTTTATTTTTTTAATATGTGTTAAATTTTAGCAGTTATCAATTTTCTTTTAATTCAATTTTGCATTTTTTAGTTTCGTAGCGGGTGGTGGGTTTATAGGGTAATAGGGTGGGGAAGTAATTTAATTATAATAAATTAATGATTATTTTTTATTTATTTAATTGAGATTTTATAGTGTTAATTGTGGAAGTAATTCTTTTGTAATTAATTATTAATTGTTTGTCAATAATTAATTTGTAATTAATTATGGTAATTGTGTAATTTGGTTTTAGGTGCGGGTTGAGGGGTTAATAGGGGTAAAGGGTAGGAAGTAATTTATTTTTGATTAATAATTAGTTGTTAATTTATATTAATTGATTGAAAAATAATTATGGAAATTGTGTAATTAATTTTCAGTGCGGATTGTCGGGTTTATGGGGGTAAAGGGTGGGAGGTAATTTATGTTTAATTAATTAATAATTAGTTGTTAATTTATATTAATTGACTGTAAATTAATTATGGAAATTGTGTAATCAATTTTAGATGCGGCTGTAGGGTTTATAGGGGTAAGCGGTGGGGAGTAATTTATGTTTAATTAATTAATAGTTAGTTGATGTCATGCTTATCCAGTGTAGGTCAGGAAAGACGGGTTTCCCTGCATCTACACGTAGGGCACTTCTTCCCCGAATGCATGATACTAGATATTAGAACAGCGTGCGCCCATTGGACTACATGACCCAGAATCCCTTGGGTCGCCTGCCTGGTCTAAGGATGAATCAACGCCAGGATTTTCGTCCCTATAAAGCCCCTCCCCTTCCTAGGGTCGGGGCTTGACAATCTTGCCAGAATCTACTATCAAGCAAGCGGAAGGTATTCCCCGCTGGAGTTCCTGTTTTCGCCTGGATTTCAGCTGCAGTTTTTGCTCAACCGTGCAGAGGAACTTTATGCATATGCCCGGCCTCACTGGGAAGTGAATGCAGCTGGTTAATTGCTTTTCCCGCCTTCGTGAGACCTCTCTGATTTTTTGGAGGTTACGGAGCTTGTCAGGGTGAAGCAGTCTCTGTTTCCGACAAACTTCTGGGATTTAAAGGTATTTCATTTTTAAACAAACAAGAGAGAAGCGCTGGAGCGCTCCTCCCATGTCAGACACTGTGATTAAGTGCTTTTCTTACTCCGAGAGAGTTTTAGCAATTAATTCTCTCGTAGCAGCTTTCTGTCTTCGTTTCAGGCTGTGTGTGGAAACAGCAGGTTGCATTTGGTTTTTTTGTGTACATAAGTATCCGTCCTTCTCTACTACTGCGCTGTGCCTTTTTAACAGCGTTCTGGTGCTCATTTAAAAGGAACATTATGGAGCATTGACGCAGTGATTTGCGTGACTTTATTTCTGCCTTACAATTAATCCTGTGGTACCTGAGAGTTATACATTCTGCATTTCCTGCTCTTTATCTCTCAGTGTGGAGCCTTTTTTGAATTGTGTATTTTGGAACTTTCATTAAGAGCATTGCTGCCTGTCGCATTGTGAGTACATGAACCTATGTGTACAATACTTACCTTGGTATGAATGATATTCCTTGAGCCATCTCTCTAATCTTCTCTTATCTTTCCACTGCAGTTCATGTGCGAGAGTAAGACGTAAACCAGACCTAAGGTGTGAGAAGATACCAGTACAGCAGCAGAGTTTATTATTTTGTCCCTTCCCCTTTTCCCTGGGGTACTTCCTCACATAGTAGTGTACCTCTACTCTGTGTGGGGTTGCGCTCAGGAGAATAGGGGAACTACTCTACACTCCATCGTTCCCGCTGGTGGTTCTAAAGGTTAGTGGCATTATTTGTTTTGGCGCTGCTGACATATCCTGACAGTTGATCATTAATATTAATTAATATTTAATTAAGGTCATTGTTTATATTTTGTGTTGGGGGTTTACTTTTATAGGGGTAAAGGGTGGGGAGTAAATCAATTGTATTTACTTCATAATTAGTTGTTAAATACTATTAGTTTTTTAATTGAAAATAAGTTTTAATTGTGTTATTAATTGTTTACAGTTTAATTTTAGCTGTGTGCTGTGGGAATTATAGGGGTAAAGTGTGGGAAGTTAATTAATTTTTATGAGTTAATTTGTATTTTAATTAATAATATTTCTTTAATTGGTAATTAATTATGTTAATTATGGAAGTACTTCCTTTTAAATTTAGATGTGGGTTGTGAATTGTGTGGTGTTATAGGGTAGGAAATGTAAATTTATGTAATAATGAATGTTTTTGTTTCTAAATAAATTCTAATTAAAATTATATATTCATCAATTATTTTTATTTAATATAATATTTGTAGGTATTTGTCTTGTATTTAACATTATAATGTTTTTTAATATTGATTATTAAATATATTTGTATTTTAATTTTTAACATTTATATATTTTTTTATTTATTTTGTTTTTTAAATATTTTTGTTGTTAATATTATGTTTGTTTAAAATTTTGAACTGGCTGGAGCAAGAATATTAATTTTTACCCACCCGCAATCCCACACTTTCCCTACTTTTGTACTGATTGTACTGGGAATAGTACATTTTATCACGCCACTATCCAAAACGTTCCCTACTGTTGCACTAACTGGAGTGGGAATAGTAATTTTTACCCCTCCGCTATTCAACACTTTCCCTACTGTTGCACTCATTGGAGTGGGAATAGCAATTTTTACCCCTCCGCTACCTAACACTTTCCATACTGTTGCACCGACTGAAGTAGGAATAGTAAAGTTTATCCCTCTGCTATCCAACACTTTTCCTACTGTTGCACTCACTGGAGCTGGAATAGTAATGTTTACCCCTTCGCTATCCAACACTTTCCCTAATGTTGCACTGAATGGAGTGGGGAAATTTAAGTTTAAAGATTTCAAAATAGTTTATTGTTTTAATTTATAATAGAATGTTTTTTTATTAGATTTTATGTTAATTTTTATTTAATTTTAAAAACATATAATAAATTAAAATTAATAGTTTATTGTTTTAAAGTAAATATATCTATATATATATTAATGATTATGTATTTAACTTTATTTAATTAAGTTTGTTATATTTCTTAAAAGTTATATTAAATCTACTTAATTTTTTTTATATTAACTTTATTTAATAGATTTAATATTTATTATTTTATTTTATTTAAATATATATATATATATGTCCACAGAAAGCTCCTGCCGACTGCTGGGGGCCCGTGGGAGGTGGCATATACACCGGCGGAGCGTGCCGGTTAACGTAAATCCCCAAAAAGTCTTTTAACAAATGCTCTCAGGAACCACAGACTCACGGAAAATCCAAGGGTGTTTAATCAAAACAACGCGTTTCAGCCTCACAAGAAGCCTTGTTCACGTATGATTGTGTGCACAAAGAACCATATTGATAAAGTAAAGTACAGCTAAACATTGTTGTAGGACTAAAAGTTCTAGAGTCTCAAATTACACCAAATGATGGCAGACATCTTGGAACGGACTACTGGCAGTAGTGCAGTGATACAATACAATAATATAATACATTCCAACCATGGTGCTGAAATCAAGTGTATAATGCTTGTCCATGTTATAAGATGAGAAGATATAACATTTGATCATGGTAAAGAAAAAATAAGGAAATAGGAAAACATGTAGTAAGTCAGTATGTAATGCATCCGAATTCCTGCTGTCATGGTGATGACTCTAATGGTGCAAGAGCCCAAGTCCTTGTGGTAAATACGAGTTCACTGGGGATAAATTGCCACGCTGAACGTCGCGGACTAAAAAAGTAGCTAACATCTGAAACAGGTTTCATGCAGTAAAAGGGGTAGAGAAATATCTGAAAATGCCAGATCTGATTATAGGCAGTCAACCATTTGACAGTTGTAAATAATCAAGCACATGATCATAATGGGAGGCAAACTGATAACAGAGACAAACGTAAGTCTGTACATATTGCAGCACGGGTCATGCTGTCAAGGGACTGGCTGTGTCAGGGCAAGTGCCCAAGTCCTAGTAATGAACTTGAAGTTTGCTGTATATACAATACCTATCAGTGGATTTTGAAGGTGAGAAAAGGAGGGGGAAAAGGGTAGGATGCCCGTGCGCGGTGAATGTGGAAGTCTGGGCCCCTTCCTTTCCTCCTGTGAAAAATAGAGAATAAATATGCAATGAAAATTTATACAATGAAAATTTGGAAAAAATATTCCAATCACAAAACAATTCAAAATTATGCACTGATGGAAACATGGAAGAAGCGTGGGTGGAGGGCGGAAGGGAGATAAATCACATATAACCTCCGCAAGAACAGAGTAGAAAGATGTAGAAAAGTAAATACATTAAGCATATACAATCACTCTCTTAAATGAAATGCCAATTCTTCATCATGATTCAAACCCCCGGGGTGTTTGGTCTGAAAATCTAAGATGTATCTCGATTCTTTTTGCCTTAAAGTCAATACCCTGGGTTTACTCACAATTTGTTCGAGAATGAAAAACTTTAGAAGTGATGGATTGCTGTAATGTACGTCCCTAAAATGACGTGCAACCGGATATTTCTCATCTACGTGAGTGACTGCCCTGCAATGCTCAGAGTATCGTTTCTTGGCCATAGCGGTGGTACTCCCAATATACCAGAGCTTGCACGGGCACTCAATCACGTATACCACAAAAGTCGGTGCTGCACGTAAGGAATTGATTGATCTCCTTACTGATCCCCTTGTAACTGGCCGAATTGCAGTAGGTACTGCTTTTGCAGGCCTTGCAGTGGCCACATGGGAAAAATCCTCTAAGTCCATGATCCTGTTTCTTGGGATATACTGTGATATCGCTGCGTACCAGCATGTCTCTGATACTCCTGCCCTTTTTGTAGGTAATGTTAGGCCTGTTAGGCATACTGTCGCCTATGGTATTATCACATTTTAGAATGCCCCAATTTTGAGTTAAGATTTTACGAATATTGCTGGAGTCAGAACTGTATGTCATGATAATCCGAGTGGTATCATCATCCTCACCCTCAGTGTTGGTAACCACCTTTTCAGCAATGGTGAGTGTCCTGGGTATGCCATCTGCCCTGATCTTGGCTCTACGTAGCACCCAGTCAGGATACCCTCTGGCTCTGAAGCGGTCTAACATTTCTCCGCACTCCTGTTGGTATGCCTCCTCCGTGTTACAGTTCCTTTTCGCCCTCAACAGTTCTCCAAAGGGGATACTCCATTTCAGGGTCTCTGGATGGCTGCTGAGGGCGTGGAGGATGCTGTTACCAGCCGTGGATTTACGGAACAGAGAAGTGTGGATACAGTTGTCCCTGATTTCCAAACCGACGTCGCGATATTCTGCCTTGGTCTCACTGATGTTACTGGTGAGGACAATGTTGTACACGTTGTTGTTTAGATCAGCCACTAATGTACCCGCCTCCTGTCTGGAACCTTTCCAGACAATCAACAGGTCATCTATGTAGCGCATCCATGCAACCACATGTGCCAACTGTCTGGTATGTGTGGGATCTGCAAATACCTCTTGCTCCCAGAGCCCCATAAAGAGGTTCGCAAAGATGGGAACGAAGCAAGAACCCATGGCAGTCCCAGTGATTTGTCTGTATAGGACACCGTTGAATGAAAAGATATTATTGGACAAACAGTGTCTTATCATTTCCACAATCATCCTGCTATGTTCCCTGAATCTGATGGGCCTAGTTGTCAGAAAATACTCACATGCCTCCAATCCTTGTTGGTGTTCTATGATAGTATAGAGTGATTGGGCATCCAAAGTGATGAACAGAAAACCTGCCTCCCATTGTATGTTTTGTATTTTATTGAGGAAATCCTTGGTGTCCCTATCGGGGACACCAAGGATTTCCTCAATAATATCTTTTCATTCAACGGTGTCCTATACAGACAAATCACCGGGACTGCCATGGGTTCTTGCTTCGCTCCCAGCTTTGCGAACCTCTTTATGGGGCGCTGGGAGCAAGAGGTATTTGCAGATCCCACAAATACCAGACAGTTGGCACATGTGGTTGCATGGATGCGCTACATAGATGACCTGTTGATTGTCTGGAAAGGTTCCAGACAGGAGGCGGGTACATTTGTGGCTGATCTAAACAACAACGTGTACAACATTGTCCTCACCAGTAACATCAGTGAGACCAAGGCAGAATATCTCGACGTCGGTTTGGAAATCAGGGACAACTGTATCCACACTTCTCTGTTCCGTAAATCCACGGCTGGTAACACCATCCTCCACGCCCTCAGCAGCCTTCCAGAGACCCTGAAATGGAGTATCCCCTTTGGAGAACTGTTGAGGGCGAAAAGGAACTGTAACACGGAGGAGGCGTACCAACAGGAGTGCGGAGAAATGTTAGACCGCTTCAGAGCCAGAGGGTATCCTGACTGGGTGCTACGTAGAGCCAAGATCAGGGCAGATGGCATACCCAGGACACTCACCATTGCTGAAAAGGTGGTTACCAACACTGAGGGTGAGGATGATGATACCACTCGGATTATCATGACATACAGTTCTGACTCCAGCAACATTCGTAAAATCTTAACTCAAAATTGGGGCATTCTAAAATGTGATAATACCATAGGCGACAGTATGCCTAACAGGCCTAACATTACCTACAAAAGGGCAGGAGTATCAGAGACATGCTGGTACGCAGCGATATGCACAGTATATCCCAAGAAACAGGATCATGGACTTAGAGGATTTTTCCCATGTGGCCACTGCAAGGCCTGCAAAGCAGTACCTACTGCAATTCGGCCAGTTACAAGGGGATCAGTAAGGAGATCAATCAATTCCTTACGTGCAGCACGACTTTGTGGTATACGTGATTGAGTGCCACGTGCAAGCTCTGGTATTTTAGGAGTACCACCGCTATGGCCAAGAAACGCATACTTGAGCATTGCAGGGCAGTCACTCACGTAGATGAGAAATATCTGGTTGCACGTCATTTTAGGGACGTACATTACAGCAATCCATCACTTCTAAAGTTTTTCATTCTCGAACAAATTGTGAGTAAACCCAGAGAGTGGTAATCGGGTATTCACTTTAAGGCAAAAAGAATCAAGATACATCTTAGATTTTCAGACCAAACACCCCGGGGTTTGAATCACGATGAAGAATTGGCATTTCATTTAAGAGAGTGATTGTATATGCTTAATGTATTTACTTTTCTACATCTTTCTACTCTGTTCTGCGGAGGTTATATGTGATTTATCTCCTTCCGCCCTCCACCCCCTCTTCTTCCATGTTTCCATCAGTGCATAATTTTGAATTGTTTTGTGATTAGAATATTTTTCCAAATTTTCATTGTATAAATTTTCATTGCATATTTATTCTCTATTTTTCTACAGGAGGAAAGGAAGGGGCCCAGACTTCACATTCACACAGGCACGGGCATCCTACCCTTTCCCCCTCCTTTCTCACCTTCAAAATCCACTGATAGGTATTGTATATACAGCAAACTTCAAGTTCATTACTAGGACTTGGGCACTTGCCCTGACACAGCCAGTCCCTTGACAGCATGACCCGTGCTGCAATATGTACAGACTTACGTTTGTCTCTGTTATCAGTTTGCCTCCCATTATGATCATGTGCTTGATTATTTACAACTGTCAAATGGATGACTGCCTATAATCAGATCTGGCATTTTCAGATATTTCACTATCCCTTTTACTGCATGAAACCTGTTTCAGATGTTAGCCACTTTTTTAGTCTGCGACGTTCAGCGGGGCAATTTATCCCCAGTGAACTCGTATTTACCACAAGGACTTGGGCTCTTGCACCATTAGAGTCATCACCATGACAGCAGGAATTCGGATGCATTACATACTGACTTACTACATGTTTTCCTATTTCCTTATTTTTTTCTTTACCATGATCAAATGATATATCTTCTCATCTTATAACATGGACGAGCATTATACACTTGATTTCAGCACCATGGTTGGAATGTATTATATTATTGTATTGTATCACTGCACTACTGCCAGTAGTCCGTTCCAAGATGTCTGCCATCATTTGGTGTAATTTGAGACTCTAGAACTTTTAGTCCTACAACAATGTTTAGCTGTACTTTACTTTATCAATATGGTTCTTTGTGCACACAATCATATGTGAACAAAGCTTCTTGTGAGGCTGAAACGCGTTGTTTTGATTAAACACCCTTGGATTTTCCGTGAGTCTGTGGTTCCTGAGAGCATTTGTTAAGACTTTTTGGGGATATATATATATATATATATATATATATGTGTGTAAAAATCAATATTTTGTACAACTATATTTTTGACATCGATATTTCCCCCCCCAATATTTTTGTACTTACCATTATAAATATAGGATGTTGATATTTTTGACATCGATATTTAAAACTCGATATTGTGGTATGGGGACATTTTAGATGTTGATATTCTGTCAAAGAACCCTTTGACCACCTGTGACCGCCATCTGTACCTGCTCTCTGTTAGTCTGTTGTAGGTACCCATAGCTATTGTTCGATTTGGTTTTGGTTTCTGGGGAGTCGCTTGTTTCCAGAATTGCATGCACAGAACTTGGGTTAGCCAAAGCAGGTAAATTTGAGGTCTTATCCTCTAGCGTTTTGTTATCCTGGTTATATCTTCTATGATTTGTATGAGCAGGTCAGATTCGTTGCTTAGTAGTGAAGACAAATTACCCTTAGTTTAAATATGTTTGTGATTATTAGTAGGGCATACAATATGTATCCTGGACTGCAACACTTCGCTGTACGTTGGTTGTGGTACTACTGTTGCCGTGCTGAAGGTGAATAGCCCAGTTTTACTAGCCAGGTCAGGAGGAATAGTTGAAGACTTTCCGTCCACACCTGGTATCATTTTTGTCATATCTTGCATAGGAGTCAGCTGCCTTCCTACAACTGTAGTATTTTTAACTGGCTCGTTGTTAGAATGTTGATCTGTTTGGCATTGATTTATTTGATCAGTTTTCCCTGAATCTTCTAAAAGTGTAAAGCAGTGTCGGTCGCTAGTATAACAGCCGATTGTTTTCATTATTGTTTTGTTAAATATGGGAACATTTTCTCTTAGTTCTGGGATGGATGAGCCTGGATTTATTTGATTGGTGCCTGTGTTCCTTTTAAGTTTTTTTAGCTTTGTAAGCAGTCTTTTGCTTAATTAAGGGGCAGAGCCGTCTTGAGTTTCTTGTAATTCTTCATGAATTTGTGATTCGGTGGAGTTGCCTATTTGAAGGGTTTCTTCAATAGTCACAGGTCCTGCCGAGCTTGTCAAGCTTGAGTTTCCCATCTTTGGGGAAGCTCAATGTTTGTCTCATTCGTTTTGTTGGTTCTCTCGGTAGTTAGAGACAATAGGTAGTTCATTGTGTGTTCCGTTATGAGGTTTTTGACCCTGGTTGGAAGAATTTGTAGTGAGTCAACAATATCATCCAGCCGCTTGAGATTTTTTGAGGTAGTGATTAATTCACTCAACTTTTGCTTCATCAGCAAACAATACTTTCGAGTTTTCGTTCATCAATGCCAGTTCTGCCGCAATCTGTTTAAGAAGTCCGACCTGCTTGGTAAGTAATGACGATTGATTTGTTAAAATATCTGACATTTGAGACAGTCTGTTGCTGATTGCTCTCATCGCAGTCAGCACTGGAAACGTCGGAGGTGTGTCTTCATCGCCTGAGAGTTTAAATTCATGCTTATTCAGGATTGCGTGCTTTGACCTTCTTTGGGCACCAGTCTTAAACATGGTTTGTTTTGTAGATTATTGTGTTGTAAGCCTGAATCAAGTAAATTGACAATATGATCCTGTTCCAGCAATTGGTCATATGGTATTGCATCATTAAAAGAATCATCTGATGTTTCTGCTGGTTCGTATTCAAGGTCGTTTCAACGCCCCGTCTCCTGCTGTATATTTCTCTTAACGCCCATATATAGAATCTGTTTCTGAATTGAGTTCCGTAGCAGCAATAATAACTGTGTCTGTGTTTTCCAGGTGATCTTGGTGACCTATTCCTTCTTCATTTACTAGAAGTAGAAATGCACGAGGAGATCTCACAGACATAGCTAAAATCAGAGTATTGCCAGATGCAACATTAGTTTCTTGTGTAACTTGAGGAAATGCGGTTAGTACTGGAAATAGGCCAACTGGACCAGGGACTGTCTCTTCCGGCAGCTTTGACCTATCGCCAAATTATCATTATCACTATGAGTTAACCCAGATAAGCTCTCTTTTCTCCTGAAGCCGTCTTTGGTCATTTCCTGCTTTGTTTGTCTTGATCAGGGATCCTTGTGTTTGGTTCCTCTGTTGATTTCATGGTGAGCCTCTTTAACAGATCACCTTTTGATTTCCATGCTCTTTTAAAAGCCATGGGACTTGGATTATCTCTACGCTGAATTGCAGGTTTTGTTGAGCAAGTTTTCATCCTCTAGTTGCCTCTAATCTAGTTGCCACTAATCACCAAGGAGGTCTAAGTACTAGTGTGTATGTTATAAAACTATGTGGGATAGGGTGGCTTTGCCTTTGGTGTCAATGGCAAAGTTGAACTTGCAGTGAAAGCGCTGTCCTGGCAGGCAAGGGGCCATTTTTCACCTTGTCACACACAAGGTGACACAATCGATGCCGCAGCCCTGAGTGGACACTTGGCCTTACATGCCCTGGTTACCATATAATAGGGATTTATAAGTATTTCAGTCCTTGCCAATTGGGGTTATACAATTCGACATGCAGTTTGTATAGGGTCAGTATACTCAATCAATCAGGGATTTGTGAAGCGCGCTACTCATCCGTGAGGGTCTCAAGGCGCTGGGGCGTGCAGCTCCGATTCAGCTGAAGAGCCCGTTCTTGAGGCTCTTCCTGAAGGTGTGCACTGGGGTCTGGTTAGCAGGCCTCATTGCACTATTGGAGGTGAAAAACCAGCAGCATCAGTCCAAATATGTGAGGGTGAACATGGAAAAATAGGCATTTCCTTACAACACGTACTGCAAGTAATAGGCACGGTGACATAGATAATGAATGTAAGTGACAGGCAGTGAACAGACCTCCTGGGTGCAAAAGATGAGGACACAAGCGAGGTGTAGGTGTAAGAGATGGGGACACGAGAGAGGTGTAGGTTTAAGAGATGAAGACACAAGAGGTTTGTGGGTGTAAGAGGTGAGGACACAAGAGGTGTGCATGTAAGAGATGGAGACACGAGAGAGGTGTGGTTGTAAGCGATGAGGACACGAGAGAGGTGTGGGTGTAAGCGATGAGGATACGAGAGAGGTGTGGGTGTAAGAGAGGAGGACACGAGAGAGACACTAAACAGAATTTATGGTTCCTCTGAGTGCCCCTTGTGCTCTGCTGTGACTCACCACTGACATACCTGGGGTCACTCTTCCTTCAAAAGCATATAGGACACACATATTATACACTGCATTTAACAAGAAGCTCTCTGCTGTGAAGTCATGGCTACAAAAAGCCCAATTCTCACACTTAATTAATTCAAATTCTCAGAAGAAAAATACAATAGGTGGCATCATAGCAAATTATATTGCATGGCACCTCACCCTTAGTATCATTAAATAAAAGCACAGCTCAGACCCTTAATCTGATATCATCCCTGAAATGACAAAAGAAGGCCTGTAATTTCCTGGTAGAGTAGTTAATTTTACTTGGTGACTCAGAATTTTGCATACAGCAGCTATCAGAGCAACTCTAATCAATTTATTGATCAGGACCACATAACTCATCCATTGCTAATAATGCTGAGATGACTCTGCGTTCTTGTCAATAAATGTCTTGATTAATCTCATTCCTTATGACATTTAAAGTCGCTCAGTTCATTAAAACACCCAGTTCATATATAATTGATAGCGCCTAGTTACTGCCACAGCTCTTCTTACAACAACCACCCTATTACAGCCGTACAGTCCACACACTGCCTCATTAATATCATTGACACCCTCTCTGTTCCGAATTCTTCCCAGACTCACTCTGCTGTCGGTGGCGCCTAGACCCAGTGTGTTCTTCATAGCCCTGCACTCGCTCCCCTATAGGTAGCACCTAAACCTGCTGCTGTAGATGGCATCTCCACCTGCTCTGTTCAGGGTCATACCTTATTGTGCCCTTAATATTCCTATAACTGCTCTGCTATAGATAGTGTCTAGATCCACTGTGCTGTGCATTTCACCTGCACTTGCTGTGCTATAGATTAGCGCCTAGAGCTGCTGCTCTGGATAGCATGTACACCTGCTCTGGGTCCTACCTTATTGTTCCCTTAATAATCCTGTTCTCTCTCTGCGATAGATAGCACCTAGATCCACTTTGCTCTGCATAGGACCCTCGCCCGCTCTGCGTGGGGTAGTAACTTATTGTGCTCTGGATATTCCCTTTGTCGCCCTGTGAGAGATAGCGCCCAGACCCACTGTGCTTAAGATAGCACCTACACCGGCCCTCCTCAGGTGACGCTTTGCTCTCCATAGCGCCTAGACCCACTGTGAAAAAAGCCCAGATTCACAAACCATTCAGACACTGTCCACAATCAAGGACTAGTTGAGATGCGTGACTTCAGAAAGATTCTGAATTAGCTGTCCCAGTAATGCTGGAATAGTTTGCTCTGCTCCATGTACTCTTTAAGGTAGCAGGCCTTATTGTAAAACTGTAATGAGAATTTAAACAACATTTTAGGCCACTCTGAGCTGCAGGAGCACACTTCTAATAAAAATCCAATTCCCATTTAAAGCCTACTTTTTCAAAACAATGCCATGCTTGTTTCTCACGAGGCCTGCTGTGTGGTGTGATGCTGCTGAAACGTTACAAAGACATTGACATGCCCCACTAGGACTCACAATCCCCACTATTAACCACAGGATGATGTTAAATGGGGCCGGGACACCCCACACATCCCTCATGAAGATGCACTCCTGAGAGAGACTTGTGGTTTCTTGCCATGATTTTTGGAACAGTCAGGTCTTTATTGCTTTTCTGAATTCTAGATCAGTATTGACGGTCTGGATTCTCTTTGGACGTCTGCTTCATGATTTGTGTTTGTACGGGGAAAGACCTCCCACCAATGTAAAGTTTTTGAAATGAGGGAATTACCAGGAGTGGAGCCGTTCTTGAAATGAGGGTTCTCCTTTGAGTGCACAGGTTGAGTTTAGATCTTAAGAACGTTAGTCTATCGCACAAAAGGATTCATTTGAATTGCTCCGAATCACATACATCTTCCTACTGGATGCCAGTGTAGAGCCCCAAGTGAAGGGTAATTCCTTCAACGAATATGCTCAAAACTTTCCTAGAAAAGTTCATCCAGTTTGGGTTCTGCATTGCAAGTTTTGTGAGGACCATCCAAGTGGGGGACACAAGTGGCCTTTCCTATTTCAATTCCCACTGGGACCTTTGCTCTATACAGACACAAACCTCTGAAGGATTTACACAACACATGGCATGAATTTAGAACTTTACTCAAGGAACTGTCTTTTCTTGGATTGGTTTAAATCGATTCAGTAGCTTTCGAGAAATGTGTTTTAAAAACATTTGTGTTGGGTCTGAAATGGTTAACAAATTGAATTATTTAAACTGTTAATACACTGAGATGTGCAAATCTGTGTTGGTGGACTTCCGTGGACGCACAGTTTAAAAGAATAACTTAATCCTGTTGGATGAGGGAGCCATTTTCATGCCATCCGTATCTGGTTCCAGATATCTTCTGTAAATCTGATTGACTGGCTGCAACATGAGAACAAGCATTTGCAATGCAATAGGTCTCATATTTACAAAAGTTTTGAGCTATTGGCATTGTTAATGACAATGCCTTTTATTTATGTGTTGTTTTTAAAACAGATAAATACAAGGCATTGTCATTTACAATGCCAATAGCTTAAACTCCCGCAAATGCGAGACCTATTGAATTGCAAATGCGTTTGTGCTATGAAAAAAAACTATAGAAGAGAGAGTCCTGCCTGCTGCAGCAGGCAGGACAAAGCTATTTGAGAAAATAGTGCTCAGAGGCTGTAATTAAAGCCTACCGAGTAACAACACACAAAACAGGGGGTGTTGCCATGGGAGGTCACAAAATGAGACAAAGTGGTGCTAAGGAGGGACTACTAAGCCTTTTGACCAATGAACAGCCACAGTTTACAGTGGGCAATGGCACAAGCCAATGAAAAATATGTACGGAGAGTGGGCGGAGCTTCAAGTCCCTACCTGAATACAGCATGCCTGGCAAAGCAGGCTGCCCAGGCTTGGCCTAAAAAGGAACTCAAATGTCTGATTTTGGATCATAAGAAGCATTAGAAACCCAGGAACCAACAGTCCAACACTGTGGGGCATATTGACAAGCCCCTATCATGATGTTGTGGTGGCGATAGGGGCTTCTCCTTATTTACAAGGCAGGGTTAAGCCACTTAACATGGCTTAATGCTGCCTTGTAAATAAGGCACCCTTTCATGCTATACTTAGCGTGAAAGGGGAAGGCAATGGGTGTTGCGGTGGGCGTTCCACCGCAACACCCATTGATTTTGATGCTGCCCCATATTTACAAGGGTGGCATAAATATAGGGCAGCGTCAAAATTAAGACCAGGGAAAACCTATGTTAATTTCTCCTCGTTTTTGCTGTTTCGATGTGTGCTGCATTGTGCAGCACACATAGAAACAGCAAGATGCCATTCATTGTTTCTGTGCAGGAAGGTGTCCCTTCTAGCACATAAATAATCATTTAAAAAATGATGTTTTGTAACTTCTGTGTGCGCTGTATCAAGCAGCACACATAGAAGTTACAAAACGCCATTTAAAGCTTGTTTATGTATGTGGAGGAAGGGGCACCTTCCTGCACATAAACAATCTTCCCCTGCAATGCAGACGCCCTTGCACTATAGTGCAAGGGTGTCTGCGTTAGCGCTAGGCGGTTAAATTAGCGCCAGCGCAGGGGGAAATGCAGGGCTGTACCGTATCCTTGTAAATACGGGGCAGCCCTGCGTTTCAGTAGTGGCGGAGTGCGGCGTTCAGCCAAGGAGGCTAACGCTGCGCTCCATCACTCCCTCGTAAATATGCCTGTATGTCTTTTCATCACGTTGGTGGTATGCCTGCCACAGTATCTGACCTTCATAAACAAAACAAGGCATCACCATACATGGACATGCTTTAGGAGGGATGTTGTACATCATATGGCAGCGTTTTCAAAAATGGATAAATGGAGTAAAAAAGGACTACACTGGCCATGTGATGGAAGGGCAAAGCAGTCTACATTGCACTTTGCACTTTTCTGTAAATGTTATTGCACTTTCAAGGAAAAGTATTTTAAAACCATTATTGATTAATAGAAGTTTTAGTGGCCCTAGACCTGCTTCTTTATATGTCAGCAATATGGGGAATGCTAATGTATGTCATTCTATAGTTTCCTTTGTCAATCAGTTGGTTTACGACAGAAAATGTTTGAGATATTTGGAAACTTTACATTACGAATCAAATTCTTCATCACTGTAATCATGTGTATACATTGCATATTTTAAACACTTTAACGTATTGTGAGCTTTTATGATCTCTATTAATCAACCTACATTGAGTTGATTGAAATGAAATGAGACAATAGCTCTATTACTCAAGTTTCGCAGCTCTCATGAAGACCTGAGTTGAAAAAGCTATCAATTAGTTGACATGCCTCTTAGTAACACTCTTACGCAGCCCAACCTCTCCTCAAGTCGCACTGCTTTCCTAAAACCAGCAAAGACATCTCTCAATCATACATCTTTGTAAGACCCTGGACAGTATAGTTCTGCTCAGGTTAATACACCACTCACAGAAGTACCCTAGACAGGAGAGCTACCTAGAACTTTAAGTGAGCTGGGTCTCACCTGTGCCTCAGAACCGGAAGTAATTAACAAGTATTGGAAATGCAATAGGTCTCGCACTTGCTTGAGTTAGAGCTTTTGGCGCTGTAAATGACAATGTCTTGTTATGGAGTGTATGTATGTGGTGTATAGTGGAGTTATGTGGGTTGGATTGGAATTGATAGTTGTGGAATTGTTTGGCATGGAATTGTGTAGTGTGGAGTTGATTTGTGTAGTGTTATTATGCGGCATGGTGTGCAGTGGAATTATGTGCATAGTAATTATGTGGTATCAAGTGTACTGGAGTTATGTGAAGTGGGATTGTGTGTTATCAAGTGGAATTATGTGGAATGGAATTTTGTGTTGTGGAGTGGTATGTAGTGGAGGTTAATTATGTGGTGTGCTGTCGAATTTTGTGGCATGATGGTGTGGATTGGATGTATGTGGTGTGGTGTGTAATTGTGTTGTTGAGTTGAATTATGTAGTTTGGTGTCGAAATATATGGTGTGGATTGGAAATGTGTGGAGTTGAATTGTGTGGTGTGGAACTGTGTGGATAATCAACATTAGCTTGTCAAAAGCAGCACACCACAGAAGCAACTAGGTTCAGCAATCACGCAAGATGACCTACGTTAAACAGCAAGTATTGAAGAACACGCAAACCAAAGCACACATAGAACGGATACACCTCCATTACCATAACCCCAGCACACTGATCCTCATTTTATTGGTGTGTGCATTCCAGAACCATGCACCAAACCTCAGTCAACGCAGCACAGAGTACTGCTGCAAAACACATTGCTGACAGCTGACAGTCATGCCACAGACACAGCTCAAAAATCAAAAGCACACAAGAACCAGTAACAGAACATAATCCAATACACTGCATTCGTAAGATGAAACTATTGATGTTCCCAGTGCTTGAATTAGAAATATAGACGTGCAGGTACTCACTCTTTGCTTCTGAGAAGTACCAGTACGCTCTCATTAAATGTATTGCAGCAGTACTAAGGAGTGACAGCACTCTTGCTTCCAAATTAAAGAAATGCAGGTACTCCGTACCGGACAGTACCTGCACATTTGAAACACTGCCTGTGTCTGACCCACAAAGTTCCTTTTTGCAGTTTCAAAAGTATGCGTGTGGAACAACACCCAAAGGATCAACCTGGAGCTGGTTTCTGCTGATAACGTGATGTAGGTCAAATTGCAACAAAATATTGGATAAGGCTTTCCAGTGGGATTGGCCCAAAAACATTTTGAAACTGTAAGCCTGGGTTTTGCTTTCTGTTTCGCCAAAGCAAACCATACTTTAGATAATGCGTCAGTAATGTTTTGGTTTCTTTTGGGCTCCTCCCTTGGGAGAGCAGCACAGCCACATTCAAATATTTCTTCCATTAGTGCTTCGTAACCTTTTAAGAGGACTGCGAATGTCATGCTGCAACAAATAGTGAAGCAATAGAAGAGAAAGGGAGATAGAAAAGAGACAGCTGTAGATGGAGAGGCACCGAGAGAAGGTGAGAGAGATACATTGAGAGAGCGACAAATAGAGAGGGAAAGGCAGGCACAGAAAAGGGGAAAGACAGGTACAAAGAGACATAAAAAAGAGGTGCAGAGAGAGAGGCATGTATAGAGCAAGAGAGAGCGAGAAAGTGATGGTCAGAGAGAGATAATGATGAGTGAGAGGAAGACAAAGAGGCAGTAGAGTAAGAGATACTGAGATGAAAGGGGAGAAAAGTTAGGCATGGAGCGAGAGAGAGCGGGCTGCATCGAGGTAGAGAGAGCTAGGCTCATTAGGTATATCTACAGACTCCAATACCAGTGGACACAGACCTGCCACCACACAAGATGCCACCATGTGTCACACGATATCGGCTCTGTTCATTCAGTGATGAGCTGAACTCACTCGGTGGAAGATAATGTGCGCTAGAAACCCCTATGCAGAATGGGTTTCCAGTTTATGTGTTGAGCTGTGTTGCGTACAACTGATGACCATGAGGGTTTTGCAACTTATCCAGGACGTTGGCAACAGTCTTAGAAGCATTTTTGGGTGGAGGTGCTTGGCACAAAGCCCTATCCACTTATGGCTAATGAGATTAATGGTGTCAGGGTCCGCTCACACGATGACCTCTGTCTTAAAGGTGGCAGGTCTGACATTATCAGATACTCAAAGCCAGGTGGCTACTATCCAAACCTAAGAGTGTAGAGTACACTATTAAACACCTAGAGTCCAATGACATTATCTGGAGCAAGCAAGAGAGATGGAAGGGAAAAGTAACATCACCTTTAAGAGAAAAAATAAAACAGGGCAGGAATTGGCGGCGAAATGAAGACGAGAAGTTGGAAGATTAAGGTAAGTAGAAGAGATAAAGTGGGGTTAGAGGCGCTGGATGGAAATTAAGAAAAGGAAGAAGGGGAAGAGGAATGAGAGATGGCAGGGGAGATAAAAAGTAAAGGTAGGAAGAGAAGGAGAAAGCTGGGAAAAGGGCGAGAGCAGATGAGGAGAAAGAGGGAAATGAATAGAATGGGACAAGTAATGAAATGAGGAAGGAAGGAATTAAGGGAAGGTGGAAGAAGATGAAGGGGGATTAGAGCAGAGAGGGAGAGAAAAGAGAGGAGAGAAGGCATTAGGAAGGTAGAGAATTAGGGAGCATGGGATGAGCCCTCCCTCCCCTTTTCCCTTCACACAGGCACCAACTGCTGTGGGGTTTGTATTGATTTTTTTATGGCTCCATTTGTTTATTTGTGACAATATCCATTTTGCAAAATACCAAACAGCAGAGAGACAGAAACAGAGAGACGGATACATGCAGCGGCATCGATACAGCCACCTGCACAGAGACTCAGAGAGAGACAGCCACACAGCAAGAGACAGCAACAAAGAAAACAAGCTGCTGTGGAGGAGTAGACCAGCCTGCCAAGAAGCGTTAAGTTTCTACCATTCCATCAGGATGACGGGCAAAGACCACTAAATAGCTATCATATTGGAGGGGCAGGCAAGTGTCAGCTTATGCAAAGTCTCTGTGATTTACACACAGTCTGCCACACAGTGATATGCTGACCCAAAAGGAAGTGCTCACACTGAATGGTGCCAACAGTGAAAGAAGAGCGTCTCTGTGAGAAGATTTATTAAGCAGCTAAGCATTCTAAATTACATGAAGATTACATTTTAATTTGAAAAGCACAGCTGCTGACACCCTCCTCTCGCATTCACTTGGAAGAGGTGTGTTGATTCCTTGTCTTGTTTTTGGGAAAAGGAAGAATGCTTACTGGCAAACTGAAACCGGATATTGGCAGAGGTTTACCGTACTTATAACGGGACGGAATGAACACATTTTTACAAGCAGGGAATAGCAGTCGAAAAGCAAAAGTAACAAGATATTTATGAGGGGTGAGAATGGGAGGAGGACAGCGCCAGCGGCTATGAGTTTACCAAGGGGCATTACGTCCTGCACAAAGAGCATTAATGAATAGGATCTTACGCAAATAAAAAAAGTGAGTGATGTGCATGAATCACATAGTGAAGGATAATAAAAGCTGATATTTTACGACAACTTCAAAGGGGGTCGCAAAAGTTAATAAACATGAAAAGATGCTTAACAAACTCACAATATATAGCCTCAGAAATAAAACTCTGACAGGTACAACAAAGAGCTACTTGTTTACTTTATTTGGTTGCCCATAAAGGATTCTTCATGTTTTTTGATAAGAGTTCTGTCGTAAACCGAGAAGCAATGATTCACCAATTCCAACCCAGGAGACAATAATTGTACTTCCAAGCCAGACGGCTGCTGTCATTGACGCGCAGCCCTCGCAATATTAATGTTAAAAGGCAGCAGTTGCTTTAAAGAACATGCTGTGGGGCGTTTGTGTGACAGGCACCGTTAAAGATGGAGGATGGACATGGATAGTAAAAAGTCTGCTTTGGCAAAAATGCATAAATCCTTACGATCTTGCCAACAACAGCTTACTAACAAGCATTGGCCGCGCAGCCGTGAAAGTGACGCGGCCGCGAAAGTGAAAGTGATCTCATGCTTAATGAGGAAGAGAGGGGGGGTGGGTTGTGTGTGTGCATGACGAGAGAGTTAATGAGCCATGACGAGCAGATGGTGGCTGTGCACGCGCGCGTAACCGCAAGCTTGAGGCCAGCAAAAGCGTGTGGTCGGACTTTTAAAAGCCCACTTACTAAATGTCTCGCCTGAGCAACGCATGCGCTGACTCAGGCGAGACCTAAAAACGGACATTGAAAGGGGCCCTGTGTTCAAGTCCTTAACTTTACAAACAAAACACTGGTCGATTTCTGAACATTGAATGTGAAAAAGTTAAGGTAGTCCATGTCAGAGATTTAATTCCGGTTTATGTTTTACTTAATCTTGCTTTCGTTACCATGGCTTGCTATTTCTAGATGATGTGTTTCTGTCTTTTTTTCCAAGTATCACATCACTCCGGTACACAGCATACTTTGAATTGAGTTACCCCCAAGTGTTACCAGGGCATGATTGAGAGCTCTTTAGTTGAGACTGAAGGTTGTGAGGAGTTTCAAACAGTGCCTGTCAGTGATTCAGAAAGATGTCCGGAATACATGGTCATTCAATTTGTGGCCTCTCTGTGGAGCGCACAGAGCAATGATCATGCATTCCAGTTGCAGTTGTGATTCTGTTCAAATGTGTGTGAAGAAGGGACGCAGTTGTTAAAATATTGACAAGGTGAAAGTAAAAGAAAATGCAGTGCTTACAGGAGAGTTGGTGTGATGGGGTGGTGAAATGAAGGTGATGGGAGGAAGTGCATTCAGGAGAGAGTAAGGGTGTTGAAGAGGGAAGGAGATGCAGAGAAATAAAGGGTGCACATGTTTTGCATAGAACAAACATAACAGGAGTGTTGACGACAGTGTGACGACCACTACCCCTTCTACAGGACTCAGTAATGTTTAATTCAGTCTCATCATTTCAAAATTATATTTTTTTCAATATTAATTATTTACAACATAATCACTGTTGTTACTTATTTTCTTAAACAGCTGACACTCATTGACAAAGCCAATAGTCCCGGCTGGTTTTAGACGTATATCAGTCGTTGTGTTATATATCTGGATGCAACAATAGAAAACTCAGAGAGTCACAAAATATAAGTTGGGCGACACACTATGAAAAATCACAGAAATCCTGGCCCAGATTTACTATGTCTTTGCATTGTATTTGTGTCCTGCAAGGCAACTCAAAGGTTTAATTAAGATTTGCAAAGCCATGCATGGGGTGATTTGAGCTGACCTGCTTGACTTTGTAAAGAAATGTAATGCAACGCAGCAGCTTGAGCTGCGTTGCGTTACATTTTGCAGTGGTAGACATTCCATGGCTAAAGTATGACTGTTCCTGTGCATCCACCTGGGGAACATGACACAATGCCAGATTTACTGAAATCAGTAAACCTGGTATTGCGCCAAAATGGTATGCACCGCAACCATCCATCCATCCATCCATCCATCAATCAATCAGTCATTTGTGGAGCACGGCAACTCACCCATGAGGGTCTTGGGGTGCTGGAACTGTAGTCGCTGTCTGGAGGTTGTTTATTCAAACAACCAAGTCTTTTGTTCTCTTCTGAATTATTGGAGTGATGATACAGTCCTGAGGTGCAATGGGAGGTTGTTCCAAGCCTTGGCTGCCAGGTGCCAGAAGCAGAGTCCTCCAGTATTGGCTCAACAGATCCGTGAGGTGTCTGTGATGTAGAGGGAGGTGGAACGGACGTGTCTGGATGGTTGGTGGAAGGTTAGGCGGTTGTTGATGTATGCTGGTCCTACATTGTGTAGGGCCTTGTAGGTGTGGGTCAGCATTTTGAATTGGCATCTCTTCAGGATCGGGAGCCAGTGTAGTTTCCTGAGGCGGGGTGAGATGTGGGTCCTTCTAGGGAGCTTGAGTATGAGTCTTGCAGCTGAGTTCTGTATTGTTTGGTGTCTCTTCAGGAGGCATACAGTGATTCCTATATAGAGCGTGTTTCTATAATCCGATCTGCTGGTGATGAGGGGCTGTTTGATAGTTATTCTGGTGTTTACAGGGAGCTACCTGAAGATCTTGCGGAGCATGCAAAGGGTGTTGAAGCAGGCGGAAGAGACTGCATTGTCTTGTTTCTTCATGGATAGCTTGTTATCCAAGACGATGCTGAAGTTGCGGGCATGGTCTGCTGGGTCGGGGGGGGTGCAGAGCTCTGCAGGTCACCATGAGCTGTCCCACGGTGAGGTGTTATTCCCAAAGATGAGGACTGCTGTTTTCTTCAAGTTGAGTTTGAGACAGTTGTCCTTCATCTAGTCCGCAACGTTCATCATGCATCTGTTAAAGTTAGCTTTTGTGGTCGGGGGTCTTTGGACAGAGAGAGGAAGAGCTGTGTGTTGTCAGCGTAGGAGATGATGTTGAGTTTGTGTGATCTGACGGTGTCGGACGGGGGGTTGGGGGGGTCATGTGGGTGTTGAGGAGGGTCAGGCTAAGGGAGGAAACCTGGGGGACCCAGCAGAGGATCTTCTTTGGCTCTGAGGTGAATGGCTGGAGACAGAAATTTTGGGTTCTGCCGGAGAGGGCATGCAATCCATTTGAGGGCGTTTCCTTGAACCCCAATGTGGTCAGTGGCAGCTGGTGATATTTGAAAGTGGTGGGGCGTAAATGTTCAGGATGGCAGTCCTGTGGCGAGAGAACGTAGTGAGCGAGCCTGACCATAAGGAGGGCCGGGGGGCTCTCCCCTGAGAAAAATTTGAAAAAATAGTGCGCAAATAGTGCATTTTCAAGCAAATTTGAGAAAGCAAGAAGGTTGATAAAGCAACTGTAAAAGTGCAGTTATGACATCAATAAAGAAATTTCATATGATAATGACGTAGGTAGCTGCTTATTCAGTATAACCATAGAACTTCATAACAGACTTTTAGATAATGCTGACGTGACATCAGACATGACCTCACTGATAATATCATATACCACATACCAACCCCACATGTGACATCAGACATGACCGTACTGATAATATCAGGTTCCACACACCAACCCCACATGTGCTAGTTTCTAGTTCTAGTTTCAGGATTTATAGAGCGCATGGCTGCCCGGGGGCTTCCCAGCGCTAGTATGGAGTGCTGTATTGCGGACGGAGCCGATCAGTGGCTGAAAGAAAACAGCCAGGTTTTGAGCTTTTTTTCTGAATGCGAGTTCATTTTGCAATGCTCTTAAGTCAGGTGGGAGCTCGTTCCACAGCTTTGGAATCAAGTGTGCGAAGGATCTTCCTCCCCATCTAGTTCTTTTGATCTGGTTGTGCGGAGATGGTGTAGATGGGAGGATCTTGGTAATCTAGAGGGCGCGTAGGTGGATATCAAGTTTCTGAGTTTTTCAGGGCCTTTGTTATTTATTGCCCTGTGAGTGATACATAGGGATTTGAACCAGACTCTCGCGGCGATTGGCAACCAATGGAGTTGTTTAAGGGATTCTCTAACAGAGACATGGCTAGGGTTCTTGAGCAGGACCCTTGCTGCCGCGTTCTGCACCACCTGAAGTCTCTTTAGCACATATTTTGGTGAGCCTAGGTAAAGGGAGTTGCCATAGTCCAGACGCGAGACTATAAGTGACTGCATGACAGTTTTTCTTAGCTGTTCTGGGATGAGGGCCAATATCTTCCTAATCATTCTTAAGAGCCCAAAGCATGTTCCAGACAGTTTGTTTGCCTGGTGGTTCATTTCCGGTGTACTATCCATCCAAATACCTAATTTTTTATAACTGGTTTAAGGTCTGGTTGATTACCCATACTAGAAGGCCAGCTATACCGTGGCCTAGGTATGGCCATGTTGCCTAGTATCATTAATTGTCTTCTCTCCGTTCAATTTTAGGCAACATTTCGACATCCAGCGAGACAATTTGTCCAAGCAGGGAGTCAATTGTTGGTTTTCCTGGCTGGGGCCATTGGACAGAGAGACAATCAACTGGGTGTCATCTGCGTAGGATACCACCGAAATGCCAAACTCCTGCACGGTAGTGGCAAGCTGTCTCACGTATATATTAAATAACGTAGGGCTAAGGGAAGAACCCTGTAGTACCGCACAGTTGATTGGCAGGTGCTCAGAAAAACAGACTTTTTCCATCACTTGGTAAGATCGGTCTTCCTAAAAAGAGATACGCCAGTCCAGCGCTATATAACGGATTCCTACTTCCCTGAGTCTATTTTTTAAGATGGAATGATTAACAGTATCAAAGGCCGCACTGAGATCTAGCAAAATAATGGCGGCAGACGCTCCATTGTCTAATAGAGCTTTGAGTTCCTCGGTAACTGTTAGGAGGGCTGTTTCCATGCTGTGAAGGGCCCGGAAGCCCATCTGCATTGGATGGAGAAGTTTATTCTCCTCCAGATAGTGGACTAATGTTTGATTGACATGTTTCTCCAAGAGTTTACCGAGGAGAGGGAGTAGAGATATAGGTCGCAAATTACTTAGTATATCTGGATCCAAATGTTTTTTTTTCAGAATAGGTCTGATTAGAGCATGCTTCCAAAGTTGTGGGACCATGCCGGACCCTAAGGACTTATTAAGTAGCACCATTAGTGGGGGAAGTATGACCTCTGTCACCTTGAGAAGGGCCTGAGGGGGTGCTGAGTCTAATGGCGACATGACCTCACTGATAATATCATGTACCACACACCAACCCCACATGTGACATCAGACATGTCCTCACTGAAAATATCATGTACCACACACCAACCCCACATGTGACATCAGACATGACCTCACTGATAATATCATATACCACACACCAACCCCACATGTACATCAGACATGACCTCACTGATAATATCATGTTCCGCACACCAACCCCACATGTACATCAGACATGACCTCACTGATAATATCATGTACCACACACCACCCCACATGTACATCAGACATGACCTCACTGATAATATCATGTACCACATCAAAATCATTCATGGAACAGCAAACAGCTGCCTATTTATAAATCTTTTTTTCTGACAGTGAAAATACTGCATTGTTTCTATATGTTTCCTCCACGATGGCATTTGTATGTTAGCTGTTTATTGCAGGCAGCCTTACCAATAATATATGTCCTATGATATATATTACTAGTGAGTGCAGCTGCAACAACACTTCTTCTCTATTTAGTTTTTGCAAGGACTTCTGGTTGGTGAAGGCAGCACTCAATCCATACATTGGAAATTAAAGCAGTAATGAACTCTATGGTGTCAGTGTTGATGTGATGTGCAATCTGTCCACTGTTGTCATAGATTATTTCAGATGTTTTGTGTAGTCGACCAAAACGTTTTTGGGGTTTGTATGCACAATATCTGGCAATGCAACGTGATAGTGATGTAATCCAAGAGTAACAACTGACAGTTCGGGATGGGAACTGGGTAGCCCAAGAAGAGGGCAATGCAGATGGACATAATGGGAGCACTGTTTATCTTGTAGATGATGTATATTATGTCACAGCACTGTGAAATGTTGTTCTGATTCCCAGTCTGTGTAGTCTGGTTTCGTGGTCATGCATGTCCAATGTTGTCTAGTAAGCTGACTTATTGTAACAGGCCAGCCCTATCCTCGTTCAATTACGCATTTCCGCCCTCCTATGTAAGCAAATGCTTGTGATACCTGAAAATGTGATCTGTTTTATTTTCTTTTTATGTATGTGCTTCATCTTTCTTAAAAACTCAATAAAAACCTTTAAAAAAAAAAAAAAAACATTTAAAAAAAAAAAAAAACATGGTGGCCGCTTTTAATCACTTTAACCCAGCATTATCTTGTGTCTGTTTCAACCCCCCAAGTAAAATAGATTCAGAAATAATTAGCTAATTAAGTCATGTGAATTCCAGGTAGCACATAACTCCGTGCTAATGGGCTGAAGCTGACAACAGCACATCTGTGTTACATGTCATCTGCACAAAAGCCACCTGAGGGGTTGATTTAAAAAGCCTGTTTTATTAACAACACCACTACCACCACCAATACCACCACCACCAATCCAATACCACCACCACCAATACCACCGCTAATACCAATACCACCACCAATACCATAACCAATACCACCAACATCACCACCACCAATACCACCATCAATACCACCATCAATACCACCACCACCACTACCACCACCACCAATACCACCACCACCAATCCAATACCACCACCAACAATACCAATACCACTGACAATACCACCACCGACAATACCACCACCAATGCCACCAACACTACCAATACCACCACCAATATCACCACCACCAATACCACCAATACCACCACTACCACCAATGCCACCACCACCAATACCACCACCAGTACCAATACCACCAATATCAACACCACCAATACCACCAGGAGATCACCAATCCTGCAGCCGTCGAGCACAACATCACTCCCTCCCAGGAACTGTGCGGCAAACTAGCGGACTTCTTCCATGACAAGATCTCGCCATCTACAATAACTTCGGAGGGCAGTGAGTTGCTGGTTGATCGCTTTCTCAAGGACTTTTGCTGGGTAGGGGAGTAAAGAGATGGGCTGGTAGTTCTTCATATCAGTCAGGTCGGCTGATGTTTTCTTCAGGAGGGACCTAACTTCAGCGTGTTTCCATTCCACAGGGGAGGAGGCTGCAGTGATGGATGTGTTCAGGACATTCCTGAGTTTGAAGCCGATTGTCTTGCTTCTGAGGTTGAAGACGTAATGGGGGCATGGATCGTTGAGTACCCTTAGAGTGCACTGAGTTCATGATGGCGATGATGGTGATAGTGTCTAGGTGAGGGGTTCCCAATGGGTGTTCGGCATTTGTGTTTGTGGGTGTGAGCCGGTTGATGCTGTCTGCAGCAAAGGGTTGCCCTCCGAAGTTATTGTAGATGGCGAGATCTTGTCATGGAAGAAGTCCGCTAGTTTGCCGCACAGTTCCTGGGAGGGAGTGATGTTGTGCTCGACGGCTGCAGGATTGGTGATCTCCTTCACAATGGTGAAGAGTTATTTGCTGTGGCTTTTACTGGCTACGATGCGGTCTGTTAGGGCATTCTTCTTCGTTTCTTTCAAGAGGCAGTGGTACTGGTTGAGAGCGGACCTGTAGGTGGTGCGGTCTTCTGTTTTTTTTTGTAGGTGCGCCACTTCCTTTCAAGTTGCAGACAGTTGTATTTGGTGGAGTGCAGCTCCTCAGTGAACCAGCTCGCTCTTTTTTTGCTCTATGGCCTTGGTTGTCTTGGCAGGGGCGAAGACGTCGGTGCATTTTGTGATTCACTGGGCGAAGTTATTTGCTGCTTGTTCGGGGTCGGACTCGTAAGTAGAGTATGGGAGGCGGGAGTGGAGCATTTCATTCCATTGATCTTCTGATACCCTTTTCCAGTCTCTGCGCGTGAATGTGATGGGGCTGGGCTGGGGAAGTTGGATCATGTGAAGTGTATTCTGTGGTGGTTGGATCAGGTGAGTGGCTCTGTTGCTGGAGTAGAAGATGGGGTTGAGCATGTGTCCTGCGATGTGTCACGGTCTGTTACAAGCTGCTGGAATCCAGTGTTGCTCACGCTTTCTAAGAGATCTGTGGAGTTGGCGTTGCTGGGGTCGTCGGGGTGGAGGTTAAGGTTCCCTAGGAAGATGTAATGCTCTGAGTCAATTGCGAGTGGAGCGATGATGTCCATGGTGTAACAAGTAAGAATATGTCTATTACTTCCTCTTTCAATGTATGATGCATCATGCAGGTGCTTTATACCATGGTGGAAGGGTGCCTGTATTGGAGCTAGGCAGCTTTAAGTATGCCAATGCATGTATGTAATTGAAGAGTGCCATATCTTTGTAGGTACGGTGCTTGCTTCTCTGCATTGCGGGAACTTTTCATAAACATGCTCCTTCGTTTAAGTGCTAAAGCCACACCATTAATTACATAGGCCATGCCTTTTAAAGACTTCCCCCTACACACTTTTTTCATCCCACTTAAAGCTGTAGAGCTCCCCTCAGAAAACATCGCTCTAGCCGTGGCATTGGAGGTATTGGTGGTATTGGTGGCATTGGAGGTATTGGTGGTATTGGTGACGGTATTGGTGGTGGTATTGGTAAAGGTGGTGGTATTGGTATTGGTGGTGGCATTGTTATTGGAGGTGGTACTGGTATTGGTGGGGGTATTGGTGGTGAGGGTATTGGCGGTGGTGGTATTGGTATTGGTGGTGGTGGTATTGGTGGTGGTATTGGTGGTGGTGGTATTGGCTGTGGTATTTTGGTGGTGATGGTAATGGTGGTGGTGGTATTGGTGGTGGTATTGGTGGATGTGGTGGTGGTATTGGTGGTGGTATTGGTGGATGTGGTGGTATTGGTGGTGGTAGTGGTGGTATTGGTGATGCTGGTGGTATTGGTGGTGGTATTAGTGGTGGTGGTATTGGTGGTGGTGGTATTGGTGGATGTGGTGGTATTGGTGGATGTGGTGGTATTGGTGGTGGTGGTATTGGTGGTGGTGATATTTGTGGTGGTATTGGCATTGTTGGTATTGGTGGTGGTATTGGTATTGGTGGTGGTGGTATTGGTGGTGGTAGTTGTGGTATTGGTGGTGGTGGTATTGGTGGTGGTATTGGTGGTGTTGATATTGGTGGTATTGGTACTGGTGGTGGTATTGGTGGTGGTGGCATTGGTGGTAGTGGTGGTATTGGTGGTATTGGTGGTGTTGATATTGGTGGTGGTATTGGTAGTGTTGGTATTGGTGGTGGCATTGGTGGTGGTATTGTCGGTGGTGGTATTGTCAGTGGTATTGGTATTGTTGGTGGTGGTATTGGATTGGTGGTGGTGGTATTGGTGGTGGTGGTAGTGGTGGTGGTGGTATTGATGGTGGTATTGGTGGTGGTGATGTTGGTGGTATTGGTTATGGTATTGGTGGTGGTATTGGTATTAGCGGTGGTATTGGTGGTGGTGGTATTGGATTGGTGGTGGTGGTATTGGTGGTGGTAGTGGTGTTGTTGTTAATAAAACAGGCTTTTTAAATCAACCCCTCAGGTGGCTTTTGTGCAGATGACATGTAACACAGATGTGCTGTTGTCAGCTTCAGCCCATTAGCACGGAGTTATGTGCTACCTGGAATTCACATGACTTAATTAGCTAATTATTTCTGAATCTATTTTACTTGGGGGTTGAAACAGACACAAGATAATGCTGGAGTTAAAGTGATTAAAAGCGGCCACCATGTTTTTTTTTTTTAAATGTTTTTTTTTTTTTTAAAGGTTTTTATTGAGTTTTAAGAAAGATGAAGCACATACATAAAAAGAAAATAAAACAGATCACATTTTCAGGTATCACAAGCATTTGCTTACATAGGAGGGCGGAAATGCGTAATTGAACGAGGATAGGGCTGGCCTGTTACAATAAGTCAGCTTACTAGACAACATTGGACATGCATGACCACGAAACCAGACTACACAGACTGGGAATCAGAACAACATTTCACAGTGCTGTGACATAATATACATCATCTACAAGATAAACAGTGCTCCCATTATGTCCATCTGCATTGCCCTCTTCTTGGGCTACCCAGTTCCCATCCCGAACTGTCAGTTGTTACTCTTGGATTACATCACTATCACGTTGCATTGCCAGATATTGTGCATACAAACCCCAAAAACGTTTTGGTCGACTACAGGGGGGCATCAGTTCATTATAGATCTCCGATTGAGTATTACAATACAACATATCTTTTTCCCATTCTGCAATCTTCAGGACGGGGCCCCGCATCCAGTGCATCGCCAGCCTACGTTTCGCTAAAAGCAGACCCATAGTAACTAATTTACGAACACTCTTTCGTAGAGATTTTGTATAACCCAATAGCGCCATTAGAGGGTCAGGAAAAAGAGACAGCCCCACTATTTCCGTTAACACTTGAAAGATGCCACTCCAGAAAGCCTCTGCAAGGGGACATTGCCAAGCAAGGTGAAAAAACCCAGCCCCCGACATATCACATCTCTCACATCTATCAGTGTCCCGCAATCCATACCTGTGCAGTCGTTGCGGTGTGTAATGTACCCTATGTAAGAATTTAAAATGGGCCAATCGATGTCGGCCATTTAGTGAAACTTTGCGAGTGGACTCACAGCAGTAGGACCAGATGGCATCTGTGATTGGGACCTCAAGATCCGACTGCCACGCCAGTCTGGTCTTCTCGTATGAAGTAGTTTTTGTAAGTTGTGCCGAAGCATACAGGCGAGAGACCAGCTTAACTGGTGATGTGGAGCGCAATAGCAACGACAGTGCCGGGATCTCTAACGGTTCCAAGAGCCCGTCCCCCAGGACCGAGCACAGCGCATGCTGAGCTCTAAAAAAATAAAATTGCGTCAATGCCGAGGGCCCTGTAACTCCAGTGACCATCCCCTCCCACGAGCGCACCTCCCCATCAGCGAACAGGTCACCCATCTTATGAACATTGAGACTGTTCAACGAGCGGATAGCACCCCGCTCGGAGCTGAGAGTGAACCACTGACACCACTCCACCCTGAGATGCGGCGAGTATAGCTGAGCTCCATCATGCATACGAAGCAGTACGTGCCAGGCATGGACTACAGAGCTGATCGAATCTAGGACTCCGCAGCGCCGGAGGGGAGGCTTAGTTAACATCCGCGGCAAGGGGTCCGGGGCGGCAGCCACCCCCTCAATTTGGAGGTGTGGTAAGTCCATCGGGCCGTGTACCCAGCTATATGCATGCGCGGCTTGTGCCACCCTATAATAGACTTCCAAATCCGGTGCATTCAAGCCCCCCGCTGCGTAGGGCAGAGTGAGTATGTCAAACGCTATTCGCGGAGACTTGCCCGCCCAGGCCAGCTTATTCATCAGTATACGTAGCTCTTTAAACAGATGTCTGGGCACGACCATGGGTATATTGGTGAAGAGGAAGAGAAAGCGGGGGAGCACAACCATCTTCATCAGTGAGACCCTCCCCACCAGGGAAAGCGGGAGTCTAATCCATCTGTCTATGTCATCGCTTAATCTGGCAACAGCTCTGCCATAGTTCGCCTTGATGACCTGATCCGCATCTGAGTAAACAAGAATACCCAAATAACGGACCGGTTCAGACGTCCACTGTAGAGGGAAGTCAAGAGGAATCGGCACGGTGGATGGAGTCAGCGGGAAAACTATGGATTTGTCCCAATTAATCAGAAGGCCCGAAAGTCCGCCAAAGCGCAGTATCTCGCGTATTATTGGGGCGAGGTGAACACCTGGGTCACGGATATACAGGAGCATATGTTATACTTGGGGAATCGGAGGCCTCTGTGACCGTGATATTCTCGCAGTGCCCTTAGAAGGGGTTCGGCAGCCACTGCATACAACAAGGGGGACAAGGGGCAGCCTTGTCGAGTGCCCCGCGATATATAAACTGGGGAGGAGACCGTGTCTCCCGTGTGGATGCGCGCCAATGGTGAGTTATATAGCACCGTTACTAGTTGTAAATATACCTCTCCCACTCCCATGCGGCGTAACACGGCGAGCATAAACTTCCATTCAATGGAATCAAAGGCCTTTTCCGCATCTAAAAAGACCGCGGCCGCCTTCACCTCTGGCCGAATATGTTGAAGGGCACCAAACACCGTTCTAAGATTAGAGGACAGTGTACGCCCCGGGATGAACCCGGCCTGCTCCGGGCCGATCAAAGAGGGCAAGAGCGGAGAGAGACGGTTAGCCAATATTTTCGCAAATAACTTAGTGTCCACATTAAGCAACGATAGGGGACGATAAGAGGAGCATTTCTGGGGATATTTATCAGGCTTCAACAATGTGATAATCAAAGCCTCGCGCATAGAGGGCGGCATGATCCCAGCAGCGCCCATTTCCTGGAACAAGGAGCTCAGGTGTGGAATCAATATATCACTAAAAGTTTTATAAAAGGACACCGTCAGTCCATCCATCCCCGGAGCACTTCCCTCCCGCATAGAACTCAGTGCCAATCGTATCTCCCGGGCCTCTAGGGGGCGCATCAGAAACTCCTGGTGCCAGTTCGTCAACCACGGGAGCTGGATATATTCAAGATAATTCAATATATCATCGTCGCTAGGGTCAAATTTGGAGCTATATAGCTCTTGATAGTATCTACGGAACCGATCATTGATTTCTGCCTGCTCCGTCAGAAGAGTGTCCTCCTCGTCAGTCAACTCTGCGATAACACCAGACTTCGTTCTGCAATGGGCCAAAGCTGCCAGCACCGAACCCGGTCTGTCCGACTCCCCCTATATCCTAGCCGTGGCGTATTTACCCATATATTTGACCTCGTTGTCGGCCTCCCCATGATACTCTTCAAGTGTGGACTTCAACAACTCTCTAGACTGCGGGTTATCATTGGCTGCCACTTCCGCCTCTAAGCGAGCTATTCGGGATTCCAACAAAGTCAGCCTGTCCCTGATGGAACGTAACACTCCGGCTTGTTTACTAATAGCTACCCCCCTTATAAAAACCTTAAAGGTCTCCCAGACCGTGGGGAAGGAATCCACAGAGCCCACATCGTGGGCGAAAAATTCTGAGATTGCATCCATGAGATCAGATTTAAATACCGCGTCCAGTAGAGCATACGGGGAAAAACGCCACAGGAAAGGGGGAGGACCCCGCGAGGGAATGGTGAGCACCAGTAATATGGGCGAGTGGTCTGAAAAAGTTCGAGCTAAGACCGCACATTCCTGAATACTAGATAGCAATGTCTGCGAAATGAGCCAGTAATCAATGCGAGTGTGAATATCATGAGGAGCCGAGTAATGTGTGAACCCACCCTTTCCGCCAGATCTAGCCCTCCAAACATCCACCATGTGAAACTGCAAGGCTATATCCGCAATAATCCTGGCTGAAGCGGATGGAGGCCTAGCAGGTCCGGATCACGCCAGGCAGGGGGTCCGCGTAGCCACCAAAGTCGTCACAGGTCCACCAGCAGCGACCAGCTCTCTGCGCGTAGGGCCCGTCACACCACACCACCGGCCAAGAGGGGCCACCACTGCAAATATGGAGGACCAAGCAGGCAACAGGAGAGGGCCCCCGCCGAAGTGGCAGACGACTGCCCACGTAGCAGACAGTGCGGGTGAGTGCAGGACTCGCAGGAGCAGAGCACTCCGGGGTATGCCTCACCAGGGCTGAGCGTCAGCACTCCAGAACGACTGGCGGCTCCTCACCTCACAGTCCCGCCTGTGTCTCCAACTGCCCAGACAGCTCACGTCTCTCAGGCACGAGGGGGGTCGCCAGCCACCTCCGCAGGCAGTATCTCAGGCGCACTCCCCCGCAGCAGGCTTCAGGGTGTTAAAGAGCAGGGGGCTCCGCTCCCGGTAGTCGAAGTCCGCCCCCAGCGCTGAGGCCAGATCGCCGGAGACGCCAATCACCCAGGCCACATTACCAGGCCGCGCTCCGGCAAAGTGCGCCACACAGCAGAACTCAGCAGCCGTCGGGTCAATCCCCGAGGCCGACACATCACTCAGAGGTCAGATCACGGGCAGCACTCGCCGCACACTCGAGCCGGGAAACTCGATCAGTAAAGTTGCTAATTATGCCGGATTGTAACGGCGGTCGGTGAAGCACTATCACGGAGCGGCCATCTTAGTCTGGGCAAGCTCCGCCCCCCAGCGGGCGCAATGTTACGGAGGCAGCCATGCTGCTTAAAAAAACACAAGCGGTTTCAGCTGAAACAGCGCATGTCCTGCCTGCAGTAAGAGAAACTCAATAAAGTAAATAGTGCTTACGGACTAAATAACAGTTCCAGTGTAACAACTGAAGTAAAGGGGCCAGTCGCCATGGGAGGTTACAAATGAAGACAAGGCCGTACTAAGGAGGGGCTAACCAGCCTATTAACGAATCTGAAGGCAGCATTTACGAAATGACACAAGCCAATGAAAAAAATGGGCGGAGAGTGGGCGCGGCTTCTCTCCCATACTCTACTACAGCAGTCTCGCAGAGCAAGCAGCGCATGTGCGCTGCCGCTAGTCTCGACTTAAATTTTTTTGTGGCTGCCATTATATGAATCACGAAGAAATGGCATACTAACAGAGGGGGTAAGTAAACCCGGAACTCCCACCCCCGCCAAGGCATTGTTGGGGGCCCCAAAGGGTTCCCCTCCAAAGAACAAACTTTTTATAAGTTATATTTTGTTGTAGAATTTGCAGACCCCACTGTAGGAATACACAAATTGGAAAAAAGGTACCCTCTGAAAAAGTATTCTAAGTCTGGGAAAGGGGGTAAAGTTGAGACAAAAAGATGTGAAAATTCCCACTTCACCTGTATTCCTTCAATAATGGCTCACAGTGTCCAGTGTCTCGACCATCAGCTACTTCGAATACAACAAAATGAAATAAGATTTGTGTTTTTATTTAATTTATTGATCATTTTTGTCTTCTAATTTTTCAACATAATTGTTGGTTATATTTAACCATACAAATGTAGGCATTTAGTAAACAAGTCTCACATTTTTAGCACAAATACATATATACAAAGCAGAAACACAATATATTGCACACTAATATATACATACTTTACATCATAGTGTTTATTATGTAATCCTCCTTATCTCAAATCACTCTCCACTTCAAACACCACACAAACCTATTCATACTACAACCTCTCATTCGTACCCCAGCCTGATTTCACATGCACCTTAGAATATGTATACATTATGGGGCATATTCTCAAAGATCTATCGCCGAGTTATCGGCACTATATCGCAGCCAAAGTCGCAATAAATTTATCGCCCCATTCACAAGCTGGTGCTAACAGCCCATATCACCACTTTACCTGCGATAGCATTCGCAGAAAACATCGCCACAGATGACCCCGGCAACTAACGCTAATGATATGCAGAGTAGGCATTCCCGTGCAAAAAGCCGCGACAACACCACTCCACAACATTCTCAACGACCAGCCAGATCGGTGATAAGATCACAAAACATGCGATAAGGCACGTTAGCAGCAGGATTTTAACACCTGCTCTGACCTGGTGTAAAGTCGGACGACAACCGGCACCAGACAAGGGAGCACAGCCCATAGCCACACATGAAGAACAACAGATGCCCCAGAGCAACTGAACATGCAGCCCAGAGCCCCAATAGGGCAACAACACCCACCGCCACCACCCTTAGGACCCCCCCCCTTTGGACAAAGATATTGCACATCAACTCCACGAAATCATGAACCAAACAAATCGCCTGAAGTCGCACAATCACAACACCTAACATACATGTGTGGTCAGAAAAAGGGAAATCATACATTCATATCATATTATCCAAATAAAACGTTTATTACAGATTAAACCAAAAACAAGAATTCTGAAGAGGCATGGCAGGTCTTCTCAGGACATTCTGTAAGTCACAGCCTGCAAGACAGAAATCCAGATAAGAAGGTGTGTCATGCACTCATCAAAGTATAGAGAGAGAGAGTGAAAGAGAGGGGGGGAGAGAGGGGGAGAGAGGGGAGAGAAAGAGTGGGAGAGAGGGGAGAGAGAAAGAGTGGGAGAGAGAGGGAGAGAAAGACCGAGAGAGAGAGAGAGAGAGAAAGAGAGGGAGAGAGAGGGAGAGAGAAAGAGAGAGATAGAGAGGGATAGAGAAAGAGAGGGAGAGAGAAAGAGGGATAGAGAAAGAGAGGGAGAGAGAGAGAAAGAGAGGGAGAGAGAGTGCTGACACTGCGGACCCAGGCCTCACTGCTCACCTGCTGCCACCGGTGTGTCTCCACCCACGTGCTGTTATACACTGCAGTCCCCCAGGTCCCTCATCTGAAACAGTTCACAGAGACATGAATGGCAGAGTCCATACAGTTACACACGCCATCATCGCTTGCCCGCCCCTGCGCACACAGGCTGCTGTACCCCAGCCCCTCCCGCCGCCCAGCGGTGATTGCCTGCCCCTGCGCAACCAGGCCTCACTGCTCACCTTCCGACACCGGCGTGTCTCCAAGAGGGCACACCACATGCCGGTTGGAGCTCCAAGCCCGGTGCCCGTGACCATGGCACCCTCCACATCATGCAGCCCGCCCCGCGGGTCACCAGGTCACACACTTGATTCTGGGTCTTGATTTCACAATGGCAGAGACAATATCAGTGCACATGGCATCATCGAAGGCTGCACACCCGCTCAGCTCTTGAGGTGCCACTAACTCTGTGAACCGCGAGGCAACGCCACGTGGCGGGAGGCCCGCACTGCCCGCTGGCTCAGGCCTACACTGCGGGCCAGCAGGGCGCACACTAATACTCACCAGTCCGGACCGCCGGGACGGCGCATCATCGCAGGCTGCACACCTGCTCAGCACTTTAGGTGCCCCTATCTCACTGCACCGCAAGACACCATCCCGTGGCGGTGTACCTGTGCCTGCCGCAGTGTATCCGGTGCCACCAAGTCTGTGCACCGCTAGCCATGGACCCTTTATGATTCAGTCCCGTGGTGCGTACGCCATCAGGTCACCCCCGGCACTGGGCAATGTGAGGTGGCAGGGCCCTAGGCCCTCATGCATAAATGAGAACCACACGGAGACACCCAGTTGGAGAGTGGGAATGGCGTCCAGCACTTGTGCCAGGCCCTTTTTATTGGCAGGGTCACATGTCCTGTGATGCCTGTGCTGAATGGGTGTGGTGTGGGTGTAAACCAGCCATGAGGGAGTGGCTGTGGCATGCTGACAACTAGACCTGTGAGCAGCAGATCCCTACAGGGAAGACCTGAGACATGTAGCGTTGTCGTCCCCCCCCTGTGAGCGTAAGCGGAATGGGCTGTCCTGGCGTATGCCAGTCCAGCGTAAGGGTGTGAGAAATTTCCCCCGGGGCTCTGGGCATGGTTCCGTCCTGGGCTGGACAAGGAAGTGACTAATGGATGTGTCTCTGTTGTAGTGTCGGCGCCACCCGGACCGCAATCTGCAATGTGTCACCCTGTGACCCAAGTCCCACAACATGAGCAACATGGCCAAAGGGGGAATCACTGACCCTACATTCATCCATACTTCCACACTTGAAAGATCATAGACATGACACATCTGTGTTAACATGAATGTTTATTGCACATTCAGTGGAGTGTTGCAGCTGGAGCAGTACAGGGCCATGCAAACCCCACATTACATTGTTGGCCCGTGGAGGGCCAGCCAGAGTCCTTCAGGGAATGACAAGTACATCAGAAGAGGAGGAGTTCAGTCCGCAGTCTGATAGCTGTGTGATTGGTGACCAAACAGAATATGGCAGTCCATGCCAAGGTCCAAGGTGAGTGTCGCAGAGTGCATCGGGGGACAGTGGAAGGTGATGATGCAGAGGGCAGAAACAAGCCACATGGCGGAGATGAATGCTACCGCTTCCTTCTGACCACGAAGGCAGATTCATCCGCATCTTCGTCCTCTGCTGTTGCATGTGGCTCACATGTGGGTGGTGGTGGTCTGTCTCCAGCACTGTGTGGCAGTGACACCTCAGGGGCTGGAGGTGGAATGTCTGCTGCTCTGTGTGGCACCGACACATCAGGGGCCAGAGATGTGGATGGGGTGGTAGCAGCATGCATCAGCACCAGGCCTTGTGGCAGCAATGCCATGAGGAAGGTCTTTATGGCATTGAGGGACCCAGCAACCTCTCGCTGGTGTGCAGCTGTGGCAGCCGCTCTTTCTGCCCGCGTCCGCTCCATGTTCTCCATGATCCTCTGAATGTGTCCCAACTCCCGGACGAGATCGCTGGAGGCACTCTGATTAGACAGTCGTTCTTGTTACAGAGTCTGGACTCTAGCGATGTCAGCCATGGATTGTTGGAGAGCATGGAGCGGACTGTGGGTGTCCGTTAGGGACTGTGAGTGGTCCCTGATGGGACTTAGACACCCACGTATGGCGTCTAGTTTGGCTGCCATGCGGTCAAACCCCACCTGCACCTGTTCAGCCAGCTTCTCCTGGCACCCCAACACACGGCGTTGGAAGGCCATGTGTTCGTCATGGGGGTCCTGGGAGGCAGCCGTTGTGGTGGGTGCTGCCTGCTGTGTGTTCTGTGCAGGGGGTGGGTTCTCCTCGTAGCAGCTGGGCTTCCCTGCTCCTGGAAGTGGGCTGCGGAGGCTCTCCTCGAGCTGTTGGAAGGCGTCGGAGTCGAAGGTGTGGTGGTGCTCTTCGTCATCAGAGAAGAGAGGTTCGGACTGCTCTGCAGGAGGTGTTGGATTTCCCCCTGCAATGTGAAGGGGAGATGCAGTTTAAAATTGTGTTCACATGTATGTTGACGCATGGTACATGTCTACATTCAGACTGCATGACAGTGTACATTGTAACTGTTTGGGGGAGCTGCCTATTTGATGCGGGACAGTGGACATTCCGACTACAGCACGGATGTGTGTTTGTACTTGTACATTGTCAACTCACATTTCCCTGCAATGCCAAATGTGATTGGCCAGTTTCTACGCACATGCGGCACCAGTTGTGTCCTCTGTTCTGTTGTGGACGTGTTGCGGTTTGTACCACATCGTTGTCAATGTTGATGTGCTCTGCATGTAATGTGTGTGTGCCGCATTTTGGGGGAGTCGCCCCTGCAGCTCTGATTTGGCTGCCCCTTAGCCCTTACATGAGGTGTGCCTCTGGCTTCTGTGCTTATGCAGTGCTGGGATGTTGCATAATTGGGTGCATTGGTCTCTTGGTGGGATTTGGGGGTCTGGGGCATGGTTTGTCCTCAGATGTGCTATGCTTAATTGTGCATGTGTGCCATTGTGCCCATCTCCCCCCGTCCCCCCAGTCGCTGGTCGTTACTCACCCTGTTTCTGTTGTGTCTGTCATGTTGAGCAGTGTCCGGGCCCCCAACTCCTGCCACCGTCTCCCCACTGATGACTGTGGACACCATTTCCTCCATCTCGTCCAGCTCCTCCTGTGGCGCTGGACTCCCACCTCCAGTCTGCATTGCTGCCTTCCGGTTGTTTGCGAGTTTCTGCTTGGTTTTGCTCTTCACATCATTCCAGCTCCTCTTGACCTGTTCCATTGTCCTCTTCAGCACTCCGACTGCATTCACCTTGTCCACGATGGTCTGCCATATTCCATTTTTAGTTGCCAGTGACACAGTGGAGATGACGAACAGTAGTTGATGGTGTTCTATCACCTCCGTTATCAGGATCCTGTTTTCCTGCAGACTGAACCGCTTCTTCCTACTCTTCTTGTCCTTGCCCTTCCCTGACCCCGAGGTCCCAGGCTGGTCCTCCGGGGGGCTTGTGGGGTTCTGGTTGTCCTCTGCACTTGCTCCGGCTACCTCCATTGTGCTTCGCTGTTGTTTGGCTTTTGTTTGTGTTTTCTTTTCTACTTTTATGGTGCATTTTCACGCATGACGTGTGCGAATTGCAGGCCTGTGGCTGGTTTTCGCTGATTTTTGTATCGCGATTGGCGTCAGCGCTACTATTTTCACGTTTGTGTTTCGCGTTTTTGCGGCGTCGTGTTGATTTTACTGCGTTCATTTGACGCGTTATCGTGAGACTATCGCATGGTACCGCCGTGTTGGGAGTACCACGTTAACACGGCGTTATTTTCCCACGATAGACTGCGATATGCAAAGTTGCGTTATGCTAAATTTGCGATGGTTATCACACGTTCTTGAGAATATACCCCTATGTGTATATTATTATTATTATTTTTTGCTGTACGACAACGCGAGGGAGGCGGAGGCGCTCGGGGCACACAGACCCAATTTTCTGCTACCGTACAGAAGGTTTCAATCTGTCAAAATATCCACACTGTGTGAAAGGATAGCGAATAAAATACACTTTGGAGACAGAATCAATTCGTTAAAATATCTACACTGATTGAAAGGATAACGAGGAGAATGCGTTTAATACACAACTTGGAGCCCTGAAGAAGTCCGTGAAAGGACGAAACGCGTTGGCTACGATTATCTTTAATCTACGATGTTTCTTTTAAAGATGAAGAAAAGAGAATAAAGAATATTTTGAATTATAATATCTGTTGTCGAATGCAGTGATTATATGATGTTCATTATTCTTGCCCCATATGTTTCTAGTACAAATTTGTGAACTATTCTCATGTCGGATTACCAGTAATATGGTTATATTGATTACTCTTTTGTGTGTGCTGGACCATTAGGTGGATATGGTAATTTGAAAACTTGTTTTCAATTTGGAGTGGAGAGGGTTGTGCTCGAAGTTCTTTGCACCACATGTAATTTACATTTACCTCAATTACTTTTGATGTTAGGTGTGGTACTGTTTACCTCAACCCTTCTATTTGTGTATGTATATATGTATATATATATATATATATTATCTACTGGCGGTCGCCAGTAGATAGTTATAGTTAGGACCTATTTTCCATAGGAAATCCGCGACACTCTATTTGAAATAACTCTTGCCGGTTGACGTATCTTCGCGAAATTTTCAAACTTTGTGGGGCGCTCTGGTCCGCTCCTACCCTGAAAGTCTCGGGGTGATTCGTTAAGCGGTGGCCGAGAAAAAAGGGGGGTCCCAAAACGCGTTTTCCCCATTCATTTTTCCATAGGAAACTTTAGACACGGCTACAGCCCGAACTGCTGAACGGAATTACACCAAATTTGGCAAAGAGGTAGTTCTTGGTTCAGAAAGAACCCTTTTTGTTAAATGGTGTAAATCCGTTCAGTAGTTGCTGAGAAAATCAAAAGTAAAAGTACATATATATCTATGGGCACGGAGGATCCGCGCACCCTCCCGATCACGAGCTGTCTGCTAATTGGCTGTCAACACTCCAAACCAGGAAGTGTTGGCAGCCATCTTGTTCCTCGGTAGAACCGAGGAACAAGAAAGCAGTAAAAAAAGTGCGCAAAACGCACAAAGGGGGCAGGGTAGAAACACCCTGACCCCTAGGTCTGCTCAGGGGGTCCCACAAGGACCCCCTGGGCAAAAAGCATTTTTTTTTTTAATCGGCAGGATGCGCTCAGGGTTCGCGGATCCTGCCGATAAAATCGAAGCGCGGTCTCCCGCGCTCGATGCTACTTGCCCCCGGGTGGGCCAAGTCCCGGGGGCATGCTGGGGGGGGTTTATTTTATGTATGGGGGCCTCTAAGGGCCCCCAAGTCCCGGGGACCACCACCCCCGGGGCTTTATCATAAATGGTGCGGGAGGGCTCTGAGCCCTCCCGCAGCCCCGGGACCGCCACCTCCCCGGGGCTTTTTTTTTTTAAACCTGTGTGGGGGCTCCAGCCCCCACACGCCCGGGACCACCACCTCCCCGGGGCACTAAGAAAATTGAAAATGGGGGCCGTTTTGGACCCCCAAGCCCTGGGGACCACCACCTACCCGGGGCTTTCAAAATGTAGGGAGGGGGGCCGCGCGGCCCCCCTCCTGGAGCCCTTGATGGCCCTGGGGACCGCCACCCCCCAAGGCCGGCTCCTGCAGTGTCCCCGGGGTGCCTACCCCCGGGACACTGCTGTTTGCTATGACAGGACGGGAGCCTCGTGGCTCCCGCCCTGTCATAGCAAACTTGGTTTGCATTTTGAAAGAGAGAGCAGGAAACCTGCTCTCTCTTTCAAAATGCAAACCAATGCTTTTCCACATGGGGAGCAGCATCTTAGCTGCTCCCCATGTGGAAAAGCAATGCCGGCTCCCATAGGACGCGGGAGCCGGCGGGACTGTGGGGGATTGGGGACCCCCACAGTCCCCAACCAGAGGCCAGGCCCCGGGGATGGGGTCCCCTGGGCCATAAGTGGCCCGGGAGGGGGCCACGCAGCCCCCTCCCCAAATAAAAAAATAAAATAAAATAAAAAAAATAAGGGCAAGGCCGGCCCCGGGGGATGGGGTCCCCGGGGCCTTAAATGGCCTGAGGAGGGGGGCCACGCAGCCCCCTCCATATTTTTTATTTAAAAAAGAGGGCATGCCCCGGGGGATGGGGTCCCCGGGGCCAATAGAGGCCCAGGGAAGGGGGCCACGCAGCCCCCTCCCATAAAAAAAAAAAAAAAAAACGGCATTGTGCCGGAGGCCCCGCCCCCTCCCTGCAGTACTCTGCAAACACGCCCCCTTCCCGTTTTTTTTAAATAAAACACACAAAAATGCTCAGGCCCCGGGGGATGGGGTCCTTGGGGCCAAAAGTGGCCGAGGGAAGGGGGCCACGCAGCCCCCTCCCATAAAAAAAAAAAAAAAACGGCATTGTACCGGAGGCCCCGCCCTCTCCCTGCAGTACTCTGCAAACGCGCCCCCTGGCGCGTTTTAAGAAGGGAAGTAATTCCCTTGAATACTGAGGGTCCCTGGGGCCAACTAGCCCACCAGGAACCTCCAGTATGCGCCAGGGGCTGCCTTGCAGAGAGGTGTACAGAGGCCACGCCCTTTTACACCTCTCTGCAACGCAGCTCTGTGGCGCTTAATGGAGGTAGCTGGTGGGCTAGTTGCACCCCAGGGACCCTCAGGATTCAAGGGGAGTTAATCCCCGACTTAAAACGCGCCACGGGGCGCGTTTGCACAGTGGTGAAGGGAGGCGGGGCCTGAGGTGGCATGTGTGCAAACAGGCCCCGTGGCGCGTTTTAAGATGGGGAATTAAATCCCCTTCAATCCTGAGGGTCCCTGGGGCCAACTAGCCCAACAGGTACATCCAGAAAGCGCCACAGAGCTGCGTTGCAGAGAGGTGTAAAAGGGGTGTGGCCTCTCTACACGTCTCTGCAACGCAGCCCCCTGGCGCATACTGGAGGTTCCTGGTGAGCTAGTTGGCCCCTAGGGACCCTCATGATTCAAGGGGACTTAATCTCCCAACTTAAAACGCGCCACGGGGCGCGTTTGCACAGATGTCACCTCAGGCCCCGCCCCCTCCCGTCACCATTGTGCAAATATTCCTCTAAAATCTGCCGAAATACGAATTCCGATTTACTCACCTGTTATCAGGAGAGACCTCAGTGCTGCATCTTTCAGCCCAGTACTGATCCTCAAAAGTAATTTTAACCGTACTTACCAGTAACTTGAATTTCCTTCCATAGGATATCATTGCCTGCTTTTTGCTGAAAAAGTTTCTAAGTGTTGATTTTTGAAACATACAAATATTCCTCTAAAATCAGTCGAAATACGAATTCCGATTTACTCACCTGTTATCAGGAGAGACCTCAGTGCTGTATCTTTCAGCCCAGTACTGTTCCTGAAAAGTAATTTTAACCGTACTTACCAGTAACTTGAATTTCCTTCCATAGGCTAAAATTGACTGGTTTCACTTGGAAATTCTTCTGTGTGTGGAGTTTTGGAACTTTAAAATATTCCTCTAAAATCAGCCGAAATACGAATTCCGATTTACTCACCTGTTATCAGGAGAGACCTCAGTGCTGCATCTTTTAGCCCAGCACTGACCCTGAAAAGTAATTTTAACCGTACTTACCAGTAACTTATATTTTCTTCCATAGGAATCCATTGTCTGGTTTTCAGCAGAAAAGTTTCAAAGTGTCGATTTTCACAAACTATAAATATTCCTTAAAAATCGCCTGTATGACTTAAACGCATTCTTTCAACTGTTTACAGGAGATGCACCAGTGCTGGATCCAGGATCCAACACTGAGTAAGAAAAAGTAACGATAACAGTTTTTACCTGCTAAGTGAATTTCCTTCCATAGGATAACATTGGTGATTCTATGAGAAAAAGTTTCAAAGTGTCAACTTTTAAAATACAATAATATTCCTTAAAAATCACTACTGTAACCAAAACGCTTTTACTCAACTGTTTACAGGAGATGTCCCAGGACTGAATCTAGGATCCAGTCCTGTGGTTAGAAAAGTAATCCATAAAGTAACTAATTGCATTTAACTAGAAATTCACATTGAGCTGAATGTTGCATTGTGTTTGAAAATGTGTTGCCCATTGCAACAACTGTAACTACTGTACTTAAAAGTCTATTGCCTATGTGCAAAGTATTTAAACTAAAGTAATTCATTCTGAGAAAGTATTTTTTGTAATGTATAATGTAATTACAATGTAATTTAAAAAATAAAATATGTAAAAAAAAATTGTTTCTAAAAATGTAGTAAATCAGTATGAAAAAAATAAATATAACAATTAATACATTTAAATATTGTCATTTACAAAACCTTTGAAATTCACTGAAAAAACCGTAGGTTTCAGACATGTTATAGTTAGGAATTAGCATTTAAAAAACCTTTGAAATTCACTGAAAAAACCATAGGTTTCAGACACGTTATAGTTAGAAATTAGCATTTAAAAAACCTTTGAAATTCACTGAAAAAACCATAGGTTTCAGGCACGTTATAGTTAGAAATTAGCATTTAAAAAACCTTAGAAATTCACTGAAAAAACCATAAGGTTTTAGGGACAGTTATAGTTAGTTGGACATTGCACTCGTACAAAACCCGTGAAATTCCCCCGTTATAGTTAGTTCAGGTAACTATAACTCGCGCCCCGCAATGCACTGCTGATGACGTCACATATTACATCACCCATGACATGGTCAGTGACATCACTGATGACATCTCAAATGACATCACTGATGACATCACTGATGACATCATCCATGTGAGAATTTAATGCATCTTCTCACTCCCTAATATAAGTTTTGATACACCCACTCTAAATTACAGACTGCCATTCTCAAAACCATAAACACTCCAATACCAATAAGTACATACCCACTCACTGATTCTTAGGTCTACACACACACATCTACTCACTCACCCGTACAGTCACTCATACTTACAGTCACTCAGTACAGGACTATCATATGCACTCATACACCTATATAAACACTCACACAACGCAACTCATCCATAGAGGTACTCACACACCTAGTCAGTCATGCAAATAATTAATCACACTCCAATTTACTCACCTATACAGTTATACACACCAGCTCACTTACTCATAAAAATACTAGCACATTCTTACGCTCCTATGCAATCACTGATGCAAGCACACACTCATCCATATAGCCACTCTCACAATCACACACTCTCACTTATAGCCATTTATATACTCCAACACACATATATACTGCCTTTCACATATGTAGTTACTCACACATGTACCACTGAGATATACATTCAATCACTAACACACCCATACACACACTCACCCACCCATACAGTCCATCACAGACGCACTCTTGAAACCATGCACCCAGTGAATCACCCACTCACACATCTATGTACAGAGTCACACACACCCCACCCACACAAACACTCAGGCACCCATACAGATACTCAGAAAATCAATCAATAACCCATGTAGACACTCATGTAGCTATTCAGAAAGCCATGCAGCCGCTTACAAACCAACAGACAGACGGATACAGACATTCACACAGTTTAGTCACTAACCCATGCATTCAGTAAGATACATTTAATCACTCACTTGTAGAGTCAGTCACTCACGTACTAAATCATCCATTCAGACACTTATACACCCACTCATTCTTCAATACGCCTTTCCCTATATATATTAAACATATTTAAACTTTACAGAAACACACAGTCACTGGATGATGTCATCAGTGATGTCATTTGAGATGTCATCAGTGATGTCACTGACCATGTCATGAGTGATGTAATATGTGACGTCATCAGCAGTGCATTGCGGGGCGCGAGTTATAGTTACCTGAACTAACTATAACGGGGAATTTCACGGGTTTTGTACGAGTGCAATGTCCAACTAACTATAACTGTCCCTAAAACCTTATGGTTTTTTCAGTGAATTTCTAAGGTTTTTTAAATGCTAATTTCTAACTATAACGTGCCTGAAACCTATGGTTTTTTCAGTGAATTTCAAAGGTTTTTTAAATGCTAATTTCTAACTATAACGTGTCTGAAACCTATGGTTTTTTCAGTGAATTGCAAAGGTTTTTTAAATGCTAATTTCTAACTATAACGTGCCTGAAACCTATGGTTTTTTCAGTGAATTTCAAAGGTTTTTTAAATGCTAATTTCTAACTATAACGTGTCTGAAACCTATGGTTTTTTCAGTGAATTGCAAAGGTTTTTTAAATGCTAATTCCTAACTATAACATGTCTGAAACTTACGGTTTTTTCAGTGTATATATAAATATATATTATACATGTAACTTTTGTAAAATAAAAGATCTTGCTTAACACCAGAACAGAAACTGAAAACGGTGCATGTGTCATTCTATAGGTGTGCACATTTGTGGAGAAACATTTGCATGCCTACAGAATGATGCAAGGGTAGCCTTTTTAGGTCTCACCTAGGCAGCGCTTGCGCTGTCTCTTCGAGACATGCAGTATTCAGGATATGGGCATAAAGCTCTGCCTACTTTCCGCCCATCTTGTAATTGGCTCCTGTCCTTTGTAAATGGTGGCTTTTCATTGGTCATTAGGCTTAGTAGTCCCTCCTTAGTACCGCCTTGTCTCTCCTTGTAACCTCCCATGAGGACACCCCCTGTTGCATGTGTTGTTAAGCCCTAGGTTTTAATTACAGCCTTAAGGCACTATTTTCTTAAAGGCCTTCGGACAGGACACTCACTTGGTCCTAAACTAGGTTGGCAGTGGTTACTTAACTTGCTAGCACATCTCACATTTATATTAGTCCTTCTATAAATTTCCCTTCATCAACTCCACGTAGAGTACAACCTAATCCGGAATAAATATAATAATTCTTTTGTCACATTTCAAAGCTACTAATTGTATATATGGACATAGCTGTTTGAATGTACTCGTGGTACTGTCTTGCATGCAATGCATTATGGGTAGGATGGATTTACCACATCTTCTGCAGGGTGCAGTACTATATGTGACCAAAGGTTTATGATGCTCACCAGGGACCTCTAGGAGCAGCTTGCACTACTGCACCTAGACATGCAGTGCTGATGCCATGCTCACTAGGGACCTCTAGGAGCAGTTTGCAGTACTGCACTGAGACATGCAGTGCTGGTGCCTTGCTCACTTCGGATCTCTAGGAGCAGCTTGCAGTACTGCACTGAGACATACAATGCTGGTTCCTGGCTCACTACGCAAGCATTTGCAATGCACTAGGTCTCGCATTACTAAAAGTATGAGGTATTGGCGCTGCATTATTATTTGCAACGCCAAAACCACAAACTATCAGTAATGCGAGACCTATTGCATTGCAAAAACTTGTTCTTTTCTAGGGCTCGCTTAGGCAGTGCGGGCGCTGTCTCTTTGAGACATGCTGCATGCAGGTATGGACGTGAAGCTCTGCCCATTTTCAGCCCATCTTTTCAATTGGCTCCTGCTACTGTCATTTCTAAATGGTTGCTTTTGATTTGTGAATAGGCTTAGTCGTTCCTCCTTAGTACCGCCTTTTCTACTTTTGTAACATCCCATGAGGACTGGCCCTTTTACTTGTGGTGTTACTCAGGATGTTTCAAATTACAGACTGTGAGCACTATTTTCTTAAAGGACTTTCTCCTACCAGCTGTGGCAGGCAGGACATGCTCTCCCGCAACAGTTTTTATTTTTTTAATCCAGCCTTGTTTCACCGCTTCCAAACACTCACAACAACCAGCATGCGACGCAAGGGGCCAGGTGTAAGTAAAAGTTTTTTTTTCTTTCACAATGAGACAGACCACCCTTTATCACTAACATGGCACCCTCTTTACTTTAATATGCACAGACGCCCTGCATGATGTTGTAGCACGGCCCCCATTTAATCATTATTGTTTTTTTGGGAAATCATCAAACCTGGCCCTCCCAGTGCCGCATCTGAAGGCCGGCCCACCACCAACATTACTAGCCTTGGACAGCATCATACCAGTTTCATGCATGGGTGCCGCGCACTATCATGGCGCCTGCTTAATTTACTTCAACTAACTATCTCACTTGTGCTGCCGCTAAGCCGGAGGAATATGAACGGCAACCTATTTTAACTAATAATAAAAACCGAGGCCGCTTTTTTGTTTGTTTCACAATGGCGGCCGCCATACACACCACTCACGGTACACTCCCTGTGAGCAATGGCGGCTGCTTCCTGTTTTTATTTCATTTCTGTTTAACAATGGCGGTGGCAACCATCACCACACCACTCGCAGGACTCTGCCCTTGAGCAAGGCGGCCTCAATCAATACGGTGTCTGACTCTTGACCATCCACCATTCCATGCTCTTCTCGGCTTCCCTGCTTCTGTTTTCGGAAGGCCGTCCACATTCCTATACCACCCTTGATTATTACTGGTATGGTGCAGCATGCCGGCCACTTCAGGAAGCACGCAGCTTGTTTTCTTTCATCAACACGGCGCCTGACGTGCTTCATCTTCTAACATGGCAGCTCGTGCTCCGGGTTTGCTTGCTGTGTGTTTTCAGTTTGTTTTGTGTGCCTTTATTTGGTGAAACATTTTGCTTACCAGCAGAGTCGCAGGATGCATGGACTCACTGAACCCGGATGCAGCAACGCTTCACCTGCGCGCAGGTCAGTAAGGTTTCTTTATTTCACAGTACACAATCCCTGTTCCCTCTCAGGCTTCTCTCAGTTCCTTCAAGTGCATCTGTAGCTGCTTCTTTACACTGACACCCTTGACAGTTGTTCTTCCTTGCTGCCCATCTTATTCCACAAACTAGACATCCTACTTGGCATCCTTGCCATAGCGCTCCCTTTCCTTGAGTACCCTCCTCCTAAATGACATCAGTCTGCCAACTCGTGTCTGTGCTTGCGACCTGCCCACTGTCTTCAAAACTCAATCACGATATAACACGTGCCCCTTCCTTATACCCTCTAAACTGCTTGATCTCTATGTGCTGTCAACATCATGAACTACAACATCTACCAGTCAATAATGGCTGAGTTGGGTATCTCTGCCTCTTCCCTTGCCTGCTCTTCTCTTACTACTCCGATGCTACATACAGCTTATTGTGGCATTCTGAGACTTCCACTTGCTTCCTTTAGAGCATCCCGAAGGTCTGGGTCCTCTGCTCTTTCATTATACATCACCCCTGTTGGAGTTACCGCCTCATTCTTCCCATATTTGAAGGTATCCCAAAGCATCCCCTTGCCCGCTGTTCCTCCATGGCCACAGATAATTTGATTTCTGTAAGTTGTTGTTTGACGCGAAATACCATTCTTTGTAGGTGCCCAGCAATTGCTCCTTTTCATCTCCTCTAGTTGAGGTTGCCCTTCTCCCCAGTGCATACCATGACTTCACTTAGTTGTAGAACACCCAGGAACACCGTCTCCTCTGAGATTACCAAATAGGCAGATGCTTAACTGGAGCCTTTATTTTAGTTTCTTTTATTTTCATTTTCTTTTTGTTTGCTTTTGCTTGGTGTGTAGCTTTCTTGTCTCATTAGAAACTTGCTGTTTGTACTATTTCTATTGTGTGCCTTTTCCATGGTACCTCCGACCAGTTGATCATGATTGCTATAAGATGTTTGTCAAGCTCTACCAAAGGCCTACTTCATGGGAGTGTTATACCAGAAGTTCAGGCCTGGACTAAGATTTAGCTCTGGGAGTATACCATGGCAATGTCTGGTTTTAGGCGATAGTAGTATTTCACAGGGAACCATGTTGACCGGTTATATGCAGACCTCAATATTTGAATGTTGTAGTGGCTAATCCAATGCTTCCCAAACATTTTAGAACCATAACCAAATTTTTAGAATGACAAACTTCAGCAACCTAGCTTTAATAGACACCACGAGGTGGGTGATTTTTTTAATGTGTCTAAAGCATGGTGTGGTAGTACACTGTCATACTGAAAAAACTATATTGCACACAAAAGATAATGTGTGGAAATTAGGTTTCAGTGAATATTTATCAATCAATCAATCAGGGTTTTGTAGAGTGCACTACTCACCAGTTAGGGTCTCAAAGCAGGGGGGGGATAAGCAGCTCCGTTGGGGTCATTAGAATAGCCAGGTCTTCAGGTCCTTTCTGAATGGGTGCAGTGTCGGGCTCTTTCGGAGGTGAATGGGGAGTTCGTTCCAGGTCTTGGATGCGAGATAGGAGAAGGATCTTCCACCAGCTCTGGTCCTGTAGAAACGAGGGACTGTTTTAGCGGAGGTAACTCTTGGGGGCGTGGAAGGAGATTCGGTCGTTGAGGTATTAGGGTCCGGTGTTGTAGAGGGCTTTGTAGGCGTGTGTGAGCAGCTTGAACGCTATTCTTCTTTTGACGGGTAGCCAGTGAAGGTTGCAGAGGTGTGGGTGTTTGGTGATGTGGTTGTCTCGTGGGATATCAAGGTCTGGCTGCGGCTTTCTGGGCTTTCTAGAGTTTGAGGAGGATTTTTTGGTTGATTCCGGCATAGAGGGTGTTGCTGTAGTCCAGTCTGCTGGTGATAGTTTTCCTGGAGTTGGGGGGTTTCACTTGAATGTCTTGCAAAGTATGAGGAGGGTGTTGAAGCATGCAGAGGATACGGCGTTGATCTGGCATTTCATGGTGAGTGAAGAGTAGAGTATGATGCCGAGCTTGCGTGCATGGACCTTTGGGGTGGGGTGGTTTCTGAGGGCGGGGGGCCACCAGGTGTTGTCCCATGCGGAGGGGGTGAAACCAAGGATGAGGACTTCTGTCTTCTCCGAGTTAAGTTTCAGGCAGCTGTTGCTCATCCAGGTCACAATGGCTTTCATCCCTTCTTGGAAGTTGTGCCTGGTGTCGGGTTCCTTGATGAGGGAGAGGATGAGTTGGGTGTCATCGGCGTATGTCACGATGTTGAGCCTGTGGTTTCTGACAATGGTTGCGAGGGGGACCACGTTGAAGAGTGTGGGGCTGAGGGAGGATCCCTGGCGTACTCCGCATCTGATCTCTGTCGGTT